>OZ037777.1:33162986-33230486 GCA_964035525.1 Porites cylindrica | reverse complement strand
TTTCATACCCCTGGGTGGGCTATCATTCGCAGAAGTAGGGCACTGCACCTGGTCTGGACACTGGTGGTTGGGGTGGGGTATCTCTGAAAAGTAATCACTGGCAGAATCACTGCCCTGAGGTTGCACATCTCTGAGCAACAGGGCATTCCTGAACCATAACTGACGTGAAATCGTATTATTGCAAGGAGATTGTAAAAAGAACGGCAATTATGACTATATAAACAGACTAGCATTTACATTTTTTTTTTCACAGCGTTTTATTCAAATCTTAAGTGTCGGACGTTTTGTACTCGGTCACAACTTACATGAAGAGATTTTTTCCCAGTTATCCAGTGTTTAATAGAGGAGTTTTGCAACTGTTACGCAGAACCCCATCTAAGCTTGACGTGTCAGCGCGCAAGCCAAAACACGAAACAATATCACTCATGGACAACAAACCGCGCAAAATGGTGAATGATCTGCGACTTATTAGCCTTGAGACCAATCTCGCATATTACACAGAAGACCTTGTCTTATCTGCACTCCACAAAGATAGAACATATGACTAAGACGATGGTAATTTTGAAAAGAGGCGCCATTTTTCTTTGCTGCATTCGCTGCGATCCAATACCACAACAAACTTCCGTCCAGCGGCTGGCACATACTCGCAACGTTACCACTTGCTCTTCCAAACTCTAATTTGGGTCTATCTAAATTTGGTTAAGATCGTCTGTTGGGTCAGACGTCTACTTAGGAGGCATCAAACCAATCAACTGAATAGATCTATTCGGCTAACTCAATATTGTACCCGTTTCAAATCTCCCGGGGTTGAGAGTCTTTGTGTGTTGTATTTGCATTATGTTGTGGCATTCGCATTTAAGTTATATGGAAATTCCTGAAACAAAACGTTTTATTCCCAAAGGGTTTGAATTGGGTACAACATTGAGTTAGCCGAATAGGTCCATCAGATCAGTAACAAATTTTTCTTCCGATCGAGGCTAAATATACATCATCATTCAAATTTTCAATTTATCAGTTTAGTTGGTCGCATATGAGGATCGACCTTTTTGTCCGGAGACGATCTTTAGACGTTCTATCCTTCTGGAGCAGACAGACGTGTTTGACGATCCAGACTCAATCAGACGAACTTAACTTAGCCAGACGTCACATTTTTTTCATGAACTTAACCCAACTGTGGTTTCGTCTCATGAAAAGTTCGATGTAACCTATGCCTGAGTTGCGAATAGAGGAATAAGATAAGAGTAGTAAGATGGGGTGGGACGAGATGAGATGATAAAGGATGGAAAGATTCTTAATGAATTATGACGAGACACAATGGGATAGGAGGAGAATTAAGGACAAAGATGAGATGAAGTAATGTGAGACGGGAAAAGATGGGATATGCGATGAATGATTTTGCTAAGAAGAAAAGGACACAACAAATACGAGATGTGATTAGATGAGACAAAAGATAGCACCAAGTGGATTACGTAATAAGACAAGGTAGATTAATCAATCAGGTAAAAAAAATAAGATGAAATTATAAATAGTAGTGCCGTCTTGGAGGTGCCATAAGGTGGAGTTAATAGGGAGCTTTCGCAGCGACGACGGCTACCGCAACAGGACCGTCCAAAAGCTCTAGGTTTGATCAGCAAAACAACAACTCTGTAGGTGCATATCCCCTTTTTGTGCACTTCTTTGCCATCACTGCATGCCTACGAGAGGAAATTCCCCAAGCGACAGTTTATGGAGGACGTAAACACAAGACGACAAGTTTCTCTCCCTCTCTCTCTCTCTCTCTCTCTCTCTCTCTCTCTCTCTCTCTCTCTCTAACTCTAACCTTGGGTGCCGTCCCCAAGAATTCACTTCAGGGAAATTCACCCACATTTGAGCTTCGAAACCCGCAGAAAAGTTTGCAAAAAAGCAAAGTTTTTTTCCCAATACTGACGTTTCCACTGCAGTAGCCGTCGCCGTTGTAAGAGCTCCCTTATAATCATCATTCAGGCTGGTAATGTGTGAGATAGAAGAAGTGGCTTGGTTTGAAGTACTCAGTGGCTGATAGTGCAATTTAGGCCTCCTCTATTTTAATGTGCATTTGTGTATTAGGAGCTCATCCAAAATGCCGAGGATGCAGGAGCAACTCAAGTGAAATTCCTCCATGACCTGCACAGCTATGGAACAGAAAAACTGCATTGCGAAGGACTTGCCCAGTTCCAGGTAATCTGTGAATACCCGATGTAGTAAGCAATTCCTTATTACCAGATATGACTAAATTGTTTGCTATAACTGTCATGAGTCAGATTTAAGTACGAGACATACTGGCAATTCAACTCTAAGTTATAACCCGTGACGCAGGCGTCACCCAAACGGGCAATTTCCCTATTTTTTGTTTATTAAAAAAAAACAGCAACATAGATTATTCTTTCATGTCTAACTCAGTAAAGCTGCTAAGTTTCCTAAGGATTCGTCGGAAACTAACGGAAAAAATATATCCTTGGCAGGAAATGTATTGCGTCTGCACGCCATATATTTCCTAGTAAAATCCCCCATGTTGGAGGCCCAACATGGAGGATTTTTGCTGGGGGGTATCTATTCGTTTTCGACAAATCCTCATGAAGTTCGCAGACTTATTAAATTTCACATTATAAACTGATCTTAAGAGGTGTTTTTGGGTCTATATTAACAATACGAATAATTTCAAACATTGCGTCCATGTGAAAAAAACTCCTCAGGTCTTAAAGTCCGCTCCGTGAGGTTTTCTTTGTACGCATGGTGTTTCATATATCATTTTATAAATGATTTCCTGCAGGGCCCAGCACTCTACGCGCACAACAATGCCACGTTCACCAAAGAGGACTGGAAAGGAATCAGGATGCTCTGTGACAGTATAAAAGTCAAAGATCCGATGAAAGTTGGTCGGTTTGGCCTCGGTTTCAAATCGGTGTTTCACCTCACAGGTGAGATAATTATTATGTATTTATCAGAACTCGACTGATCATTTTGTAATTATGGCAGCAAAAGAGTTTTGTGACCCTGGCTTTTTAAGAAAACCATCTAAAGGTTTGAAATTTTGGCGGCACATGTTAGAAAAACATCCGAGACAATTTTTGCGGTCCATTGAAAAAAGAAAATATTTCCTAATATCACTAGGGAGCAAATTACGCTAGCAATCGTGAGGTAATGTATCGAAAAGTCCACAAACTGAAGCGTGCAAATACAGCCGTTTCTCCTCCCCGCTGGGGACACTTCGCAGAACGTCCTTAGATGCGAGCTAGGTGCAAAGAGAGACGGCTACATTCGCAGGCTACACAAACCAATAAGATTAGAGCAACCATTTTGGCTTAAGTTCACAAGGGTCTGAATTTTTGGACAAAAGATTATTATTAAATTATTCTTTTCATGTATAAACGGTGATCGTTCGATTGTTTAGGTTTCCTACAGCGTCTTGTAATGGCTGCCCTAACATATTTGTAGGATACTTAAACGTGGACGCTGAGATTGCGGTAACAATTTTTTTCGCTCCAAAATTATCAAGTAATTTGTCGTCCGTGATATTATACCCATTACTTTGTATACTTCATTTATCTTTAGATCTACCGAGTATATTAAGCGGTTCACAAATCGGTGTTATAGACCCACACGAGGAGTACTTTACCGAAGGGAGAAATCGACGAACAGGTTACAGCTGGAAAGTAAATGACAATCGTCACGTCATGGACAATATACCAGACCAATTCGCGCCTTACAATGGAGTATTTGACAGCAACGACGATGTTTTCTCCAGAGGCTGGTACAACGGTACTCTATTTCGCTTTCCACTACGACGCCGTCCCTCTGACCTTTCTCAGACTCTCTATTCCGCTGAAAAGGTACACACATTATTTGAAGGATTCATGGCTGACGCACACTTGATCCTCCTTTTCCTGCAACATCTGGAATCTATAGAGTTGTACGTCCGTGGAGAGTACGACGATCAACCAAGAAAAACGTTTCAAGTTCGAATCACAGATGAAAGCCTTCATTTGGTACGAGAAAGGAGGAAGGAGTTTCACAACAAGGTCTCCACTGGCAGGCTTTTGCCCCATCCTGTCCAAGTAAGCTATCCGATCACGGTTGTGACTGCGCACTTTTCGCAAGGCTCAGAAACCACACAGACTCATTCGTTTCTTGTAACCAACTACTTTTGTGGCCAGGAGGTGTCATCTGACTTTCAAAGCCTGGCCAAAGATCTTAGCTACTTACCCTTAGTTGGTGTGGCTATGGCACTCGAGCCTACCCCAGCGTTTAAAGGCCACGTGTTTTGTTTCCTGCCGTTACCAGTACAAAAAACAAGCCTTACAGGTTTGCCGGTTCATGTGAATGGCTTCTTTGCCTTGAGTCAGAACAGAAGTTATATCAAGTTTCCAAATGCAGAACAAGAGGATCAGGAGAGCAACGGTCGTCCGTTAACTGACAAGTCACTCATATGGAATAGGTATCTTTTGGAGGAGGCTCTACCCAAAGCATATGCAGCGATGCTACTAGAAGCCATCAACGAAAACAGCTACAGTATACAAGAAGAGACCGTTTACAGGTAAGTTTAAAATGCACCGCTTCTGAAATGAGATACCTTAGTTTCTTTATTGGCGCAAAAGGGAAAATAGTTGCAAGAAAGTGGCATTACTTTAGCTAGTTCTCCCTTCATGCCTCACTCTTCTGCGTAGTACGGCTATAAGTACTTGGAACATAGAGTACATTTTTTTTTTCTATTAACTTGAGCCGTACATTCTAATATTTGGAATGTAAGAACGTTTTAGCCGCCTATTCAGCAAAATGGGTTGGTTCAGGGTTTTGCCATGTTTATAAGCCAAACATTTTTGCCGTCAATATTGACATATGGTCTTAGGTTCCGGGTGCAAATAGTGCATGAACTGATTGCAGATTTCGTATACTGCATTCTGTAGGGCATGGCCTAATATCGATGCCATCGATCAAAAATGGAAGAGATTGCAGAATCCGTTGCTCCAGACCTTGTGCTCGGCAAATGTGGTATACACTAAAGCTAGTGGGGGAAAGTGGCTTAAAGTGGAAGACGCTATCTTAGACAGACTTGAAGAACACCAGCCGAAGGAGTTGCTCGTCAACGTGTTACTAGAAGCACATCAAAATGTTGCCACTTTACCTGCCTACGTGTTAAAGGCATTTACCGCCTGCGGTAAACCAGTCATCAACGAGATTACTCCCATGTTGGTTAGGCAAATCCTCAAGCAAAGTCCTTCAAGCTACAGGAACCTTGGGAGAATGGAAAAGTTGAACCTTCTATCGTTCATCATAAACTGTACAGACGAGAACTTCGCAGACCTAATTGGAGTGGAGCTGCTGCCCGTATCCAGTGGTTCCTTTAAATACTTTGCATCCTTCTCAAACTGTGATGAAGCAGTGTACGTCTGTTCACCCGATCATCCAAGAAAAATGTTTCCTTGTCTAGACCATCAGTTTCTGGATCAAGACCTGGACCAAAGTCTTTTCGAAATTTTGCAAAAAGTTGCAAAGAAAGGTATGAGCGATATAAAAATATTTTGGAATTACTAAAAGCTATTTTGTCTACTTCAGCCAAGATAATCTAGAAGCAATTCCACTATTTGGCGAATTAAAGTTATATTTAACTCTAAACTTCTCAGGGCATTGAGTGGAGTTTTTACAGTATTTCGTTATTAATAACCAATAGCTTTGTTTTGAATGTACTCAGAAACTACTTCTTCCTTTTTTGCATTGAGTTATTAATCAAATCAAGGAAATAGAAAGAAAGACTATCACAGCCGGCGGCGTGCGACAGTGTTGACCTCAGACTAGAATCTCTATTGCTTTAACGTGGTTACCGAATTCAAAGAAACATGCTTTTTGGTACTTTCACGAATTCTACGCGAGCAGTGATTGGTCGTAAACATCCAAAGGCGACATAGCATAGAAATTGGCGCACAGATTTGAAAACGTTAGGAAGCTCTTGTGTTACTTAATGTTCTACTATAATTGAACATCATTTGGGATTTATAAGGGTACAGCACCGTAAAGTAGTATATACACGATAAGCATAGTCTTCCTTGACGATGCAGGTACCTAACATGTTATAGCGCTAAGCTCGGTGTAACGAGCAGTTTTCGGGGGCGATCTAATTGTGCGATTTTTTCCTGCTAATTTAGCTTGATCCATTTGCTATTTATGGGAAATTAGTATTTTTTTCATCAACGTCTTTAACAATAAACTTACGCTCTTTGCTTGTAGATAAATATGTTGGAGAAAAACGTGCCGCCCAACCAATCACGCGATAAACTCGCCCTTGAATCTTAAACGGCATTTCAGATATGCACTGTTGAAACCTTCAAAATGTGACGTGCATTTTAAGTGGGGGCTACAGTGAAAAAGAAATTATTTCCTTTACTGTTTAAATAGGATGCACCCAGTTAAAGCTTCTTAGTGGAGACGACGTGGCTTCCCTTCTTTCAAAATCGTTGCCACCAGAGTGGTCACAAGACGAAAACATTTTATGGTATCATGGATCGGATTCCCACAACCATCCAGGATTCGACTGGCTTGAGCTCGTTTGGAATTACTTAAGGACGAAATTTGCTACAAAGGATGGGCTCCGCGGGTTCACAGGTCTCCCCTTGATTCCACATGACATGTCACAAGTACCAATCAGCCTTGCTAGACTTCAACATCCTTCTAAGATAATTGTGAAAAGTCTCTACGATGAATTTCTCGACGAAAAGTTGCTGCAGTCCTTGAAAGACCTTGGTCTAGTTATCATTCAAGAGTGTCCATCGTACCTAACCCTTCATCCCGCTGTCATCAATGCATTTATTTACCCGCCATCACCACATGGTGTCTTGAAGGCGCTATCGGCTTGTTCATGGGTTGTAGAATCTAACAAGCATTCACTGACAGACGAAGGCAAACGGTCCTTAAGGAAGTTCTTTTCCAAAGAATCGTCGCTAGAACCTCAAGCAAAGCAGCTTCTCCGTACCCTTCCTTTGTTTGAGACGTTAAACAAATCTTTTGTTTCTGGGGAGCAAGATCTTTGTGCAGCTTCACCAGAAGGTTCTTATCCCGCACATCCACGCAGGGATCTGATCGACGTCACAGATGATGACTCGAAGAAGTTGGCGCATCTGCTAGACATCAGATGTTTATCACCGATAGAGTTTTTTCTCGAAGTTGTATTTCCAGATGTCAGAGGAGGGAATTATTCTAACGCAGAGATCGACAGGATTATGGAATTCGTTATGGAGCGGTTTCAAGTTTACGCCAGTGAAGATGCTCGATTTGAAGAATCCCTTGCAAATTTGCCATTTGTACCGAGTAAAAATAGACGGGCAAGACCTATGGACCTTTTCGATCCGGGGATTGCGTTGTTAAAACGAATGCTGTCCGAGGAAGATGTTTTTCCTGTTGGTGAACAATATACAAACCCCGCCACCCTAGTAGTTCTAAAGAAACTTGGTATGAAGAGTGAAAAGCAAGTTAGCGCAGACGATCTATACCGCAGTGCCAGAAAGATCTCCCAAATGTCAAATTTGAAGGAAGCAAAGGAAAAATCGGCGGCCATACTAGTATATTTAGAGAGCAATTCAACAAAGCTTCAACAAACTGTTTCTGGGGTAACGTTGAAACAACTTTTGCGAGACGTTCCATGGGTATCCGAAGTGAAAGAGAGGCCCTTCGGTGTTCCTGCTAGTCTTTACAAGACTGAAGAATCTGGCATACCCTACTTTTATAAGCCCACAGAAGTTACATGTGAAGATAAAGTTAATCTTATCGGAACAGTGACGCCCATTGTAGGAGTAGATTCTTCAAGCCAACTGGCAAAATGTTTCGGCTGGGATAACATGCCACATGCATTGGACGTGGTGAAACATTTAAAAACAGTGGTCACTCACTATGATCCAGACGAAAAGCAATATTACATTTCAACTGTCAAGGACATCTACTCATATCTAAATCAGGTCGCAGATCCTGGAGTTATCAAGAACGCTTTGCAGGGAATTGAAAACTCGTGCTGGGTTTGGAATGGAGATGGGTTTTGTTCTCCTGATGTTGTTCTTGCTGTAAGGCCGCCGATTGATCTTACCCCGTACATTTGTTCACTTCCCTCAGAGGTGATGCAGTTTTCAAACTTTTTTTCGAAATTTGGAATGAAAGAGCACTGTGATGCTCTGTTTTTTGTACATGTTCTTCACCTGATGAAACAGAAGTATGCATCTGCACGCGCGTATCCAAGCACAGAGGTGAAAAGAGATCTGCGGTTATCTGCAGACATCTTGAACGAGATTAAGCCCAAAGAAGGCGAACAACTACCGACAGAAATTCAAGAAAAAGTCCTTATTCCAACCCACGTTGAAGGAGATCCCTACTTGAGGCTTGCACCAGTTGAAGATTGCATGTACTGCGACCATGAGTGGCTAGAAGATGGCACATCTGCTGAAGAAGAAACAGATTGCTTTTTCGTGCATCCAATCATTCCACATAGTACTGCAGAACTTTTACAGGTTCGTACTCTGAGAAATCAATTGCTAGAGGCTGATGAGATAGGAGGTGAATTTGGCCAGGAGGAGAAACTTACTCGCAGATTAAAAAGACTTCTGGAGGAATACAGAGACGGCTTCTCTGTACCAAAGGAACTAATTCAGAACGCAGACGATGCTGGTGCGACTGAGGTCAGATTTCTTTACGATGAAAGAACTAACGAAGATGCTATGACCTGTCTGATTGACGAAGGAATGAAAGAATGTCAAGGTCCTGCTTTGTGGGTCTACAACGACGCTGAGTTTAGGAATGACGATTTTGAGAACATTGTTAAACTTAATGGTGGTACAAAAGAGCAAGAAAATGAAAAGATTGGAAAGTTTGGTCTTGGGTTTAACACAGTCTACAATCTGACGGACGTTCCCATGTTTCTTAGCAGAAACTACTTTGTAATTTTTGATCCGAACACCTTTTATCTTCGAAAAGCCATCAAAAATAAAAGCAAGCCAGGAATAAAAATAGACGTCAACAAGAACCCGGAGAAAAAGCGAAAGTTTAGGAACCAATTTAAACCTTTCAATGGCATCTTTGGTTGCGATCTTCATCTGAACAAACCTGACAACTCATTCCCAGGAACCCTTTTTCGATTCCCTTTGAGAACCAGGGAGCAAGCCATAAGAAGTGAGATAAAAGGCGTTCATTACGACAACAACCAAATGAGAGAGCTATTAGATATTTTCGTTCGTGGAGCAAAACATTTGCTCTTATTTACGCAAAATGTCTGTCAGCTAAGTATATTCCATCTGCCCAGAGAATCAGTGGAAGAGACACGACCTGAGCTGATGTTTCAGGTTACCAAGTCATTATCAAAAGTAGGAATCATTAGAGAGTTGTCTGTCCCCGTTGACCTCTCACGACATTTAAGGGATGTTAGCGCTGATGTTCTGCACCTCATAAAACAGTGCATTTTTCTACGAGCATCATCAGAAGTTGCAAAGTATGCTAGGGGTGTCAAGGAAATCGATGATAATTTACTGAAGTCAGCCTATACAGTCGACATAACAGGCAACGTTACCGAATTTGGACGCTCCTTTTTTGAGTACAAAAGCGAAATAAAAAGTGTCTCTGAAGTTTGGTTTGTTGCATCGTCAATGGGCCGAGGCCAAGCATTTAAATTTTCAGTAAATGACAAAGGTCTGCTTCCAGCAGCTGCAGTGGCTGTGCAGTTGATACCTCAAGAGAGAGAGACGTTTGTACCAGAACCTGTTGGCGGTATAGCTGCTGGAGGTAAACCGCATCACAATGGAACAGTGTTTTGCTACCTTCCACTTCCAATTCACAGTGGTCTACCTGTGCATATAAATGGAGCATTCGCCGTAGACTCGAGCAGACGCCATTTGAAGGAGAAGACTGAGGATGACAAAACCTGCGTTGGGGTAGAGTGGAACAATGTTCTTTTGAAGGACTGCGTTTGTGCGGCCTATCTAGACCTTCTGGAAGACATGAAGGTAGCTGACACTGTGTACTCTTTTCACTCTTTGTGGCCTAGGGAGCATGACGTAGAACGATGTTGTGAGCCACTTGCCCGTTCATTCTATGAAAAAGTTGCCGGTGGAGGTTTTTGCCTTTTTTCAGATGGAAAAAGATGGGTAGACATCAACCAAGTGATGTTTCTGGAGCCAGACTTTCGTCATGATCAACGTGTTGGAGACATATCGTTTGCATTACTACAGATGCTAGTCAACGAAAATGAAGTAGTCGTTGACCTTCCAGGGGACGTCTTCAAATCATTCGTGAAGTACGGTCTCAAGGAAAAGATCCAAGCTAAAACCTTCGGCAAGAGTAGGTTTTTCACTGAACTGTTTTTTCCAAACATTCTTTCTGTACCGACCAAAATTCGTGACGAATTGATCCTGTTTGCATTGGATGATTCAAAGGGAGAATTGGATGAATCGATTAAAGCCTATGCCTGTATTCCAGTTTCACCCACTGGTAAAAATCTTAAACGCCCTACCGAGCTTGTGAACCCAAACAAGGCAGCAGCTTCGCTTTTTCTTGAAAAAGATGAAAGGTTTCCGTCAGGGACTACCAAAACCTTCCTCGATTCTGTACGACTTGCTAAACTTGAACAGCTTGGAATGGTGGGAGATGATCTCCCTTTGGTTTTATTTGAAGAAAGAGCAAATAGTGTCAGCGTTTTGAACGAAGAAAGTAGTAAAGAAGCTTTAGAGCGTGCCCAAGCTTTAACAAATCTCTTAGAAAGAAAGCTTTACCTTGGCGGTAAAGAAGAATTCCCAGAAGAAATCCGTAAGAATCTTTTGCAAACCAAATTTCTTCCAGTTGCCACAAAACCAGAAGGTTTTCCTCTTTTCTGGAAAGGAGGCAATTTACGCCCTGAGAAAGGAGCACAATTGGTGTCAGCTACGGAAGGTTATCTTCAAAGCATGAGTTATCTTGTTTGCTGTTCTGAACCACTTGTAGACCTCTGTGTTCCTTCACACGTTAAAACGTTCTTAGAGTTGGAAAAACTTGTCAATCTTCGGCACATAGTTACCCAACTCGACGTCGCCTCCAGAACAGACGTCAGCTTGAATTTAGTCCAATTTGAAATAGTGAAAACAGTCTGTTTAGAAGCTTACAGGAACCTACAGGCAGCCTTAAATAACAACCAAATCGACGAATATCAAGTGAAAAGTATTTTTCAAGATAAAAAATTCATTCTTGCCGGAAGAGAATTTGTTGATACAAAACATGTTGCTTTTGAGTTACCTGTCGACTGCTCTCCGTACCTCTATAAGCTGCGTGACGACCTCGCAAAACCATTTGGTACCTTGATGAAGAGCGCCGGGGTGAAAGAATTCTATGAGTCCAGCGACTTCGTCACTTCTTTGGAAGAAATGAAAAAAACGTTTGACGACACAGCACTGGATAAGAAAAATCTTCAAGTTGCCGTTCATCTGGCTTGTCTACTGGGTGAGTGCCTTAAAGATTGTGATGCAGCTGATGAAAAGCAACAACCAATTTATATTCCTGACTCTCAAGGTATAATGCAACCTGCGAGAAAACTTTGCATTCAAGACTGTCTCTGGATTTCTGATGAAAATGATGTTTATTATGCGAACAGCATGATTCCCCATCCAATATGCCGTACATTGGGAGTAAAAACACGCCGAGCAGAAGCACTCAGCCGCTTTGCATTTGGAATTCCGTTTGGACAAAAGGAAAAGCTGACAAATCGATTACAGCGCCTACTTCAAGCCTACCCATGTGAAAAAGAAATTTTGAAAGAACTTCTTCAGAATGCTGATGATGCAGAGGCAACAGAGATCTGTTTTATTAAAGACCCAAGACGACATCCAGATGAACGTGTTTTTGAGGACTCATGGAAACCACTTCAGGGTCCTGCATTATGCGTGTACAATAACAAGCCATTCACTGAAGTGGATATCAAAGGAATACAGAATCTTGGGGAAGGAAGCAAAGGCGATGACCCCAACAAAACTGGCCAGTACGGCGTGGGTTTCAACGCTGTTTACCACTTGACTGACGTCCCTACATTTTCCTCAAGTGGTGACGAGATTGGAGATGTTTTGTGTGCTTTTGATCCAAATTGCACTTACGTACCAGGAGCGAATCAGTGGGAACCAGGAAGGATGTTCAAGGAGACAACAAAGCTGAGAAGAAATTTTCCAGATGTTTTTTCCTGCTATAATGATGACCATTTCCCCTTACGAAACTCTACTATGTTTCGGTTTCCACTAAGAACTGAAGAGATGGCAAGCCATTCTAAAATATCCGACCGTCCTGTAACACTTGAAAAATTGACAGAAATGATGGAATCATTAAAAGGAGAGCTTTTTGAGGTTCTCTTGTTTGTTAACAATGTTAGAAAGATCACCTTGTGTGACATCGACGAGAATGGAGAAGTGGTGAATTCGTACTTTGTCAAAGCTGAAATATCAGAGGAGGATTCACTGGTAAGACAGTCTTTTTCTACTTACGTGAAAGATATTGGAGGGTCAGTGAAACAAAATGGCAACGAGTCACCTATAGAAGCCGCAGTTAAAACGTGCTCCTATGTTCTTAACCTAGAGGATAGTAGTGGCAACAAGGAAAGGTGGCTAATTGTCCAGCGAATCGGCTTCGAACGCAAAGTGAATGACAGCATTATCGATGCTTACCAAAAGCATGATCTTGGCATGCTTCCTCGAGGTGGTGTAGCTTGCTTGTTGCAACGCAAATCCGTTGAAAATGAGCCAGTGCAAAGAACGAAGAAGGTGTACTGCTTTCTTCCACTTCCTATCGAAACGAATCTTCCCGTGCATATTAATGGTCACTTTGCATTAGACCACGAGGCAAGAACAAACTTCTGGAGAAATGAAAGTGGTGGCTACAAACGTGACTGGAACAATGTCTTGATGAGTGATATCATAACTTCATGTTATCTCACACTTCTCGACAAAGTGAGGAGCTTTTATCACCTGCCAGTTACACATACCTCCGAAGAAGTTACTCTCAGCTGTAGTAAAGACTGGTTAGCAGCTAATGTAGACATCTTTGAGAGGCTGTTTCCCTCTATGGCTCAAGGCAATCCGTATCTGATCACTTTGGTTAAATCTGTCTACCAGGAAATGGACCGCAAGTGTTTACGATTTCTTCCAGTATTGCGTGACAACACTTCAGAGGACTCTACTCCCATTTGCCAGCTCGCCTGGCTTCCTCTAACTGGGAATGGGAAGGACAAAGCGTTCTTTAACTGTCTGGGGGAAAACGATTGTTTCAGTGCTGTTCAAACACGAAGATTCAGTGAGAGTGAGAACGAAATGGAGCGTTTAAACGCGAAAAGGGCTTCGTTTGAAGAAATTCTGCTTCAAACTGGGTTTAATCTGGTGACATTTTCTTTGTCAGTATTCAAAGAGGCACAAGAATCAGGTGTACGCCCTTGCTGTGTTTCCCCTTCTGATGTAATAGAGTTTTACAAGTCTTTTAGTGGTGAGATACCTCTGTGCAAAGTTAGATCACTATATGTTGATGTCAAGGATACCCCATTCAAGAATGTTGAAACTGTGACAACAATACTTACCTATTGTAAAGACAGCGACAAGTTTCTGGAAAAGCTATCTGGCCTTCCATTACTTGTCACACAGGATAATCATCTGCACGCCTTTAGCACTATTGATCCCAAGTTTCTTTCCCGTCATCACGGGATCCTTCCACAGTGTAAAGAAATGTTTGTCCATGACCATGTTAGGATAAATATCTTTGGTAAAGCGGAGAGTCTAAAAGCAACAGTTTTTACGCGTTTTGATGTTAACAGCTTCGCAGCCATCTTACATCGAACGCTACCGCAAGGGTATATTAACAGTGGGAAATACGTGGAATGGAACCCAAATCAAGCCATAGAGCCAAATTTTGAATGGGTTAACAGAGTGTGGAAATTCCTAGCCGAAGCGATAGACGATGCCCTCAGTGAGTGGAAAAGAAAGCAAAAAGAGATTTCCAGAAACAACCAAGCAGTTAACGAGAGTGTGGTGTTACAGCCACTCAGTAAAGAGGAAGAAACCCGCATCATTCGAACAGTACTCGAACCTTTGGCACAATGGTGCATTCTCCCATGTACAGAAACGGCAAACAGTCCTAGGGAAATAAGTCCTTCTGGAGTGCAAGTGAAACAATACCTGCTACCCTTGAGTCTGTCAGAATCTGTAATTCATTTACCGTCCCATGATGCCACAAATAGGGAAGTTGTGGACGTATTACGGTTGGTTAATTTGCCTGAACTTAATGGGCGTGTTTTGCTATCAACAAGTGCTACACATACGCTGCCAAATTCCTTCCGATATGCTTGTCGGTTGGTGGCCTCAATTGATTCACCAAAACTAATCCTGAAAGCACTGGACGCGAAGATGACCAGGGACACGCACTCTCTTCATGGAAAGTTGAAAGCAACTGAATGTCGCACCATTTTGGGGTATTTTAGCAAAAATGTGAAAGACCTGTCAGAAGGAGATAAGAGACCCTTAAAAAGACTTCCCTTTTACGAGGCCATACATGGTGGACTCTTGAGCATAGATGACAACAGCGTCTGTGTAGTTCCTGTAGACGTTCCAGGTAAAGGAATGGAAGTTTTAGAAAGCGTGAGTGATGTCGTGTTTCTGAAGTGGTGGTACGGCCTTTCTGACTTGCAAAAATTTCTAGAATTTGAATCCACCTCATCGGTTGATATGTATTGCAAGTTCATTTTGAAGTTCTTTCATTTCTTCTCCAGTGAAGCAAGGCTAGTTCATCTTAAGCACATCCGCGACAGAATTTTGAACCAAGTATTTGCTAAGGAGTATGACAAGCAGCGATTGTTGTATTGTCTAGAAAGTACAAATATCATTCCTTCTAGCGACGGTACCTTAGTGAAGGCAAACTGTTATTATAATCCAGAGAACGAGGTGTTCAAAGCTTTGCTTTCAGATGACCTGTTTCCGCCAGAACCCTTTAACAGTGAGGAATGGTTGCCGTTTTTAAAACGTATCGGATTGATTCACGAAATTTCTCAAGATCTTTTCAAGATGTTTGCTCTGAAAATCGCAAACGAAGCCGTTACACAGCCCACGGAGAACACTGAGTTGAAGTCAAAAGTGCTTGTTGCACACCTGTTCAAGAGGAGCAATGTTGTAGAAGAAGGCCTTCTTGAAGCTATCTGCGATATAAAGTTCGTCCCTTCAGACCCTGTCAAGCCAAACCTTCGAGCAATATATCGACCATACGGTGAACGACATGACGGTAAGCCAACTTACATTTCTTTCCGCGGTTCTGTGGTAGCAAAGCATGCCAAAATAGTTTGGACAACGGCTCCTCTTCTTCCTCAATGGGCAAATCCGAGGGAATATCAGTATCTGATGCATGCACTTAATTGGAGCGATATGGATCACTACTGCTACGCAGCGATGGAAAAGCTAGGAATTCTGGCAGAGCCAAGTGTAACGCTTGTTACATCGCACTGCCAAATTGTGTCGACCCACTTAGAAAAAGAAAATGATAGAGACCTGACTGCGGATCAGATGACCACAAGAATGTCAGTCATGATGAAAATCTACAGATTCTTGAAAGCTAAGGCTACCTCGTCTGCTTTTGCAAAAGACCAACTGAGACACACACCATGTATTTTAGTTGAAGAAGGCAGGCGTCTCGTAAGAGTTCACCAAATAGTTATTGAACTAAACAAGGAATATGAGATTCAGCCATACCTCTACAGGGTACCAGCAGAGCTTGTTCAGTTTGCGGGCTTGTTTCAGTATTTGGGCTGTGCTTCTGTAGTGAATATATCTCATTTCGCTATGGTCTTAGATATGCTGAAACAGAAACGTAAAAAGAAACAACTAGATCCCAATGAGAAAATGTGCGCTTTAACAGCTGAAAGAGGTATTTTTGAAGCACTTAAAGATCATTCGAACGATGGCCAAAATTTGCCCTCACTTTACCTGCCAGCCACACGTCCATTTATTGACAAAGATGATGGCCTTTCACCGCCTGTCGTGTTGCAAAAATCAGCGGAACTTCTCTTTGATGATGCCCCGTTTTACCATGAACGCATTAAAGGGTTTGATCAGCTCTTCCTGGTGGACCTTTCAAAGGCCAAGGTGCGTTGTAAAAAGGGTTCCAATTACAAGGATCTAATCATGCTCCTTCCTCAGGCCCTACGTCCTCAAATTTTGTCCACCGTCGTCATAGAGAAATTCACTGATTCTTTTGACAAGGGCGATAGATTTGATCTTGGCGCAGCCGTTTCGCTAAAAAGGTCACTTCATTCACCGCAATTCTGTCGTGGCATTATCAGACTTATTCGTCACGCAAGCCGCGAATACGAGGAAAAGGTAGATGAGAGTGTAGTTGCCACTGTCAAAAACCGATTGCAAAGTATCGAGATTCATGGAATGGGTAAAATTGTTACTCAGCTACTCTACAAAGGAATCAAAATTCCAGGAAGCGAGATGGAAAAGCCATACTTTGTGGAGAAGGTTAGCAAGTCCAGTGAAGAGATCTGGAATGTATATGTCAATGCTGTGGACGAAGGACAGAAAACGTCATCGGCAATAGCTCTGAATTTAGCCAAGGTGATATCAGAAGCATGTAAGGGACTCTTGAGGGACGCCGCTATGTTCATTCCCCCGATGTTGCAAAGTCAACCAGAGCAGATTTCCTCTTTTCTGGACATGATGAAGATACACCAAGATGATTCTTATGATGGGGAGGAAGGAGAGATCTTACCACCACCAGGTAGTTTTATTCCAATTGCCGAACAACACCTTCTCAATGCAGCCTTTTCATATTTCAAACCTGGTGAATACGTTGGATACGAAGTAGACGATCCAAGTCTAAAACTTGAAGATGGAGATGCAACTTACATTTATGCTGTAATAATCGAGGAAGTTTCAAATCTCGACACTAGTCTCATTACAAAGTCTTACAAGATCAACGTTGGAAACGACAAACCACCAAAAGTTGTCCCAGCAACTGAGTTGTACAAATTTTACCCTTTTCAAGAGATAGCACCGGCTGCACTCGTTTCATCAGGTCATCAAGGGACAAATATGGATAGCAAACATGAAATATTTCAAGAGATCACCAAAACACTAGAAGAGGCTTGGGGGCTTTCAGAAGACAGAAGAAGACAAGTTGTCAAGCGACTATTTCTATTATGGCACCCGGACAAAAACCCTGGAAATGAGGAATTCTTTACCGAGGTTTTCCAGCACATAAGGAACGAAATTGATCGTTTGGAGAGGGAAGGCTGGGGTAGAAGTGAACGCGAAAGAAGCGAGAGTTACCATCACGGTGGTTCATATGGTGCCTTCTTTGGTTTTTGGGGGACACGTGCAAGAGAGTACAGTTCTTGCCGCCGTGAGTACCAAGAAACATACCATAGACATTATGGAACATGGGGACACGGAACGCGAACCTGGGAAGTTCCTCCTAGCTTCTGTGAAACGAATCCTCAACCAGGACAGGCGAGGCGCTGGTTTAGACAGGCCGAAGCTGACCTCAATGCCGTTGTGAACGACATTCAAACTGGTAATGCTTCTTACGAATGGGCCTGCTTTAAGTGCCATCAGGTATGAATTGAAATATTTACTATTGAGCGTACAGGTGATTTTATTAGCAATAAAAGTCTACTTCTTTCATGCTTCCCTTTTCAATGTTAGCGTGGAAGGCTGATTGTTATGTGTTTATAGGCCGCAGAAAAGGCGCTGAAGGCTGCACAGTACGCGACAGATGCCTTTAAGACCAACGTTCATAACCTCGTCCAGAACTCCTTGATGTTAGACGACTCTCGACTGGTAACTGTTTCAAGTCAGCTCGAGGGATGTGTGGGTGATTCAACGCGCATGCGCTACCCTGATCGACTGGACTATCCAAAAATTCCAAAAGATGTTTACACAGAAGAAGACGCCCATCAGGCATTGGAGGAAGCGACAGAGATTCTACAAATTGTTAGGAGCAGACTGTCGTAAGGTAATCGTCAGTTAACCAAGCTAATGTTTGAAGTAATCATTGAGCTGCTGAAAAACAACAGATATCACATTCTGTGAAAGCGTTACATGAGCTAGTTTAGTAGCATAAGCTATTTCTTTTTAGAAGGGTTTTAGAGCTTTTTAGCCGTTGTTTCTAAACGGAGTAGGGACTTCCAAGACTTAAACATCTGTTGAATGACTCTCACAATCCACCAGCTATATTTTGGACACTGATTTGCGCATAAGAAAATCCTCTTTGTTTGGTTCACATCAGGATTGATTTCGTCCAACATTGTCTTCACAATGGAGACGATCAGGAGGAGCAAACTTGTCAAGATGCGTTACAGACGTCTTGCAGGAAAAGAGCCATAACAAGATGTCAATCTATATGCTTTTTACTTAAACATTTTAGTAACAGCTAAGGTTAATCAGACATTAAATGCAAGATGTTATGCATTGGTCCTTAGGGCAATATCTTGCGTATAGTGATTAGTTGATATCATGACGATGGGACACTGAAAATAGCCACTAACCTTTCATTGCGTATAACCCAAATGAAGCTGTTTTCGCACTCATTTTATCCCGAGAAGGGTTTATTGGTAGCTTATTGTAGAAGGCAGGGGATTGTTTAAGGATTCTTATTGTACCTAAATTAAGAACAGTACTCTTCAGGTATCCATCAAGTTTTTAGTGACTTCTAATTGATGGTCGTTTAACGTGTTGCCAAGTTAACTGTAGCAAGTAAAATTCATTAGAACCTTTGTTGCAGTGTCTTGAATGCTGCCCAAAAAAATATTTTCAAGGAAAACTAGTTGGAGGCAACTTTCATTAATATGTGCAAAAGAGCTCTTTTGGATACCTTTGTTTTTTCTTTGAGATTTCTTTCTGCCTAATAGTGTAGCTTCTACTGAAAGCGGTTGATGTAAAGTTGCGTTGACGTATAATTAGGGGACTGCAAAAGACTTTTCTCGACCTCATCAGTACCTTCAAAATTTAGCTCCGGTTGACAGTTACATGAGTAATTATCTAAGAATCTAAGAAAGCAGACGAATTAGTTTTCTGTAATTTCCATCATAAATGTGGACACTGTTGTTTAGGTATTGTGTTGTCGAACATTCGATTTACCGATGTCCTCTTACCAAGCGATCAACATAAGTTTATGTCGGAGCTAAGTAAAATAGCAAGTAGTGTATGTTCAGGAGTGAAGTTTTAATAAAAATTCCACAGTTGCTATTTTCCAGTTCAACTAGCTGTTGCTTTGGGTTTTCCCCAGGGAGAAAATAAAACTTTTTAAACAACTTAAGCTTATGCCAATATCAAGTAGTGTAATGTTCTTGAGTCAAGATTTAATAAATTTCCACAGTTGCTTCTTTTCCAAGTTCCTAACACTTAACGCTTTCGATCCCAAGGGGCAAAAAAACTGTAGGAATTATCCAACGACGTGTCCGCCATAGGCGGGTGTCTGTAAAGCGGGGTTCAACTGTATTTTCTTTTCGGGTAACAGCCAAATGCAAGGCAAATAGCCAACGCGCACGGTACCCAAGTACAAGACTAAATATTGGACTTGCTCATTTGAACTTGGATAGAGTCCAAAATCATTCAGCTCCAAGAAAATTGGACTACGATTAACTTATTGAGCAAGGCGAAGTTTGAACGCGAAAGGAATTTGAAAAGAAACAATTATAATGTTTAGTGACGTTTTCACTGCCATCGTCGACATAGCTGCTTTAAGCTCCCTTCCGACTGTCCTTGAAACCTTACATGTGTTACACCTAAGGGACTGTTACTCCTGACATATCAACCACTCGTTATGTGTACAATACTTTGTCCACCTCGCCATGTAAGACTACATTTTTAAAACATGAGTGAAGCAGGGAGTTATGGGTATGAAAAGCAGCGGATTACCTCGGAACTGACAGAAAATGTGTGCGTGGCGCTCACTTTAATACTCAGGAATCGACACGTTGCCCAGATTCTGGCCTGGGTACTTGAAATTAAGCGTGTGTTTACACTTGTTCTCGAGGAGTACCTTTTAAGAGCACCAACTGTGAACGCTGTTTTTTAAGACGCAAGCATAACCTTAAGCGACCTAAGCAGCCACAGTAGCATACTCACTATTCTAGACCATACCATATCCAGACGAATCCATTAAGTTAAACGCATAAAAACTTGCACGTTTAAGGCTGTCCACAAAACGTGTAATCTTGAATGCGTTTAAAACATTTTTAAATAATTGACTCGTGTGGACTGACTTATGGAGCAATGGTGGTGTAGATTTACGTGAGAGCACTTTTCTAACAAATGGCTCGAGTTCAGTCCCGACGGCGACGCCACTTGTGTGTTGGGTCTGTTGCTGTCTCTCGATCATGCTATGATAATTCCCCGGGGGGGGGGCACTCCGCATATGAAAGGGGTGGGGATGCTCGTCGGAAATTTTGAATTAAACCCCAAAAGGAGACCGATCTGGGCGGGGCCCAAGCTTTTTTTGTCCCTTAAAAGAGACCATGTTAAAACACAGACAATATATAGATATTTATACTTTTAAGCGTGCAAGCCTAAACGAGACCTTCACGGCTAAATGTGATGGCGTTTTGCCTTTCCAATAGTCTCTTTGCAGCTAGTCATTCACGTGGTACAAAACCGTCATGCTGGAGAGGAAGAGGCGCACTAGGAAAAGATGAAGAGAGAGCTCAATTCATTTAGGAAACGGTCATTCCCTTTGATTGTCTTTACCCGGTGCATCTCTTGCTCTCTAGCATGGCCGTTTTGTACCACGTAATTGACTAGCTGCAGAGGACCTAATATGTAGATTTAACCAGGACTAAAAGCGAAGCTCCAGTTAATAAATTTATATACTCGTAATCCACAAATCAGGCCTATCAGGTGCTGTTTGTATATCGTACAGACTTCGGACAGAATTTACGTTATTTTTTGCCCTAGTTATACTTATAATTCTGCAGTTTTTCAAAGAATAATCTTACAAGACAAACTGATTGCAACCATTCACTATTCAGGACGATGGACTGAAGCACGCGCTCTCCTTGCACAACAAATTTTAAAATTCACAACAACATAAAACGTTTTTATAAGCTTTAGCATAAGAAGGTATTCATTTAAAAATCGCACGAGTGTAGGTTTTTGTCGAGGGTAAAGTGTCGAGGGTTGAGGATAGAATGTCGAGGTTAAAGTTTCGAGGGTCGAGGGTCAAGGGTAAAATGTCTAGGGTAAAACCGTAGATTCATTTAGAGTCTTTTTATAAGAGATGCTTCATTTTTTAGCTTTGGTCGCAAGATTTCCCGCCTTTCTGGAATTTACAGAAATGCCCGCATGTTAATTCAAGCATTTCCTCTTTTCGTTGCCTCCTATTTCGAAATATCGCGTCGAGGGTCGAGGAAATGACGTAGATTTACTTATAGTCTTTTTTTAAAGAGCTACCTCTTTCTTGAATATGAGCGCAAGATTTCCTGCCTTTTTGTAATTTACAGTTATGCCCGTATTTGTTAATACACACGTTTCCTCTTTCCGGCACAAGTTAAAATGTATTTTAAACATTAAAGACTATAACTAATAAACTTAGTAGTAACCGATGGTTAGGAAGTGGGTTTATCGTAGAGATTCATGACGTTGACGAGGCTGATGAGAACCGCTTTCATCGTGTACGTGAATCAGAAAAAGCCTCTTTAGATGACCGGTAGTGACAACAAAAAAAATTGCGTCGGATCATTGCCTTGAACAACACAGTAAACAAGGCTCATACTGAATTCAACGATTTTATCCACAGTTACTTTGATACAACTGACCTGCGAAATTACAGGTGAGAAGCGAGGAGAGACGGCTGTATTCGCAGGCTTACAATTCAAACAGTAATGCGTGACACTGAAGGCCTACCAAAGGTCGCTGAGATGCGATGAAAAAGCTTAGGTTTAAGCTTATGGAAGCTTTCAGCTGACAAGTGACGTAAAATACTTGGAAACGTATAAAAATTTAAAACCATTGAATTTGCAAGCACTCGTGTCTTACCGAAGACTTGTCCCACAATAAGCTAAGCTTAGGCTCCATTGATCGCTAAGTCTCGCATTCAGAACAGTACCTGACGTAGGTGTGTTTGTTGCGACAGTAGCGCTTTGCACTCTTATTAAAAATAGATATTGTGAAAGTAAATCTCCCGCGTGACTCGGTCAGACTTTTCCTTCCCTCAAAGGCTTTGTATCAGCAACATGGGGTTCCGAAATGAAAATTGGCTATAAAACTCGCAAAGGAATGTTTTTTCCTCGCCCGCTAAAAAATCTATGTAATTTTCTCGACCCTCGACATTCTACCCTCGATCCTCGACAAAAATCTACACTCAAATCGCACACGCCTAGTAGTAGAAGGGTCTCAGAATCATTTTCGTTTACATTTTACTTCTAAAGCACCATAATCTTTAAAACTATTTGATACACACGCGGAATTTTGATTACTCTCGCATGCGATGTTCATGTAACAAGTACTGAAAACAACCGGCACAACGATAAGAAAGAGATCTTAACAAACAATCAAAACAAGAAAAAAAAATTCAATGAGACATTTATAAAGACAAAAATTTTTATTCACGAAGACATGTACTCAGCGAGAATTGTCTCTTTCTGAGTGATGAATCAGTGCCGTAGCCAGACCAAACGGCCAACCGAGGCAGGCGGGAGTTGCCCCTCCGAGAAATTTTGAACTTTAGTTTCTCAGAAATGCGATTTGCAGCGTTTTCTGGGCCTTTCGGTAACTTTTTTTCGAGTTAATTTAAGTGGAATTTAAAAAGCAATAATCAGAAACAAGCTACATAATCTGGGTGACCGTTAACCTTGCCAATGGTTTTGATCAGTATTTGTTCAAAAAAAATTTGAGTTAACGTATGTAGCCCCTTGAGATCGATGATATGGTAATTTTTTCATAGTATATTGACTGAATAGACCTATTCGGCTAACTCAATGTTGTACCCAATTCAAACCCTTTGGGAATAAAACGTTTTGTTTCAGGAATTTCCATATCATTTAAATGTGAATGCCACATTATAATGCAAATGCAATACACAAAGAATCTTATCCCCGGGAGATTTGAATTGGGTACAACATTGAGTTAGCCGAATAGGTCTATTGCTGAATTCTTTGTAATATCATGATGCGTTAAAAATATCCGATGATCGCTTATGTAAAATAAAAATGATCGGCGAAATTCGTCAAAATTTTACCGAGGCGAGTGCCTCGGTTGGCCTCATACTAGCTACGGCGCTGTGAATAAAATAAACCTTGCAGATTTAGGTTTTAAGCCGGCTTCGCGGAGTTTTCTACTTTTCAAGATGAACTCGAGGCAAGAATATCTCTCGAAGCTTTCTTTATACAACCAACATAAAGGCTTTTCAAAACCTGATACTAGGTCAGATCATTTTCTCAAATCTTACAAACGTGCATAAACTGGCCGCATAAACAACGCTCGACTTCATAAAACCATGCCGAAACAAAACAAACGTCTAATACAATAATTACTCAAGCTTACCAGTCGAGATTCAGCTCCCGAAAGCCATCAAGTAAGGGCAGAATCGCTTGAGTCTTTTCAAGGGTACCCAACGACTGTTTTCTGTAAAATATCTGTTCGGAAAAGCAAATATTGCCTAGAATTTTCTCTTGCTTGAGGACGGCTACGATCCATTCATGTTCAATTTTCGAAGCTTATCTAAATTCCCTACGATTTTCTGAAGTTTAATTTTTCATAATTTACTACCCGGGTTACACTTTTTTTTCTTAGAAAAAGGAAACCTAAGATGTTCTGATTCTAAAATGTGATAGCGAGGGCAGTCAGCAAAAAACTCACTTTCGTAAAAAGTTAAATTGCATCTAAAATTTTCCGAAAAATAATACCGAAGCCCTTGTAATTTCGAAAAGACTGTAAGTTCCCATAGGATGACCGAAAAGATAAAAAATTTTTAGGGCCACTTAGAATGCATTTCTAGAAATGTAAAAGTACTCTGGATAGCCTAAAACGTCTTTTCAACGTATTTAGGAGGAAACCGTCGTTGGATGCCCTTTTGACTTTTTCGAACAGAAAATATAAGTCCTATTGTCTTTATTTCTCCTTTATTTAAGCAATAGACCACACTTTCTATGGGTTTACCGGCGTGATAACCCACGCGGGATGTTGGGAGAACTCGAGAAAAGCTTGTAAATCACGAGCCGAAGGCGAGTGATTTACAAGCTTTTCGAGTGTTCTCCCAACATTCCAAGTGGGTTATCACGCCGGTAAACCCATAGAAAGTGTGGTCTATTGCTTTTATAAAATAACTTTTAGTAGAATGGAGTCTTTTAGGTGAAAAAAAATATGCTTTCAGTACCGTGATCAAGTCATGTCTTCTCTCTAAAGTCATCATAAGCCAATCATGACTCACGATTTAATAGCGCTGAACTTTCTCAAAACTCAGTTCAGTGAACAACAAACAACAGCACTTCAAAACACTAGTTTTTGCGCTCATTACATGATAACTTATGAAAGCTGTTTTACAGGAAAAGTCAATACATATTCATGCGAACGTACAATGAAAGAATACGTTCATGGTTTGTTTACTACAAAAGTAGAAATTAATTGAACATCAGACTGTACGCAGCTGTATTTTGTTGAGTCGATCCGTAAAAATTTCGTGCTCACAGAGGGAACTGGCAGCTATTGTAATGGAGGACTTCATTCACTTTTTACAAGCCGCAGTGGTTTAAGATCTGTTTTCTGGACTTTATTATGATCAAGAAATGCTGCGGTAACGACGTGGCTACATTTGCGAAGTTGTCGCAACTTTATATGCACGTACAGCGACCGATGGAAATATGTCAGTGTTGAAGAAAGGTTTCTTTGCCGTAGTCACATATTGGCGCTAATATTTGTCGATTTGTGAAGTCAGGTGGTTTGAGGTAGGTTCTGGCATCGATATCACCGAATAATTTGTGCAAATGTTGGAAAAAACCAGCCCGAAACTCTGACATCTTTCATCATCGTTGGCAGCTTGTTTACAACCTAGAGCGGCCGATTTTGTACCATATCTTGATCAGAGATCTCTTTTTGGAACAATTTCTTTCATTAAGGAATTTAATTTTGACATAAAATAAATCAAGAATGCTAAAACTATCCGTTTTGTTGCTGGTTGGCACATGGTTAAGTTTTCCTAGAGACTTTCTACACCAGAAATTCACACAGTTGTTGTCTTTCTCTGCGATTTGGCATCGTCGTGAAATGTAAACTGTTTTCCAGCTTTGTACTTTATAACTTCTAAAGCTATGGCAGTCGCAAATTGTGACCCTCAGTAATAAAATGTGGAAACCAACGCTTTTGATATTAAGAAGGGCTACGGTAAGTAACTTGTTCTGTTTTTTAGCCTTTCTAAAATCGTTGTTTGCAGATCAATAGCGGGTTTTGTTTATGGCTCGTGGTCCGGATGCCTTTTTCTATGGGTTTACCGGTATAATAAACCATAGGTTTTTAACCAATCAGATCACGCGTACTATCTCAGTTATTTTATAAAACTTTATATTCGAGTTTCATAACTTTTTTGTGACAGGCGTTTTGCGATAGGTGAGCACTTTAATTGCACTATTTTGCTGTTTCGAAAATGAATAAAGAAAAAAGTTGTGTTTTATGTGGTAATTTCATTAGTATCTATAAAATAGACAGAACATTACATGGCCGCTTGGGGATACGAATTTTATCTTCTTGTGCTGAAAGTATCTCTCACTCGTTCGCTTCGCTCACTCGTGAGAGATACTTTCAGCACTCGAAGATAAAATTCGTATCCCTAAGCGGCCATGTAATATCCTCTATTTATATCGCTGAAAATCTAATTTAGTGCAGTTTGACTTCCCTACCATCCTATCTTACACCAGGCAATGCTGAAGTAGTATAGGAATGGTTAATTCGTGGTTTTTACATAAAGTATGTGACAGTTGATTTTCGTGGTCTTGGGAGGCAAACAGTAGAGACCCTCAAGAGGTTGTTGTCGATGCATAGAAATAGCATTGCGCGTGGTGGTGGAAGTCAGGGTTGGAGGGAGGGGGGGGGGGGGAAGTAGGGGGGCATGATACCCACTGTAGGTAAAAGAACCGTTAGGTTTTCGCCTGTAATTCTGTTTAAAATAGCCTATGATTCTCCGGACGATTTGTTTTGTTAGGCTCGCAGATGAAGTGTTATCGTTTTATGATGCCAAGTGGGAACTTCTCATTGCCATCAATATTTGAAAACGGTACCAGTGATTTATAGGTCAAACAAAAGACGCAAAGCATAAATGAGGAATATCAGGGATAAAAAGGGCGGGAATGTCATGTCTGAAGCAACGAATTTTTAATTTGGAAACTATAACAGAACTGTGTTTGAAATGAGTATAGGGTGTTTGGGTTTGAGCTAATGAAGCGTCAGAAGATTTAGCGGCCGAGGTGCATCTGGTCGATGAAGTTGGAAGCTATTTTACCACTGTACACACTTTGGCTAATTATTTCATCCTGAACAATTTGAGACTGAAACAATTTTAATTTTTCCAATCTGACTTTCTCAAGTTTTCCTAGCTCAGCATTGCCTTGTTGTAAAATACGGAGGTAGGGAGGTCAAACTGCACGACATTACATTTTCAGCGATAAATAAAATAGTTACCAAGCCAAGAATGAAACGTGGCCTTGTCTAAGCATTTCTACGCATGAATGAGCCTTTGATGTATGTGATCAGCGGTGAAAGAAGTTGAAAAAAAAGTCGGGATGAAAACTTAAAGGCAAGAAAAAGTAGAGAAAGGAAAAATCGAGCACACTTACTGGGCTCCGTATGTAAACATTGATTTACGTTAGTATGGAATTTCTGTCGCTGACTCGCAGAGGTTCCTCGATCCTTGCGAAACGTCCCTAGCGGCGAGGAGCAAGGAGAAACTACTGTTTGCGCAGGCTAGTACCAATCTTGCTTCTTGCATTTGTTATCTCAAGTGTCGTTCACCAGGCAAATGTCACACAGCAGTTTTCGCTGCCACAAAAGGTGCACTTAAATCAAGCAGAAAAGAAGTAAAAATGACGTAATGTGAAAACCGGAAGTAAAGTCATCTGCGCCTACACCTGCTTATGATCCTAAGCTATAACGCAGTTAGCGAATAGTCCTTGGCACTGGTGGAAAGGATGCCTTGATATCAGTAAACTTACTCAGCTTTTTTTTTTAGTGAAAGTGATGTTTCAGACCCGGGTGGGGGGTGGAGGTTGCCAGAAAGGAAGGAACTGATATAACATATGTGACCTCAAAGGAGCAAAATTCACTTCGTGAAGTAAAGGGGAAGCCGTTTTGATATTTTTAATATAACATTCTTAAAGCTTACAACTTTGTTGCTTTTAAATAAAACACTCCCGAAAAAACTGAATTTTAACTGAAGACCCGGCCATGGGGGGTGGGGGAGGGTGGGGTACTTCCTGTAATGGCCTATATGGGAGGCTCCGCCCGAAAGGGATACATTTTTCAGGCTTCAAGTATGTGAAAGGGCAGGGAATCCATTAGTTGAGGTACATAAAAGAGCAGCCCCAGGGAAATCTGTCATTTTAGGCTGTATAATGGCCCAAAAGGGTTAACAGAAAAGTCCAAAAAGTGTTCTGGTTTTGTGGTTTATTCATCTTTTAAAGACAGTGCATCTACAGCCGTTTAAAGGGATACAAAGCTCTAAACTAGTTTGGTGAAAGGGGTACCACTTTCCAATAGAAGGCATGCGAAAGGCCAGGATACTTTCTCTGCCATAAGGGTAAGCAAAGGCGTTGGACCTCGGGGCTGGTTATTGGGTACCTCCTCCCCCAGGCTGAAGACTCACTAAAGTAATAACAGTAGCCAGTTATGCAGTGTACTAAAGCTATTTTTTAACTCTCGGACCTGCTAGTGCAGATACACTGCAGATATATATTTTAATATTATCTCACCCCATCCTCAACACAATCTTCGCATGATTTGTTGCTTTTTAACTTGCACTTGTCCTCTAGAAGAAAAATCAACGGGAAAATTTTGATTTTATGCCAGACTGCGAGCTGTCTCTTATCTTTCTTTTAAGTCACAGTAGATCGAGGGCACACGAAGGGGAGAGCGGCAAAACTAAAGCCCCAGCGAAGCTCTCCTCCCCAAGATCTCCTCCTTTTTATCATTAATTTCGCGTGGCTCTGATGAAGGAAAGACGACTGCTCGTAATCTAATCTTATTGTTGTCCAAAAAATATTCTGCGATGCCTAAAATTGCACGAATCATAGGATTGTCTAAATCAAAGCGTACATTCACACGACTATTGTTGGGTTATTAAAGAGATAGACAGGTGCGATTGATATCGGCAAATAGGAAACACGCACAGTCTGCAGAATTAACGAGAATTTTAAATACTACAGCGCACTGAGCACTCACGTACAGCCTAGTGTGACGAGCCATGCAGAGGATACGATTATTTTGCCTGTATGTAATCACGAACAATAATTTTCTAAGCTTTTAACATGCAACCGATTCCAAGTGCTTCGCTTTGCAAATGCGGCGATTCTCATCCAAAATAAACAACAGTAGCAGAAAAAGTTAATTGAAATATATTTTATGATAAATTTCGGATAAATTTCTATTAAACGATACCTTAGCCAATTATATCTTCAGTAGCTCTAAAGAAACAAGATCAAGCAACGAAATGAAGAGACAGCGAGGTCGCCATGGGTGATAACATATAATTCGCCCAACAGGTTCCTCGCACTCCACGCCTGCTTTGCGTTTGCCCTCGTTAGTTTAAAACGCGAAAACAACAACAACAACAAAAAAACTCCTGTTCTGCAGGCTATGATATAGTTAGGAAGGATCCTAACATCAGAGAAAGGCGT
The DNA here is from genome assembly GCA_964035525.1 of Porites cylindrica. Lineage (NCBI taxonomy): Eukaryota > Metazoa > Cnidaria > Anthozoa > Scleractinia > Poritidae > Porites > Porites cylindrica. The sequence goes on along the minus strand of OZ037777.1, from coordinate 33,201,640 downwards.
TATTATTTTTACTAGTTTTACGATAATTATTTTTTGTAGAAGTTGAATTGACTAAGTATAAACTGTAACAATGCCTTGAAAACAAAGCAATAGCAAGAAAAGGAAAAACAATGAAATTTAGATCTTGTTGCAAACCAGTGAAGTAGTTCTGCAATTTACTAAAAAAAACCCACGTTGCTAGTGGTTGTACTATTTGTTTATCAAAGTTGATTATAAAAGCTTGTCACAGAACAAAAAAGCCCACTCACCAGCGTAACCTTGAAGTTGCCATGACTGAAGGAAAAACAGTTCTGTTATAAGAACAAAGCTTGGAAAATTGCTTGAACGAAAAATTATACAGCGTGCTGTCAGCAAAATTAAGGCTCCCGTACCGTGCTGTAGTATTTTGACCAATAAATTGATTTGCGTCAACCAACAGCTAGACGGTTTGTTTAACTTCCTTATACCCAAGGGTACTTTGTTGTCATGGCAATCAATTCCGCCCACTTTCCGAGAAACAGCCGCTTGACCACGTGACCTCGCGTGATTATTGAATTCGAAGAAACTCAAGGTGTTTTGTCTACCGAGGAATCGGCATGTTAGGACTTCGAAGCTTTGCTGGCTTAAATTCTACGAACAAGTATTAATGGAATTCACGCACAATTAAAGGTAATGTCGGTGAAAGAGTTATTTACATGGTATGCAATTGTATAGCCGGTGCGACCGCAAGAATTGGCCAAGTTTTGAGATCTGTGAAATATGTAAATGGCCGTAGTTGGGTTTTGGTTTTCCCGAACTCGGCGTTGTATATTAGCGTGGTTTATAGCAGCTGCGTGTATATTGTGGGTCGACAGACCCTACAGGAAAATCATTTAACGGTTGTAAATCTGCTGCCTTTTTAATTGTATGCATCTCAATATTAGTCTGATATATTTTGAAGAAGGTCTGATAAAGTGGAAACTAACATGTCAGCTGCTTTGTGACTGAGCAGCCCCGCCGGTATTTTAAAATTTTTCCGCGTTTGTTACTGTTTATCCTCCGTCTACCTTGTCCTTCCGAAACTGAAACTCCATAAGCCTCAAGATGATCTTAGACGCCAAAGTTTACTCTATATTAAAGCCGATATTTGACGAGTGCAGTAGCCTGCGTGCAGACGTGTCCTTCGTTGCACGCGGAAACGGACGTCTCCGTAAAGCTATCGCTACTGCCTCGAACCGCTGTTCTGGTAGCCACAGCTGCGTGAAAAAATCAAATCTTGCGATGCAATTTACAACATTTCTTTCTTAAAAGATGTAGACAAGGAATTTTTTAAATAAATATGTTTAATTTGTGCTCTTCGAAAGACCCGATCGAGTTGCCTCCGGTCGTTCAACCAAGACTCTGCAGGGATAAGCGGTTATTATTTGTTAAGAATTTATTCAAAATGAATATCCTGAGAGCGCGGTTGAACACGATAAGCGGTATTGCATTTTTCCGCATGAAACAAAAGAAATAGATGAAATCGGCTGCAAGCAGGCGACGCCCGCAGTCACCAAACCAACGAAGGAGAAGAATCCTCTCTCTCTCTCTCTCTGCTGACTTTATTTAATATAATCAGCGGCAGCTTTTTCACTCAAGTACAAATATATAGAATTTAAACTCTGTCGTCTTATCATCACAGTCTGCGATTAGTAGGAACTGTTCCTAGGCTGCAAAATAGTGTAAGATTGCCAGTTATATTTCTATAATTCCCACTACTTCCGTACCAGGCGCCGAGGAAAATGAGGAAAGACAATACACAAAGTTTATCTGTAGGCAAAGCTGTTCTCACCCCCTTCGGCCCTATGCATGACATTTGAACAGAGGATGAAACCGAGCCAAAACATTCCAAGTTTAGAGATATTAATTTTGCAGGGAAATTTGAACATTACTGGGTTTAATTTAAAATCAAAATGTAGCAAAAATTTCAGCGCTTTCTTCGCTTGAGGAACTCATACAGATTACAGTAATATTTATTCTGAGACAAGGAATGTTTAGATTGCAAAATCTCCCAAAATCGGTAATGTTTTTAGCCCACATAAGAGCTTTCCCGGCCGCCGGCTAAATGCCGCGTCACCCGGCGCGTCACGCAAAAGCCTGGAAATTCAAGCGTCCTCTCTCGCAAAACGAAGAACCCTTTCGAACCAAAAATTTGGTTATGTAAAGATGTTTAGGTACTGTAATACCTCGTGAAAGTAGAAACTCAGAAGAATCGATAGTTTCTTAGTTTGATTTTTGGTGATGTCACGTGCAACCCAAGAATAGCATAAAACAGACACCGGCCGGCGCGGTGTTTCAGTCTGTAAACAGATTACATTACAGTTTTCTGAGAAATAGTGTATAGATAGATAGATAATCTTTATTTATCCACGGTAAAAAATTCGTCAGCTTTAAAAATGCCTAATACTAATGTAATAAAAATATTTAAATAAAAAAGCTGCTTTCCACGAATGCCGTGCCTTATGAACCATTTGTCGTCGCTGACCCTGGATCGATTTTTCTCGGAACAACTTCCGGTTTACCAGGAATTGTTGTCTTCTGAGAAGGAACCAAAGCGAGAATTTTCTGTGAAAACAGGTGATGAATATTTAATAAAAATCCAGTGGATATTAGTGTTGGTTACATATTATGCCGGCATAATTTCTGGCAAAATGCTATAGTTCGACCATGGAGCATAATATGGGCATTTTTTCACCATACAGAGAAAAATAGTGATGATAAAAATTTAAAATTTCCATAACTGTATTGAGATCTTTTTCGCTTTCAAGTGCTTTTAGTGACGATTCAATATATTCAAAGGCTTGGTTGCTGCTTTCAAAGCATGCTTCAAAGTCCAAAGGTTGTCTTTCCTTCATGCATGTCTGCCAGTTCAGATAGGATCAACCTCTTTTGTCCTGACTGTTGTCTTTCAAAGTTATGAAGTATTTTTCTGGCTGCAGGGATGGAAAAGGGCATCAAATAAAACCAAGACCAGTCGAGCATAACTCTACTTCTCGAGCTTGATCTTAGGCATAATGCTGTTGCTTTAAAGGTGACGTTCAAAAGATTAATGCTCACATTTTCGAGCATAACCCTGGTTTATATGGTGAATGTGAAATTATTGGAGTGAAATGCTGAAAATCCGCCTTTATTTAGTATTTCCCCGAGCTGTGTGTGTTGTAGCTTACGTGGTAGCTGGGCCAGAAATTAATAGAATAAAAGAGAAATTAAGGCGCGCGAAGAAACATTCCCTTAGTACCCCTCGCAAGAATCACATTATCGCGCGCATTTATTCACACGTGCCTCTAACGCAAGCTATCTGTATTCGCACAGAGAAAATTTAAGAAGATTTTGCCAGCTTCCTTTCTTGAAAGGTGTTGTTAACTGATTCAGTTATTTGCTAGTACCTTTTTTGCCTTGGTGATTTTCTTAAGTGAAAGTTAGGACCTTTCGTTGTTGGTAGTGCACATTTCTGCAGTATGTGACTATCTGATCTTCTAGTCAAGAGTGATTTTACCTGACCGTTGAAATAGGTAGTAGAATACTAGGCACTATTATGCACTAATTCCATAGTCTTCTTTTGTTTACCTCTTGCTATTTCACTGTTTTTGGTGCGAAAAAAAATTCCAGTGCCACTGTTGACAAAGAATTTAATTTTCACGGAAATTTCCGCACAAATGGTAAGCGCACCCTAGCAAGCTTTGCCCGTTGGAATGATAGACAAGGCATTGTTTTATATTCCGTGGCCATCGAGGGTGTGTGAATCAGTATTTAATTATTTACCTTGGGTAACAGCCTCAACGAATAGATCACTTTTCCCCTGTCACCTAAACCTTTTTAAACAAGAGCTTTAAATCATACTCTGTCACCATCGATGATGAAGTGAGCAATTGGCGAAGTGATCAGTTCTAGATGGAGTGCAAGGGAACTATATTATTTTTTGCGTGTTTGAAGTTCTGATTGTGAACTTTGTTCCGTCCCCAGATGTTTTAATTCATTCTTGTGAGCGAAGGCCGTGAACAAGTGAGTAACAATATTTGAAATAATTTTATATGCAACATGTCTCTGAGAGGTCTGTTCAAACCGCAGCTTTTCCTAGGTAGGCCCTTGGTTTTGATTTCCCCGCTCTAAAGGTGACAAAAAAGGTCAGTATACAGCTAATTCGAGAAAGGTTGTCAGAAAAAATGCATTCGACAATCCCGAAAAGTATTGTGGCTGGTTTTGAGTTCACTGTTCTTCAAAGATTAGTAACTTGAAAGAATTTCATGAGAGGGACTTATGTTCGCGATTGCTGAAGGAAAGTAACAAAAGTAGGTCCGACAGCTACAGTGTCAGTAACGGTGTATTGATCATATCCCATATTAACTTTCGGGATTGCCGAATGCACATTTCTCCCGACCTTTCTCAAGAAAACTGTATGATGATGAATTTGTAAGCCTCTCAAACACTCAGTAACGGCGCCTTAAATCTCTTGACATGGGCAAGGTGAAAATTTGTCGTCCAGATACTTCAGTTAACAACTGGGGTATTACATCGAGCGCGAAACCTTATTTATTTGAAACGTCACAATCTCAGCTGAAAGTAGGGTAGAATCGTGTGAACAGTGGTAAAAAAAATACGCATGTATGCGCTTACAGACGATCTGGTGTGAACATCGCCTTGATTTTTGTGGGAGCGTCGTATGACTTGGCCTATTAAAATGTCTGGGAGCCTCTTGCTATCGAGATGTTCCATCAATTTCTTTTCTTTTAAGAAAAAAAAAATCAAAGTATTTTGAATTCTAGTGGACGAAGATGATGACGGATTTAATCTCATTCAGCCATCGCTGATCCAGCAGTTGAAGACCATCCTAGATCAGTACCCTGACGATGGACAGATATTAAAGGTAAGAAATTTGAAGACTTAAGGAAACTTTTATGTCTGACTATAAAGAGGCATAATTCCTTTTCACCTTTACCGTTTTCTGACTGAGTATCTTCAGTCAACGTTGGGCTAACAAGGACAACAAGAAAAGATAAGATAGGCATAGGTTGAGAATGACGTAATGAAATATGAACAGTGAGATGAGATGGGACTAGACTGATGAGATGGGATGAGAAAGGAATGGAAGATTCTGAATGAGATACATACGACGAGATGCGAGGAGATGGGACGGAATAATGGAAAAAGATGAGGTGAAGTGAATACGTGTGAGCCAGGGTGAAATCGGATATACGATTATTTTGCCAAGGAGAGACGAACAGAAGAAATATAAGATGGGGTCAGATGAGACAATAGATGTTAGAATGATGGTTTACTAAGGGGCCGACCATTTAACTCTTGAGGGGGGGGGGGGGGGGGTGGGTGATTTTGAAAAAAAATTTCTTGCAAGCGCTTGTTGGAAGAAAAAAATTGCATGCAGCAGATGTGTAATAGAAAGCTTATGGGAAAAAAAGGGAAATATCCTGCCCACCAGATTGCTAGAAAAAAAAAATTCTTGATGACCAGAAATCACCCACCCCCACCCTCAAGAGTTAAATGGTCGGCCCCCAAGTGAGACGAGATAAGATTTAGTCAATCGGCAAAAAATCAAGATGAAATTATCAGTGATATCTTGCAAGACTGAGATGCCATAAGGTTAAGTTCATACTTTGTACATACCCGGGGAAGTGTGTGTGTGGGTTATAGATTACTTTAAGCTGCTTCTGTTTTAATGTACATGTGTGTATTAGGAGCTCATCCAAAATGCCGAGGATGCAGGAGCAACTCAAGTGAGATTTCTCCATGACCTACACAGCTATGGAACAGAGAAACTTCACAGCGAAGGACTGGGCCAGTTCCAGGTAATCGTAAATGTTGTAGTTAACTGTCAGAAAGAATAGGTTTTTTGTCTTTTCGTCTCACTCTTTCTGTAAGAATTCTTTTTATCAGGGGGTTTTGCTTGATCCCCTCCCCCGTTAGTTTTCTGACAGTCCGTCCCTTACCGAAGAATTTACCCCCTTAGTGACAAAGTCACAGCTCAGTATGTATCGTCTACAAAATGTCTCCCGGCGTCATGTTCTATAGTCGCAAACAATGGTGGATATAAACCTTAAAAAACTGACAGCTATACTATTTTTTGCACTTTCCACCTGGTACAGTCGAACCTGTATTAAGCGGTCACCCTCCGTTAAGCGGTCCCGAAAATGATTTTCTAGGTTTTACAGTAATTAAGAAAGCTTAGAAGTGGTCACATCTATCATTTATAAGCGGTCGCCGTCGCGGTCACCTTGTCCGAGGTCCCAACAAGTGATATAATTTTCATTAGTATATACACACTCAGTGATCTTGGTGATTTAAGCAATCTGATTGGTTCGCTATCTCGGACTATTCAACAATATTCACCTCCTTGCGAGTGGATAATGTGTGAGCTCGGTTTTTTTCCCGTTTTCTTAGAGAAAGATCTTTTAAAAGTCGACAAAATCCTAGGGTTTACTTTTTTTCAGGCAAGAAAAGACTTCGAAAGATTCAAAACGGCGTTTTTCCATTTACTGTTGTTGAGTTTTGTGGTCGATCGATTGTTTACAACTCCCGTTTATTCGCCTAGAAGAGGCCGTTTCGTGAACTCAGCGTTTCCTAACAAGAAAAATTTGACCCTAAAACGAAGTTTACTTATGACAAACAAATTTGAAAGCAAATGTTTGCAGAAATTCTAAGTTTCAAGTAAACACGACAAAGAATGCTACATGAAGACGACGTCTTACCTCGAGGAACCGAATCGCCATTTTTGTCAGCACTTCATGCGAAGAACGACACAACAAACCTTTTCGGCTATAAACTTGGCAAGTCAACAGAAAACAACAAAGCTCTTCTTTTCTTCTCAGGTAAGGAAACAATTCAAACTTTTAGCGGTTCCATTTAAGTCATTACGCTGTTGTTTGCGAAGTGATAAGCTTGTGAATTGCCATGTTTGAAAATTCTACAAAGATCTATTTTTAAACTGTCGCGTGTCTAGCTGACCTGGTCTGTCAATCAAATCGTACTTTTGAATGGTTTCCCCTCTGATTTTGTTGAGATCACTTCGTGTGTATATACTAAAACAATTATTCTTTTCAATCTCGGTGAATAGTGGCTTTAGGAATATTTACCTCGCCACTTCGTGGCTCGGTAAAAATTTAGCCACTATTCACCTCGATTTCAAAGAATAATTGTTAATTGTCTTCACCTCTATCAAACAGTCACTTTGAGAAGACATACCGCACTAGTGCAACAGATACACTGTTTATGACGTTTAGTTTACTTTCTTTCTTTTGGCACACGAAGAGGCGGAAACAGGTTAACTGGTCAATTTGTTGTGGAATAGATATTTCGCTCTTCCTGTTCCTTCATTTTCTTGAAAAACTCTTAGGTTTGTCAAACCTGTATTAAACGGTCGACTTGTATTAAGCGATCAGTAAGCCATTCCTCAAGGGTAACCGCCCAATACAGGTTTGACTGCATTGCGTTTTCACTCCATTCAGGGAGCAGTTCCTTGAGGCTGAATATGACTAAACTATGTGATGATGCTGCAAGTCAGATTTGAACACATAAAAAACTGGCAACGCTAAGCCATTCTGCGATATGGGCAGCACGCCCACTCTCCTATTCGAACATACAAAAGAAAGTCCTCAAGTCAAAACGTTGGCTCTGGGAAGTGGTTTTCTACGCATGGTGTGCTACATCTACAACCTCAGTCTAGAACAGTTTCATAGATACATTCTCATAACATAGATCACTTTAATTAATGTCCACTAGGGCCCAGCACTCTACGCCTACAACAACGCCCAGTTCACCAAAGAGGACTGGAAAGGTATCAGGATGCTCTGTGACAGTATAAAAGTCAAAGATCCGATGAAAGTTGGTCGGTTTGGCCTCGGTTTCAAATCGGTGTTTCACGTCACAGGTGAGATAACTATAAAATATTTATACTTCAACTGTTGGTGTTGTAATTAGTGACAGCAAGAGTTGAGTGAATTATTCAAGACAGTTACCTGTTCCTTTATGGAGCTAAGCATGAGTATGTATTATTCAAAATCGGCATTAATTAACAAGGAGGTAAATTTCACCTATCGCCTCGCAAAGGTGAAAAGACTCCCTACGTTTTATAACACAGTTGTTTTTGAAGAAAACCACCGGAAGGAGCGACATTCCGAGGCAATGAAATTATTTACATAGTATGCTTATCTCACTGGGAGAAAAATAACGAGTTTTTTGTGTTTAATGTATTGAGAACTGAACAAACCCAAAAGTTAAATGCAAACATTTTGACTTAAGTCCACAACGGTTTGAATATGGACAAATTTCCCTGGAGTTAAAATAATGCTTTTTTCTGTGTATAAAAAAGTGCTCCTATGCGTATAGGTATTCTACACCCTCCTGTAATACCCTGACATCTTTATTTGTTGCTTCTTTAATTTAAACCTGGGCGCTGAGAGGAGGTAATGAAATGGTATCTTTTGTGAAATTAAGGAATGATTTCACTTGCCTTTTGGTTAAATTTCATTAATGTCCCTCGCCTTCGCACGAAAATTCACTCGTCACTATTTAATCACACATACTAACACTCAAATTTCGCGCCAAAATTAACAATTAAATTGTCTTCTATGATATTATACCCTTGACGTTTTCCTTCATTTACCTTCAGATCTACCGAGTATATTAAGCGGTTCACAGATCGGTGTTATAGACCCACACGAGGAGTACTTTACCGAAGGGAAAATTCGACGAACAGGTTATAGCTGGAAAATCACTGACGATCGTCACGTCATGGACAATATACCAGACCAGTTTACGCCTTACAAAGGAATATTTGATTGTACAGATGATGTTTTCTCAAGAGGCTGGTACAACGGTACTCTATTTCGCTTTCCACTGCGACACCGACCCTCTGACCTTTCTCAGACTCTCTATTCCGCTGAAAAGGTGCACACATTATTTGAAGGATTCACGGCTGACGCACACTTGATCCTCCTTTTCTTGCAACATCTGGAATCTATCGAGCTGTACGTCCGTGGGGAGTACGACGATAAACCAAGAAAAACGTTTCAAGTTCGAATCACAGATGAAAGCCTTCATTTGGTACAAGAAAAGAGGAAGGAGTTTCACTGCAAGATCTCCACTGGCAGTCTTTTGCCCCATCATGTCCAAGTAACTTATCCGATCACGGTTGAGACTGTACACTTTTCTCAAGGCTCAGAAACCACACAGAGTCATTCGTTTCTCGTAACCAACTACTTTTGTGGCGAGGAGATATCGTCTGAATTTCAAACCCTGGCTAAAGATCAAAGCCTCAGTTACTTACCCTTAGTTGGTGTTGCCATGGCATTACCAGCAAGCCTTGGCGAACGTACTCCAAAGATTCAAGGTCACGTGTTTTGCTTCCTACCGTTACCAGTACAAAAGACAAGCCTGACAGGTTTGCCGGTTCATGTGAATGGCTTCTTTGCTTTGAGTCAGAACAGACGTTATATCAAATCTCCAAACGCAGAACAGGAAGATCAGGAACTAACTGACAAGTCCCTCTTATGGAATAGGTGTCTTTTGGAAGAGGCTCTACCCAGGGCATATTCAACGATGCTGCTAGAAGCAATCAACGAGAAGAGCTACAATATCCAAGAAGAGACTGTTTACAGGTAAGATTAAAATGTCTCCATGAAATAAAATATTTCAGTTACTTTATTGGCGCAAAAGGTTAGATAACACCTAGAAATTGGCATTGCTATAGATAGTTCTCCTTGGAATGCCTCATTCTTGTTGAAAGTGCAACTAAGCACTTGGAATAGAGAATACATTGCCTCGGCTCGTACAGTGTAATTTTTGGGATGTAAGACCTTTTCTGGCCGCCCAAGCAGCGATATAGATTGGTCTAATTCAACACGTCCTGAAATTCAGGGTTTGACCAGGTTTCTATCACAGTGGTTCGACATTAGCAAAAACTGTTGTTCTCAATATCAACATATGGTTTTAGTTTCTGGTGCAAATGGTGCATCAACTAATTACACCTTCTGAATGCTGTATTCTGTAGGGCTTGGCCTAATATTGACGCCATCGACCAGAAATGGAAGAGATTGCAGAATCCCTTACTCGAGATCTTGTGCTCCGAAAATTTCGTATACACTAAGGCTAGTGGAGGAAAGTGGCTGAAAGTGGAAGACGCTATCTTAGACAGACTCGGTGAACACCAGACGAAGGATTTGCTCGTCAGTGTGTTGCTTGAAGCACATCAAAATGTCGCTTCCTTGCCTGATTACGTGCTAAAGGCATTTACCACGGTCGGCAATAAACCGGTTACCAAGGAAATTACTCCCATATTGGTGAGGCAAATCCTCAAGGAAATTCCTTCAAGTTACAGGAAACTTGGGAGAATGGAAAAATTGAACCTTCTAGCGTTCATCCTGAACGGTATAGATGAGAACTTTGTAGACCTAATTGGACTGGAGCTGCTACCAGTATCCAGTGGTGCCTTCAAATGCTTTGCATCCCTTTCAAACTGTGACGAAGCAGTTTATGTCTGCTCACCTGATCATCCAAGGAAAATGTTTCCTAGTCTAGACCATCAGTTTCTGGACCAAGACCTGGAGGGAAATCTTTTGGAAATGATGGAGAAAGTTGCAAAGAAAGGTATGAACGATACGAGAATGTTGTGAATTTACATAAAGCTATTTTGTCTCCTTCAGCTAAGACCATCTAAGAGTTATTCCACTATTTGGCGAGTTAAAATTACATTTCGCTCTCCACTAATCAGTGCTTTGAGTCGAGGTTCATTAAAAATAACCGATAAGTTTGTTTTGAACATACTCAGCAACTATTCCTTCCTTTTTTTGTAGTGAATTGTTCACAGGAAAACAATAGATTTTTTAATCAAATCATGGGAATAGAAATATGGAGTGTAAAAGCAGGCGGCGTGTGGTAGTTGTAACATTAGACCAAGAAGTCTATTCCTTTAACCTCGTTGCCTTATTCAAAGAAACAGGCATTTTTTACTTTGACGGATTCTACGCGAGCTGCGATTAGTCGTTGCCTGTAACCTAACAGATTTTGAAACATCCAAAGCTGACGTCACAGAAAAACTGGCGCACTGTTTTAAAAACGTTAGGAGGCTCGATCGCAACTTCGTACCATAATTTGACATCCTAATACATCATAAGGGTATAGCATGCAAAAGTGGTATCTACTATACGTAGGCATAGTCTTCTTTGATGAAAGAGGTACCTAGCGTGTTATACCGCTAAGCGCGCTGTAACGAGCAGTATTTGCGGGTGATTTTATTTCGTGACAGGAGCGGCGATTTGTGTTGTTATTTTAGCACGATCTTCTGTTAATTAATGGAAAGTGCAAACAATTATGTTGGATAGAATCTTGTCCTGCGACTAATGGCGCCTTAAAATAGCCCGTGTATCTTAAAAAGCATTTCAGATATGCACTGCATTGTTCAAAACTTTTCAAAATGTGATGTGCATGTTATGTGTAAGGCGAAAGTGAGAAGACATTATTACCTTTAATGTTTGAATAGGATGTACCCAGCTGAAGTTTCTTACGCAAGATGACGTGGCTTCCCTTCTCTCAAAATCGTTGCCACCAGAATGGTCACAAGGTGAAGCAATTTTCTGGTATCATGGATCGGATTATCACAACCATCCAGGGTTAGGTTGGCTTGAGCTCGTATGGAATTACTTTAGAACGTACTTCACCACGAATGATGGGCTCTGCGAGTTCACTGGTCTCCCCTTGATTCCACATGACATGTCACAAGTACCAATCAGCCTTTCGAGACTTCAACAGCCTTCTAAGATTGTTGTGAAAAGTCTCCACGATGAGTTTCTGGATGAAACACTGATTCATTCCTTGAAACACCTTGGTCTTGTTATCATTCAGCAGTGTCCACCTTACCTTACCCTTCACCCTGCTGTCGTCAATGCATTTATTTACCCGCCATCACCACATGGTGTCTTAAAGGCACTGTCGGCTTGCCCATCGGTTGTAGGATATAACAAGCATTCATTGACAGACGAAGGCAAACGCTCCTTAAGGAAGTTCTTTTCAAAGGAATCGTCGCTAGATCCCCAAGCAAAGCAGCTTCTCCGTACCCTTCCTTTGTTTGAGACACTAAACAAATGTTTTGTTTCTGGAGAGGAGGATCTTTGTGCAGCACCGCCAGAAGGCTCTTACCCCGTTTCTCCTCGTCAGGATCTTATTGACGTCACACATGATGACTCCAAGAGGTTGGCACGTCTGCTAGGCATCAGATGCTTCTCTCCTATAGAATTTTTTCTTGAAATTCTAATTCCAGATGTTAAAGGAGGACATTACTCTAACGAAGAAATGGACAGGCTTATGGGATTCGTGATGGAGCGGTTTCAAGTTTTCGCCGGCGCAGATCCACGATTTTTAGGGGCCATGAAATCTTTGCCATTTGTGCCAAGCAAAAATAGAAGGGTCAGAGCTATGGACCTTTTCGATCCCGGGATTGAGTTATTGAAACGAATGCTGGCCGAAGAAGATGTTTTTCCAGTTGGTGAACAGTATACGAACCCCGCAGCCCTCGTGGTTCTAAATAAACTTGGCATGAAGAGTGAAAAGGAAATTAGCGCTGAAGATCTGTACTGCAGTGCCAGAAAGATCTCTCAAATGTCAAATTTGGAGGAAGCAAAGCGAAAATCGGAAACCATAATGTCATATTTAGACAGTAATGCAACGAAGCTTCAACAAACTGTTTCAGGGGTAACGTTGACACAACTTTTGCGAGACGTTCCATGGGTATGCGAAGTGAACGAGAGGCCCTTTGGTGTTCCTGTTAGCCTTAACCCAACTGAAGAAACTAGCAAAGCCCACTTTTACAAACCGACGGAAGTGACAAGTGAAGATAAAGCTAATCTCATTGGAACAGTGAAGCCTATTGTAAGAGTACATTCTTCAAGTCAATTGGCAAAATGTTTCGGCTGGGATAAAATGCCAGATACATTGGACGTGGTGCAACATCTGAAAACCATGGTCACTCACTATACCCAGGATAAAAAGCCACATTATATTTCAGTGGTCACGGACATCTACGCATTTCTAGATCAGTCCGCCGATCCTGAAGTCATCAAGGAAGCTTTCCGGGGAATTGAAAACTCGATCTGGATTTGGAATGGAGATGGTTTTTCTTCTGCTGATGTTATCCTTGCAGCAAGGCCTCCAATTGATCTTAGTCCGTACATTTGTTCTCTTCCCTCCGAGATGATGCAGTTTTCAAACTTTTTTTCGAAGTTCGGAATGAGAGAGCACTGCGATGCTCTGTTTTTTGTACAAGTTCTTCACCTGATAAAACAGAAGTATGAATATGGACCCCTTTATCCGAACACGGAGGTGAAAAGAGATCTCCAGCTATCTGCAAACATTTTGAATGAGATTAAGCCAAAAGCTGGAGAACAATTACCTTCAGAGATTCAAGAAAAAGTCCTCATCCCAACACACGTAGAAGGAGATTCCTACGTAAGGCTTGCACCAGTTAAAGATTGCATGTACTGTGACCACGAGTGGCTAGAAGAAGTCATACCTGCTGAAGAAGAAAATCATTGCTTTTTTGTGCATCAAAACATCTCAAACAGTACTGCAGAAATTTTACAAGTTCGTACTCTTAGAAATCAGTTATTGGAAGCTGATGAGATAGGAGATGAATTTGGTCAAGAAGAAAAACTCACTTGCAGATTAAACAAACTTCTGGAGGAATACACAGATGGTTTTTCAGTACCAAAGGAACTAATCCAGAACGCAGATGATGCTGGTGCCACTGAGGTCAGATTTCTTTACGATGAAAGAACCAACGAAGATGCTATGACCTGTCTGATTGACGAAGGAATGAAAGAATGCCACGGTCCTGCTTTGTGGGTTTACAACGACGCTGAGTTTAGGGATGAGGATTTTGAAAATATTACTAAACTCAACGGTGGCACAAAAAAACAAGAAACCGAGAAAATTGGAAAGTTTGGGCTTGGTTTTAATACGGTCTATAATCTGACGGACGTTCCTATGTTCCTTAGCAGAAACTACTTTGTGATTTTTGATCCCAACACCTTTTATCTTGGAAAAGCCATCACAAACAAGAGCAAACCAGGAATAAAAATCGACGTCAACAAGAATCCAGAGAGAAAGCGAAGGCTTAGGAACCAGTTTAAACCGTTCAATGGCATTTTTGGGTGTGATCTTCTTCTGAACAAAAAGGACAACTCATTTCAAGGTACCCTTTTTCGCTTCCCATTGAGAACTAAAGGGCAAGCTCTGAGAAGCGAAATTAAACAAGATTATTACGGCCACAACCAAGTGAGGGAGCTTTTAGAGATTTTCGTAAGAGGGGCGAAAACGTTGCTCTTGTTTACGCAAAATGTCCGTCAAGTCAGCATATTTCATTTGCCGAGAGGGTCAACAGAGCAGACACAACCCAAACTGATGTTTCAGGTAACCAAGGCATTATCACACTCAGGAATCATGAGAGAGTTGTCTGTTCCCATGGAGCTGCCATTACATCAGAACAATGTTAGCACAGACGACTTACACCTTTTAAAACAATGTAACTTTCTACGAGCATCATCGCAAGTTTTAAAGCATACTGAGGATACGAAGGAAGCCAATGACTATTTATTGAGGTCGGCGATCACAATCAACGTAGAAGGCACCCTAACTGAATGCGGACGCTTGTTCTTTGAGGACAAAATCTCGCTACATAATTCATCCGAGGTTTGGTTTGTTGCCTCATCAATGGGCAAAGGCCAAGCGATGCAGTTTTCAATGAATGACAGGAGCTTGCTCCCAGCAGCTGCAGTTGCTGTCAAGTTGTTACCTCAGGAGAGTCAGAAGTTTGTACCAGAACCTATTGTCAGTCACGCCACTGGAGGTAAATCGCATCATAACGGTTCAGTGTTCTGCTACCTTCCACTCCCAATTCACAGTGGTCTCCCAGTTCATATAAATGGAACATTTGCAGTAGCTTCGAACAGACGCCATTTAAAGCAGAAAACAGAAGACGACAAAGCCTGCCCTGAAGATGAGTGGAATAATGTTCTGTTTCAAGATTCTGTATGTACCGCCTACCTAGATCTTCTGGAAGACATGAAAACTAATACTACTACGTACTGTTTTCACTCTCTGTGGCCCAGGTCGTGTGACATAGAGCCATATTTTGAACCACTTGCGCGTTCGTTCTATCAGAAAGTTGCTAGTGGAGGCTATTCCGTTTTCTCAGATGGAGACACTTGGGTGGGCATCAATCAAGTGGTCTTTCTGGAGCCATACTTTAGTCATGATCAACGGGTTGGAGACATATCAGTTGCAGTATTACAGAAGATGGTCAATGAACAAGACGTTGTCGTTGATCTACCAGTAGAAATTTTACAGTCATTTATTGACTATGGCCTTGGGGAGAAAATCCAGTTGAAAGCCTACGACAGAAGTAGGTTTTTCCGCGAACTGTTTTTCCCAAACATTGGCTCCGTACCGGCAAACAAACGAGATGAATTGATCTTATTTGCATTGGATGATTCAAATGGAGAATTCGATGAATTAATAAAAACCTATGCCTGCATTCCGGCTTCACCCAGTGGTAAGATCCTTAAACGCCCAATGGAACTTGTTCACCCAAACAAATCAACAGCCTCGCTATTTCATAGCGAAGATGAGAGGTTTCCGTTTGGAACTGCTGAGACCTTCTTAGATTCTGTGAGACTTGCAAAACTTGAACAACTCGGTATGAAGGCTGAAAGGGGAATCACTGCAGATGATATCTACCACAGTGCCAACAATATTCCTCAAATGTTAAAGTCTTCAGAAGCAAAGCAGAAATCAGAGAATATCATGACGTTTTTAGACAGCAATCCGATGTATCTTCAACAAACTGTTTCTGGGGAACCATTAGCACTACGTCTGCGAGATATGCCTTGGATATCTGTAATGGAGGAAATGCCCTTTGGTTTACCAAGAAGTCTTTATTCACTTGTTAACCATCGAGAAGTCCCTTTCTACAAGCCCACAGAGGTCACAAGTAAAGATAAAGTTAATCTCGTTGGAACAGTGAAGCCTATTGTAAGAGTAGATTCATCAAGTCACTTAGCAAAAGGTTTCGGCTGGGATAAGATGCCAGATGCATTGGACGTGGTGCAACATTTGAAAACCGTGGTCAGTCACTATACCCCGGACGAAAAGCAATATTACATTTCAATTGTCAAGGACATCTACTCATTTCTAGATCAGGCTGAAGATCCTGAAGCTATCGAGTGTGCTTTGCAGGGAATTAAAAACTCAAGCTGGATTTGGAATGGGGATGGTTTTTCGTCTCCCGAAGCTGTTCTTGCTGGAAGGCCTCCAATTGATCTCACTCCGTTCATCTGGTCACTCCCCTCAGAGGTGGTACAGTTCTCAAACTTGTTCTCAAAGTTTGGGATGAGTGACCGCTGCGATGCGCTATTTTTGGTGCAGGTTCTACATGTCATCAAAAAGAAGTATGAATCGGGACTCAAGTATTCAACCTTGGACGTAAAAAGAGATCTGCAGCTATGCGCAGATATCTTGAATGAGATCAAGCCAAACGTTGGTGAACAACTAGCCTTAGAGATTCAAAAGAAAGTCCTCATCCCAACACACGTAGAAGGAGATTCTTACGTGAGGCTTGCACCAGTTAAAGATTGCATGTACTGTGACCACGAGTGGGTTAAAGATATCACGCCTGCTGATGAAGAAAGACATTTTTTCGTGCATCCAAACATTTCAAATAGTACAGCCGAGCTTTTACAGGTTCGCACACTAAGAAATCAACTGCTGGAAGCTGACGAGATCGGAGATGAATTTGGTCAGGAAGAAAAACTAACTTGCAGATTAAACAGACTTCTAGAGGAATACACAGATGGTTTTTCAGTACCAAAGGAGCTAATTCAGAACGCAGATGATGCTGGCGCCACTGAGGTCAGATTTCTTTACGATGAAAGAACCAACGAAGATGCTATGACCTGTTTGATTGACGAGGGAATGAAAGAATGCCAGGGTCCTGCTTTGTGGGTTTACAACGACGCTGAGTTTAGAGATGAGGATTTTCAAAACATTACCAAACTCAATGGCAGCTCAAAAGAACAGGAAACCGAAAAAATTGGAAAGTTTGGGCTTGGTTTTAATACGGTCTACAATTTGACAGACGTTCCGATGTTCCTTAGCAGAAACTACTTTGTGATTTTTGATCCCAACACCTTTTATCTTGGAAAAGCCATCACAAATAAGAGCAAACCAGGAATAAAAATCGACGTCAACAAGAATCCAGAGAGAAAGCGAAGGTTTCGGAACCAATTTAAACCTTTCAATGGTATTTTTGGTTGCGATCTGCGAATGAATAAAGCTGACAACTCATTTCCAGGAACTCTTTTTCGGTTTCCCTTGAGAACCAAAGCGCAAGCCGTGAGAAGTGAAATTAAACAAGTTCATTACGACAACAACCAAATGAAAGAGCTGTTAGAGATTTTTGTACGCGGGGCGCAAAAGTTGCTCTTATTCACGCAAAATGTCCGTCAAGTCAGCATTTTTCATCTGCTTGGGGAGTCTTCGGAACCGATGCAGCCTAGACTGATGTTTCAGGTGACGAAGTCATTATCACAAACAGGCATCTGTAGGGAGTTGTCTTTTCCCTTAACATTTCCATCACATCTTGGAAATCTTTCCAAGGACGAACAGTACCTCTTGAAACAAAGCAACTTTCTACGAGCATCATCAGAAGTCGCGAAGCATACAGGGGATTCCAAGACAACCAGAAATGATTTGCTAAGGTCAGCGTTTACATTTAACATTACAAGCAACGTTACCGAATGTGGACGCTTTTTCTTTGAGGATAACAGCTCATTACAA
This sequence comes from Porites cylindrica, assembly GCA_964035525.1. Lineage (NCBI taxonomy): Eukaryota > Metazoa > Cnidaria > Anthozoa > Scleractinia > Poritidae > Porites > Porites cylindrica. Next base: position 33,183,808 of record OZ037777.1, on the reverse strand, counting down.
AGTATAGCCGAGGTCTGGTTTATTGCTTCGTCTATGGGCAAAGGCCAAGCGATGCAATATTCGCGTAATGACAGGAGTCTGCTCCCAGCAGCTGCAGTAGCTGTTCAGTTGATAACCAAGGAGAATGAGAAGTTCACACCAAAACCTGTTGTCCGCCATGCCACTGGAGGCAAGTCACATCACAACGGAACAGTGTTCTGCTACCTTCCAATTCCAATACACAGTGGTCTCCCTGTGCATATAAATGGAGCCTTCGCAGTAGCTTCGAACAGACGCCACTTGAAGCAGAAAACAGAGGACGACAAAGGCTGTGCTGGAGTAGAGTGGAACAACGTTTTATTAACAGATTCTGTTTGTCGAGCTTATCTAGATCTCCTAGAAGACATGAAGTCAAGAGCTACTACGTACTCTTTTGACACACTGTGGCCCAGGGAGTGCGACGTGGAACCATGCTGTGAACCACTTGCGCGCTCATTCTATCAGCAAGTTGCCACTGGAGGGTATTCCCTCTTTTCAGATGGAAACAGATGGGTTGACATCAATGAAGTGGTCTTTCTAGAACCATACTTTCGTCAGGATCAAGATGTTGGAGACATATCTTATGCCGTTGTACAGATGTTAGTCACCGAGGACAAAGTTGTCGTTGATCTCCCTGTGGATATTTTCCAGTCATTTGTTAAGTATGGTCTAGAGGAACACATCCGGTTGAAAACGTACGATAAGGGCAGATTTCTTCGTGAATTGTTTTTCCCAAACATCCCGTCCATACCACCAGACATGCGAGACAAATTGGTCTTACACGCTTTGGATGATGCCAAAGGAGAATTTGATGAGCTTATTGCAACTCATGCTTGCATTCCATCTTCACCTAATGGTGAAACGCTTAAGTGCCCCGCCGAACTTATTCACCCGAAAAAGGCAGCGGCCTCGCTATTTCAAATTGAAGATGAAAGGTTTCCCTTTGGCACTGATGACACATTTTTAGATTGTATAAGACTTACCAAACTCGAGCAACTTGGAATGGTGGCAGATGACCCTCCTTGGGGTATATTTGAAGAAAGGGCACAAAGTGTCGGCATTTTGAATGAAGAAAGTAGTAAAGCAGCTTTAGAGCGTGCCAAAGCATTAATACGTCTTCTGGAAAGAAAGATATACTCTGAAGCTGAAGGCAAAGTCCCCGAAGGTGTCCAAAAGAATCTTTTGCAAGTCAAATTTCTTCCAGTTTCCACAAAACCAGAACATTTTCCCCTTTTCTGGAAAGGGGGCGATCTACGTCCCGAAAAAAGAGCAAAATTGTTGTCACCCGAGGAGGCTTTTGTTGAAAGCGCGATATATCTTGTTTGCTGTTCTGAGCCGCTTGTAGATGGTAACATCTATCTTTCTTCAACTGTTAAAAAGTTTTTACAGTTGGACAAAGAAGCCTCAATTAAGCATATCATCACCCAACTTGATGTGGCTTCTTCGTGTGCAATCGACGGTCTGAATTCAATGCAATTTGAACAAATAAAGACTACCTGTTTAGAAGCTTACAAGTATCTTCAGGCAGCTCTGAATAAGAATCAAATTGAAGAAGATAAAGTGCGAGAAGTTTTTCAGGGAAAAAAAATCATTCTTGCCGGAAGAGAGTTTGTTGATACAAAACATGTTGCTTTTGAATTGCCTGTTGACTGTTGCCCTTACCTACATAAGCTGCCTGAGGATCTGGCGAAACAGTTTGGCAATTTGCTGAGAAGCGTTGGTGTAAAACAGGTGTATGAGGCCAGCGATTTCTTCACTTCCTTGGAACAAATAAAAAGGACCTTTGGGGAAGCAGTACTTGAAAAGAATATTCTTCAAGCTGCCGTTCATCTAGCTTGTCAACTGGGCGAGTGCCTTACAGATTGTAGCGTATTTGATGGAAAACAACAAACACTTTATTTACCTGACTCTCAAGGCATAATGAGACCTGTGAATAAACTATGCATCCAAGACTGCCTCTGGATTTCAGATGAAAAAGATGTTTACTATGCAGAGAGCATGATTCCTCAACCGATATGCCTGAAATTGGGGGTAAAAACACGCCGAGCAGAAGCATTAAGCCGCCTTGCAGTTGGAATTCCGTTTGGACAAAAGGAGAAGCTGACAAACCGATTGCAGAGACTACTTCAAGCCTACCCATGTGAAAAAGAAATTTTAAAAGAACTTCTTCAGAATGCTGATGATGCAGAGGCAACAGAGATTTGTTTTATTAAAGACCCAAGACAACATCCAGATGAACGTGTTTTTGAAGATTCATGGAAACCACTTCAGGGTCCTGCATTATGCGTGTACAACAACAAACCATTTACTGAAGCGGATATCAAAGGAATACAGAATCTTGGGGAAGGAAGCAAAGGCGATGACCCCAACAAAACTGGCCAGTACGGCGTGGGCTTTAACGCTGTATACCATTTGACTGATGTACCTTCATTCGCCTCATGTGGCGACGAGATTGGGGATGTTTTATGTGTTTTTGATCCAAATTGCAAATACGTTCCGGGAGCTACCGAGTGGGAACCGGGCAGAATGTTCAGGGAAACAACGAAGTTGAGAAACGATTTTGTAGATGTTTTTTCTTGCTATAACGAGGATCATTTTTCCTTACGAAACGCTACTATGTTTCGATTTCCATTAAGAACTGAGGAAATGGCAAAAGATTCTACGATATCTAATTCTCCTGTTACACTGGAAACGCTACAAGGGATGATGGAGTCATTAAAAACAGAGCTCTTTGAAGTCCTTCTGTTCGTTAACAATGTCAAAAAGATTACAATGTGTGACATCGACGACAGCGGACAGGTGGTGAACTCCTATTTCGTCAAAGTGGAAATGTCAGAGGAAGACTCATTGGAAAGGCAGACGTTTGCCTCCTACGTGAAACAAATTGGGGGGTCATTTAAGCAGCATCCGGAAAGGTCACCCATTCAAGCCGAGGTTAAAAAGTGTTCCTACGTTCTGACCTTAAAAGACAGCAAAGAGAACGAGGAAAAATGGCTAATTGTTCAGCAGATTGGGTTTGAGAACCACGTGAAAGAAAGCATAATCGAAGCCTACAGGAGCAATAACCTAGGGATGCTTCCTCGTGGTGGTGTCGCTTGCTTATTGGATCGTAAATCAGCTTCAGCACAAAGAACAGAAGAAAAGAAGAAAGTGTACTGTTTTCTCCCGCTTCCCATAGAAACAGATCTTCCATTGCACATCAATGGCCATTTTGCACTGGATCATGAGGCACGACGAAGCTTAGACTCAACTGGTGGCTACAAAACTGAATGGAACAACTTCTTATTGAATGATGTCATAGCGTCGTGCTATCTCACACTTTTGGACAAAGTAAGACGTTTCTATAGTTTGCCCGTTTCTCAGAGTCCCGAAGAAATTAGCCTCAGCCGTTGCAAAGACGAATTGGCAAAAAATATAAAAGAGTACGAAAAGCTGTTTCCGCGTGCTATCTCAAGCAGTCAGCATTGGGCCACTTTGGTAACGTCCGTGTACCAGAGAATGGACCAAACGAGGTTGCGACTTCTTCCAGTGTTGCGCGGTGACACGACAAATGGCTCTACTCCTAACTCTCAGCTCGCGTGGCTTCCTTTGACTGGAGATGGGAAGGAACAAGCATTCTTCAATAACCTCGCTGAATGCGATTGCTTTACTCCTGATTTCAAGCGACTTTTTGATACAATCGAGATGAAACGTAAGATCAAGGAGAAAGCGCTTTTTGAAAATATTTTACTTAAAACTGGGTTTAACCTTGTGGCATTTTCTGTGTCCGTTTGTAAAACGGCACATGAGTGTGGAGTTCAGACATCCCTTGTTTCTCCTTCTGCGGTGATGGACTTTTACAAATCTTTTAGTGGCGAAACTCCTCTTTGCAGTATTGGCTCGCTCTTTGTTGATGTCAGAGACACCCCTTTCAAGGATGTTCAAACTGTGGTCACAGTGCTTAAATACTGCAAGGAAAGTGATAGCTTTCCAGGACATTTGCCAGGCCTGCCTTTACTCGTAACACAAGACAACCATTTGCAACCTTTTAACGCTGCCAATCGCAAGTTTCTCTCTCGCCACCACCACATTCTTCCACAGTGCAAAGAAATGTTTGTCCATGACCATATTAGGACGCATATCTTTGGTGATGCCAAGAGTCTGGACTTCTCAGTGTTCAAACATTTTGATGTCGAGAGTTTTGCGGCTAATTTGCATCGAGCACTACCTCAAGAATATTTGAACAGTAATCAGTACATAAAATGGAACCCAAGGCAGGTTTCAGAGCCAAATGGTGACTGGGTTTACCGAGTGTGGAGGTTCCTGGACGAACAAGTAGAGAAGGTCCTCAGAGAAGAAAGAAAGAAAGAAAATGAGATGGCAAGCGACATTCAGATAACTCGTACATCAGCTACTCAAGTGACGCAGCAACGGGAAGAGAAGGAGACCCGAATCATTCGAACAGTGCTTAAACCTCTGAGCAAGTTCAGTATCCTCCCATGCACAGAAACGACCCCTTTGCCAAAATCAAGTGATGGTAACGCCTCAGGAGTAGTAGCAGAGCACTACTTAGTACCGTTAAGCCTGGCTGAATCTGTCCTTGATTTCACCTCCCTCGATACTACAAGTAAATTTCTTGTTGAAGCATTGAGGAAGCTAAGTCTCCCGGAATTGAACAGAGCTGTTTTGTCATCAACTGTGACTCCAGCTTACACTTCAATAAATTCCTGTGGACTTGCACGCCGGCTAGTTGCAACCATAAACTCACCCAAATTTCTTCTGTTAGCACTCTGTCAGAAAATCGCTAGAAACCCGAACTCTCTTCACGGCAATTTGAGCAGTGACGAATGCCGTACAATTTTAGAGCATTTCAGCAACAGCGTAAAAGACCTGGAGGAAGGGGACAAACTAGCGTTAAGGAAACTTCCTCTTTATGAAACAACGGATGGAGGACAAGTGAATCTAGAAAGCAAAAGCGTCTGTGTGGTTCCTGTTGAAGTACCACATGACGGAATGGACGTTTTAGGAAATGAGAGTGATGTCATCTTTTTGAAAAGCTGTTGTAATCTTTCTCCGCTGTATCAGTTTCTGGAGTTTGAATCTGTTTCGTCAGTTGATATCTACTGCAATTACATCTTAAAAAGCTTTTCCCTTTTCTCAAGTCAGGCAAGGTTAGTTCATCTAGAGTACATCCGTGATATAATATTGAAACAACGATCTACGAAGGAGACTGACAAGAAGAGGCTGCTATACTGCCTGGCAAACACAGGCATCATTGCCTCGAGAGACGGCACTTTATTGCAGGCATCGTGTTACTTTGACCCTAAACATGTCGTGTTCAAAACTATGCTTTCGGAAGACATGTTTCCTCCCAAACCTTTCGAGGATGAATGGTTGCCGTTTCTGAGAAGTATCGGACTCGTTCATGAAGTTTCCCAAGACCTCTTTAAACGGTTTGCTATGGAGGTGGCACGTGAAGGCTCAACCACGCACACGGATAAGACGGACAAGAAGTCGGAAGTGCTGGTTACTCACCTGTACAGCAGAGAAGATGTTGTACAAGAAGGTCTTCTTCAAGCTATTTTGGATGTTAGATTTGTTGCTCCAGCTCCTTTGAAGCCAGAGCTTCCTGAAATGTGTCCACCGTACGGTGCGGGAGATATTGGCCATACGCCATACATTCCATTCAGAGGATCTGTACTGGCAAGGCATGCTGAAATTGTTTGGACGACTGCGGCTATTCTTCCAAGGTGGGCAAACCCTAAAAGACATGTTGGAGGGATGAGTGCCACTGAGTGGAAGAGCAAAACCGACTACTGCAATGCAATTATTGCGAATCTGAAAATTCTGGAAGAACCAACAGTGGAGCAAGTAACCTTTCACTGCCAAAATGTGTCTTTTCAAATGGAGAAAGAAAACGAAAGCGACTTACTCCCTGAACGGGTTGCATCCAGGATGTCAGTAATGAGAAACATCTACCAATTTCTCGAGGGCAGCGCCATCCACACCACCTTTACAAAAGAAAGGCTGAGGCACACACCATGCATTGTGGTTGAGGGTGGTAAACGCGTTGTTAAGGCTCTGCAAGTAGTCATTGAATTAGACAAAAACCTCGAAATTCGACCATTTCTTTACAGCCTGCCCGGAGAACTCTGCCAGTTTAAGCTCTTCTTTCAGTATCTAGGCTGTGCACCCTCAGTTAAGCCATCTCACTTCGCTATGGTTCTTGAAATGCTTCAAGACAATTGCAAGAAAAACAGATTAGAGCCAAATGAGATTGAAAAAGCATTGAAAGCAGAGAAGAGTATTTTTGAAGCTTTAGAAGATTACCCAGAAGGTCTCCAGGATCTTTCATCCTTGTACCTACCAGCCATGCGTCCGTTTGTTAAGAGACTCGAGGGCACTGCACTATCCATTTTTTTGTGCAACGCCTCAGAGCTTCTATTTGATGACGCACCATACTATCACGATCGCCTTGGATGCTTTGAGCAGCTCTTTGTGGTGGACCTAAAGAGGGCTAATGTGCGTTGCAGTCCATCTCATATTTACAAGGATCTTATCATGCTCCTCCCCCATGCTGCAAGACCTCAGTTGCTCTCCTATGCTGTTGAAGAAAAATTCGCCAATTCCAGAGGTAAAACCGCGATTTTTGATGTTGGGGCAGCTAGTATAATGAAGAAGACGCTTCATTCAGAGCAGTTTTCCCGTGGAATCATCAGGCTTATTCGTCATGCATGTCACAAAAATCAGGTGGAAGTAGACGAAAGTGTAGTAACCGTGATAGAGGGCAGGTTAAAAACTACTGAGATTCATGGAGTTAGTAGAATTGAAACTAATCTAGTTCACGACGGAAAAGTTATTACAGGAAGTGAAATGGAAGTACCTTTCTATCTGGAAAAAGTCTGTTGCTCAGGTGAAGAAAATTGGAGTCTATATGTTAATGTTGCCGATGACGTAGAGGAAACGTTATCTACAATTGCTATGGTATTAGCAGACGTGATTGCCGAGGCTTGTAATGGTCTCCTGCGAGAGACAGCTATGTTCATTCCCGAGATGCTGCAGAGTCAACCTGGTAAAATATCGTCCTTACTTGATAAGAGGAAGATTCGACCAGATGATGCCTACGACTCAAAGAAAGGAGACGTCTATCCTCAGCCAGGAGATTTTATTCCAATCGAAGATCATCACCTCCTTAATCCAGAGTTTGGGACGTTTTATCCTGGTGAATACGTTGGATACGAAGTTGAGGATCCAAGTCTACATCTCGAAGATGGCGATGCAACGTACATCTACGCAGTGATAATCGAGGAAATATGCCCTGACATAGACACCGACACCAGTATCTTTTGCAGGAATTACAGAATTAACATTGGAAGCGACAAAACACCAGTCGTCCAAGCAACGGAGCTGTACAAATTTTACCGTCCTCGAGAAGTAATATCTACTGCCGTTGCCCTAACAGATCAGCAGGGTAGCACCCATGCACCGAATGAAAAACAGCATATATTTCAGAAGATCACAGAAGTACTCGAGGAGGTCTGGAAACTACCAAAGGACAAAAGAAGACAAGTTGTTAAACGGCTCTTTTTACAATGGCATCCAGACAAAAATCCCGGAAATGAGGAGTTCTGTACCGAGGTTTTTCTGTTCATAAAGAGTGAAATTGAAAGGCTTGAAAGACTGGAAGGGGCCCGAAGGAGAGAAAGTGGGAGTAGCGAGAGTTTTGATTTCAGTGGTTCATATGGTGCCTACTTTGGGTTTTGGGGGACGCGCGCAAGGCACTATAGTTCACGGCGCCAAACGTACCGAGAAACCTACTATCAGCATTACGGGTCAAGAGATCCTGGGACGCGAACCTGGGAAGTTCCTCCAAGCTTCTGCACAACGAATCCTCAGCCGCGACAGGCAAAACGCTGGTTCAGACAGGCTGAGGCCGATTTGAAAGCCGTTGTGAATGACATGAACTCCGTTAATCCATCCTACGAATGGGCCTGCTTAAAATGCCATCAGGTAAAATCCAGCAGAAGAATGTATGTCATGTTATTAAGGTTTTATACATCTTTGTCTTGTCCTTGTCTCATTTTTGCTTTGAAGTTTTGTATTTTCACAGTGCTGTTTATTTTGTTTGTTCGTTTTAGGCCGCTGAAAAAGCCTTGAAAGCTGCCCAATATGCAGTAGATGCTTTTAAGACCAAAGTCCATAACCTGGTCCAAAATTCCCTTATGCTAGATGACTCCCGCCTGATTAACCTTTCCGGCGAGCTCGAAAATATTGTGGGCGATTCAACGCGTATGCGCTACCCTGATCGACTTGACTTTCCAAAGATCCCGAATGATGTTTACAAAGAGAGCGACGCTCGCCAAGCAGAGAAGGTAGCAAGAGAAATTGTAGAAAAAGTTCGAAGCAGAGTCTTTTGAGGTACGTCGTTAATAGCGTGAAAAATGGTTTTAACTAACATTCCTGGGCCTTTGATAGTGAAAAAAAATAAATTATCTAGACACACATCTCATTCATAATGTATCAGTTAAATACAATGTGATTATGAATTAATTTTGCCCTGACTAGCACATCTTCGTTAAGTGGGCATCAGTTTCATGACTTTTTTAACCAACACACTGAGATCATATACCTCGGTCCTGATTATAAACAACTATCGGATGAGATTTTTTTATATATCCGGAATAATCAAGGTCGAGGTAAGTGTTATCAGCCAAGCCGAAGGCCGAGGCTGATACCTTGATTTTTCCGTATATCACAAAACCCGAATCTAAAAATTGTTGTATTGTACATTATTGAAATGGAGATAAGGATAAATACAGAATCGCACGAAATACAGTTTAACGTTGCTCTTGGAAATCGTGCATTGCGCGCGCAACCTACACTTCAGCCTCAAATCGTCTAGTAGATGACTAATTACTCTGTAAGTTGCAATGATTTCCAAAATTAACTGTAGGCTCTTAGCCATGGTTATTCTCTTTTCTTTCCTTTTTCAGAATGAAGCCGACCCCGCACTTCAACCACAGAACACGATTGAACAAGAACAGACTTATTGTGATGAAATGCGATTGTCTTTTAAGAAAGGGTCAACTGAAAAATTTCACTCTTAGTTGCTTTTCTCTAAGAAACATAAGTTTTAAGAAAACCCTTACCCCTGAAAATTCAAGTCAACTTATAGATCGTTTTCACTCACGTACTTAACAACTATGCAAATTTCTTACAGCAAAAGAACGTTTGTAGATAAGAAAACAGTTCAATTCCAGAATTGATTTCGAGATTTGTTTTGATACAACAACATGGCCTCCGTGACGTCATATGAAAACAATCTATACTTAACTCTAATTAGTCCGTATTTGCTGCGTCGTGCGACCAAGGAGCGGCCCCTCTTTAACTTTAACTTTATAACTGTCCATGCTACGGCCACCAAAATTACAAAGAATAATGTACTCATCATTTTCAACTTCTAAGCATAACCTGATTGACTGACTGACGTAATATGATTTTATTACAACGGCATATTGTTGAATTTATTGGCAGACTCCAAATTCCGTTAAAGTAGTCATAAGGCATATATATACGTAAATAGCAAGGTGTTCTGACAAAATCAAGAAGCTGACTAACACAAAAACTATCTACAGTAATAGTATTGATGTCACGATGACGTCATTTATCACTAAAAGAGAAACTGGAAGCAGCATCTTGAGTCCAATATTTTGAATTATTCAAATGTATTCCATTTCACGTAAAATTCGTATAGGTCGAGGTATTCTTAAAAGACTTGATGTGAGTATAAGAGGATGCTTCCTTAACAGTCATAATAACTTTTATAAAATAATGCCTAATAAAGTGTAATACAATAACTCAATTAGTAAAAATAGAAATAAACCTATTTTTAAGAAAAGTAAAATGCAAATATTGGAAAAATGGATGTCAAAACTCAGTTGCCATGTTAACATCATTGTTGACGTACACGTCACGACGACTTTAAATTTTCCAAATACATGTAAATCAAGTTTAGGAAAAGTCGCTAACTTTGGCTTGCACGATTTTGAAGTTATTCAATTTTTTAGCGAGGGCAGTCCCCCCCTGTCTGAATAGGGTCAAATTACACATGGTGTGCTACTGTGGAACCCAAGGGCAAGGCATGAGTAGTTATAAGCCTCCCCAGGCCTCTTGCCATGCTGTAGTATTTTGAAAAGGCTAGGTTAAACGGTTAAAAGATAAGGGTCGATGAGGTGTACAAATCTCAGCAGCGTGTTTCTAAGGAACCGATAAACGAATAACAAACATTAGAAAAGAGGAACACCTTCGATAGAAGGTGTCCGCTCTCTGACCTGGCCTGACCCCTCAGGCTTGTGTTTCTCGAATTAAGGACTCGAAAACTAGCTAGCAGGGCCATAAAAGCCACCCAAAAACCATTCTTAAACTTTAACTTTTCAAGCAATTTCTCCCAGGTAATTTCCAGTTTATCACAGGATCATCAAAATTCTTTTGGGAGATTTTTCATGACTTTTTACCAGGTTTGTAACATGATCGTTTGACGGTTCTACAGTAAAACAAAGGCGAATAGCGCTATCTGTATCAACTGCAAAGTTTTAAAACAGCAATCAAGGTCACAAATAACTCCTTCGTGCCCTGTGATCTAACATCGGATTTAACGATCCACATCTACCAAAGGAACAACACAAGTTTATGTCGTAGCTAAGTAATATGTAAAGTGGTGTATGTTCTAGAGTGACGTTTAAATAAAAATTCACACGGTTTTTTTTTCAAGTCAACTATGAGCCCTTCGCAAGAAATAGTCACATGGTACAAAAAACACCTTGCTTTTTGGCAAACGACGCAGAGTAGCAACAAAAAGAAAGAGATTTCATCATTCAAAACAAAATATCCTTTCTTTCAAGGCCCGACTGCCTCGTTTGCCGTCCAACAACGTGTTTTTTGTACCATATAACCGTTCCGTGTAAAGGGCTCATTGTTTAGGACACTCTTTCACTTTGGGCTTTCCCCAGGGACAAAAAGCCTTTAAGAAAACTTGAGTTTATGTCGCAACATAGTAAAATAATACAGTAAGTAGTGTATTTTCTTGAGTCAAGATTTAATAAATTTTTCACACCCCACTCGCTTTTTTGCAAGACTCTTCTTCACTTCAGTAATGCTTTTCCCAAAGAAAAAAAGAAAACTGTACGAAATGACCAACGAGGTGTCCGCTATAAGCGGTTGCAAAAAGCAATGGAAATAGCTTACGCGTACAGTTCATACTGTATTGTTGAAAAGCCAAGTACAAGACGAAATACTGAATTGCTCATACTATGTAGATTGACCTCTACTGAGATTTAACGTTTTTAAAGTTAAAACTGAAATCCAGAATATTTGGCATTTGTCGGTAAACGCAATAGGCTACTATAAAAAGGCTTAATACGCAAGGCGAAGAGCATTGAAATCGTAAAAATAGTCACCTTCTTCTAAAAACAATCGTTTGTGTCAAATTTCGTGAAAAGCTGAGACGCTACAACATTTTTTTTTCTAATTTTCTTCAAGAAGGGCTATCTAACTGCTACAAAGCACCAATAATTCGAACGAGAGCTCACTCAAAACTGTTCAAGATTCGTCTGATACACAATAACCATATACCCTACAATTGGTGCTCTTCTCCTTCCGCTTGCTATCTCTCCTTTCCGATTTGGACTGCTGGGAGAAATAAGCCTAACGGTATCCGCGAAGGACGCGACATCGTGGTCATGGCTACCAAAGCTCCCTTCTGACTCGCATTAAAGCCTTATCTACCCCTAAGGGACTGTTCACACCTGAAACCCAAGCACTACTCAGGGATCGCCACCTCAGTTCTGGCGTAGGTGCTTGAAAAAAATGCTTGTGTTGACACTAGTACCCAGGGAGTACGGTAATCGAACACCGTTCTCGGGGACCAAGTGTGAACGCTGCCTTCTAACGCTTACAAGACGCAAACATAAGCTCAAGCGTCCTACGCAGCTACAGTAGAGTACTCACCATTCTAGATAATACAACGGGCAGACGAATCCATTTCAGTGAAAAGCATACAAACGTTTAAAGCAGTTCACAAGAGAATAATATTCAGCACTGTGTACAAAACCTGTGTAGAAACGAAAAAAAAACGATATCCCCTTGACTGTCCGTGACAGCGTTACCACTACTAACTTCAAAAGGAAACTAAAACTTTACTTTTTAAGCCTACATTGAACTAGCGCAGGATACTCATAGTTTATTGTTTATTTTATTTGTCACTAGTTATGGACTGTTATAGGACTGCATGCATGTAAACTTATTTAACTTCAGTTTTGTATCTTGTTTTAGTTTTGTAGTTTAGCCTACAGTCTTCATTTCTATATAAAATAATTTCTGTCATTCTGACCACTGGCCGTATAAGCCCCCGGCTTTGGCTTTACTTAGTTTGTACTATATAAGCGATGGAATAATAAAGTTAAAGTTAAAGTTAAAATCATTTCCATCGTTCACGTGCGTTTACAAACTTTTGAAACGGACTCGTGTGGACCTATGGCACAAGGGTGGTGTAGATGTACGTGCGACACTCGCCTTCTAACAAATTGCTCGAGTTCAGTCCTGATGGCGACGCCATTTGTGGGTTGGGTCTATTGCTGTGAAAATTCCAAATTACAATAGGCCCTTTGCAGCAAGTCATTCACTTGATACAAAACCGCCATGCTAAAGAGAATGTGTCGCGCTAGGACAAAATAAACAAAAAGCTCAATTCATTTTAAAAAAATGGTCATGTGCAGAATTGTTGTTTTGCCTATTCAACCGTTTGCTTTTTTTGCCGTTTTCGTTGACTTCGCCGTTGTCGTTGCTTAAGCTCCCTATTAACTAGCTGCAAAGGGTATATCAGTAGATCTCGCATATGGTAGGCGACGAGTCACTTCCTATATGTGCTACTACAGAAGTTGTGTAGGAATCACTATTATATTATTAGCTATGGACAAAGCCTTTATTCATGACTACACTGTTTGCACCGTCGGTGTAATCAAGGCTATTATAGAGCACTCTCTAAAATCATGCAGAAGTCATATAAAATTTCTCTGTATGCCGTGTAAGATTATGAAAAATTCCTGCAAATCATAAAATCTACGTTCTGGACATTACTATTCTTTAAAAAGGGTTAAGAACCTTATACTCCAGACAAATAAAACGCCTTTTAAAATAGCCTGTTCTTGTGGAAGAGAATACACCTTCGTCACTTTATAAACACACGCTACCACAAAAAAGCTAAGGGTCTTCGGTTCAGTTGTGTCACGCATTCTACCGCTGTATGAAAAGGGCGATCCAGCCACGACTTTGTCGTTTCTTGGGCGCAGTCTTTATGCAGTGGTAAGACCTGCAAAAGAAGACATAACATACACGGTCATGTCAACACATAAATGAAATCTACTAGTTGTCACTGTAGCTGTACGGAAGATCTCATTGCATTGCATTCGCGCGCGAAGGTATGAGAATAGACCTTTTTACCGATACGGCGGCCATATTTGAGGAGTATTATAGGATGCCCAGGGGGCATGAGCACATTTGGTTTGTATTTTGGAACCCTTTTCGGGACATTTTTTCTTAAAGTTTTCTTAGAATAAGAGTGTAATGGGGAAAGAGATCCTTGTGCCGTGTTTCGATGTAATAATGATCGCCTTTTTCCCGAGAAATATACAGTGAAAGACCATACATATTTCTAATACTAAACTAGAAAAAGGCGATCATTATTACATACAAACACGGCACAAGGATCTTTCCCGAAAAGCGCTCGAAAATACAAACGAAATGTGCTCATGCCCCCTGGGCATCCTATAATACTCCTTAAATCGAATTAATTCAATATGGCCGCCGTATCGATAAAAAGGTCTATTTATTGAGATGTACGACCAACCCTAGAAGAAAATTGTCTCGTGCCAACCCCATCTATTTTGTAACTTTTGCGCCGTACTACCTTCTCCGCTAAACGGAAAAAGTAAGCCCCCTCTCCACCCCCTATTCCGAGTTGTCCAGGTCTAAAAACCAACGAGTATAATTGCCATGCTATCCTAAACAACTTTGGATAAAGGGGAGTGGGAGAATCGGGCATTCATTTGGCGACGGTTTCAGTTTTTGCCAGGATGACAGGAAAAAAATTGGGATTTTCGCGAGTTGTCCCACCAGGTTTTGTTCGGGGTTGGACAGTGTGTGGACAAAATCTAGTAGATCTTAGCAAAGGATAATGAAATCGAAAATATTAATTGGTAGTCTATCTCTGCTGAACTATCCCGAATATATGTGGCTAACACAACTGACCTCCCACTAGCAGCCCTGCTCCAACCCCCACCCCCTCCTCCCAAAAAATACAACACAAAAACTCTCATAGAGGTGTGTATAAGGAGGAACTGTTCTTCAAAGCCCCTATCAAAAGTGTTTTCGTAGGGTTCTGTTTGACATCAAAATCTTAAAAAAAAAAACATACCAAATGGCCCCAGAACAAGAGGAGGGAAAATTTGTTTCATTCTTCAAGGTGTAACTTCATAACTGCTTCAGACGTCATTGAGTCTACCTGAACTGCTTGTGAATAATTTAGTTTCACTACTTACCATACTTCTTTCTGATCTCATCACGCTTTTCGCGTCTTTCTTTTTCGCTGTAATAGACAGGAGGAAATCACTAAATGAGACGCAAGTATCACTAAATGACCGAGTATCTGAGGTAATTACAGAGAATTAAAATGCATTCACATCCTTGGAAAAAAATATAAAGTGTGATTCTTTAAGTCATTAAGCGGCGGTGAATCCTGACACAACTGTTTGACCTTTTGTTCTATCTTGGAATTTAAAATAACAACTAGTTTATTTACTGTAGTGTAAAAAGATATGAAGAGAATTAAACATAATTTAAAAATATTCTTTAGTTTATATCTGTTGATATAATGAAGAGGTATTATATAAAAGATCAGCGTTGTTTTCTCGTGCCAAGTCGCTCGCGGTCGCTTGGTTAATAAAAGAAGTCCTTTCCAGTACCTCTCTCTAGCGCGCTTGCGGAGGGCAGCGATGTGCTTCAAAGTCCTGTTTCCTATGTATTTTTCCCTATTAACTCCTTCTAATCGAATTCATCGCGATGTGGTGAATTTACTTGAATGGACCAATGGTTAACTACTGGAATAAATTTATTGATAAAAGTTTATATCGAAGGCGACGGCGACGCTAATGAGAACGCCAAAAACCAATAGCAATATAGCAGTTGATAAGAAACAGCAACAAAAACAACAACAGCAACAACAACCTCTACACACACATAAAACGTTTTGGTCGTGGCCGAATGGCAAGAGCTTAGGACGAGCAATTCCCTACTTCAAAGACTCCGAAGGGAATGGGTACAAGCTTTGAGAGCAGTGATTTCTGGGATCATTTAGGTGGGCTAAAGTCAGTTACGATTGGTCGTTGATATTTGTGGTCGTCACCATTAACCAATCATAAGTAACCGTTGTCCACCCAAACTATCCCAGAAATCGTTGCCCAAAAAGCTTTTACAAATTTCTCCTATTGTGTCTGGAGTGGGGAATTGGGAGATCCTGATCGAGTTCGAGTGTCGCTGGCTGGATTCGTTTCCCGGTGGTCTCGAGTTTGCTTTCTCGACCATGCAGTGAAAAATAACCACCTAGTTTATCTCCTGCCAGTTGGGTTTTGTAATAATATTATAAGCTAAATTACTGTTTGAAACTATTTGACTAAACTGCCTGTACAGCAGTTAAGTGCAATTCCACACATTTACATTTTTAAATCGATCTTATTCTAATTAATCTTATCAGCATTTTTTTAAGCATACGCATACCGTTCTTTATGTCTTTCCCTCAAGTCCTTTCGCTGCTTACGTAACTTAGCATCTTCCTTTTCATCTTTACTGGATTGAAACAAATATTTCATGAGATCACATTTTTCACATTAACAAATAATGTAAGTGGAAAACTTCAGCACACTGATGTAGAGGAGAGCAGGAGGGAAGGGGTGGGGGTTCTCATCACGAGTTCACGAATAAGAATTTTGGCTTTCACGAGTCACAAAACAAATACTTACGTTTTCAAGCTTCTTAAAAACAGAGGTTGTACAAAATGTCAAATGTCACGTTAGCCCCAATTTGTAAAACAGAGAGCTTCGATTATATTTATTTTAGAAAGGAAGCACTGTGCTGCTATAAATTCTCTAGGGAAGCCAGCTGTAGGTGGGTCTGATCGCACTGACGTGTGAATTTACATCAAAAGACTCGAAAGTGAAGTTAAGTCAAGCCACCAGATGGTAGTTAAGGCCGTTTGACCAAATTATATGATTTTTTTTTATTCGATTGATCTTCAATGTCCAAGTCGAAACATTCAAGGATTTTGGCAGTTCAGGTATCACGGAGTGCACTTCAGTCACTGATTCACAGAACAGTTTTCCAGTATATCATACATCTCGATTCACGGACCCCAAAAATGGTTGATCACGGCGTCACTATACCCGCCCCTCCCCGCCCCTTGATTTAGGCTTGAGAGATGAAGGTGATTATTGACAAGGTCGTTCAATGTGATCCATGAACAGATATACATGTAACTAGGAGTGTGGTACATGTACCCATACCACGGCGATTTCCAGACCAAGTTATTTTTAGATCATTTTTCCAACAATTTTGACTAGTTAAAAAGTCTTACAAATACGTCAACAAAAACCGGAGACAAGAAAATAACATTTCTTTTTTTTTAAATGCATGTACGTTTTCTTTTTTTTATTATCGTACTGTGGATGCGCAGGCATACGTAACGTGCCTGTATTTTCGCGGGAAAAAAAATAAAAACTAAAAAATGATGCTAAAATAAACCGGTCTGCCAAAACTCTTTTGCACAAGCTAAGTATTTCGGGTTATGGGCTCCTGATGTACCTAAGCTACTTTTCGTCAGCGTTGAAATGAAGGGCCGGTTGGACTGGGCTAAAAGTTGAGAACAGTTTGCAGCTGATAACAGTTACGTCCGACGCTGGCTCGAGAACATCGCATCTCCCTGTACTGAGAATTTGCCTAGCTTTGGGCTGTTAACAAGAAGTTAAAAAGCGGCGGACAGGTCTTCCCCTTGGGCGCTTCGTTTTCCGCATTTTTGGTCGCGATCAAAGGCGAACGAGTAACTGGAAGTTGTCGACTCGCGCATTTTCGTCTCCCTTGCGCGCAAATTTACAACGCCAGGGAGAAGTCTGGGAAGGGGGCAGTCGACCTTTCTTAAAAAGGAAAGAAAAAAAAATAAATGATTTGGCCCTGAAAATTCTGCCCCTTACCTACTATTTCTTTTTCTTCGACAGCAGCAACAGTAAACGAAGCAAATCAAAGCTACTAACACTACAAAACTAGTCACAGGAAGGGCAATAAGAAGAATTTTTCCTGTCACCGTAAATGTAAAGACAGCAGACGTAAATATTAAGGTTGTAGAGACCTTAAGATTGGGGTTTTTCGGCATTTCCCGCGAACCGCGAACGTCAAGAAGTTACGTGACCAGGGCCTTGCCGTCAGGTTTGCGGTTTGAGGTTCACGTTTGTACGGCTAGACCACGCTCCAGAGGTGAGTGAATCTACCGCAAGGTTTTTTGCACCCTAAAACATCACAATCCCACGTTTGAGAAGAAATACGACTTTTTAGAACTGTTTAGCTTATTGACTATCGAATCATATTTCAAAAAACGTAATTTTGAAGACAATTTCTAAGTTAAAATAGAAGTAAGTGGATGAATGAAAACAAACATGGCAGCCGTGAGCTAAACCCGCGAATCTTAAGTCCCAAATATGGGCAGACGGGGAACGTGAAACCGTTAATCGCATACCGCAGTTTGTCGTTTGCAGTAAAAGGACCAAACCTCGATCTTAAGGTCTCTTGTATCTCTTTTCTAACACTACTTTAAACGGAAAACGAATAGGTGCAAAGGTTTCCCGTGCTCTTGTTTCACTAGAACAAACAAAAATTTATGGTACCATTCGCCTGCTCACACTATCGACATGGAACATCCACGTCCGCAAATTCAGTCCCCATATTGTTCTTTATTCATTACTCATGTTCAACGCGCCCTCGTGGAATAATTGTTAAGTATTCATTATGTAAAATTTTTACAGACAGTATATGATTGGCGATCGTCGAACGGGTTTGAATATTGGTTGACCAAAATCAAAGTCCATGCATGCTCTGTTCTTTTCACAACACGCACACTAAAAAAGAACTTGTATCAGAATACATTTTCAAAATCAGAACGCTTTTCTTTCAAAACCTGTATTGAGTGAAGCTTTATCTCCGCAAGTCGCACACTAATGAGGTCGTATTTCCCACCTCCCATGATGCACCTTGTTTGCCCCGCCCAAAATTTTGCATTATCTTCAATTTCTCTCAGGACTACTGTAGTACCCATGAGAAGAAATTAAGACGGAATCTATCAGGAAATTGAGTAATATCAATTTTCAGTGGACTAAAACTTAAAATAACTCAACTTCCTGGTGGATTCCGTCTTAAAAACAAAGGCTATGCAAAACGTTGGGGGGCAAACAAGGTGTATCTGTTATGGGAGACGTGCAAATGGCAAAAACTTGTGCTTTGTGCATCATCACAGGTTTCAAAGACCTTGAAACGGATGCAAGGAAGAAATCGGCCGTTATGGCTTGTGCTTGGCGAGCTAATTACTGTAAGTGGGGTCAGGGGGGGAGGGGGAGGGAGGCTATATAATATCCCAGGAGAAGGTGGAGGGAGCTTCACTGTTTTGGGATAAATGGAGAAATTTTTTTACTTAATAATTTTTTGACACCTAAAAAAATAATTTATCATTGACCAAGAGATCCTTTCATCAAAGGGTTACAAGAATATTAAAAGTTAGTTATACATATGTAAGTTATTAAAAGTTAAGCGATAACAAGGGAACATTGATCAGTGCATGCAACAATAATTATGGCAGTGTGGTTTTTTAACAGAGGTCCAGACACATGCGTGCCAATGATTGTAGGTAGCCTGTCAAGCACAACCTCCGATAACAACATCAGCATTAAATTTAAAAAACAAAAATTAACACAATTAAAACAAAATTAATCTCACTAAGTATGGTGAAGATCATAGAGAAGTGATAAAGGGCCTTATGTTTGTTTGTTTCTTTTCACCAATGTTGTTGTTGTTGTTATTTTTTTGTTTCCCACGTGTGACTGTCTAAATGCTAAAGGTGAAGAGAACTTACCCCAATTATTGCATGAACCTCCACTGTACATGGCACATTTATCTATCGCAAAAAATTTAAAAACAAAAAAGAATAATTTAGCAAAAACTAACAAAATTAGTGTTACATGTTTGCCTTTTGATACCACCAACAAACCACAACTAACACTTTTCCATTCCATGTACCCTATTCTCTCAGGCTGAGTTAATATGATATGACGAATTACTAATCTTGAAAGATGTTATAAGGTCTGCATAGTTCTTTATTTCATATGAGAGCTGTCAAATAATGATTGCTTAATCATTCATTCATATTTCTATTTTGCAGGTGTTCTTACACAATAACACCTTATAACTTCTTGTAAACTATTCAATACATTTGCCTGGTTCCGGTTCAAGCATTTGAACAGAGGTTTCTTTTATTCTTTCAGATACTCCTGAAACGTTCAGAGTAATTGTCTAAATTATAAATTGCAAAAAAAAAAATTTTTTGTAATCTGTTTATCCACGAGGCCGCACTGAGGAGTTCTTAAGAACTTGTTTAAACATGTGCATGCATTCCTGATTGAATTGGAATTTGGTCTTGAGGAGACGGAAAACCAAAGTACGCATAGTAAAGCCTCTCAGAAGAAGGGAGAGAACCAGCAACAAACCAAACCCACAAATGACGTCGATACCAGGATTTGAACCCGGGACACATTACTGGGAGGCAAGAGCTGTCATGCACCACTGTGCCAACCTTGGTTAGAAGGCACACTCAGTAGTATTTAAACTGTATTCATTTGGTATTCAATAAATTTGTGTACTGTGGTTATTCATTACATAAATTTGTTTATTAAAAACCACCTTACCCCATCCTGTTTAACACATTCATCACATGACTTGTTGCTAAATTTCTTGCATTTGTCCTCTAGAATCAAAGACAATAAAGTAATAAATTATCAATTTCTTCGAAAACACATATAAATCAATGTCTCAATCTTTGCATCCTACCAGATGCATGTCATGAATTAGTTTGCATCCATAGGTAATTATTACAAATCATCATGGACACAGGACACTTGGGTAGGAGCTCTCACACGCGCAAAGTGTGCGCAGCGGAGCACCATGAGAGAGATAATTTGGTTATCCATGCATCCAAGAAACTTTAGTAGTATTTTAGCTCTGTCCGCACCATGGGATAACCAATGTGAAATGACCCTTTTTACTTTGAGTGGTGCTTGGTGATAGACGTCCATGTTACAGTCATCTTGGACACCCGGACTTTTAGAGAGGAAAAACAACAACAAACCTGAGTCTCTTCTTTGACTAAGTTTTAATGTCTAGGCTGAGATGGATAACAGGGAAAGAGCAAGAGCCAGAGATAAAAACAAAGGAGACAAATTTCGTTAGAAAAACATGAAAATTTTATAGCAGTAGTGAGAAAATGAGGAATGTTAGCAGCCAGTAAGATGAAAATGAATGGCAGTGCAAAAGAAAGTGAACAGGAACACAAGCAGCAATTTATTTTTTGTGAGAACATACAACATTTCCTCCATAAAAAGTGTATTTAGTAAACTAGAAAGCTTCACGCTGTAGTTGTGAAACAACAAAGGTAAAGAAATGTACAAAAAAAGTGTGCTGCATGT
>OZ037777.1:32937986-33157986 GCA_964035525.1 Porites cylindrica | reverse complement strand
TTCTTTGTCAAACGAAATTTGATTTTTCCCACGAATTGCTATTTCGTCACGGCCATTTTTTAAAATAGCGAGTCCAGTTTCCTACGGCCGAGATGCCCCTGATAAAATTAGCAAGGGCGTTTTGGTCTGAAAACGGGTTTACACTTTGCCTCTTTCAGGGTCTGGGATCGGGTATGGTTTTCGAGGGAACTACGGGTGTTTGTGAACGTATTTATCGTTTCAATTCCAAATTAGTAAGAAAGAAAGAGAAATATGCGAATTCGACTAATCGGCAGTCGCCGGCGGATAGCTCGAAAATTTCTGCGTTTGTACCATAGGGACACCAGATTAGGATGCGTTCTGACAAACGTGACCTGTGTGGATTTCCAATGTCGTTTTGCTGCACGATACACCCTTTGCAGCTAGTCGGAAGTTATTACGGGGCTTAAGCAAAGGCGTTTCTAAGTGAAACACGTCAACCGGAAGCGAGTTCTTTTCCATTAGTCAATGCCGCGGCCTTGACGCCACCAAATTAGTGTTGCTAAGTGACCAGTTCCTTTCCTTTATAGAGACAATTTGCCTCTAAAATTGGGTAATATAACTGGCAGGAACGTGCGTCACTCAGAAACGTTTTTCACTGGTTAAGCTCCCTTTTCAAGGGATACAAATCTGCATTGCTGAAGAGCAAGAGAGACACTGGAACAGAAAAAACAAAAACAAACAAAACAAAAAAACAAAGAAAGATACCATTTAAAATGATGTCAGTCCTTTTTTGTCTTCTTCGAGTGCATATCTTGCTCTCCAACTTGAACACAGTGTACCACGTGAATGATTATATGTCTGATGACTAGCTGCAAATTAGAGGGCCTACTGCACACCTGTAGTCAAATGTCGCTAATAACTGCAGCCGCCTTACAATCAGAGAGGTGAATGAAAAATATAGTGTGCAACACACACATCACTCGCACCACATATTTTGTATTCCTTTGCCATGCATAATATAAAATAAAAGTTGAACTCTTTGTGAAAATGTTTTTATTGAGCATGTCTTGTACACCTGTTATAGCATGTACCCTGCCGGCAGAGGTTTCTCTGTTGAGTGGCTTTTTACGTTTTACGAAGTCGTTCGCGTCTCTTGTTTGCGGCGTAGTCAGGTTTGTTTACGCCCAACTACCCGAGTGATAAGAGACACAAACGACTTCGTGAACGTGAACGTGAACGTTCGTGAAGCCTCTAACAAGAGAGAATCAGCTAGCTTATTATCTCTTGCGTCTAATGAACAAGAGTGGACGTTAAGGGTTGATTAACTGTGCCACTTTTTAAACTTAGCGTAAACTGGATGTACAATTCAATAATATAACCAGATGTTTTGCCATAATAAAAAGTTTTTTTGTACACAATTAAGGGGTTATGAACGTTGTTTTGACTTGCAACTGCAAAAAAATCGTTATAAGGTAGTTTCTAACAATATTGCACATTTTGATACCAGCAAAAGACCTCTCCACATTACCATCAAGTTAGCACACTAATGAAACAACAAAAGAGGACGCTTTGGGACAAATCACTTTATTTTGTCACTCCAAGCTTTGAGCTGGTAACATTGAATGTTTGAATTGCGAACGGTCTGTACTGATTTTGATACATTATTATTTCAAAAGTAGGTTGAGTTTGATCGTCCGGGTGAACGTAGTCCTCAATAGGACTGTTGTTGTTGACAGTGACTGACGTTTCGACAACCTGAGCGGTAGTCATCTTCAGAGTCAAAGTGAGTTGTATCACGTCAGTTAATGGTATTATACTCTGGTTATTGATAGATGACTACCGCACAGGTTGTCGAAACGTTAGTCACTGCCAACAACAACAGTCCTGTTCAGGACTACGTTCAGCCTGACGATCAAACTCAACCTACCTTTGAAATGACTCCTGGGTTCAAACCTTTCACAGTTACACACTGTTATGTCAAATTAAAAACATATTTAGTATTCAACACTCAAAAGATGAGGATTGCAATAAGCCATTTCTGAGTTGCTCCGAGTCTCTGTCACAAATTAAAGCCAGGCTAAGTGCGAAGCTATTGATATCATGAAAAGTATTTATGTTTGATTCTCATGCAAATAAAACTCACGATCACACAAGAAGGGTTTTGCACTTTGCCTCGTTTTGAAAATGAGACTTTGGAACTCAGAAATGGCCGATTTACATGAAGTCAGTAAGTTTTTTTGGAAGATTCGATCTCAAAACCCCCTTTCGAGTTAACGTAACATGAGACAACTGCCCCTTAGCTCTCGATGTAAAAAGGAAACGAGGATTTAAATTATGATATAAGGTGTTATATAATTCGTTCTATTTTGTGCAAGAGCCATTTTTGTGGTGGTGATCGAATAAAGGTGTTTGTTTCCCAGTCCCAGTGCGCTTAAACATTCATTCATTTTTGACAATATTTAGAATCCTCTTTTGACCAAGTGCACTTCTGTCCGTCTTCTCTCGCGTCTGCTAGTAAATACCCCAATATGCCCGCCGGTCTGCAGTCGACTGAGCCCGAGAAGAAAAACTCCCTTTTGAAACACCGCCATAACGTCTTGCGGTGGCACTTTGAATCCGAGAAGCAGCACTTCTAGTCATTGGAATTTTCACACCGCTACGCAATCCATGACTTTTACCTAAGGAAAATGTAAAGAATTTCGTATATAAGAAAGCATCTTTAAACTCCACTAGCGACTAGGTTGATTAAGGCGTGAAGAACCAATAGAATTAGAATTCAAGGTGCTTTCTACCTGTACCCCAGCCCCCCCCCCCCCCCCACCTCCCCACCCCCGCTTGGCAATCGTCCAGTTAGACGTGCCTTTCACATCCTCGCACGGCCGAATTCCCTCTTCCCTTTATTTCTCTTTCATGGCATTGTTGAGCCAATAGTCTACTGCTGTTCAACCGTGAGTAATTTTTTGGCCTGCGGGAAGGTCAAATTCCACGGTTTGTAAAACATGAAAAACCAGAAGGAAATCTAGGTTTGGCCAAGAGAAAATTATGGCAGAGAGGGAATCTTAAGGCGTTAGCCTGGATATGTGAATTTCACTTAAGTTATTTTTAGAGGTTGTAATTAAACGGAATTATAATTCTTGGAACGTCCACACATTTAAATCGACTGTTTGAAACGCTATCAATTCGATGCGTTAGTGCCTTAAAGCAAATAGTGCAGAATTTTATAATGGCGACACACCAAGAGAGCATAATGTCCCATCATTTTTTCTTGGCAAGACTGAATAAAAGTTTGCAGACCGAAACCAATTCCCGATAAATTTCAAGCGTTCAATTGGTCAAAAAATAACTTTGGTGAAATTCACATATCCCAAGGGCTATAGATTGCGTGATTCCTATACTCTGACATTTAATTCTCTCTAGGTCTGGCATATCTGTACGTACTGACCTGAGGAACTGGAACGGTTCTCATCGCAACAACAACAGCAGCAACAAAAAATGTTACGAATGCACTTTCCACATCCTCTGCATTTTTTTCCTTTGCAGCAGCAACAGCAACAGCAGCAAACCAGAAGTACAAGAACGACAAAAACAGTTACGGGAACAGCAATAAGGAGAGACTTGCCATTAACTGTAAAATAATTAGACACAAAATCTCTTGATATAAAAGAAAAGTGAAGCAGAACTATCTCTTTCTTTTAGCTTTGTTCCAAAGTTGCTGGCAGAACTGGAACGGGGCTCATTAACTTTTGAAATTCCCGTTAACGGACCATTTCCTAGTTCCTCCGGGCCTCTGTTTCAAAACGAGGGTAGGTTCTCAGCCTTTGATATGGAAATGATTTTTCATTCTTATGCACATAAACTCGTTTTCACAAGAAAGGTTGTGCACCTGGCCTCATTTGAAAGTGAGAGTTTTTGGAACTCGGAAGTGGCCTATTTCATCAAGCGTTGATTTTCTATAATAAGAAAGCTCTCCGTTTGAATATCGCGAGTGTCCTCGAGTCATATCAGTCTACCCTTCGCTTCGCACTCTTTTCAAATGGAGAGCTTTCTGCGCCCTGCCCTTTATCTCACCAGTTTTCTTTTGGAACTGTATAAGAAGACCACATTTGAGTGATATCTTTGGAAAAAAAAGATAAAACCTACCAAAACATTGCTTGAAGTACCAATCTTGGTTCTTGCATTTGTTATTTAAAGTGTCGTTCACAAGGGAAAATGTCCCACAAGAGTTTTCACTGCCACAAAAGGTACACTTGCATCAAAGGAGAAAAGAAGTAAACATGACGTATTACGAATACCGGAAGTAAAAGCATCCGTGCCTACACCTGCTAATGTATTCTATGCAAGAGAGAATGACATGCTCTCTTGTTCCATGCTATTCGCCAATTTGAGGTTGCGCGGGAGACCGAGCCGTGATGGTTGTCAATGTGCATTGTGGGACTGTTTTGGGCACGCATTTTCAACATGGCGGCAAATTCGTCCCCCAAAACAGTCCCACAATGCACTTTGACAACCTTCTCGCCGGTCCCGTGCGCAACCTCAAAGTGGCGAATACACAGTTAGCGAATAGTCCGTGGAAAGAGTGACGTGTCTTGATATCAGTAAACTTGCTCAGTTTTTTTTAGTAAAAGGGATGCCTCAGAGTCAGAAAGGAAGGAAGATAGAACATGTGAGCGGTGAGCGCAACGTCGCAAAATTCAATTCCTGATGAGGTAAAGAGGAAGCCGTTTTAATATTTTTAATAATAACATTTTCAAAACTTGCAACTTTGCTGCTTTTAAATATGACGCTCCCGAAGAAGAAACTGAATTTTAACTGAAGACCCGGCCAGGGGGGTACTAGTTCTAAACTACAGGAATGTCAAAGGGGTACCACTTTCCAATAGAAGGCGTGGGAAAGGCCAGGATACCTTCTCTGCCACAAAGGGTAACGTAAGCAAAGGCGTTGGACCTCGGGGCTGGTTGTTGAGTGCCCCTACCCCGACCTCGTTCCCAGGTTCTCTCTCCTACCGGTAGGAGAGAGCCCTGCGGGAAAGAGGTTGCCCCTCCCCCGGGCTGAAGACTCACTAAAGTGATAACAATAGCCATTTATGCAGCGTAGTATTTCTTAACTGTCGGACCTGCTAGTGCAGATACACTGCAAATATATATTTTAATATTATCTCACCCCATCCTGAACACAATCTTCACATGATTTGTTGCTTTTTAAGTTGCACTTGTCCTCTAGAAGAAAAATCAACGAGAAAATTTTGATTTTATGCCAGACTGGCGGAGCTATCTCTTATCTTTCTTTTGAGTCACAGTAGATCGAGGGCACACGAAGGGGAGAGCGGTAAAACTGAAGCCCCAGCGAAGCTCTCCGCCCCAAGATCTCTTCATTTTTTTTAGCATAAATTTCGCGTGGCTCTGATGAAGGAAAGACGACCGCTCGTGATCTAATCTTATTGCGGCGGTTGTCCAAAAAATATTCTGCGATGCCTAAAATTGTACGCATGATAGGATTGTCTAAATCAAAGCGTACATTCACACGAGTATTGTTGGGTTATTAAAGACAGATGCGATTGATATCGGCAAATAGGAAACACGTACAGTCTGCAGAATGAACGAGAATTTCAAATACTACAACGCACTTGAGCACGCACGTACAGCCTAGTGTGACAATCCATGCTGAGGATTCGATTATTTTGCCTGAATGTAATCACGAACAAGAATTTTCTAAGCCTTTAAACATGTAACTGATTCCCACAGTCCTCCGCTTTGCAAATGCGACGATTCTCATTCAAAATAAACAACAAAAGCAGCAAAAATTAATTGATATATATTTTATGATAAACTGTTCGGATGAATTTCTATTAAAGGATACTCAGCCATTTATATCTTCAGTAGCTCTAAAGAAACAAGATTAAGCAACGAAATGAAGAGACAGCGAGGTGGCCATGGGTGATAACATATAAATCACCCAACAGGTTCCTCAAACTCCACTCCTGCTTTGCGTTTGCCCTCGCTAGTTTAAAACGCGAAAAAAAAAAAACAACAAAAAAACTCCTGTTCTGCAGGCTATGATATAGTTAGGAAGGATCCTAACACAAGAGAGAGGCGTTATTATTTTTAGTAAAACTACGAATAAGCAATCACAAACTAATGATAGAAATAGGCAGATACAATCAAACTACGAAGGATAATAGGCATTGCCCTTTTTGTGGATTCAATGTAATTAAAGACGAAGTTCACTTTCTTTTTCAACGTCCTACACTGAGTCTATGATTAGGAATAAAATTCACTATAAAGTGAAGACTCTGATTCCAAATATTTCCCAGTTACCTATAAACGGTTTGATCAATGAACTGATGAACTCTTCTAATTAGTTTATCAATATACAATTCATAAAATATGTTTCAGCTTGTTTTGATGTTCGGGACAGATTATTATCAAAGTAACATATTAATTGCCCTGTGTTGTAATTTTGATTCCTAAACATAGCTTTTGCAATACTGTATGTGCTTGTATGGTCATGCAAATAAAGCTCGCTGTTGTATTTTTACTATTTTTACTATAATTATTTTTTGTAGAAGTTTAATTGACTAAGTCCCATAAACTGTAACAATGCCATTAGAACAAAGCAAAAAAAGGAAAAAACAATGAGATTTAGATCTTGTTGCAAACCAATGATATAGTTCTGCATTTTACTAAAAAAAACATGTTGTTAGCGGTTGTAATATTATTAAAATTGATTATAAAATCTTGTCACAGAACAAAAAAGCCCACTCACCAGCGTAAACTTGAAGTTGCCATGACTGAAGGAAAAACAGTGCTGTTATATGAACAAAGCTTGGAAAATTGCTTGAAGGAAACATTATACATGAGCGTGTTGTCAGCAAAAATAAGGCTCCCGTACCGTGCTGTAGTATTTTGACTAATAAATTGATTTGCGTCTTGTACCCAAGGGTACTTTGTTGTCATGGCAATCAATTCCGCCCAGTTTCCGAGAAACAGCCGCTTGACCACGTGACCTCGCGTGATTATTGAATTCGAAGAAACCCATGGTGTTTAGTCTACCGAGGAATCGGCATGTTAGGACTTCGAGGCTTTGCCGGCTTAAATTCTACGAACAAGTATTAATGGAATTCACACACAATAAAAGGTAATGTCGGTAAAAGAGTTATTTACATGGTATGCAATTGTATAGCCGGCGCGACCGCAAGAATCGGCCAAGTTTTGAAATCTGTGAAATATGGAAATCGCCGCGGTTGGTTTCTGGTTTTCCTGAACTCGGCGTTGTATATTAGCCTGGTTTAAAGCAGCTACGTGTATATCGTGGGTCGACAAGACCCTGCCGGAAAATCATTTAACGGTTGTAAATCTGCTGCTTTTTTTAATATTCATCTGATATATTTAGAAGAAGGTCTGATAAAGTGGAAACTAACACGTCAGCTGCTTTATGATTGAGCAGCCCTGCAGCTATTTTAAAATTTTTTCGCGTCTGTTACTGTTCATCCTCCGTCTACCTTGTCCTTCCCAAATTGAAAGTCCATAAGCCTCAAGATGATACTAGACGCCAAAGTTTACTCTAAATTAAAGCCGATACTTGACACTTACGGTAGCCTGTGTGCAAAAGTGTCCTTCGTTGCACTCGGAAAGGGACGTCTGCCATCGCTACTGCCTCGAACCGCTGTTTTTCAATATGTTCTGGTAGCCACAGCTGCGTGAAAAAATCAAATCTTGCGATATAATTTACAACATTTCTTTCTTAAAAGATGTAGGCAAAGAATTTTGTAAACAAATATGTCTAATTTGTGCTCTTCGAAAGACCCGATAGTGTTGTCTCCGGCCATTCAACCAAGACGCTGCTGCAGACATAAGCGGTTATTTTTATTTGTTCAGAATTTATTCAAAATGAATATCCTGAGAGCGAGGTTGAACACGACAAGCGTTGTTGTATTTTTCCGCGTGAAACGAAAGAAATAGATGAAATCGGCTGCACACAGGCGACGCCCGCAGGATTCTTCTTCTTCGTTAGTTTGGTGACTCTCTCTCTCTGCTGACTTTATTTAATCTAATCAGCGGCGGCGTTTTCACTCAAGTACAAAATATAAGAAGAATTTTTAAAGTCTGTCGTCTTATCATCCCAGTCTACGTTTAGTAGGAACTGTTCCTAGGCCGCAAAATAGTGTAAGATTGCCAGTTATATTTTTATAATTCCCACTACTTCCGTACCTGGCGCCGAAAAACGTCTGAAATGAGGAAGACAATATACTCAAAGGTTAACTGATATGTTTATCTGTAGCCGGGAACAACAGTGTCGCCATAGCAGTGTGGATGACATTTGAACAGAGAATGAGACCCAGCCAAAACATAACAAGTTTAGAGATATTAATTTTGCAAGGAAATTTGACCATTGCTGGGTTTAATTTAAAATCAAAATCTAGCAAAAATTTCAGCTTTGTTTAAATCCTTAAAAGAAGGGAGAAGAAAAAGAAAATTTACTTTTAATAGCAAAAAAACAGACACCGGCCGGCGCGGTGTTTCAGTCTGTAAACAGATTACGTTACAGTTTTCTGAGAAATAGTGAAAATGCACCATTTGTCGTCGCTGACCCTGGATCCATTTTTCTCGGAACAGCTTCCGGTTTTCTAGGAATTCTTGTCTTCTGAGAAGGAACCAAAGCGAGAATTTTCTGTGAAAACAGTTCATGAATATTTGATAAAAAATCCAGTGGATATTAGGGTTGGTTACATATTATGCCGGCATAATTTTGGGCAAAATGCTAAAGTTCTACCATGGAGTATAATATGGGCATTTTTCACCATATAGATAATAATAGTGATGATAAAAATAAATATTTTCATAACTGTAAAAAGAATATTTTTCTCTTTGAAGTGCTTTTAGTAAGGCCCGGTTCAGACGCCGTTCTTTTCATAAGCCGAACCTAATTCGAATTAAGGCCGACCCAAATTATTTAGACCAACTGAATTGATTCAGACGCCGATCTTAATTGCAGCTAACCTAAGTTCAAAGAGGTCTTCAAAAGACGAAAAATGCCCATTTCGGTCACACAGCTTACAAAATACGCTACAATAATTTATGCATTAGGTTGGGTACATGAAAAGTTCGGCGTCTGAATCAAAGCGGTTCCAAAGTCGTTCCAAAGGCGAAATTCTCGGCCAGGTTAGGCGAAAAGAACGGCGGAGCAGTTCCAACTTGGAACAGGCATTCCTTAAATTGATTCAGACGCCGAACTTTTCATGTACTACTACTTAATTCAATGTCTTAGGTTCGGCTCATGAAAAGTTGGGCGTCTGAACAGGGCCTAAGGATTCAGTATATTTAAAGGCTTGGTTGCTAATTCAAGGCATGTTTCAAGGCGTTAAGGCTAGCTACTTGTCTGTCCTTCATGGCTGCCAGTTCGATTCAGCTAGGATCAAGCTCTGCTGTCCTGACTGTTGTCTTTCAAAGTTATGAAGTATTTTGCGGCTGCAGGGATGGAAATGGGCATCAAATAAAACCAAGACCAGTCAAGCATAATTCTACCTCTCGAGCATAGCAGGGTGGGAGAAAAAAGGTGCTGGGGAGTAACAAACAATAATATTATAAATAACCTTAACTACGTTCGTTAAGGTTTTCTAGAACCTTTTTTGGTGTTCTTCTAAAGTCAAAGTGAGGTCCTTTCGTTGTTGGTGGTGTACATTTCCCGGCAGTATGTGACTATCTGATCTACTAGAGTGATTTTACCTGACCTCTTGGGCTATTTTCCACTATTTGTTAGTATTTGTTTCACGGTTCAACTGAGTAAAATCTCTCTAAACATTTCCGATACTTATTCAATAACATCAACCCTATCAAGATTCGGGTTTTTTTCGGTCAATAAAACAATGGAAAAGTCTAACATGGGATCCTGAGCGCTTTCTACAGAAACTCGGGTAGGAATGGTTCATCCCGGCGCGGTAGAATATTTTGGGACAAAAGGCAATACGGCACGCTTTCGCCAATACGACCGGACTTTTCCTTACCATTCGTTCATTCCGTTCGGTTTTGATTACCAGTGCCAGGCGTTAAGTTAAGAGAAGAGTATTTGTTTTGAATGGTATAACCCAATCCCATTCCTGCTTTTAAAACGGAAAAAAATACTAGACGAGAGTACCACTGTTGACGGAGAATTTTCACAGAAATTAGCGCTCAAATGGTAAGAAAGTGCTCCCTGGCGTTGCCCGTGGGAATGATAAGCAAGGCATTGTTATATACCCTGTGGCCATCGAGGATGTGTGATCCAGTACATATTCACCTTGGATAACAATGAATAAATCAGTTTTCCCCCTGTTGCCTAAGCGTATTTAGAAGTAAGAGTCATGGTCACCGTGATGAAGTTAGCAATTAACAGGGTCATCAGTTGTAACATGGCGGGTCAAAGGGAACACTGGCCGTTATTACATAATCTCTAATTGTTTAAAGTGCTGACTGTGAACTTTGTTCCGTCCACCAGATGCTACATTCTCGAGAGCGATTGAGGTTTAATTTCTGAGAACAAGTGAGTAACAATATTTTAAATAATTTTTATAACTATGTAATATGTCCCCGAGAGGGCTGTTTAAACCCTTGTAGTATTTTCTTGGTAGGCTTTTCAGACCATTGGTTTTGATTTCACCTCTTTAAAGGTACAGTGTAACAAAAACGGTTTTACCAGTACATGCCGCAGATGAGTTCGCTTCGCAATACAATGTATTTCTCTTCAAATACAGCAGTGGCGGCGCCTTAAATCATTTAACATGGGCAAGGTGAAAATGTGTCGTCCAAACACTTTTATCAAACTGGGTATTAAATCGGGCGAGAAACCTTTTTCATTTTAAACCTCACAATCTCAGCTGAAAGAAATTATGAATAATTATTTACTTGCAGTCGTTTATTTTAGACTTAAAGCCACACTAACGACATCGGAGTAACGGAAATCTTCGAGTTGGAATAGTGAGAAAAATGCCCTTTTAAGGGGAAGGAATGACAAAACAACGAAAATTCTCTAGTTAGAATAAGGAGATGATGCCCTTTCCGGAAGAGTAATATAACTAGAATAGTGAAAATTTTCGACAAGGATTGATTGGGTGGTGAATCGTCCGTTTTTCCTCGTCTCTCACTGATTTATTCTGTTTGTTCAGTTGTGGAACTATCACCACCCTGTTCCCTTTGAGTTTCTAATAAACTTCCGCTTTTGATGCTTCCGCCTATGCGTGAATCATCGTAAACGGACGTTTTCGCAAACAGCCCAGAACAAATAAGGCGTACAACTACGGATATTAAATATCGGTATCGTGTTATCCTGGGTGCCAGAAAGTTTTTTGTTTCTCTTTGGGGTGTACCCCTCTAACGGATTGACAAAAGGACCTGTGGTATCCAGGGTAGCATCGTGTGAACAGAGGTAATGAATGCGTAAATACGTTTAGAATACGGTCTCGCGTGGACATTGCCTTCAACCCTCTTGCTTGAAGTTTGTGGGCACGTCTGGAGTGATGCAGCCTCGTAAAACGTCTGGGTGCGTCTTTAGTCAGCTCTCTTCCACCAATTCCTTGTCTTTCAAGATAAAAAATTAAATATTTTGAATTGTAGTGGAAGAAGGTGATGATGGATTTAATCTCATTCAGCCGTCGCTGATCCAGCAGTTGAAGACCATCCTAGATCAATACCCTGACGATGGACAGATATTGAAGGTAACAATTGTGGAAACATTGAAGTGTCTGACAGTAGAGAGGTATTCCTTTTTAATTACGCCTTTACCGTTTTCTGAGTATCTTCAGAAGTTGTAAAAAAGTAACAAGGACAACATGGCTGACTGGGTTAGAAGAGGGAAACGAGATGAGATCAGGGGCCCGTTTCTCGTCCCGGTAAATTTTCGAACGCGGAAAGCTGTTTTATGTTTCCCGTGGTTGCATTCAAGATCAAGTTTTTTAAAAAACAAAAATTTTGAAAATGGAAAGTGGAACTGTCAGTTAACGAAACAAAATTAACTGGTTTGGAGCTAGGAACTGGATACTATTCAAAAGGTTTTGATTTTTAAATTTGCCTTTGGGCCCGAAAATATGTTACCGGGCTTTTCGAGGAGTTGACCCCTGGGGAGATGAGGTGGCAGGGGATGAGACAACGTGAGATAAGACAAGATAGGCTTAGGTTGGGAATAGAGGATTAAGACAAAAATAACAAGATGAGATGGAAAGATTCTAGCTGAGATGCGACGAAACGCGATGCATGAGATGAAGCGAGGTCAGACGGAATGGGAAGGGATATGCAGTGATTTTCCTAAGAACAGACGAACAGAGGAAGTCTAAACGTTATTGATTTTTATTGACTACTATTGATAATGAATAGCTGACTGTGAAACAGTAAAAACCCTGTTACGAATTTGCTTAAACGCTGGTTAAAACGTGGTCGCAAACACAACAACCGCTGCTAGGTCTGTGGAAATTTGTACTTCCTGTTAAGTCGGAGAGCTTGCTCGCAGGCGAGGGAAGTGGTTTCCTTTTTCACGAAGAAGGTGGAACACGGTAACGCATTCAAAGTTTGGAGTGAAAGAGCCGGGCCAGCTTCGCCATCTTCAAGCGGATCTTGTCAGACCACTTTGGCCACATCAAGTCGATATTTCTGCATAAGTACAGTAAGCCGAGAAGTAAAACAGTCTGTAGAATAATAGTAAGCAAATCACGCTACAGCCGGGGCTTCGTTAATTTTGATTTCCATTCTTATGTTTTTATCCCTGGTCTTATTCGAGGTTCTTTTTTTGGATTTATTTCCCGGGGTTTATAGGACTTACAGCCCATTTTAGTTCTTAATAAAAATCAATAAAATCAATATAAATCAACGAAAATCAATGAAAATCGATTCGGAAAATCACTCGAGACTGCGGCTTTGAATTTTATTGATTTTCAATATCAATCAATTTTCATTGTTGATTTTTATTGACTATTATTGATGTTATTGATTATTGATTTTCATTGAATCGTATCGTCTGGGATTAATTAATCTGTAAGAGATAAGATGAAATTAGCGAGATGCCATAATGCACCTATCAATGTAAATCCCGTGACGGGGGAGTGTGGGCAAGGGGCGGGGATTTGATGCCTGAGACTATCCCCCTGTCGGGCTTTTGATCGTGCGAAGCGACCCCGGGGTCGGGACATTTGACTTTGACCGACAAAAGCCTGTTATCAATTCAGAAGCGGTTACCAAGTCCGTCCCTCGAGGCTTTCTGAAAGTCACGCTGTTGGAGAAAGGTGTGAAGGTTTTACTTGTTTTAATCGCCATAATCCGATACTTTAAACTGTCATCTAAACAGATAATGTCTATTTTGAGAAAGTTTTTATCTTCAAGTTCCCATCTGATTGTAAAACTCGATTGAAATCGAATTGCACCATGAAAGTCAGAGGATTTTTTACGGGTCACTGATCCGACCTTAATTACAGCGAGTAATTTAACGGAGCTTACGTTTAGTAAGGACGTACTTTTGAAATGTTCTTTTAATTCGCTTTATACAGTATTATAGTATTGTTTGTTTAGATTTTTTTCCTGGGGTACGGGCTTTTTTGACACTTTTGATTGACCTTTCGTTTCCCACCCTGGGGAATTTGATCAAAAAATTTTAAAATTTGTCAAATCCTCACCCCTTGCCCGCACTCCCTCCCCCCCCAGCCCACGGGGTTTACATTGATAGGTGCATAACCTAAAGTTTATAGTCTGTATAGAGTATGGGTGAGTGATAGATTAGTTTAAAGGTGCTTCTGTTTAAATATGCGTGTGTTTAATTAGGAGCTCATCCAAAATGCCGAGGATGCAGGAGCAACTAAAGTAAAATTCCTCCATGACCTACACAACTATGGAACGGAGAAACTACATAGCGAAGGACTTGCGCAGTTTCAGGTAATCTGCCAATGTTGTCTTAATCTCTCAGAAGGGATGATCTTGTGCTACTTTACAATCTTTCTTGTTTCACTCCTTCTGTAAGAATTATCTTTATTTGGTGGTTTGCTTGATTATTCTTCTCCCCTCCCCTTTATCAGCTTTTAACAGTCCGTCCCTTGCCGAAGAATTTATTACCCCAAGTGACAAAATCACAGCTCAGTATCGTCAACAAAATGTCTTCCGGCATTATGATCCATAATTGATGAAGACATCAACCTTAAAAAACCTGACAGCCGAACTTTTTTGCACATTCTACCTGGTATTGCATTCTCATTCCATTTAGTGAGCAGTTCCTTGTGGCTGGATATGACTATGACTAAATTGTGCGAGAATGCTGTGAGTCAGATCTGAGCAAGCCGCCCAAAAGACTGGCAACTCTTAGCCATATCTGTGATATGGGTCCACTCTCCTATTCGGCCATATAAAAGAACTCCTCATGTAAAAACGTCGGCCCCAGGCGGTGGTTTTCTACGCATGGCGTTCCCTTGGCGTCATGGAGTTTCCTTGTTTTATTTGCTCGAATTTGATTTACAAGGTATTAGAAATTTGGGCAGAGATGTCTGAAATAGTTCCTTAATGTAACTGTCTTTTCATTTTTCGTAAGGTAATGCCTTGGGCTTAGTTTCGTTAAAAACGCTTTCGCATCCGAAAAATGTTATGCTGACCAAATGGCAGCGACCATAAAACAAGGTTCGGTTTTCAAACTCTCAGTAAACTTTCAAAACGTTTGGTAAATTAACAGTGCACTGGTAATATCTCAAACTTTCAACACTGAACAACCTTAGCTTTAAAATACTTTGATTAACTTTTGCGAATTTCTCTCTTTTGACCAGAATGAAGGTGTTTCATAAATAATTTTAATTCATTTCCACTAGGGCCCAGCACTCTACGCCTACAACAATGCCGAGTTCACCAAAGAGGACTGGAAAGGTATCAGGATGCTTTGTGACAGTATAAAAGTCAAGGATCCAATGAAAGTTGGTCGGTTTGGCCTCGGTTTCAAATCGGTGTTTCACGTCACAGGTGAGATAACTATTATACCTCAACTGATGATGTTGTAATTAAAGCAGGCAGAAGTGGAATGAATTATTACTTTACTTATGCCAAAGTTCATTACTGTTTATTACTCCATTGACCAAAGCACTATTACTTAGTAATAAAAATCGGTCTCAAAGAAGTTATCCTATCGCCCACAAAGGTGACAAGACTCTCTTAGTTTAACGACACTGGCTTTTGGGGCAAACCACCCGAAGGCTTGGCATTTTGGCGACACATTAAAAAATGAGGGGAGGCAGGAGGGTGTGGGGGGCATTTTTTACGGCCGATTGAATAAACCTTATCTCGTTTATTTCTTATTCACTTGAAATGGAAAAAATAAACTTTTTTCCATTCTCACTTGGTGACAAATTTACGACCGTAATCTTCAGTTTTCAGTGCTTCTGAATCAATCAAAGTTTAGACCAAACATCAAATCAATGGCTAAAGTTCACAACTGTCCGAATTTTTGGACAAAATACCCCGCCCTTAGAGTAAAATAATATGCTCTTTCGTATGTTTTGGTTTACCCCACAGTCTTGTAACACCCTGACATCTTTATTCGTAGCATCTAACCTGGACGCAATCCCCGCACTAAGATGTATGGAACGTTGCAGTAGCAACTTTGTAATTTCACGCGTGAAATAAATTCACACCCTCACGACTTAAATTTCGCGCCCAAATAAAGAAGTAATTTTTCATCCATGATATTACACCCTTAACATTTTACTTCACTTTTCTGTTCCTTTTTCATTTCTTAGATCTACCGAGTATATTTAGCGGTTCACAGATAGGTGTTATAGACCCCCACGAGGACTTCTTTACCGAAGGAAGAAATCGACGAACAGGTTACAGCTGGAAAATAATTGACGATCGTCACGTCATGGAAAAAATACCAGACCAGTTTGCTCCGTACAAAGGAATCTTTGAATGTACAGATGATGTTTTCTCCAGAGGCTGGTACAACGGTACTCTATTTCGCTTTCCACTACGACACCGACCCTCTGAACTTTCTCAGACTCTCTACTCCGCTGAAAAGGTGCACACATTATTTGAAGGATTCATGGCTGACGCACACTTGATCCTCCTTTTCTTGCAACATCTGGAATCTATCGAGCTGTACGTCCGTGGTGAGTACGACGATAAACCAAGAAAAACGTTTCAAGTTCGAATCACAGATGAAAGCCTTCATCTGGTACGAGAAAAGAGGAAGGAGTTTCACGACAAGATCTCCACTGGCAGTCTGTTGCCCCATGCTGTCCAAGTAACCTACCCGATGACGGTTGAGACTGTACACTTTTCTCAAGGCTCAGAAACCACCAGGCACAGTCATTCGTTTCTCGTAACCAACTACTTTTGTGGCGAGGAGATATCGTCTGAATTTCAAACCCTGGCTAAAGATCAAAGCCTCAGTTACTTACCCTTAGTTGGTGTTGCCATGGCATTACCAGCAAGCCTTCGCGAACGTACTCAAAAGATTCAAGGTCACGTGTTTTGTTTCCTACCGTTACCAGTACAAAAGACAAGCCTTACAGGTTTGCCGGTTCATGTGAATGGCTTCTTTGCTTTGAGTCAGAACAGACGTTATATCAAATCTCCAAATGCAGAACAGGAAGATCAGGAGCTAACTGACAAGTCCCTCCTATGGAATAGGTGTCTCTTGGAAGAGGCTCTACCCAGGGCATATGCAGCGATGCTGCTGGAAGCAATCAACGAGAAGAGCTACAATATACAAGAAGAGACCGTTTACAGGTAAGATTTAAATGTCTCCATGAAAGAAGATATTTCAGTTACTCTATGGCGTAAAAGATTACATAACGCAAAGAAATTGGTATTACTGTAGATAGTTCTCCTTAAATGTATGCCTCATTCTCGTTGGAATATACAATATATTTTTTTTCTTCGATTGCTCTGCTCTTAGAGTCTAATTTTTGGAATGTAAGACCTTTTTTGGCCGCCCATGCAGCGAAATAGACTGGTCTTCTTCAACACGTCCTGAAATTCAGGATTTGACCAGGTTTGTGTCACAGTGATTCGACATTAGCAAAAACTTTTGCTCTCAATATTGACATACGGTTGTAGTTTTTGGTAAATATGGTGCATCAACTAATTACACTTTCTGAATGCTGTATTCTGTAGGGCTTGGCCTAATATGGACGCCATCGACCAGAAATGGAAGAGATTGCAGAATCCCTTACTCGAGATCTTGTGCGCTGCAAATGTCGTATACACTAAGGGTAGTGGAGGAAAGTGGCTTAAAGTGGAAGGCGCTATCTTAGACAGACTTGATGAACACCAGCCCAAGGAGTTGCTCGTCAGCGTGTTGCTGGAAGCACATCAAAATGTCGCTACCTTGCCTGACTACGTGTTAAAGGCGTTTACCGCGGTCCGCAATAAACCAGTCGTCAAAGAGATTACTCCCATGTTGGTGAGGCAAATCCTCAAGGAAAGTCCTTCAAGCTACAGGAACCTTGGGCGAATGCAAAAGTTGAACCTTCTAGCGTTCATCCTAAACTGCATAGACGAGAACTTCGCAGACCTACTTGGACTGGAGCTGCTGCCCGTATCCAGTGGTGCCTTCAAATGCTTTGCATCCCCCTCAATTTGTGACGAAGCAGTGTACGTCTGCTCAGCCGATCATCCAAGAAAAATGTTTCCTTGTCTAGACCATCAGTTCCTGGATCAAAACCTGGACCAAAATCTTTTGGGAATGATGGAGAAAGTTGCAAAGAAAGGTATGCACGGTACGAAAATGTTGTGAAAATTGTCTAAAACTGTTTCAAAACTTCAGCCAAGATAATCTCAAAGTTATTCTATCGTTCTGGGACTGAACATTATATTTCACTCTGCCCCACTCAGTGCTGTAAGCAATAGTCGTGCTGTTACACTTTCATTTCAACATTATTACAAGAACATAACATATTTTTATCAAATAAAGGGGATAAAAAAAATATATAACAACTGACGCATGGCAGTGTTAATCTGTTACCAGAAACTCTATTTTTTTAACACGGATATCGAATTCTCAGAAAAGTGCATTGTTTTCCGGACTCTATGCTAGGTGAGATTATTCGTTGCCTAAGATCTACCAGAGAAAACATCCAATGCTGACGTCATTGCCTGTCTCTCGGCGGGCAACCATTCGCGCGATAAACTCGCCCTTATATCTTACACCGCATTTGAAATTTGCTCAACTGGGAGGATCATTCTTCATTTTATTTCATGCAAAGCATTGATAAAACGTTTTTAAATGTTCTGTGCATGTTACGTGGGGGCGAAAGTAAGAATAAATTACTTCTTGTACTGTTTAAATAGGATGTACCCAGCTGAAGTTTGTCTGGCAAGATGACGTGGTTTCCCTTCTCTCAAAATCGTTGCCACCAGAGTGGTCTCAAGGTGAAACAGTTTTCTGGTATCATGGATCGGATTCCTACAACCATCCAGGATTAGAGTGGCTTGAGCTCGTATGGTATTACTTAAGGATGAACTTCGCCACGAACGATGGGCTCTGCAGGTTCTCAGGTCTTCCCTTGATTCCCCATGACATGTCACAAGTACCAATCAGCCTTGTTAGACTTCAACAGCCGTCTAAGATAGTTGTGAAAAGTCTCCACGATGAGTTTCTCGATGAAACGCTGATTCAATCTTTGAAAGATCTTGGCCTTGTTATCATTCAGCAGTGTCCATCTTACCTAACCCTTCACCCCGCTCTCTTCAATGCATTTGTTTACCCGCCATCACCACATGGTGTCTTGAAGGCGCTGTCAACTTGTTCATCGGTTGTAGGATCAAACAAGCATTCATTGACAGACGAAGGCAAACGCTCCTTAAGGAAGTTCTTTTCAAAGGAATCGTCATTAGAGCCCCAAGCAAAGCAGCTTCTCCGCAGCCTTCCGTTGTTTGAGACGCTAAACAAATCTTTTGTTTCTGGGGAGCAAGAGCTTTGTGCAGCACCACCTGAAGGTTCTTATCCTGTACCTCCTCGTAGGGATCTCATTGACGTCGCACATGGTGACTCGAAGAACTTGGCGCATCTGCTAGACATCAGATGCTTATCACCGACAGAGTTTTTTCTCGATGTTGTATTTCCTGATATCAGAGGAGGGAGTTATTGTAACGGAGAGATCGACAGGATTATGGGATTCGTTATGGAGCGGTTCCAAGTTTACGCCAGTGAAGATGCTCGATTTGAAGAAGCGCTTAAAAATTTGCCATTTGTACCTAGTGAAAATAGACGGGCAAGAGCTATGGAACTGTTCGATCCCGAGATTGAGTTGTTAAAACGAATGCTGGCCGAAGAAGATGTTTTTCCAGTTGGTGAACAGTATACGAACCCCCCAGCCCTCGTGGTTCTAAAGAAACTTGGTATGAAGAGTGAAAAACAAATCAGCGCTGAAGATCTGTACCGCAGTGCCAGAAAGATCTCTCAAATGTCAAATTTGGAGGAAGCAAAGCAAAAATCGGAAATCATATTGTCATATTTAGACAGTTACTCAACGAAGCTTCAACAGACTGTTTCGGGGGTTACGCTGACACAACTTTTGCGAGACGTTCCATGGGTATCGAAAGCGAAGGAGAGGCCCTTCGGTGTTCCTGCTAGCCTTTACTCAGTTGACGAAACTAGCAAAGCCCACTTTTATAAGCCCACGGAAGTTACATGTGAAGATAAAGTTAATCTCATTGGAACAGTGAAGCCCATTGTAAGAGTGGATTCTTCAAGTCAATTGGCAAAATGTTTCGGCTGGAATAAGATGCCAGATTCATTGGACGTGGTGCAACATTTGAAAACCGTGGTCACTCACTATACTCCGGGCGAAAAGCATTACTACATTTCAATTGTCAAGGACATCTACTCATACCTAAATCAGGTCGCAGATCCTGATATTATCAAGGAAGCTTTGCAGGGAATTGAAAACTCGAGCTGGGTTTGGAATGGAGATGGTTTTTGTTCTCCTGATGTTATTCTTGCTAAAAGGCCTCCGATCGATCTTACTCCGTATATTTGTTCGCTTCCCTCAGAGGTGATGCAGTTTTCAAACTTTTTTCGAAGTTTGGAATGAGAAAGCACTGCGATGCTCTGTTTTTTGTACATGTTCTTCACCTGATTAAACAGAAGTATGAATCTGGACAAGAGTATCTGAACAAAGAGGTGAAAAGAGATCTGCAGTTATCTGCAGACATCTTGAACGAGATTAAACCAAAAGAAGGAGAAAAACTACCCAGAGAAATTCAAGAAAAAGTCCTTATTCCAACGCACGTAGAAGGAGATTCCCACATGAGGCTTGCACCAGTTAAAGATTGCATGTACAGTGACCATGAGTGGCTAGAAGATGGCACACCTGCTGAAGAAGAAACGGATTGCTTTTTCGTGCATCCAAACATCCCACATAGTACTGCGGAACTTTTACAGGTTCGCACGCGTAGAAATCAATTGCTAGAAGCTGATGAGATAGGAGATGAATTTGGTCAGGAGGAAAAACTCACTCGCAGATTAAACAGACTTCTGGAGGAATACACAGATGGCTTCTCTGTGCCAAAGGAACTAATTCAGAACGCAGACGATGCTGGTGCCACTGAGGTCAGATTTCTTTACGATGAAAGAACTAACGAAGATGCTATGACCTGTCTGATTGACGAAGGAATGAAAGAATGTCAAGGTCCTGCTTTGTGGGTTTACAACGACGCCGAGTTTAGGAATGAGGATTTTGAAAACATTGTTAAACTTAATGGTGGCACAAAAGAACAAGAAAATGAAAAAATTGGAAAGTTTGGTCTTGGCTTTAACACAGTCTACAATCTGACGGACGTTCCTATGTTTCTTAGCAGAAACTACTTTGTGATTTTTGATCCCAACACCTTTTATCTTGGAAAAGCCATCAGAAAAAAAAGCAAGCCAGGAATAAAAATCGACGTCAACAAGAACCCGGAGAAAAAGCGAAAGTTTAGGAACCAATTTAAACCTTTCAATGGCATCTTTGGTTGCGATCTTCACCTGAACAAACCTGACAACTCCTTCCCAGGAACCCTTTTTCGATTCCCTTTGAGAACCAAGGAACAAGCCATAAGAAGTGAGATTAAAGCCGTTCATTACGACAACGACCAAATGCGAGAGCTATTAGATATTTTCGTGCGTGGAGCCAAACATTTGCTCTTATTTACGCAAAATGTCTGTCAGCTAAGTATATTCCATCTGCCTAGAGAATCAACGGAAGAGACACAACCTAAGCTGATGTTTCAGGTTACCAAGTCATTATCAAAAATAGGAATCATTAGAGAGTTGACCGTACCCCTCGTCCTCTCACGACATTTAAGGAATGTCAGTACGGATGTTCAGCACCTCATAAAACAGTGCAACGTTCTACGAGCATCATCAGAAGTTGCAAAGCACGCTGGGGGTGTCAAGGAAATCAATGACAGTTTACTGAAGTCAGGCTATACAGTCGACATAACAAGCAACGTTGCCGAATGTGGACGCTCTTTTTTCGAGGACAAAAGTGAAATAAAAAGTGTATCTGAAGTTTGGTTTGTTGCATCGTCAATGGGCCGAGGCCAAGCATTTAAATTTTCAGTGAATGATAAAAGCCTTCTTCCCGCAGCTGCAGTGGCTGTGCAGTTGATACCTCAAGAGAGAGAGACGTTTCTACCAGAACCTGTTGGCCGTATAGCTGCTGGAGGTAAACCGCATCACAATGGAACAGTGTTTTGCTACCTTCCACTTCCAATTCACAGTGGTCTACCTGTGCATATAAATGGAGCATTCGCAGTAGACTCGAGCAGACGCCATTTGAAGGAGAAGACCGAGGATGACAAAACCTGCGTTGGGGTTGAGTGGAACAATGTTCTTTTGAAGGATTGCGTTTGTGCGGCCTATCTAGACCTTCTGGAAGACATGAAGGCAGCTGCCACTATCTACTCTTTTCACTCTTTGTGGCCTAGGGAGCATGACGTAGAACGATGTTGTGAGCCACTTGCCCGTTCATTCTATGAAAAAGTTGCCAGTGGAGGTTTGTGCCTTTTTTCAGATGGAAAAAGATGGGTGGACATCAACCAAGTGGTGTTTCTGGAGCCAAACTTTCGACATGATCAACGTGT
Source organism: Porites cylindrica (assembly GCA_964035525.1). Classification (NCBI taxonomy): domain Eukaryota; kingdom Metazoa; phylum Cnidaria; class Anthozoa; order Scleractinia; family Poritidae; genus Porites; species Porites cylindrica. The sequence goes on along the minus strand of OZ037777.1, from coordinate 33,135,970 downwards.
TGGAGACATATCGCTTACACTTCTACAGATGCTGGTCAACGAAGATAAAGTAGTCATTGACCTTCCAGTGGATGTGTTCAAATCATTCGTGAAGTACGGTCTCCAGGAAAAGATCCAGGCTAAAACCTTCGACAAGAGTAGGTTTTTCACTGAACTGTTTTTCCCAAACATTCATTCTGTGCCGACCGAAATGCGTGACGAATTGATCTTGTTTGCATTGGATGATTCACAGGGAGAATTTGATGAATCGATTAAAGCCTATGCCTGTATTTCAGTTTCACCCACTGGTACAACTCTTAAACGCCCTTCCGAGCTTGTTAACCCAAAGAAGGCAGCAGCTTCGCTTTTTCTTGATAGAGATGAAAGGTTTCCGTCAGGGACTACCAAAACCTTTCTCGATTCTGTACGACTTGCTAAACTTGAACAGCTTGGAATGGTGGGAGATGACCCCCCTTGGGTTTTACTTGAAGAAAGAGCAGACAGTGTCGGTATCTTAAACGAAGAAAGTAGTAAAGAAGCTCTAGAGCGCGCCAAAGCTTTGACAAATTTCTTAGAAAGAAAGCTTTACCTTGGCACTAAAGACAAAGTCCCAGAAGAAATCCATAAAAATCTTTTGCAAATCAAATTTCTTCCAGCTGCCACAAAACCGGAAGGCTTTCCTCTTTTCTGGAAAGGAGGCAATTTGCGCCCTGAGAAAGGAGCACAATTGGTGTCAGCTAAGGAAGGTTATCTTCAAAGCATGAAGTATCTCGTCTGCTGTTCTGAACCAATTGTTGACCTCTATGTTCCCTCAAACGTTGAAAAGTTCTTACAGTTGGACAAAAATGTCACTCTTCAGCACTTAGTTACCCAACTCGACTTCGCCTCCAGAACAGACTTCAGCTTGAATTCAGACCAATTTGAAACAGTGAAAGTAGTCTGTTTAGAAGCGTACAAGAACCTGCAGGCAGCCTTAAATAAGGGCCAAATCGACGAAAATCAAGTGAAAACTATTTTTCAAGATAAAAAATTCATTCTTGTCGGAAGAGAATTTGTTGATACAAAACATGTGGCTTTCGAATTACCTGTCGACTGCTGTCCGTACCTCTATAAGTTGCGTGACGACCTCGCAAAACCATTTGGTAGCTTGATGAAGAGCGCTGGGGTGAAAGAGTTCTATGAGGCCAGCGACTTCGTCACTTCTTTGGAAGAAATGAAAAGACAGTTTGAAGGCTCAGCACTAGAGGGGAAAAATCTTCAAGTTGCTGTTCATCTGGCTTGTCAACTGGGTGAGTGCCTCACAGATTGTGATGTAGATGATGGCAAGCAACAAACGATTTATGTTCCTGACTCTCAAGGTATAATGCAACCTGCGAGTAAACTTTGCATTCAAGACTGTCTCTGGATTTCTGATGAAACTGATGTGTGCTATGCGAACAGCATGATTCCCCATCCCATATGCCTTACATTGGGGGTAAAAACACGCCGAGCAGAAGCATTAAGCCGCTTTGCATTTGGAATTCCGTTTGGACAAAAGGAAAAGCTGACAAATCGATTACAGCGCCTACTTCAAGCCTATCCATGTGAAAAAGAAATTTTGAAAGAACTTCTTCAGAATGCTGATGATGCAGAGGCAACAGAGATCTGTTTTATTAAAGACCCAAGACAACATCCAGATGAACGTGTTTTTGAGGACTCATGGAAACCACTTCAGGGTCCTGCATTATGCGTGTACAATAACAAACCATTCACTGAAGCGGATATCAAAGGAATACAGAATCTCGGGGAAGGAAGCAAAGGCGATGACCCCAACAAAACGGGACAGTACGGCGTGGGTTTCAACGCTGTTTACCATTTGACTGACGTCCCTACATTTGCCTCAAGTGGTGACGAGATTGGAGATGTTTTGTGTGCTTTTGATCCAAATTGCACTTACGTACCAGAAGCGAATCAATGGGAACCAGGAAGAATGTTCAAGGAAACAACAAAGCTGAGAGGCAACTTCCCAGATGTTTTTTCCTGCTATAATGACGATCATTTTCCCTTACGAGACTCTACTATGTTTCGATTTCCACTAAGAACAGAGGAGATGGCAAGCCGTTCTAAAATATCTGACCGTCCTGTAACACTTGAAAAATTGACAGAAATGATGGAATCATTAAAAGGAGAACTTTTTGAAGTTCTCTTGTTTGTTAACAACGTTAGAAGGCTCACTTTGTGTGACATCGACGAAAGTGGACAAGTGGTGAATTCGTACTTTGTCAAAGCTGAAATATCAGAGGAGGATTCACTGGTAAGACAGTCTTTTTCTACTTACGTGAAAGATATTGGAAGGTCAATGAAGCAAAGTGGCAACGAGTCACCTATAGAAGCCGAAGTAAAAACGTGCTCGTATGTTCTTAACCTAGAGGATAGTAGCGGCAACAAGGAAAGGTGGCTAATTTGTCAGCAGATCGGTTTTGAAAGTGAAGTCAATGAGAGCATCATCGATGCTTACCAAAAGCATGATCTTGGCATGCTTCCTCGAGGGGGTGTAGCTTGCTTGTTGCAACGCATATCCGTTGAAAATGAGCCAGTGGAAAGAAGGAACAAGGTGTACTGCTTCCTTCCGCTTCCTATCGAAACTGATCTTCCAGTGCATATTAATGGCCACTTTGCATTAGACCACGAGGCAAGAACAAACTTCTGGAGAAATGAAAGTGGTGGCTACAAACGTGACTGGAACAATGTCTTGATGAGTGATGTCATAGCTTCATGTTATCTCACACTTCTCGACAAAGTGAGGAGCTTTTGTCACCTGCCAGTTAGGCATACCTCCGAAGAAGTTACCCTCAGCTGTAGCAAAGACTGGTTGGCAGCTAATGTAGACATCTTTGAGAGGCTGTTTCCCTCTATGGCTCAAGGCAATCCGTATCTGACCACCTTGGTTAAATCTGTCTACCAGGAAATGGACCGCAAGTGTTTACGTTTTGTTCCAGTGTTGCGTGATGATACTTCGGAGGACTCTACTCCCACTTGCCAGCTCTCCTGGCTTCCTCTAACTGGGAATGGGAAGGACAAAGCGTTCTTTAACTGTCTGGGGGAAAACGATTGTTTCAGTGCTGTCCAAACAAGAAGATTCAGTGAGAGTGGGAATGAAATGGAGCGTTTAAACGCGAAAAGGGCTTTGTTTGAAGAAATTCTGCTTCAAACTGGGTTTAATCTGGTAGCTTTTTCTTTGTCAGTATTCAAAGAGGCACAAGACTCAGGTGTACACCCTCATTGTGTTTCCCCCTCTGCTGTAATGGAGTTTTACAAGTCTTACAGTGGTGAGATACCTCTGTGCAAAGTTGGATCACTACATGTTGATGTCAGGGATACCCCATTCAAGAATGTTGAGACTGTGGCAACAATACTTACCTATTGTAAAGACAGCGAAAAGTTTCTGGAAAAGCTACCCGGCCTTCCATTACTTGTCACACAAGATAATCATCTGCACGCCTTTAGCACTATTGATCCCAAGTTTCTTTCCCGTCATCACGAGATCCTTCCACAGTGTAAAGAAATGTTTGTCCATGAGCATGTTAGGTCAAATATCTTTTGGGAAGCAGAGAGTCTAAAAGCATCAGTTTTTAAACGTTTTGATGTTAACAGCTTCGCAGCCAACTTACATCGAACGTTACCGCAAGAGTATATTAACAGCGGAAAATACGTGGAATGGAATCCAAAGCAAGCTATAGAGCCAAATGCTGACTGGGTTTACAAAGTGTGGAAATTCCTAGCCGAAGCGATAGATGATGCCGTCAGTGAGTGGAAAAGAAAGCAAGAGGAGATTTCCAAAAGCAACCAGGCAGTTAAGGAGAGCGTTGCGTTACAACCACTCAGTATTAAAGAGGAAGAAACCAGAATGATTCGAACAGTACTCGAACCTTTAGCCAAATGGTGCATTCTACCATGTACAGAAACGATATCCATACCAAAAGAAATAAGTCCGTCTGGAGTGCAAGTAAAACAATACTTGCTACCCTTGAGTCTATCTGAATCTGTACTTGATTTACCCTCCCCTGATACCACAAATAGGGAACTTGTACAAATATTACGGCTGCTCAGTTTGCCTGAACTGAATAAGCGGGTTTTGTTATTAAGAAGTGGTTCATACACATCAACAAATTCCTACCGATATCCTTGTCGGCTAGTGGCCAGGATAAATGCACCAACACTTATCCTGAAAACACTGAACGCGAAGATGACTAGAAACTCGCACTCTCTTCATGGAAAGTTGAAAGTATCTGAAAGCCATACCATTTTGGAGTATTTTAGCAAAAATGTGGAAAACCTGTCAGAAGGAGATAAGACACCCTTGAGAAGACTTCCCTTTTACCAAGCCATACATGGTGGGCTCTTGAGTATAGATGACAACAGCGTCTGTGTAGTTCCTGTAGACGTTCCAGGGAAGGGAATGGAAGTTTTAGAAAGCGTGAGTGATGTCGTGTTTCTGAAGTGGTGGTCTGGCCTTCCTGCGTTGCAAAAATTTCTAAAGTTTGAGTCCGAATCATCGGTTGATATGTATTGCAAATTCATTTTGAAGTTTTTTCATTTCCTCTGCAGTGAAGCAAGGTTAGTTCATCTTAAACACATCCGTGATAGAATTTTGACCCAAATATTTGCGAAGGAGGATGACAAGCAGCGATTGCTGTCTTGTTTAGAAACTACAAATATCATTCCTTCTAGCGACGGCACCTTAGTAAAGGCATCCTCTTATTATGATCCAGGGAACAAGGTGTTCAAAGCTTTGCTTTCAGATGACATGTTTCCACCAGAACCCTTCGACAATAATAAGGAATGGTTGCCGTTTTTGAAAAGAATCGGATTGATACACGAAATTTCTCAAGATCTCTTCAAGCTGTTTGCTCTGAAAATCGCAAGCGAAGCCGTTACGCAGCCCACAGAGAGTACTGAGAACAAGTCAAAAGTCCTCGTTGCACACCTGTTCAGTAGGAACAATTTTGTAGAAGAGGGCCTTCTAGGGGCTATTTGTGATATTAAGTTTCTCCCTTTGGACCCTGTCAAGCCAAATCTTCGAGCAATACATCGGCCGTACGGTGAACGAAATGACGGTAAGCAAACTTACATTTCTTTCGACGGTTCTGTTCTAGCAAAGCATGCCAAAATAGCTTGGACAACAGCTGCTCTTCTTCCTCAATGGGCAAATCCGAAAGAATATCAGTATCTGATGCATGCACCTCATTGGAAGAGTATGAATCACTACTGCAACGTAGCAATGTCAAAGCTAGGAATTCTGAAAGAGCCGACGGTGAAGCTTGTTACATCCCACTGCCAAATCGTGTCGATCCACTTGGAAAAAGAAAATGACAGAGACCTTACTGCGGATCAGATAACCACACGAATGTCAGTCATGATGAAAATCTACAGGTTCTTGGAAGCTAACGCTACCTCGTGTCCTTTCGCGAAAAATCAACTGAGACACGTACCCTGTATTTTAGTTGAAGACGGCAGGCGTCTCGTAAGAGTTGACCAAATAGTTATTGAACTAAACAAGGAATTTGAGATTCAGCCATACCTCTATAGGGTACCAGCGGAGCTTGTTCAGTTTAAGGACTTGTTTGAGTATTTGGGCTGTGCTTCTGTAGCACATGTATCTCACTTCGCTATGGTCTTAGATATGCTTAAACAGAAATGCAAGCAGAAACAACTAGATCCCAATGAGAAAATGTACGTTTTAACAGCCGAAAGAGGTATTTTTGAAGCACTAGAAGATCATTCGGATGATGGCCAAAATTTGTCCTCACTTTACCTGCCGGCCACACGTCCATTTATTGACAATGGCCCTTCACCGCCTGTCGTGTTGCTAAAATCAGCGGAGCTTCTCTTTGATGATGCCCCGTTTTACCGTGAACGCATTAAAGGATTTGATCAGCTCTTCCTGGTTGACCTTTCAAAAGCCAAGGTGCATTGCAAAGAAGGTTTCAATTACAAGGATCTAATCATGCTCCTTCCTCAGGTCCTACGTCCTCAAATATTGTCCACTGTGATTATAGAGAAATTCACTGATTCTTGTGAAAAGGGCGATAAATTTGATCTTGGCGCAGCCGTTTTGTTAAAAAGGTCACTTCATTCACCGCAATTCTGTCGTGGTATCATCAGACTTATCCGTCATGCAAGCCGCGAATACGAAGAAAAGGTAGATGAGACTGTCGTGGCCACAATCAGAAACAGATTGCAAAGTATCGAGATACATGGAAAGGGTCAAATTGTTACTCAGCTACTCTACAAAGGAATCACAATTCCAGGAAGCGAAATGGAAAGGCCATACTTCTTGGAAAAGGTTAGCAAGTCCGGTGAAGAGATTTGGAATGTCTATGTCAATGCTGTAGACGACGCACAAAAAACGTCCTCTGCAATAGCTCTCACATTAGCCAAGGTGATATCAAAGGCATGTAAGGGGCTCCTGAGAGACGCAGCTATGTTCATTCCCCCGATGTTGCAAAGCCAACCAGAAGAGATTTCCTCTTTTCTGGATATGATGAAGATACATCAAGATGATTCCTATGATGGAGAGGAAGGAGAGATCTTACCACCGCCAGGTAGTTTCATTCCAATTGCCGAACAACACCTTCTGAATGCAGCCTTTTCATATTTCAAACCTGGTGAATACGTTGGATACGAAGTAGACGATCCAAGCCTCAAACTTGAAGATGGAGATGCAACTTACATTTATGCTGTGATAATCGAGGAAGTTTCAAATCCCGACACCAGTCTCATTACGAAGTCCTACAAGATCAACATTGGAAACGACAAACCACCAAAAATTGTCCCAGCAACTGAGTTGTACAAGTTTTACCGTTTTCAAGAGATAGAATCTGGTGCACTCGTTTCATCAGGTCATCAAGGGACAAATATGGATAGCAAACACGAAATATTTCAAGAGATCACAAAAACACTTGAAGAGGCTTGGATGCTTTCAGAAGACAGAAGAAGACAAGTTGTCAAGAGACTATTTCTATTATGGCACCCGGACAAAAACCCAGGAAATGAAGAATTCTGTACCGAGGTTTTCCAGCACATAAAGAACGAAATTGAACGTTTGGAGAGGGAAGGTTGGGGTAGACGTGAACGCGAAAGGAGCGAGAGTTACCATTACGGTGGTGGTTCATATGGTGCCTACTTTGGTTTTTGGGGGACGCGTGCAAGAGAGTACCGTTCTCGCCGCCAAGAGTACCAAGAAACATACCATCGACATTATGGAACATGGGGACACCGGACGCGAACCTGGGAGGTTCCTCCTAGCTTCTGTGAAACGAATCCCCAACCAGGACAGGCGAGGCGCTGGTTTAGACAGGCCGAAGCTGACCTTAACGCTGTTGCGAACGACGTTCATACTGGTACTGCTTCTTACGAATGGGCCTGCTTTAAGTGCCATCAGGTATGAATTGAAGTATTTATTATGTGATTTTGTTAGCAATAAAAGTCTATTTCTTTCATGTTTCCCTTTTCAATGTTATCGTGGAGGGCTGATTGTTATGTGATTACAGGCCGCAGAAAAAGCGCTGAAGGCTGCACAGTACGCGACAGATGCCTTTAAGACCAACGTTCATAACCTCGTCCAGAACTCCTTGATGCTAGACGACTCTCGACTGGTAACTGTTTCAAGCCAGCTCGAGCGATGTGTAGGTGATTCAACGCGCATGCGCTACCCTGATCGACTGGACTATCCAAAAATTCCAAAAGATGTTTACACAGAAGAAGACGCTCATCAGGCATTGGAGGCAGCGACGGAGATTCTACAAATTGTTAGGAGCAGAGTGTCGTAAGGTAATCGTCAGTTAACCAAGCTAATATTTGAAGTAATCATTGAGCTGCTGAAAAACAACAGATATCACATTCTGTGAAAACGTTGCATATGAACTAGTTTAGTAGGATAAGCGATTTCTTTTAAGAAGGGTTTTAGAGCTTTTTAGCTGTTGCTCCTAAACGGAGTAGGGACTTCCAAGACTTAGACATCTGTTGAATGACTCTCACAATCCACCAGCTACATCATGGACACTGATTTGCGCATAAGAAAATAAATCATCTTTGTTTTTTTTACATCAGGATTGATTTTGTCCAACATTGTCCTCACAATGGAGACGATCAGAATGAGCAAGCTTTTCAAGATGCGTTGCAGACGTCTTGCAGGAAAAGAGCCATAAAAAGATGTCAATCTGTATGCTTTTTACGTAAACATTTAGTAACAGCTAAGGTTAATTAGACATTAAATGGAAGATGTTACGCATTGGTCCTTGGGGCAATATCTTGCGTATAGTGATTAGTTCATATCATGACGATGGGACACTGAAAATAGCCACTAACATTTCATTGCGTATAACCCAAATGAAGCTGTTTTCACACTCCTTTTATCCCGAGAAGGTTTTATTTATAGTTTATTGTAGAAGATAGGGGATTGTTTAACGATTCGTATTGCACTTAAATTAACAACAGTATTCTTTAGTTATTTTCGTTGAGGTTTTAGTGACTTCTAATTAATAAAAGTGTTGCCAAGTTAGCTAGCAAGTAAAATACATTAGAACCGTTGTTGCATTGTTTTGAAAAAAAAAAATTGCCAAAAAATTTCAAAGAAAAATAGTTAGAGGCAACTCCATTAATATGTGCAAAAGAGCTCTTTTGGATAGCTTTGGTTTTTGTTTGAGATTTCGTTCAGTCTAATAGTGTAGCTTCTACTGAAAGCAGTTGATGTTAAGTTGCGTTAAAGTATAATCAGGAAACTTCAAAAGACTTTTCTCGCCCTCATCGGTACCTTCCAAATCTAGCTCCGGTTGACAGTTACAAGAGTAATTATCTAAGAAAGCAGACGAATTAGTTTTCTGTAATTTCTATCAAAAATCTGGACACTTGTGTTACGTTTTAATAAAATTGCACAGATGCTATTTTCCAGGTCAACTATATATTGCTTTGGGTTTTCCCCAGGGACAAAATAAAACCCTTTAACAACTTAAGCTTATGCCAGTATCAAGTAGTGTAATGTTATGAGTCAAGATTTAATAAATTTCCACAGCTGCTTTTTTCCAGGCTCCTTACACTTAAAAACTATAGGTGGTTTTCACGTTACGTCATCACCGCCATGCTGGTGGACGGTAAACAAAAGATCGCTCATTAGGTCGTTTTGTTTGTCCACCAGCATTTGTTCATTTGACCATTGTTATTTGTTTCTCCCGAGATTGCATGAAAACCACCTATACGAGATAACCAACGACGTGTCCGCCATAGGCGTGTATCCGTAAAGCGTTTCGTTTTTTGGTAACAGCCAAATGCAAGGCAAATAGCTTACGCTTACAGTACCGAAGCACAAGACGAAATATTGGACTTGCTCATTCTACATAAATGACCTCTACTGAGATTTAACAGTTTAAAATAGGTCTATTTGGCATTTTGTCAGTAATTGTTGTAAAGGCGGCTATAAACAGGCTTAATACGGTTAAGAAGACTGAATCATTAAAGTAGTTACCTATTTCTAAAAACAAGCATTTTGTCAAAATTCGAGAATTGCTGGAGAGCTACAAAAAATGTTTTCCATTTTTGTTCAGGAAGGGCTATCGTCAAAACTGCTACAAAAAAACGAATAATTCAAACGAGAGTTCACATAAGATTGTTCAAGATTCGTCTGATACACATATGCCTAGCAGGCTAGGCACTCTTATTTTCCCATTTGCCATCTCTCTTCTTTCCGATTTGGACTAATAGAAGTATAATACGCCTAAAGGTATCCTCGAAGGACGGAACAGCATCCAGTAAGTAGAGAGCTTTACCAAACGACAACGACGGCACGGGAGCGTAAAATTGTGTCTTTTTCAAATATTTCTTTGAACTCCGCTGAACGACCACGACGTGAAATGTAACTTCTTAATTCTATGGAGAACACACTATTACGAATTTTTAATTATCCTTTTGAACTTGGATAGACTCCAAAATCATTCAGCTCCAAGAAAATTGGCCTACGATTAACGTATTGAGCCAGACGAAGTTTGAACGCGAAAGGAATTTGAAAAAAAATAGTTATAATGTTTAGTGACGTTTTCACTGCCATCGTCGTCATAGCTGCTTTAAGCTCCCTTCCGACTGGCCTTGAAGCCTTACATGTGTTACAGCTAAGGGGCTGTTACTCCTGACACCTCAAGTACCCGCTATGTAACTGTGTACAATATTTTGTCCACTTCGCCATGCAAGACTCCACTTGTAAAACATGGGTGAAGTAGGGAGTTATGGGTATGAAAAGCAGCGGATTGCCTCGGAACTGACAGAAAATGTGTGCGTGGCGCTCACTTTAATACTCAGGAGTCGACACGTTGCCCAGATTCTGGCCTGGTACTTGAAATTAAGCGTGTGTGTTCACACTTGTTCTCGGGGAGTACCTTTTAAGGGCACCAACTGTGAACGCTGTCTTATAAGACGCAAGCATAACCTTAAGCGACCTAAGCAGCCACAGTAGCATACTCACTATTCTAGACCATGCCATGCCCAGACGAATCCATTAAGTTAAACGCATACAAACTTACACGTTTAAGGCTGTCCACACGAGAGTAATATTCAGCTCTGCGTACGAGCCTGTGTACGAACCTGTACTAATGATGATGATTTCCATCATTGACGTGTGAACAATGGTGGTGTAGATTTACGTGAGAGCACTTTTCTAACAAATGGCTCGAGTTCAGTCCCGACGGCGACGCCACTTGTGTGTTGGGTCTGTTGCTGTCTCTCGCTCTTGCTAAGATAATTCCAAATTCCAATAGTCTCTTTGCAGCTAGTTATTCATGTGGTACAAAACCGCCATGCTGGAGAGCAAGAGGCGCACTAGGACAAGGTAAGGAGAGAGCTCAATTCATTTAGGAAACGGCCATTTCCTTTGTTTGTCTTGACCCAGTGCAACTCTTGCTCTCTAGCATGGCCGTTTTGTACCACGTAATTGACTAACTGCAGAGGACCTAATATGTAGATTTAGCCAGGACTAAAAGCGAAGCTCCAGTTAATAAATTTATATACTCGTAATCCACAAGTCAGACCTATCAGGTGCTGTTTGTATATCGTACACATTTCGGACAGAATTACGTTATTTTTTGCCCTATTTATACTTATAATTCTGCAGTTTTTCGAAGAATAATCTTACAAGACAAACTGATTGCAACCATTCACTATTCAGGAGGATGGACTGAAGCACGCACTTTCCTTGCACAACAAGTTGTAAAATTTACAACAACATAAAACGTTTTTATAAGCTTTAGCATAAGAAAGTATTTATGTAAAAATCGCACGAGCGTAGGTTTTTGTCGAGGGTAAAGTGTCGACGGTTGAAGATAGAATGTCGAGGTTAAAATGTCGAGGGTCGAGGTCAAGGGTAAAATGTCTAGGGTAAAACCGTGGATTCATTTGTAGTCTTTTTATAAGAGATGCTTCATTTTTTAGCTTTGGTCGCAAGATTTCCCGCCTTTCTGGAATTTACAGGAATGCCCGCATGTTAATTCACGCATTTCCTCTTTTCGTTGCCTCCTATTTCGAAATATCGAATCGAGGGTCGAGGAAATGACGTAGATTTACTTATAGTCTTTTTTTAAAGAGCTGCCTCTTTCTTGAATATGAGCGCAAGATTTCCTGCCTTTTTGTTATTTACAGTTATGCCCGTATATGTTAATACACGCGTTTCCTCTTTCCGGCACAAGTTAAAATGTATTTTAAACATAAAAGACTATAACTTATAAACTTAGTAGTAACCGATGGTTAGGAAGTGGGTTTATCGTAGAGATTAGGGGTGCTTACCATTTGACGGAAAATTTCGGAAATTCTGGATGGAAGGTAAATGGTAGGGTCACTTTTCGGAAATTCCAACCGAAAATTGAGGAGTACGTTTTGAGGTAGTCCTTTCATTCCGGTTGGTACGAACCAAACAGAATGTTGCTTACCATTAACCAATTTCTCGGTTCCTTCTCGGTTCCAGACTCACGCTACACAAATTCGCCCTTTTTTGGTGGATTCAAACCGTAACGGATGTGGCATTTCTACGGTAAACTGGTAAATCGCTTACCATTATGCTTTCGACACCCCAACCGGATTTTTCTGTCAAATGGTAAGCACCCTAGATTCATGACATTGACGAGGCTGATGAGAACTGCTTTTTTACTAGATTGTAAATAATTTTCAGCTTATAATTTTTAAGATTTTGCTAACAGATTTTATCTTTTTAACCTTTAGCCATTAGTTTTTCTATTCTATATCTATATTATCATCTTATTTTATCATTTTTATTATCATAATTATTCATAATTTTTATTATTAGTAGTATTATTGTTTTTTTTTGTTTTTTTTTTTTGTTTTGGTTTGGTTTTTTTTCCCTATGGCGCATTTGAATATATTTATATAGATATTTGCCCCTTACAAGTTTTGAAATTAAATTAAATTTTAATTAAATTAACCGCTTTCATCGTGTACGTGAATCAGAAAAAGTCCCTTTAGATGACCGGTAGTGACAACAACAAAAATTGCGTCGGATAATTGACTTGAACAACACAGTAAACAAGGCTCATACTGAATTCAACGGTTTTATCCACAGTTACTTTGATACAACTGACCTGCGAAATTACAGGTGAGAAGCGAGGAGAGACGGCTGTATTCGCAGGCTTACAATTCAAACAGTAATGCGTGACACTGAAGATCTACCAAAGGTCGCTGAGATGCGATGAGAAAGCTTAGGATTAAGCTTATGGAAGCTTTCAGGTGACAAATGACGTAAAATACTTACGTAAATACTTGGAACGTATAAAAATATAAAACCATTGAATTTGCAAGCACTCGTATCACTCGTATCGTGGAGACACCCGGCGAGTGTCAGAAAGGAAGAAAGATACAACATATGTGGGCTCAAAGGCGCAAAATTCAATTCGTGGAGTAAAGAGGAAGCCGTTTTGATGTTTTTAATATAACGTTCTTAAAACTTGCAACTTTGTCGCTTTTAAATAAAACACTCCCGAAGAAACTGAATTTTAACTGAAGAGCCAGCCAGGGGGGTACTCCCTATAATGGCCTATATGGGAGGCCCCGCCCGAAAGGGGCACCTTTTTCAGGCTTCAAGTATGTGAAAAGGGTAGCGAATCCACTAGTTGAGGTATACCAAAGAGCGAGGAAATCTGTTATTTCAGGCTGTAAAAAGGCCCAAAAGGGCTACAAGATTCATTTTGTGGCAGTGGAGAAATCAAAAAAGCGTTCTGGTTTGTGGTTTATTCACGTTTTAAACACAGTTTATCTACAATAGTCTAAAGGGATACAAAGTTGTATACTATGTATGTGAAAGGTGTACCATTTTTCAATAGAAGACATGCGAAAGGGATACGTTCTGTGCCATAAAGGGTAACGGGTTGGACCTCGGGGCGGAACCTCCGCATATTTGTTGTGTACCCCGTCCCCCGGGCTGAAGACCCATTTATGCAGTCTACAATTTTTTTAAACTCTCTGACCTGCTAGTGCAGATACACTGCAGATATATATTTTAATATTTTCTCACCCCATCCTGAACACAATCTTTGCATGATTTGTTGCTTTTAAACTTGTCCTGTAAAAGGAAAAATCAATCAATTCCAAGTATATTATGTCGAACTGCAGGCTCTCTCTTATCTTTCTTCTGAGTCACAGTAAATCGAGGTTACACGTCAAGGGGATAGCGGCAAAGCTGAAGCCCCAGCGAAGCTCACCGCCCCAAGATCTCCTCCTTTGTATCATTAATGTGCACTCGCCTCGCGTGGCTCTGATGAAGGAAAGACGACCGCTCGTGGTTTAATCTTATTATATGCAGCGGCTGTCCACAAAACTTTCTGCAACGCCGGAAATTGCATGCATCATAGGATGGGCCTAAATCAAAGCATACTGATTCACTCAAAGAATTGTTGGGTTATTAAAGAGTAAGACAGGTGTGATTAACATCGGCAAATAGGAAAAGCACGCACAGTCTGCAGAATGAACGAGAATTTTAAAGACTACAGCGCACTTGACCACGCACGTACAGCCGAGTGTGACGAGCTATGCAGTGGATATATTTGTTTTGCCTGTATGTAATCTCGAAGAAGAATTTTCTAAGCCTTTAACATGCAACTGATCCCAAGTGCACTGCTTTGCAAATGCGACGATTCTCATTTAAAATGAACAACAGTAGCAGCGAAAGCTAATCAAAATGTATTTTACGATTAATTTAGGATGAATTTCTAGTAAAGGATACCTTAGCCATTTATATCTTCAGTAGCTCTAAAGAAACAACATTAAGCAACGAAATGAAGAGACCGTGAGGTCGCCATGGGTGACGACACAATTCGCGCGACAGGTTTCTCGCCCTCCACGCCTGCTTTGCGCTTGCCCTCACTAGTTAAAAACGCGAAACGAAAAGAACTCCTGTTCTGCATGCTACGATATAGTTAGGAAGGATCCTAACACCAGAGGCGTTATTATTTTTACTACTACTACTACTATTATTGTTCTTCTTCTTCTTGTTGTTCTTGTTGTTGTTGTTGTTCTTCTTCTTCTTCCTCTTCTTCTTATTCTTCTTCTTATTCTTATTCTTATTCTTCTTATTATTATTATTATTATTATTATTTGTAGAAGTTTATTAAACTAAGTATAAACTGTAACAATGCCATGGAAACAAAGAAATAGCAAACACAAAGGACAAAACGATGAAATTTAGATCGTGTTGCAAACCAATGAAGTAGTTCTGCAATTAACTAGGTAAGGTAAGGTAACGCCTTTATTTAAGGAGGGTAAACACGTGACAGTTATGAAAAAACAAGCAAAAATAGTATTTAGAAAACTATCTAGAGTCTTATTTGGAAATTTCAACTATCTAAAAACTATTAACTATCTAAAAACTATTAACTATCTAAAAACTATTAACTATCTAAAACAAGTTATTTTACAGACTTAATATTTAAAGATATTCAAAACTATTTAAAAACTATTTAAAAGATATTCAAAATTACTTGTCTCTTTTTGCTTAGCGATCAAATTCGTATACAATTTCTTTATAAAAGATTTCACATTTTTCACCTTCTAACTAAAGAGTTCATGTTCTTAACGGGTGTAATATTATCAAAATTGATTATGAAAGCTTGTCACAGACTAAAAAACCCACTCACCAACGAAAGTTGCCACGACTGACGGAAAAGCAGTGCTGTTATAAGAACAAAGCTTGGAAAATTGCTTAAACGAAGCATTATACAGCGTGCTGTCAGCAAACATAACGCTCCAGTACCGTTCTGTAGTGTTTTGAGCAATAAATTGATTTGCGTCATCCAACAGCCAGACGTTTTGTTTAACTCCTTTGTACCCACGGGTACTTTGATGTCATGGTAATTAATTCCGCCCAGTTTCCGAGAAACACTGGCTTGACCACGTGACCTAGCGTGATGTTCGAAGAAACTAAGGGTGTTTAGTCTACCGAGAAATCAGCATGCTAGGACTTTGAAGCTTTGCTGGCTTAAATTCTACGAACAAGTAAATGGAATTCACACACAACTAAAGGTAATGTCGGTAAAAGAGTTATTTGCATGGTATGCAATTGTATAGCCGGCGCGAACGCAAGAATCGGCCTAGCTTTGAAATGTTGTGGAATATGTAAATCACCGCGGTAGTTGTAGGAACGTTAGCTTGGTCGACAGATTCCGCCGAAAAATCATCTAACGGTTATAAATCTGCTGCTTTGTTTAATGTTTGTATCTCAATATTCATCTGATATTTTGAAGAAGGTGTCATAAAGTGAAAACTAACAGCTGCTTTGTGACTGAGCAGCCGTGCCGGTATTAAATCTTTTCCCGTTTGTTACTTTTCATCCTCCGTCTTTCCTCCGAAACTTGAAACTCCAAAAGCCTCAAGATGATCTCAGACGCCAAAGTTTAGCTATAAAGCCGATACTTGACGCTTGCAGTAGCCTGTGTGCAGATGTCCTTCGTTGCACTAGGAATGGGACGTAATTGCTGCCCCGAACCGCTGTTTTTTATCATGTTGTGGTACGTAAGGCAAGATAGCCACAGCTGCGTGAAAACAAAAAAAAAAACTTGCGAATTAATTTGCAACATTTCTTTGTTAAAAGAAGTAAACAAAGAATGTTCTAATTAAAATAAATATGTCTAAGATGTGCTCTTCGAAAGACCCTAGTTGACTCCATTCAACCAAGACGCAGACAGAAGCGGTTATTATATGTTCACAATTTATTCAAAATGAATACCCTGAGAGCGAGGCTGAACACGATAAGCAGTGTTCTCATGTGTATTAAGGCTTGACACAACCACAACTTCAATGGGTTTTGATTTCAAGGAGAAACATTCCTCTCATCTTTATTAAAAATTACGAAAACGTGTTTTACAGGTTACTACTACCTGCACAATATAAGAAAAATCAGGAGATACTTAACGTTGGATTCAACCAGATGTTTTGTTCATGCACTGGTAATGGGGTGCGTACATTAGATTAGATTTTCCGTACCATTTGTTCATTCCGTTCCGTTTGGATTACCAGTGCCAGGCTATAAGTCAAGAGAAGAATATTTTGTTAATGGAAAAACTCAATCCCATTCCTGTTTTTAGTGCGAAAAAAAACCAAACTTTTGACGGAGAATTTTCACCGAAATTTTCGCACAAATGGTAAGTGCTTCCTAGCCTCGCCGGTGGGAAATGAATGAAAACAACCCATTGTTATATACCCCGTGGCCATCGAAGATGTGTGATTTAGTATTTACATGTCTACACCTTGGGTAACAGCCTCAACGAACAAATCAGTTTTCTCCTGTTACCTAAACTTATCTGGAAGTAAGAGCTTTAAATCAAGCTCTGTCACCGTCGTTGATGAAGTGAGCAATTAGCAGAGTGACCAGTTCTAGCATGGAGTGCAAAGGAACACCTGCCGTTATATATATATATATATATATATATATATATATATATATAAATACTTGTATTCTGGGTAGAACGTATTCCGTAGAGCGCTCAATTCATTTAATTGAAGAGCATTGACTATTAATAATCACACAGCACTGTCGCAATAAACGATCAATGATTACTCCTGAAGCCTGAACTCCTGTGATTATATATATATATATATATATATATTTTGCTTGTTTAAAGTGCTGATTGCGAACTTTGTTCCGTCCACCAGATGTTTTAATACATTCTTGTGAGCGAACGCCGAGAACGAGTGAGTATAACAATATTTGAAATAATTTTTACATGCAACATGTCTCTAAGAGGGCTGTTCAAACCGCAGCTTTTTCTAGGTAGGCTTTGCAAGCCCTGGGGTTTAATTTTCCACCTCTAAAGGTAGGAAAAAAGGTTTAACGTGCAGTAATGATATATACTGATGAATTTGTAAGCCTCTCTCACGGCTTAAGCACAGCAGCAGCGGCGCCTTAAATCATTTAACGTGGGCAAGGTGAAAATTTGTCGTTCAAACACTTTTATCAAAGGGGGTATTAAATCAAGCGCCAGACCTCATTCTTTTTAAACCGCACAAAGAAAGAAGGGTAGAATCGTGTGAACAAAGGTAAAGCAATACGCACGTATGCGTTTACAGACGATCTTGTGTTAGCATGACCTTAATTTTTGTGGGCACGTCTGAATTAGCCTTTTATAATGTCTGAGAACCTCTTCGCTATCTTCCATCAATTTCTATTCTTTCAACAACAAAAAAAATTTTTGAATTCTAGTGGACGAAGATGATGAAGGATTTAATCTCATTCAGCCATCGCTGATCCAGCAGTTGAAGACCATTCTAGATCAATACCCTGACGATGGACAGATATTGAAGGTAAGAAATGTGGAAGGCTTAAAGTGCTTATCACCCCGAAGCTGATAAAATTTTGACGAATTCTACGCGCTTTGAGCTTCAAGGCAAAGTGCAATCTGCGTGAATCGGATAAAAATAGCGGACTCCATGCTCAGTACGCCTTCGACCATGACATTTTTTGAGGCATTGTTCTGTTAGCTCTGATCCGCTTTGTTGTAGCTCTCTTCCTATTGTATTCTTCGATAAACTGTTGACTCGCAAAAGGCTCGGCCGCGTAAGGAATAACAACATCTTGATATTCAGCCTCTCCGCTGGCTCGCGTGGTTGGTTCTTAATTTTCTACTTCTTGTCGGAAGATTGGCTGGATATTCGGTACAAACCCAGGGATAAAATCCCAATCCATTCTGAGTCGTCAGAATAGACAATTGACAGGCTTATTTAGACTGGAAGATGGTGGTTTAAAAGCGGCAACGACGAACTACGAAAACGGCATAGAAAAAATAGCTTTGGATTTATCATTAGCAGAAAACAACAATTTTGCACGCGTATCACGCTTTTTTGTACATTTCTTTGTCGAACACGACTTCCTAATTTGTTTGGAGGACATTAACTCGTTTTTTAACCCTAGACCCAGTCCATTAGAATATAACTCCAGAGAGATTCACCAACATGTGACAAATTAAAACGACACGAAAAAGGAGTGATGACTGAATGAAACAGCGTCAATCCACGTCCCAGACGACGTCGAACTCTGACATGCGTGCTGAGCATTTCGAGGGGGACAATGCCTCAAAATACGTCACACGTCCCAGTCCCAAAATGTCATGGCCTAAGATATTAATTCTACATATAATACTTAAAAATCTGTAAAAAATTGAGATTTATCTTAAATCGAAAACAATCTGCAGCATCGTTTATTAAAGTTTTCCTTTTTTATTCTATTCTTTAACAAATTTGGAGCGATGTGCACTTTACGAAAAATTTAGTGTCTGACTATAAAGAGGTATCCCTTTTCGCCTTTACCGTTTCCTGAGTATCTTCAGAAGTTGTAAACATCTAACAAGGACAATCTGAAAACTGGGTTCGATGAGATGAGATGAGATCAGAGGCCCGTTTCTCGAAAGTTCCAGTAACTTTCCGGGGTTGGAAAGCTGTTTTATGTATTTTCCGTGTTCAGTTTGCGTTCAAGATCACTTATGAAAAAGATGTAAAGGAACTATTAGTTAACGAAGCAAAATTGACTGGTTGGTGGGCTAGGATCGTACTACTATTCAGCTGGTTTTTATTCTAAAATTTGCCTTCGGGTCCATAATGTTACCGGGCGTTTCGAGAAACGGAGCGATGAGGTAGGCACTGATGAGACAAGGTGAGATATGACAAAGCCTAGGCCTTATCTCGAACTTTTCATGAGACGAACCAAACTCTAATATGGGTCGACCTAAATTAAGATCGTCTGTTGGGTCAGCCGTCGAACTTAGGAAGCTTCGAACCAATTAACAGAATCAGATATGAGTAATAAATTTTCTTCTGAAAGAGGCTAAATATATGTCATACAACGTTTTGATTTATTAGTTCAGTTCGTCGCATGTGAAGATCGACGTTTGTCCCGGAGACGATCTTCAGACCTTCTATCCGTCTGAAGCAGACGGAACGTGTGGGATGATCCAGACTCATTCAGACGACCTAAACTGAGCCAGACGTCACACTTTTATGAACTTAACTCACTAAGTTTGGTTCGTCTCATGAAAAGGTCGACGTTCGGCTTAGGCCTAAGATAGGCATAGGTTGGAAATAGAGGAATAAGATAGGAGTAATAAGATGAGGTGGGACGAGATGAGATGATAAAGGATGGAAAGATTCTTGATGAATTATGACGAAAAGGAAAATATGAGATGAAGTGATGTGGGGCGGGATAAGATGGGATATGCGATGATTTTGCCAAGAAGAGAGGGACAGAATAAATACGAGATTAGATTAGACGAGACAAAAGATAACACCAAATGGATTACTTGATGAGACGAGATAGAGTATTCAATCAGTTAAAAAAATAAGATGAAATAAGGTGGAGTTTATAGGGAGCTTTCGCAGCGACGAGGGCGACGGCAACAAGAACGTCAAAAAGCACTAGGTTTGATCGGCAAAACAACAACTCTGCACGTGCATCACACTTTTTTGTACATTTCTTTGTCATTAATGCATGATTACGACGTGAAATTCCCTCAAGCGACGTTTTATGGAGGACGTAAACACAAGACAACAAGTTTCTCTTTCAACTTCAACTTCAAATTCTTTATTATTATGCACTATTTACATCAATTGCAACTTGTTAATACAAAAATACTTTTGACAGAAAATAATTATATATCTAATACATGATAAAACCAAGGAACAATGAAATAGATGTGTGCGTGGCGACCAGATTAGCCACTGGCTTGCGAGCTGGTTGCTACTATGTTAAAGGTAAATGTGGCATTAACCAAAAAGTGACAATAAACAGTAATGAAAAAATGGACACGAAATATTATCTTATTACATCAATCACTAATGTATAGACAGATTTTTTACGTTTATATTTTTATATCTAATTATATGAATAGCTTTCACGGACAGAAAAGATGAGCAGTATTACACTGCTCACAAGTAGCAATTAATTTATTAAATTTTTTGGAGCCGTTAAGAGGTACTGCTTATAATGCTTTTTAAAGGAATTGTAAGGTAATTTTTTTTACGCTGACAGAAACTGACTCCCGGACTTTTTGATGCAGAGAACTGAAATGTTGATTGGCCATATCTAGTTGTTGTGTTCATCATGTAGAAGTTTTGCCTTGATGCATACCTGGTGTGATGTTAATGGATTTCTGATGCTGGTGTGAGAGCACCAGAGAAAACAGCTGGAACACTATTTTTATCACATATAATTCTTAGCTGAAGTGAGTATAATCCCTAAATTGGATTTTGTTTCTTGGGTGATTTACAGGCTCATCTACAATGCAGAATGTGGGTCGGTGATAAGATATATCAATGAGCTCGATGCCAGATATTATGTCATCAGTGGTATTGATGTAGTATGGTCAATAAGTGT
The DNA here is from genome assembly GCA_964035525.1 of Porites cylindrica. Taxonomy (NCBI): domain Eukaryota; kingdom Metazoa; phylum Cnidaria; class Anthozoa; order Scleractinia; family Poritidae; genus Porites; species Porites cylindrica. The sequence goes on along the minus strand of OZ037777.1, from coordinate 33,115,107 downwards.
TGCAGCATGAGTAGTAATTCCAGGGAAATTCACCTACATTTGAGCCAGAAAAACCTCAAAGCCGTCGCCGTCAACGTTGCAAAAGTTCCCTTATGATCTGTATCTGGGGAGTTAATGTGTGAGATATAAGAAGTGGCTTGGTTATAAAGCTACTCAATGATTGAAAGAGGAGTTTAAGCGTCCTCTATTTTAATGTGCATTTGTGTATTAGGAACTCATCCAAAATGCCGAGGATGCAGAGGCAACTCAAGTGAAGTTCCTTCATGACCTACACAGCTATGGAACAGAGAAACTGCATAGCGAAGGACTTGCCCAGTTCCAGGTAATCTGTGAATGTTGTCGTAAACCCTCATAGAAGGAATGACTTATTGCTGCTTAAGAACACCTTATGATATTTTTGTTCCCTCCTTCTGTAAGAATTCGTTTTATCAGCGTGTTTGCATAAATGTTTTCTCCTCCCCCTCCTCCTCCGTCCTTCAGCGAAGAATTTACTTTTAAGTGACAACATCACAGCTCAGTATTGTCCACAAACTGTCTCCCGGCGTTACGCATAGTGTTTCATAGATAATTTTATAAATAATTTCCTGCAGGGCCCAGCACTCTACGCCTACAACAACGCCGAGTTCACCCCAAAGGACTGGAAAGGTATCAGGATGCTCTGTGACAGTATAAAAGTCAAAGATCCGATGAAAGTTGGTCGGTTTGGCCTCGGTTTCAAATCGGTGTTTCACGTCACAGGTAAGATAACTATATATTTAGTAAAATCCAGCTGGTGGTCTCTTATCAATCCTGCGTTCTGATTGGTTGAGCTACTACTAGGCTACATGTTATAGCCCACTAGTAGCGAAAAGCGCCGGCTTTTTGGCGGCAAAAAAGAATTAAAGCCTAGCTTTAAGCAGCTAAAATTTTTTATTCTCGATATTTTTGACCAACTAGTTGGATTTTACTAAAACAATCATTTCTCTCCCCCTCATGACCTCTGAGTCAGTAGTCCATTCGGCCTTCGACCTCATGGGCTATTGACTCAGAGCCCATTCGAGCTCGAGGAATAATTGTTAATTATAACTCAGCTGATGATGTTGTAATTAATGGCAGCAAAAGAGTTTTATGACACTGGCTTTTAGAGAAAACCATCTGAAAGCTTGACATTTTGGCGGCACATGTAAGAAAAAAATCCGAGACAATTTTGGCGGCCTATATTGAAAAATGAAAATATTTCCTAATATCACTAGGTGCCAAATTACGCTAGCAATCGTGAGATTTTTTGATGAGTTTAATGTATCGAAAACTCCACAAACTGAAGCTTGCGAATACCGCCGTCTCTCCTCATATTGTGAAAAGTCTCTAGCTGCGGGGACCGAGGAGAGACAGGGTATTCGCAGGCTACACAAACTAATACGATTAAGGCAACCATTTTGGCTTAAGTTCAAAACGGTCTGAATTTTTGTTCAAACTTAATTCCCGGGGTTTAAATTATTCTTTCAATGTATAAAAACGGTGATCTTTCTAGTGGTAGGTTTCCTACACCGAGTTATATTGCCCTGACACCTGTAGCATTTTTAAATCTGCACTCTGAGATATACGAAACATTGCCGTAACAACTGTTTGTAGTTTTGCGTGGGAAATTAGAGAATTGCAAAACTGGGACTTCCCGCCAAAATTAACATAGTAATTTGTCATCCATGATATTATACATTACTTTGTTTACTTCATTTATCTTTAGATCTTCCAAGTATATTAAGCGGTTCACAGATCGGTGTTATAGACCCACACGAGGAGTACTTTACCGAAGGGAGAACTCGGCGAACAGGTTACAGCCGGAAAATCAATAACGATCGTCACGTCATGGACAATATACCAGACCAGTTCGCGCCTTACAAAGGGATATTTGACTGTACAGATGATGTTTTCTCAAGAGGCTGGTACAACGGTACTCTATTTCGCTTTCCACTACGACACCGACCCTCTGAACTTTCTCCGACTCTCTATTCCGCTGAAAAGGTGCGCACATTATTTGAGGGATTCATGGCTGACGCACACTTGATTCTCCTCTTTTTGAAACATCTGGAATCTATCGAGCTTTATGTCCGTGAGCAGCACATCAGTCAACCAAGAAAAACATTTCAAATTCGAATCAAAGATGAAAGCCTTCATTTGGTACGAGAAAAGAGGAAGGAGTTTCACAACACGATCTCCACTGGCAAGTTTTTGGCCCATCCTGTCCAAGTATCCTATCCGATCACGGTTGAGACTATACACATTTCGCAAGGCTCAGAAACCACACAGAGTCATTCGTTTCTCGTAACCAACTACTTTTGTGGCGAGGAGGTGTCATCTGACTTTCAAAGCTTGGCCAAAGATCTTAGCTACTTACCCTTAGTTGGTGTTGCCATGGCACTCGAGCCTACACCAGCGATTAAAGGCCACGTTTTTTGTTTCCTACCGTTACCAGTGCAAAAAACAAGCCTGACAGGTTTGCCGGTTCATGTGAATGGCTTCTTTGCCTTGAGTCAGAACAGACGTCATATCAAGTCTCCAAATGCAGAACAAGAGGATCAGGAAAGCAACGGTCATCCGTTAACTGATAAGTCACTCTTATGGAATAGGTATCTTTTGGAGGAGGCTCTACCCGAAGCATATGCAGCGATGCTACTAGAAGCCATCAACGAAAACAGCCACAATATACAACAGGAGACCGTTTACAGGTAAGTTGAAATGTGCTAGCCTCTGTGAAATGATATACTATACTTTAGTTTCTTTATTGGCGCAAAATAGAAAATAATTGCAAGAAAGTGGCATTACTTTAGCTAGTTCTTCTTTGAATGCCTCATTCTTCTGCGTGGTAAGGCTAAGCACTTAGAACGCAGAGCACTTTTTTTGCTCTATTACCTCGACCAGTACATTCTAATATTTGGAATATAAGAACGTTTTTCGCCGCCCATGCAGCAAAATAGATTGGTTCAAGGTTTGACCAGGTTCCGATCACAGCGGTGCGATATTGGCCAAACATTTGTGCTGTCAATAGTGGCATATGGTCTTAGGTTCCGGAGTGCAAATGATGCATTAACTGATTGCAGTTTATATACTGCATTCTGTAGGGCTTGGCCTAATATCGATGCCATCGACCAGAAATGGAAGAGATTGCAGAATCCCTTGCTCCAGACCTTATGCTCTGCAAATGTCGTATACACTAAGGCTAGTGGAGGAAAGTGGCGTAAAGTGGAAGACGCTATCTTGGACAGACTTGATGAACACCAGCCGAAGGAGTTGCTCGTCAACGTGTTGCTAGAAGCGCATCAAAATGTGGCCACCTTACCTGGCTACGTGTTAGAGGCATTTAACGCCTGCAATAAACCAGTCATCAAAGAGATTACTCCCATGTTGGTGAGGCAAATCCTTAAGGAAAGTCCTTCAAGCTACAGGAACCTTGGGCGTATGGAAAAGTTGAACCTTCTAGCCTTCATCCTAAACTGTACAGACGAGAACTTCGCAGACCTAATTGGACTGGAGCTGCTGCCCGTATCCAGTGGTGCCTTTAAATGCTTTGCATCCTTCTCAAACTGTGACGACGCAGTTTACGTCTGCTCACCCGATCATCCAAGGAAACTGTTTCCTTGTCTAGAGCATCAGTTTCTGGATCAAGACCTGGACCAAACTCTTTTCGAAATTATGGGGAAAGTGGCAAAGAAAGGTATGAACGATTCGGAAATGTTTTGGAATTATAAAAAGCTATTTTGTCTATTTCAGCCAACATCATGTAGAAGTTATTCCACTATTTGGCGACTTAAATTATCTTTCGCTCTGAACTTCTCAGGGCTTTGAGTGGAGTTTTCACAATGTTTCGTTGCAAATAACCGATAACTTTGTTTTGAATATACTCAGCAATTACTTATTCCTTTTTTGCCTTGAAGTATTCTTATTTTTGAATCAAATCAAGGGAATAGAAAGAAAAACTTTAACAGCCGGCAGCGTGTGGCAGTGTTGACCTCAGGCTAGGATCTTTCTTACTTTATCGTGGTTACCAAATTCAAATAAACATTCTTTTTTGTACTTTCACGAATTCTACGCGAGAAGTGATTGGTCATTGCCTATGATCTACCAGAGTAAACATCCAAAGCTGACGTAACAGAAAATTGGCGCACAGTTTTGAAAACGTTAGTAGGCTTGTTACTTTATGTTCGTACCATAATTGGACATCATTTGTGACTTATAGGGGTGCAGCGCCGTAAGGTGGTATCTATTTGTTAAGCATAGTCTTCTTTGATGATAGAGGTACCTAACATATTATAGCGCTAAGCGCGCTGTAACGAATAGTTTTCGGGGGTGACTTTACTGTGCGATTTTTTCTGCTATTTTAGCTGATATATTTGCTATTTAATGGAAAGTAGTTTTTTTCAGCAACGTCTTTAACAAAAAACGTACGCTCATTGCTTGTAAATAAATATGTTGGAGAAAAACGTGCCGTGCGACCAATCGCGCGATAAGGTCGCCCGTGTATCTTATACAGCATTTTAGATATGCACTGAACTGTTCAAACCTTTCAACAGCGACGTGAATTTTAAGTGCGGGCTAAATTTAGAAGAAATATTATTTCCTTTACTTTTGAAATAGGAAAAACCCAGTTAAAGCTTCTCAGTGAAGACGACGTGGCTTCCCTTCTCTCAAAATCGTTGCCACCAGAGTGGTCACAAGGCGAAACAGTTTTCTGGTATCATGGATCGGATTCCCACAACCATCCAGGATTCGACTGGCTTGAGCTCGTGTGGAATTACTTAAGGACCAACTTTGCTACGAACGATCGCCTCCGAATGTTCACAGGTCTCCCCTTGATTCCACATGACATGTCACAAGTACCAATCAGCCTTGCTAGACTTCAACATCCTTCTAAGATAGTTGTGAAAAGTCTCTATGATGAATTTCTCGTTGAAACGCTGATTCAGTCCTTGAAAGACCTTGGTCTGGTTATCATTCAACAGTGTCCATCTTACCTAACCCTTCATCCCGCTGTAATCAATGCATTCATTTACCCGCCATCACCACATGGTGTCTTGAAGGCGCTGTCGGCTTGTTCATCGGTTGTAGAATCTAACAAGCATTCACTAACAGACAAAGGCAAACGCTCGTTAAGGAAGTTCTTTTCTAAGGAATCGTCGCTAGAACCCCAAGCAAAGCAGCTTCTTGTTACCCTTCCTTTGTTTGAGACGCTAAACAAATCTTTTGTTTCTGGGGAGGAGGATCTTTGTGCAGCACCACCAGAACGTTCTTATCCCGTACATCCTCGCAGGGATCTCATTGACGTCACAAATGATGACTCCATGAGGTTGGCGCATCTGCTAGACATCAGATGCTTATCACCGATAGAATTTTTTCTTGAAGTTCTATTTCCAGATGTCAAAGGAGGACATTACTCTAACGAAGAGATGGACATTCTTATGCGATTCGTGATAGAGCGGTTTCAAGTTTACGCCCGCGTCAATCCACGATTTGAAGAGGCCATGAAATTTTTGCCATTTGTGCCAAGCAAAAATAGAAGGGTCAGGGCTATGGACCTCTTCGATCCTAGGATTGAGTTGTTGAAACAAATGCTGGCCGAAGAAGATGTTTTTCCAGTTGGTGAACAGTATAGGAACCCCACAGCCCTCGTTGTTCTAAAGAAACTTGGTATGAAGAGTGAAAAGGAGATTAGCGGAGAAGATCTGTACCGCAGTGCCAGAAAGATCTCTCAAATGTCAAATTTGGAGGAAGCGAAGCGAAAATCGGAAACCATAATGTCATATTTAGACAGTAATCCAACGAAGCTTCAACAAATTGTTTCTGGGGTAACGTTGACAAACATTTTGCAAGACGTTCCATGGGTATCAGAAGTGAAAGAAAGGCCCTTCGGTGTTCCTGCTAGCTTTTACTCAACTGAAGAAACTCGCAAAACCCACTTTTACAAACCTGAGGAAGTGACAAGTGAAGATAAAGTTAATCTCATTGGAACAGTGAAGCCTATTGTAAGAGTAGATTCATCAAGTCAATTAGCAAAATGTTTCGGCTGGGATAAGATGCCAGAGGCATTGGACGTGGTGCAACATCTGAAAAACATGGTCACTCACTATACCCAGGATAAAAAGCCATATTACATTCCAGTTGTCAAGGACATCTACTCATACCTTAATAAGGTCGCAGATCCCGCAGTCGTCAAGGAAACCTTAAAGCGTACTGAAAACTCGAGATGGGTTTGGAATGGAGATGGTTTTTCGTCTGTTGATGTTGTTCTTGCCGGAAGGCCTCCAATTGATCTTACTCCGTACATTTGTTCTCTTCCCTCAGAGGCGATCCAGTTTTCACACTTTTTTTCGAAGTTCGGAATGAGAGAGCAATGCGATGCTCTGTTTTTCGTACAAGTTCTTAACCTGATCAAACAGAAGTATGAATCTGGACACGAGTATCCAAACACGGACGTGAAAAGAGATCTCCAGTTATCTGCAGACATTTTGAATGAGATCAAGCCAAACGTTGGAGAACAACTACCTTCAGAGATTCAAGAGAAAGTCCTCATCCCAACACACGTAGAAGGAGATTCCTACGTGAGGCTTGTACCAGTTAAAGATTGCATGTACTGTGACCACGAGTGGCTAGAAGATGTCACGCCTGCCGAAGAAGAAAATGATTGCTTTTTCGTGCATCCAAACATCTCAAATAGTACTGCAGAACTGTTACAGGTTCGTACTCTTAGAAATCAATTATTGGAAGCTGATGAGATAGGAGATGAATTTGGTCAGGAAGAAGAACTTACTCGCAGATTAAACAGACTTCTTGAGGATTACACAGATGGTTTCTCAGTACCTAAGGAATTAATCCAGAACGCAGATGATGCCGGTGCCACAGAGGTCAGATTTCTTTACGATGAAAGAACCAACGAAGATGCTATGACATGTCTGATTGACGAAGGAATGAGAGAATGTCAGGGTCCTGCTTTGTGGGTTTACAACGACGCGGAGTTTAAGGATGAGGATTTTGAGAACATTACTAAACTCAACGGTGGCACAAAAGAACAAGAAACCGAAAAAATTGGGAAGTTTGGGCTTGGTTTTAACACGGTCTACAATTTGACAGACGTTCCTATGTTCCTAAGCAGAAACTACTTTGTGATTTTTGACCCCAACACCTTTTATCTTGGAAAAGCGATCAGAAACAAGAGGAAACCTGGAATAAAAATCGACGTCAATAACAAGCCAGAGAAAAAGCGAAAGTTTAGGAACCAATTTAAACCTTTCAATGGCATCTTTGGCTGTGATCTTCATCTGAACAAAGCTGACAACTCATTCCCAGGAACCCTTTTTCGATTCCCTTTGAGAACCAGGGATCAATCCGTGAGAAGTGAAATTAAACGAGTTCATTACGACAACAACCAAATGAGAGACCTGCTAGAAATTTTCGTCCGTGGGGCAAAAATGTTGCTCTTATTTACACAAAATGTATTTCGAGTCAGCATATTTCATCTGCCTAGGGAGTCAACGGAAAACATACAACCTAAACTAATGTTTCAGGTTACCAAGTCACTATCAAAAGCAGGAATCATTAGAGAGTTGTCTTTCCCAATCGCTCTCCAATCCCACCTTAGAAATGAAAGCCCGGACGACGTGAACCTCTTAAAACAGTGTAACTTCCTGCGAGCCTCATCACAAGTTGCTAAGCATGCTGGGGATCCAAAGGGAACCAATGGGAATTTACTGAGATCATCGATTACAATGGACATAACCAGCAACGTTACTGAATGTGGGCGCTCTTTCTTTGGAAACAAAGTTAACCTACAAGATGAGTTCGAGGTTTGGCTTGTTGCCTCGTCGATGGGCAAAGGACAAGCGATGCAATATTCAGTAAATGACAGAAGCCTGCTTCCAGCAGCTGCAGTAGCAGTCAAGTTGATACTTCAGGAAAGTGAGAAGTTTGCACCAAAACCTGTTGTCAGTCATACCATTGGAGGCAAATTGCATCACAACGGGACCGTGTTTTGCTACCTCCCCCTTCCAATACACAGTGGTCTTCCGGTGCATATAAATGGTGCATTTGCGGTAGCTTCTAGCAGACGCCACTTAAAGCAGAAAACAGAGGACGACAAAGCCTTTGCCGCAGTAGAGTGGAACAACGTTTTATTAAAAGATTCAGTGTGTGCAGCCTACCTAGACCTCCTGGAAGACATGAAACAAGTTGCTGGCATGTACCTCTTCCACACACTGTGGCCTCGGGCATGTTACATTGAGCCGTGCTTTGAGCCCCTTGCCCGCTCATTTTACCAGCAAGTCGCCAGTGGGTGTCATTCTCTTTTTACGGACGGTAAAAGATGGACGGATATCAATCACGTGGTCTTTCTGGATCCGTACTTCCGTCATGATCAATGGGTTGGAGACTTAGCATTCGCCGCATTGGAGATGTTGGCCAAGGAGAATGAGGTTGTTGTTGATCTCCCAGTGGATGTTTTCCAATCATTCTTTACCTACAGTCTTGAGAAAAAGATCCAGTTGAAAAATTACGACAAGGAAAGGTTTTTCAGTGAGCTGCTGTTCCCAAACATCGCCTCTTTATCACCAGGTATTCGCGACAAACTGGTCTTGTACGCTTTAGATGATGCAAAGGGGACATTTGATAAATTGCTACAAACCCATGCCTGTATTCCAGCTTCACCTGGTGGTAAAGCCCTTAAAAACCCTGGGGAACTTGTAAATCTAAACAAGGCAATGGCTAAGGTTTTTAACAGTGAAGATCAAAGGTTTCCTTTTGGCACTACAGATGATTTTTTAGATACCGTAAGACTTGCCAAGCTTGAACAACTTGGAATGATGGCAGATGATGCACCTTGGGATGTATTCGAAGAAAGGGCAAATAGTATCAGCATTTTAAATGAAGATAACAGCAAAGCAGCTTTAGAACGTGCAAAAGCATTAATAGATCTTCTTGAAAGAAAGCTTTGCACTAGGGTTAGAAGCGGAGCCCCTGAGATTGTTTGGAAAAACATTTTGCAAGTAAAATTTCTCCCAGTTGCCACAAAACCGGAAAATTTTCCTCTCTTCTGGAGGGGAGGCGACCAACGCCCTGAGAGAAGAGCAACACTGGTATCACCCGAAGAGGCCTTCCAGCGAAACCAGAAGTACCTAGTTTGCTGCTCTGAATTTCTAGTAGATCTTAATATTCCTTTTTCTGTTACAACGTTCTTACAGTTGAACAAAAAGAAGCCCACAATTCAGCACATTGTTACCCAACTTGATGCAGCGTCGACCACAAACGAGAATCTTAATCTAACGCAATTCGAAGAGGTGAGGAAAACCACTTCAGAAGCCTACAAATATCTTAATACAGCCTTGTTAGATGGACAAATTGACGGCAACCAGGTGCGAAGCCTTTTTCAGGAAAACAGATATATTCTTGTAGGAAAAGAGTTTGTTGATACAAAGCGCGTTGCCTTTTATATGCCTGTTGACTGTTCTCCCTATCTTCAGAAGCTTCCGGACGAACTCGCGAGGCGATTTGAAAGTTTGATGAAGAGCTCTGGTGTAAAAAACGCTTTTGATGGCGTCGATTTCATCACTTCTTTAAAAGAGATGAAAACTGAATTTCAGGAGAAAGTGCTTGACAAGGAGAATCTACAAATAGCTGTAAATCTGGCTCGTCAACTTGGGGATTATCTAAAAGACTGTGATGAATTTGATGAGAAGCAACAATCAATTTATCTTCCTGATTGTCAAGGAATAATGCGACCAGCTTGTGAACTTTGCGTCGACGACTGCGAGTGGATTGCTGACGAAACTGATATTTACTTTGCAAATAATATGATTCCTCATCCAACATGCATCCTGATGGGTGTTAAAACACGCCGAGCAGAGGCAATAAACCGATTCGGTGTTGGAATTCCCTTTGGACAAAAGGAGAAGCTAACAAATCGCATTCAACGCTTGCTGACAAAATATCCATGCAAAAAAGATATCTTGAAAGAAATTGTCCAGAATGCTGATGACGCAGAAGCAACAGAGCTTTGCTTTATTAAGGACCCAAGGAACCATCGTGATGAACGCGTTTTTGAAGATTCTTGGAAGCCACTTCAAGGTCCTGCATTTTGTGTTTACAACAACAAACCGTTTCGAGAAGCTGACATCAAAGGAATACAGACCCTTGGAGAAGGCAGCAAAGGAGATGACCCTAACAAGACTGGCCAGTATGGCGTAGGCTTCAATGCTGTCTACCATTTGACCGACGTGCCGTCATTTACCTCTAGTGGCAAGGAGATTGGAGATGTATTATGTGTGTTTGATCCACATTGTAAGTATATTCCAGGGGCAACCCCACAGGAGCCAGGAATGATGTTCAGAAAAACAGCAAAGTTGAGAGGAATGTTCCCAGATGTATTCGCCTGCTATTTAGAAGAACAATTTCCTATAGAAAATTCCACAATGTTCAGATTTCCACTTAGAACGCGAGATATGGCAGAAAACTCTGCTATATCTTCTTCTCCAGTAACACTAGAGGACATGGAAAGTATGATGGAAGCTCTCAAATTAGAACTTTTCGAAGTTCTCCTTTTTGTAAACAATTTAAGGAAGATTACGCTGAGTCACATTGACGAAAGTGGAAACGTTGCTTCCTGTTACTTTGTTGAAGCAAAAGTTTCAGCCAATGATGCATTCAAGAGACAGCAGTTCGCCAATTTTGTCAAACAAACTGGAAAGTTACAAAGGGAAAATGCTGAGTTCCGGGCAAGTGACGCGCAGTTAAGGAAATGTTCCTATGTCTTGAATTTAAAAGACAACTTTGGCAAGGTGGAAAACTGGCTAATTGTCCAGCAGATTGGTTTTGATGACAAAGTGGGGACAAAGATTGCCGACGGTAACGTAAATGGCTCTCTGAGGTTGCTTGCCTCTTGCAAGACGTCTCAACGGAGAGTAAGCCATTGGAAAGAGAACACAAGGCCTACTGTTTTCTCCCGCTTCCGGTAGAAACTGGCCTTCGCGTACACATTAATGGTAATTTTGCATTAGACCACGAAACCAGACGAAATTTATGGACAGACAAGAAAGATCACTCTAGAATTGACTGGAACAAAGGCTTGATAAAACATGTTATAGCATCATGTTATCTTACCCTTTTGGACGAAGTACGAAGTTTTCTTGAGCTTCCTCTTATGAAAAGCTCTGATATCGTCACCCTCGATTACAGAAAAGCCGATTTGGTTGAAAACATACGCTACTATGAGAGGCTCTTCCCTCTTGCAGATTTGAACAGCCCATATTGGATGGATTTGGTTGCGTCTGTGTACCAGGGCATGAACTACAACAGAATGCGGTTTTTGCCAGTGGTGAGCGATTGTACATCAGGCAAATCTATTCCCAAAGTTCAGCTAAAATGGCTTCCTCCAACGGGTAGTGGGGCAGAGAAAGCATTCTTTAACACTCTTGGGGAGGACGATTGTTTCGGCACCAAACAACAACGAGAGCTTGATGCTAAAGAAGAGAAAAAGCGGGACGACATGAAAAAGTCTTTTGAGCAAATCCTGCTTCAGACAGGCTTCAATCGTGTGGCTTTAAAGTTGTCAGTTTTCTTGGCAATGAAGCACTCTAAAGTTAATTGTTGCTCTACATCTCCTTCTGCTGTGATAGAGTTCTACAAATCTGTCAGTTGCGGAGGTTCTGTTTGCAAGGTTGGACCATTACCGATTGATGTAAGAGAAAGCCCATTCAGGAGTGTTGAAGGTGTTGTCCTCGTACTTAAGTACTGCAAGGATAGCGAACAGTTTTTAGCAAACCTGTCAGGTCTTCCATTGCTTGTAACACAAGACAACCGTTTGCAAGCATTTAGTGCATCCGAACCAAAGTTTCTCTCTCGCCATCACAGCCTTTTACAAAATTGTAGAGAATTGTTTGTCCATAGCCATGTCATGTGCCAAATCTTCGATAGTGGGAAGAGTCTTGAAGCATCCGTGTTTAAGCATTTCGGTGTTGAGAGTTTTGCACTTAACTTACATCAAACACTTCGTCGCGATTCTTGCAATGTTGAACGTTACGTTCAATGGAAACCCGGACAAGAAACAGAACCAAATGGAGACTGGATGCGAAGAACATGGGGATTCTTACACGAAGAAGTGAATAATGCCCTAAAAGAAGCTAGAATCAGTAAAGGAGAGAAGATCAAAAACACTCGAGTAACAGAGGGAAGTGATGAGACAAATACCAGAAGCATCAAAGCGATTGGTAAGATGAACACCAGAGGTTTTCAAGTAAATGTCGAGATTAATGCCAAAAGCAATCTAACGACACAATTAACTAAGGAGGAAAAAGGTGACATCATTCAAAACGTACTTGAACCTCTCAAAAACTGGGCTATTCTCCCGTGCACAAAAGCTCCCCTTGATGAGAAGCCTTACAGCGGGCAAGTGGAACTTTTCCTTGTACCTCTAGCGCTGGCAGAATCTGTCCTTGATTTAAGGAATCACGATTCCGCTAGTGACACACTTGTTGACACGCTAAGAAAGCTACGTTTAGCCGAACTGAACTATTCAGTCTTACCCGCGGAGTCGCCCGGTCTTGCACCTCAGTTGGTTGCATCGCTTAGGTCCTCAACGTCACTTCTGAGATCGTTCCGCTATATGCTGACAATAAACTCCAGCACACTTGATGAAAAATTGAATAGCTCTGAATGCCTTAAAGTTTTGATGTATTTCAACGAAAGCGTAAATCAGTTGCAAGACGAGGACAGAACTACATTAAGAAAACTTCCTTTTTATGAAGCAACGCATGGTGGATTAGTGAGTCTGCAAGGCAAAAGAGTCTACGTTGTTCCCTCGGAGATCCCAGGTAAAGAAATGAAAGTCTTGGAACTTCAATGCCAAGTCGTTTTTCTGTCATCACGGAAACGTTTAAATTCATTGTTCGAATTCCTTGCCCTTGAGATGATATCACCAATTGACCTCTACTGTAATTTCATTTTGAAACACTTCGGGCTCTTTTCCACTGTTGAAAGGCTAGATCACCTAAGGTACATTCGTGATAAGATTTTGGACACCGAATCTGAACCAGCTGAGAAGAAGCTTTTGCCTTGTTTGAAAGACACAGGAATAGTCCCCTCCAAAGATGGCACCCTGAAGAAAGCATCCTGCTATTATGATCACACAAATGAAGTTTTCAGCACAATTCTTACAGAGGAAATGTTTCCATCCGAACCTTTAAATGAGGAAAAATGGATGCCGTTTTTGAAAATGGTGGGACTAATCCATGAGGTTTCCAGTGATCTTTTCAAAACGTTTGCTACTGAGGTTTCACGTGAAGGCGCCACACAACCTTCTGAGAGCACCGACAAAAAGTCTCATGTCCTCGTTGATCACCTGTTTAGTCGAGGCAATGTTTTGGAGGAAGGACTTCTTGGAGATGTTCGTGAAATCAGGTTCGTGGTTTCATATTCTGTAGGTCAAGAGCTGAGAGCAATCCATCGACAGTTCGGTCGAGATGATAGTCAGACTCCATACATTGCAGTTAAAGGTTCTGTTTTGCAGAAAGACGCTGAAATAGCCTGGACTACTGCACCTATTCTTCCGCAGTGGGCAGTTCCAAGTGACTATGACTCTTTCTTTCATGAGCTAAATGTTCTCACCAAGCCAACACTAGAACTGGTAACTTCTCACCTGGAGAATATCGCTTCTGAAATGGTACCAAAAGATGAAAGTGAGATAAGCCAGGGACATTTTCTTACCAGAAAGTCGGTGATGGCCAAAATCTATCCCTTCTTGCAGGAAGAAGCCATGTCCAGTACCTTTGTGAAGAATCGACTGAAGGGTACACCTTGTATTTTGGTTGAGCAAGGTTCAAGATTAGTTAATGCTGAGAAAGTAGTAATTGAGTTGTACGAGGATCTTGAGATCAGGCCATACCTTTACAAGATGCCTGCAGAACATGGAGAGTTCAAAGAATTATTTGCGTACCTGGGCTCTTCGCCATCTGTACAACTTTCGCACTACACACGGATCCTAGATCTGCTGCATGAAAAATGCGTGGAAAGGAGTCTAGATGTGAATGAGGTGGATATTTCGTTGAAAGCTGTGAAGGGTATTTTTGAAATTTTACAAGGCAGTCCAGATGGAAACCATTCGATTTCCTCATTGTATCTACCAGCCATGTGTCTCTTTGGAAGCGACGAAGATGAAACCGCAAGACCAATGGTCTTGAGAAAAGCGACCGAGCTTCTTTACGACGATGCTCCCTATTACCATGATCGTATTCGAAACTTTCAGCACCTATTTGTGGTGGATCTTAAAAAGAGTAATGTCTGTCGCAACTCTTCTACAAATTACAGGGAACTAGTCCTGCTTTTGCCTGCAGCTTTGCGGCCCAAGATGTTGTCCACTGCGTTGGAGGAAAAGTTTGCCGAGTCAAGGGACAATAGGTCGTTTTTGGAAGCTGGTATTACTTGCTCACTAAAGAGGATGCTTCACTCAGAGGAATTTTACCGAGGTATTGTAAGGCTTATTCGCCACTCAAGTCATAAAAATCAGCAGAAAGTCGACGAACATTTCGTAATTTCCTTGAAAACCACGTTGAAAAGCATTGAACTCCGCGGTATGAGAAGAATTGTGACTCATCTCCTTTACAATGGTAGAGTGATTCCAGGAAGCGAAAAAGACGTTGCCTATTTTTTGGAGAAGATTAAACAAAGTGGCAAGGAGATTTGGAATGTATACATCAGTGCAGTAGAAGACGAGGCGGAAAACATGTCTGCAATAGATTTGACACTATCGCAAGTGATTAATGGCCAATGTAACGGACTGCTGCAAGACACAGTTGTATGCATTCCTTTAATGTTGCACAGCCAACCTGGCAAGATCAGCTCCTTACTTGATAGGATGAAGATTCGGCAAGATGATACCCTTGATTCAGAAGGGGCAAGCCTTTTCCCAGAGCCAGGCAGTTTTATACCAATCGCAGATCACCATCTTCTTAGTCCAGCCTTTAAGCCGTTCTTTCCAGGTGAGTACGTTGGATATGAGGCGGAAGATCCGAGTCTACAACTCGAAGAAGGAGATGCCACGTACATCTACGCGGTAATAATTGACGAAGTTGCAACTAATGAAGTCAATTTGTTTTCAAAGTCATACAAGATTGACATTGGTCATGAAAAGGTTGCACCCGCAACTGACTTGTATAAATTTTGCCTGTTTCAAGAGATATTATCAACAACAGGGGAACACCTAGATTTCCAAAGCGTAAGTGGAAAACAAGCGATACTTGACGATGTTTCAAGAGCAATTAGAGAAGCTTACAGGCTACCAGAAGACAAAAGACGAAAAGTAGTTAAACGTCTCTTCCTACAGTGGAACCCGGGCAGAAATCCTGGAAATGAGATGTTCTATTCGCAGGTTTTGCAACATATTCGTAGTAAAATTCGGGAGATGGAAAGAAAAGACGCTCTCTATGACGCCTTTTTTGATTGCTGGGGAGAACGTGCAAGGCAGTACACTTCGCAGCGCCAAGAGTACCGGGAAGCACACTCTCGACACTATGACTATGGAGAACAGACGTGGGAGTTTCCACCCAGCTTCTGCAAAACGAATCCTCAACCTGGAGAGGCAAAGCGCTGGTTCCGACAGGCTGAAGACGACCTGGTAGCTTCTCGTAACGACATTGAAACCCACTCTCCATCATACGTTTGGGCCTGCTTCAAATGCCATCAGGTAAGAATCAAAAGTACTCGTACCCTTGGTATCTAGACATTTCCGGTATTTGAATTGTGTGGATAACAGCAGCTTTTAAAGCAAAGCTCCTACTGGAATTATTACTTTATAGGCGGCAGAGAAAGCGCTAAAGGCCGCACAGTATGCAGAAGATGCTTTTAAGACTAATATACACGACCTCGAAGGAAACGCCCTAAGGCTTAACGACCATCAGCTGATTACCCTGTCGAGGAAACTCGAGGGACTCCTAGGAAGTTCCACTAGAATGCGCTACCCTGATCAGCTGAGCTTTCCAAAGATTCCAAAGGACGTTTACTCAAAACAAGATGCCCTTCAGGCAATTGAGCTTGCAAGGGAGATTGTAGAACAAGTTGGAAGAAAAATTTTGTAAGGTGAGTAATGCTAAAAAGTTAAACAATTT
The DNA here is from genome assembly GCA_964035525.1 of Porites cylindrica. Classification (NCBI taxonomy): domain Eukaryota; kingdom Metazoa; phylum Cnidaria; class Anthozoa; order Scleractinia; family Poritidae; genus Porites; species Porites cylindrica. The sequence goes on along the minus strand of OZ037777.1, from coordinate 33,098,992 downwards.
AAATGTTCTTTCCTTTCTATAAGAAAATACACCTGCATTATGAACGAGTGGTATGAAGAGTAAACATGGTGTGCGTTTACGGAGGTCCCATTCATAAATTCATCGACTCACAATGTAAAATATACCTTTTTAGAAAGACGTAATTACAAGAAACACACGAGCTCAAAAACTCTTGCATGGATATTGCGTGCAGCAATTTTATTTTGCGTATCGTTGTAATCCGTCCGTTCAGTTTAAGTCAGAAATTCGGTTATTTCGTCTTCGGATAGCTGTGAACGCCATTTTTCTTTTAATAGTTCACTCAGGCATAAAGAGCTAGGCTCTCGCGCTTTAAATCTCTGCACAACGGAAGCGATTATTACCTGGAAATGAGGTTGCAAGCAATATACCATGGAATCTATGCCTTATTACTTACGTCTTTCTAATATGGTAAACGCCGGCTGCTTATGGAAAATAGGCCGGGGGTTTCGAGCCAATCAGAAACGGCGAAATATTTGAACGAGAACGATGTTAGTTTCAGCATTTCGATCTTCATTTACGTTTTATGTGACTGGAGGACTTTGGTCCTTACTGTTTAGACTGAAACAGGTTCTCTTGATGGCTCGTGAGGTAGTTTTAGCAGTTGTAACATGCAGACTTTTTTTGGAGAAGTGCTAATAGATGCTAAATCTAGTTTACAAAGCACTCCTTTCAAATAGTCACGAGAAAAAATTGTCTGATTAAAAGTCCCCACTGATCGGAAGCAAATCAATTGGCTATTTTACAAACATGGTGGAAGGGTTATTCAGCACTTCGCATTCCCCTCCCTTATAACTCCAACCTCCCAAATATGTTTGCATGTGAACAGGCTCTCATTTTTGGGAAAGGGTGAAAAAATCGCTGGAAGAGGGAAAGGGGGATCGCCTGTAAACAAACATTCGATGCCACTATTCCGCCCTCTTGGAGCAACTGTCGATCGATCATCTTTCAGCAAGATCATTATCTGTCACTTCAATGTATTGGAATGTAACCAATTTCGCTTGTAAAACGGGGGTCGGCGGGCAACACAGGACCTACCTCGTGCCAAAATGCTGCTCTTTACAATGAGTTTTTCCTCTGGCGGGTAGATTATGCTCTGGAGGGTTACGGTTTGACTGAGCAGATGTGATTTTTGCTGCTTATTTCGTACTGAGAGATCGTGACATGCATATTCAATTATCTGCGGTCATTGTTTCTGGTCGGCGTGATTAGCCCTCTGATGCAGTAACATTTTATTTGAGGTCTTTTGAAACGCAAAGCTCTTCATTGCGACAAAAGAAGCTCATTCGTCAAGCGCCAGAAGACGCCATGTTAAAGACCAGAAGACCTGTTTACAAGCTTTTATTCAAACCGCGTGCTACGTGCCGACCAAAAAGGCGATGTTGATCAAACCTGTCAACAGTCAGTGTTCTCGCCAATAGGAGCTTGCATCAGAAACTGATAAAGGGTTATGTACAGGCTCCCCTCCTCCCTCTCCTCACGATTTTTTCACCCTTTCCCCAAACAGAGAACCTGATTACTGGCTAAAATATATCTGTATGCCTTGTTTATGCCAGTCTTAAAATACTCAGATCATCGTCCGCGCAATTCAACTGACGCTTACTTTGTTCCCTCTTCTATTTCAGCGGTTACTAGGTACTTGTAACGACGGGTCATAATGGGCAATCACAGACGTCTTTTGACCGTTGTTGTTAACGGCAGCAGTTTTCCAGTAAACGTTGATGAAGATAGCTTTAAATAGCGTTTCACATTGGTTACAAGAGTTTGATCTATTAGTAATAGTAACATACCCAAGGTTATGTTATAATCTACGTTATATTTATATAGCAAAAAACTAAAGAGACTTTCGTAAAGTACTTTTTTACTATTAGGTACTTAAAATGATGTTACCTAGTGAGTAATTACGTTAATAAGGATTTTTTGCTTTTTGCTGGGTCTTGAGCCCGCAAAAGTGATCAGATTTTGCCCCATTAAAGACTTGTTTAATTTGTGCGAAATATTTTAACTATTTTCAAAATGTCTCCTGTTGCTCATTTTGTTGTACTTGCTGCGGTCTATTTAGTCTCTCCTGGAGAGAAGCGTTGCGTGACGTCACTAAAAACGGCTGCGAGGGAGAGTGTTTCTGCGAGGGAGTTTCATCAACTAATGAAAGATCAAACCGTTGTTATTTTCATTTTTTTATTTCATTTAATTTTTTTAGTTACCAGTTTGCAATCAGTAAATTTAATAAGGGAAAAAATAACCACATAGAAATAACACTGATGTGCCAGTTGATGCGACCCTATGAGGAAATTAACATTTATCTATCTTTATCAAGTTTGTTTAAGTTCCATATACCGAAAATAAGCGCAGTATCATATTCTGCGACCAATCAATTTTGAGGCGAGTTAAACAACTGAGATAATTTTCCTTGTTCTAATTTTTATCATGATCAAACCGAAGGATGTGTTATGCAACAAAGGGACAGGCGTAGGTAGTAATTGTGTCAATTTTTAAGCTTAGAGCTAATAAATATTTTACACTTATTGTTGCGCATTTCATGTGTCAATCCCTGAGAAGGGGAGGGGGGAACTGTTCTCCATGTAATTAAAGGAAAGCGGATGCTGGTCGGAAAACTAGAATCAAACCGCCCCTGGATATCAATCTGGGCGTGGTTCAGCTAGCAACTTTCATGTACTTTTGGATGGTTTTTTAACCGACCAGTTTATTATTTTAAAACGGGAAACAAACACGTCGTGCAACTTGTCTGCTAGCCCCCTCCCACGCAGGCGTTTTTAGGGGAGCTCGTATTTCGTCCCTTCCCACAAACGTCTGCACAACCGAAAACCACATTCCTTTCCCATTGTTTTATTCGCGTGGTAAGTGATCAATCAACAGTGAAATAAAGTGTTGGCAGGCTAAACACGACTCAAAACCTCGTGGTAGTCTAAAAACGTGACCCCAGAGTTACCTCTTTTCTTCCTTTCTTTCCTTCGATAAGTTTATACAGTGCACGGAGTATTCTAAAGTCTGACTAAATCTTACTTAAAATTTATTAGAGATTATAAAGCTTTCCCAGAGTTTCATGTAGATCGAGTAATTATCGGGTTACCCTGCGGTCAAGGTCAACTTTCCAGAATTTGGAAAATACTATGTGATTGGCTCAGCTTGGGAAAGGGATGTTATTCTCGGTTGAGCAGGCGTTTGTGGGAAGGGACGAAATACGAGCTCCCCTAAAAACGCCTCCGTAGGAGGCTACTTGTTTCCAAGATTGCTGCAAAACGAGTTGAATAGGTATGTTGCGCATTTTACCACCCACTAAAAGTCAAACCTGTCTTGCAACAGATCAGGTTGTTGCAGGTTGCGAAAATTTGTTGCAGGAAGTAGAGAGTGATTCGAAATAAAATCTGTAGATATTCCCCGTTTTACGGGCCCAAGGCAAACTTGCTTTGGGGCTAGTGATGTAACTCCTGTGTATGTGACTCCCGCGTAATTTTACCCAATCAGAAGTTCACGTAACTTACAACGAAATGATTTGTTTCAATACAGGCTTGATTCGCGGGTTGTAAAACGCGCAACATCGCTATTTAACTCGTTTTGCAGCAATGCTGCAAAACAAGTTGCACGTTTTTGTCGCCCGTTCTACCGTAGCTTAAACCTACAAACCTGAAAACAGTGTTTGACCTTTTAATGGCGTGGAATTGTCCTTTTTGATATCTTATACATGGAGTGCGCTCACAGATAGAACAGAGCCTCCATTTTCGCAGGAAAAAGTGGTATGAAAGGCATCTAACTAGAAGCGACCCCGTAAAAATGCCATGACGTAGGTACGGCTGTCACTAAGATTTCAAGTTGCTGGGTAAATACAACAAGTAGGTGGGGAATCAAAAAGCTAACGACAGCCTTAAGCGTCACCTGTGTGGGTGAAAATATTGCATGCCTCTCCATCCTGAACAACGTGAGTGGGACTAACAAAATCTGCATTTTACGCCCCTAAGAGAGACCACAAGAATCCCCGCCCCTTTCATATAAGAATCTCCACCCCTGCAGTATTATTTTGAATATGATTTTTCTTCAAATTAGTCCTCTCATAAAAGTCCTCTGTAAAAAATGGCTATAAAAAGGGCCTCTCTAAATCGTAAATGTAAACTTCTCCGCATACAATCTAAGAATTTTGAAACCATAAAATCTGCGTTTTGAAATGAAATGAAATGGTATTATTCTTTAAAAAGTAAAGACTTTGCAATCCGGACCGATAAAACGCCATAAAAAGATAAGTTTTCTTGCAGACGAAAAGTCATCCGCATCCTTGTAGAAACAAAGTTCAATTCCATAACATGCGATCGCTATTTACGTATGGCAGATTAAAGGCGAGCTAGCTACACCATTTTAACATATAATGGTGGTCGCGCATAACGTCTCGAGAAAGACCCAAGACTACCATTTCGCAGATGAATAAAATGTACCTTGAATACATTTGTGATGGTGACATAAAGCACAAAAACTGACCCAAAGGAACACGGATCCAAGTTGCCAGACTGATTTTTTTCACGGATGCACGACCCGAGCCGCTCTATATACACGCTCACTTTATAGGAAAAAGTCACGTTTCTTCACGTTACGTTCCTGGATTCGCTCCTGATGTTAGACGTTTTGGTATGGATGGGGACCGAGCAAATGACTGAAACAACATAACAAAACGGTCATAACATATCCTAACAGGCAGAAAGAAGATGATATGAAAAAAAAAAAAACACGAGACATACGATATAATCCAGTTTACAAAAGTTGACCATGAAGGAAGTTTAATTGAAAAATAAGGGGTTCGGCTTTACATAGTACAGTCATGCCTCTATTAACAGAATTTGACAGTCAAAAGTTCTGTGTTCATAATGAGATAAGGCTGATGATTCAGAGTTGATTTTGTAAGACCCTTTCTCGAGGGCAGAGACATTCTTACTGTCAGAACAACATATGTGACCATCCACAGGAATTTGATGCTAAAGGTGAAAGCACGCGCACGACACGCTTGCACGACACGCTTAGCGTGCCGTAGATCACGGATATGCGCATATTAAATTGAAAAAACAAAGACGGACACACTAGCTTTTGTTTTGGCAAATTTAACACGCTAGACCTTTTGTTTTTTTGTAGCGTGCCATATGTCACGGTAAGTGTGCGAATTATAGCACGGTTAGCGTGCAATTTGGGTAAGACACGCTGAACACGCTTGATTACTAAAACCGCTAAGATGATAAAAATGGCTTGGGTTTTCAGCGGATTTAATCAGCATTGATAACTGGTCGAAGTGAATCAAATATACCAATTGAGACTGTTTTGGAATTTCATAGTAACCGTGGCCATTTGAAAATCACGACTTAATGGTGGTCTAGCCTGGAATTAACGCGAGATCAGTGTAAACCAATTCCTCCGGCTGTCGGCTGTTGACCGGAATCGCAAAGAGGCCTGCTATCGCATGCGAGGCACTGAAGTTATGTCGCCTGAAAATTATAGTTATGCCACCGGAATATTTATTAGCAGTAATGCACAGAGAAATGAAGTTGAATAAATTAGTTTAATATATTTCTTTAAGCCGTGCTAAGACGAACGAAGGTAATTAAATCGGAGAAACAAAAACTCCCTAGAATTTTCTATAGGTTGAGGAAGGCTAAACATTTCTAGATGACCGTTCCATGCATGTACAATTTTCGAAGGTTATCTAATAAATTCCTTACGATTCTCTAAAGTTTATTTTTTTCCATTTCATTCCCCAGTTAAGCTATTTTTCGTAGAGAATTAAGGAATCCTAAAATTTTCGGAACCGAAAATACGATAAAATTCTCACTTTCCTAAAACTTTCAATTGGAAGCTAAATTTTTCGGGAAAATAATGCTGAAGCCCTGGAAAGAACTTTGATTTTGCAATGCTAATATAGTTCTACCCATAAATCCAGTAGGTCACACCGTTCACTGTTTATACTTTTCAAGCGACAACGTTTTTTCAATCAGATACTATCGCTACAATCGCTGAGGTATAACTTTTTCTTTCTCGATAGTTACTAAAAAAGGGTGCCGTTCATAATCATTTACGGTTCCTTTTTGTAGAGGAAATTTATATAGCTTTTGCGCACGCTGAAAGCGTGTTGTGCTTTTTCGCACGGAGCTTTTGTTTGAAAACTTTAACACGCTCTATTGTTCGACTTGCTCACGCTTAATTGTCTCAAGCGTGTCCTCTGAAAAAAAAGAAATTGCTAATGAGGCCAGATTGCAAGCGTGCTAAAGCGTGTTAAAATAAATTCTTTTGTTTTAAAGTGAAAGCGTGTCGTGCGCGTGCTTTCACCTTTAGCATTAAAATCCTGTGGAGGGTCACATATGAAGTACTTTTTCTTTATGCTGATCAAGCAACATGTTACAAGTAAATAGGTTCTTCCCTCTTTTCTTTTGGTTGTTCTTTTTATTTCTTTTGATCATTTACCTGCTAACTAGAACCTAAATTATCCAGGGAGCTAACAAGAAAAGTAACTGGTTCATTTAGCTTCCTAGCTAGCACATTATTCTCATTAAATTTATTATTTTTTTCTAGTATATTCCTCTACAAGATTGTGAAATCAACCATTAACATCGATAAATGCATAAGAAAGAATATTCTATTCTATTCCATTCTATTCTATTCTATTCTATGCTATGCTATGCTACGCTAGGCTATGCTAATGTATGCTATGCTATGCTATTCTATGCTCCTTTATTCTATTATATCATATATAATCTAATTTAGTATATACTAAAACAGTGGATAGTGTTTTTCGCGCGCTCTGATTAGCTACTCAATCAGTGAATATCCTGCACTATTCACTGATTCACCTCCAGTTCCTCCGAGCGAGCGACACTAAACTCGAGTAAGTTTTGAGCAATTGTTGCTGCCTTAACAATCAAAGAAATTTCACTACTAATTAAGCAAGCTGTTCCCGAAATACACGAAGAAGGTGACGAAGTTCGGGGTGGAACTTTTAACAGGTAAAGCTTTGTCTTTTTGACTTGAATTTCGTTCGGTCACTGCGCGCCAAAATTGTAATCGCTGCAGGCAACAGTAAATAAGTTAAAAATCATCATTTCTGTACTCAATTATCTCACTGTTTTAGTATATACTAAACCAATTATTCACCTCAGTGTCGGTGGCTAGTGGAGGTTATTTACCTCGCCGCTAACGCGGCCTCGGTAAATAAAACCACCGCTAGCCACCTCCACTTCGGTGACTAATTGTTATCTAATCTAATCTATTCTTATGTCTCATACTACGGGACAGGGTCTTATTAGTAACAATAATTGCTGTTTTAACCATTATAATTATTGTCCGGTTTCTCCCACTTTAGTAAATGCCCCAATATACACGCCGATCCGCATTCGACTGAGCCCGGGAACTAAAGCTTCCCTTTTTTACACCACCATATAGTCTTGCGGTGGCACTTTGGATCCGAGAGGCAGCCTTTTGTGTCATGGGATTCTTAACTCCTCCTAGCAACCCGTGATATTCACCTGTAAGAAAACATACAACTGGTTTTCTTAAGATGTTTTTACTTAAATTTACTTTAAGCATGAGTATCAGCAAATTTATTACTTTCAACTCCCTTTTAGGGCCTTTTATTCTGAATTGTGACATCCTTTTTACGTACTAGGGTACTTAGTAATATTGTTAAAATCCAAATATTGGTTGAGCTACTAATAGGCTATATGTTATAGCCCACTGGTAGCGAAAAGCGCCGGCTTTGAAAACCAAAACAGTGGCGGTTGAATCGCGTTTTGCTAGCTAAAGTTGTTTTGTCTCGATATTTTTCACCAACTAGTTGGATTTTACTAACACAATTATAATTCCTCGCGCCCTCACGGGCTCTGAGTCAATAGCCCATTCCGGCTCCAGGAATAATTTTTAAATATTCACACTGTACCGCACAGCTTTTGCGCCGCCACGAAAATCATACCGTATAGGGCTTCTGTTCACACACAGGAACATTTGTGGTTGCGCAATTTCTGTGACATAGCGAAGCTGCGCCGAGCCGATCTCTAAAGTAAAGTGTCACATATCGGATAGGTTTTTTTCCATACTTTGGTGTAGTGTGAACACCTATTCGGCCCGTCGCAGAAGTAAATAAGTAGGAGCGAGGACTGGAACCATCTGAGAGGGAAGTAAATATTCTGGGGTGAGGACTGGAATTTAGTGCCCCAAACCTTTCTCAGCCAACCTTGCCGGCACGATGTTCGAAGTGTGTGAACGACTTTTGTCGCCCCGGGCCTTTGCTGTTCATACTAACCGGTATAGTGTGAAGAACAGAGACAAATAACAACGGCTTGAACCTTGGAGGGCATGTCATTAAATAAGTATAGCAACATAGTGCCGTCGATCAGGACTTTGGCTGTAAAAGACTTTTCTGGTGAATACAGTTCTTTGCTAATCTAATAAGACTTTTGAATAGTTTTGTATTCCAGCGAGTAGCGCTTAAACAACCTCTACGAAAGTCATCACAAGAATCCAACAACAACCGCAATTTATGCACTCCAGGTATTTTCCACTTATATGTATGGTATTAACTAATCTGAAGTTAGAAAATAAAATAAAACTAAATTAAATAAAAATTGAAATAACAGATACATTCGTGAAATCACTTTTTTTGTTTCTATGAAGGTCAGAAGGTCGAAAGTAAATGCAGCAAATGACCTTCAAATAAATTGATCAAAATTGTTACAAAGGAGCAAAATGTTTGAAATGACATCTACATCTTTAAAGAGGTTATTGTTTAAGAAATAAATCCATGACAGAAAAAAATTGGTGCGAAACTAGTTATAGAAAGCGCAAGAAAACACAACATGACATTCTTTTTCATCTTCATTTACTGGACATAACGAACATGTAAAAAGTCTTTGGTACACTATTTCTCCCTGTTTCAATACAAAACGAGTCTGGTAACATGACATACTAGGTTGAACGATGTGGCTTGAAACATCTCAGTACTATCACACAATACCTGCTTTCCCAATAATAGACACATTTCAGGGGATAATTAATTTCTCTCAGTCTATTGATTGAGTAAATGTTTGGCCTTACTTGTCATTCGGGTTTTATCAAAGACTTGCAAGAAGGAATTGAGTACGTTACGGTACCTGAGAAGCTGGAAGGGTTCTCATCACAGCAACAACAGCAACAAATGTGTCGAAGGCACTCTCCGCATCCACTGCCCTTGCAACAGCAACAGTAACAACAGCATGCGAGCATAGTAAGCGCTACAAAGGTAGTTATGGGAAGAGCAATCAGGAGGAACTTGCCATTGACTGAAAAATAAAGAGCAATTTTTAATCGTTCTGGAGGATTTAAGAACTTAAACCTCTTTCGTTTTTTTCTTATAAGTGCTCCAAAGTTTAGGCTGGTAGTGTCGAGTGCAAAACAATTGTTTTTTTTTTCAGTTTGGTTGTTATTATTATTATTATTACTTCACTTTCACTTTCACACCCAGTCGCTACAGACCTTCGATCATTGGAAAGAGCAACACAGAAGTAAAACTGTTCTGCTGTTTTGTATTGTGTAGCAAAGCTGTACAAATTATTGAACTGCCAAAAGTGCAAGAAACACATGGCAACGTATTTCAGCTTAATAACTGTTAGAAGTCGATTGAGTTAAGTAGGTAACTGGAGCTTTTGGAGAAGAGAATTTGCCTCAAGGCCCCCCGCTCGGAGGGAGGAAACTCCTTTATGAAATAGACGCGAATGCTCACAGTCTCCGGCTTTGTGGTGTAAATTGGAGATTTTGGTCTTACTTGTGTTGTTCAGGACGAAAAGTTAATATTTGCACCCAAAACTTAGTGTGCTAAGAAATTTATATATAGCCGATTTAATAAAGGCTACTTTGGGCATTGGGAATTGGCAATTGCGCATTTAGAACTCACTGCAATGGTTTGTTGGAGTGACCACCAAACAATAGCTTTCCATTGCGCTATTCCCAACACCCAAACCAACCTTTGTTGAATCAGCTAGATACAAAGAACACTAAATGTTGTCATGATGTGTTGCAGACGTCATGCAATTTCAAAATCTTTCTGTTAATTAAATAAACAGAGCTCTTAACTGGTTCCCCGAAATAGATGCCTGCTGTAATATATAGTCTCTTTTAGGGTTCTTACAAAGCCTGTGTCATGCCCAGGATGAATTTTTATAGGGTTTTAACTTTAATTTTCCAAAGAGCATCCCATACGCGCTTCATATTGGACTCACCCCCCCCCCCCCCCCCCCCCAGTTCCCCACTTCCGCCTCGTGAATGGAATATATGGAATTCTACATTGAGTGTTAAAAGGGATAGGAAATCAGGTTCTGCACAAACTCAAGGCACTCGTTGTGGAGACTGGAATTTTGTGGTCTAAGTACAGTGCCAGTATTGCCTAACATCTTAGGAACGAAGGAGCAAAGGGATAAACAAAAATGCAGTTTAGATAGTATTTATCATCTCCTAAACCAAGTGAGTAACTGCTTGATGTGGCACAATCGCGGGCGCTGTCTTTCGTGAGGAATTAAAGGAGTAATTGAGGCGGTCCAATTGCACTTGTAGCGCGCTGCTTACAAAGCTACTTCCCGAGTAGTCTGTCTTAACTCAATTCTGAGACAAAAAGTGCTTGGCCATGGAGCAGGTCAGAAATGTTCCGAGCGTGTCTAGATGTAGCGAGTCTATTTTCGGAGATTAGACGAATGATCGATCGCCTTTCGCCTTTTCTCTTTAGTACAAAGATACAAACCATATAGCTGTCTTTTCACCCCTTGCTATCGAGGCAACTTGAAAATAACAGCAAAACAAAAAAACTTACCCCTACATTGCTTGAAGTACCAGTCCTGGTCTTCGCATTTGTTATTCAAAGTGTCGTTCACCAAGGAAAATGTCACGCAAGCTTTCTCGCTGCTACAGTAGGTACACTTTACAGAAGATACAATTGAAAAAATTATGAGAGTAAAGTTTTGTTAAGTTTTAATATTTATCAGATTGTAATGTCTGATACATAACCTGTGATGAGCTCAGCTCAGCATGGCTATATAAATACCGTAAAATTCCGAAAATAAGCCCCGGGGCTTATATTTCTCAAAGGCCCTTTTTGAGGGGCTTATATTCGGAGGGGCTTATCAATGGAGGGAAATTTGCGTTTCAAAATCAATTGGGCTAGCCTTACAGTTGGAAGTAAATTTATCGTTTTTGCTTTGTTTTACTTTGTATTTGAGGACAATTTTCCAAGTACAAGCCCCCGGGGGGGCTTATATTTGGAGGGGCGATTTAACGGAGGGTTTTTTGCGTTACCTGTTTGGGGGGTTTATATTTGGAGTGGCTTATACATGGAGGAGCTTATTTTCGAAATTTTACCTTATTTTAGGATATGAAAGTGACAGAGAGCTGGGACTTCATTCAAAATGACCGCCATGGTGGCAGCAAATACTGTAGAAAGTGATGCTTTTTCAAGCTTCACCTTGAGGACTAAACTATGCTCAAACTGTTCATTTTGCCGGTTTCTGTTCTATCTTATACGTTTTTTAAAAAAGGGCGAAAAAGTCACATGGCGTCATATCTCGTTACTATAGCAACCGATTTTCGCCAAAGGGGTACCTGCGAAAAAAACATAGAAAACAGACAAAGAAAAAAAGAAACCAGAACAGACCAAGCTTTAAAGCTCCCCACTCCCTACGTTCGAGTGAGAGTTTAGCCTCTTACTGATAATTTACAGATTATGATCATTTCGGGGAGCGAGAAGCTACTCCCCATGTACATGCTCTTCAAAAAAACCTAAATGGCCAAACCTCTTGGCTTGTTGCCTGGTTCATTCATTCTTTCATTCATACCGCACAGAGAATTTTTCCTTTAATATTTGCTGTAAACAGAAGGCTATTAGCTGTAAGGTTTGTCACTTCCAAGTCCGTTTGTTCCCAAATATAATTCTGGGATAAAAGCAATTTCAATAGGTGTATTCACATTAAACGTTTAAGTACACTTGAAGTGCGCTTGAGCTGAATTGTGCTTGAAAAGCATTTGATCAAGAACAGGAACAAGCTTCATTTACATTTCTCTTCAGAATAATTATAGTCACAGACGGTAGTTTTAGTCTAACGGCCGGTCAGTTACATGAAGTGTGATAACATGAAAACTAAAAATACGTTACAGGTAAACAAATGCCCAGAATCTAAATAAACCGTTAGGTTTCCGAGTAAGGTGCTAGTCTCGTATTGTTATGAAGTGCACTTAAATTTTTTTTATGAAAACATGGCTTTCACACCAACAGTTAAATGGGCTGTTTGAGGCGAACTTATCTTGCCCTCGGAGTACAATTACGCCGGGAAATCTAGATGTATACAATACATCTGCTACGCCCGATTTTCCTTACCGACCACAGTCGTTTTGAACAGAGTCGAAACGAAAAGTGTAAACTCGAAAAAGTTTGAATTTTATCTTTACTCATATCCTCTCTTGCTTTTACTCCATCGTTCATTTGCTTACGGCCTATAAGAAGCTCGTTCTGCTTGCTTAATAGAAACTCGTGGCAATTCGCTCAATTTCCAGTAACTAGAGAAACTATCCAAAAACCGATTGATAAATTCCCCATTTACAAGTTCTTGTTTGTAAGACGCCATGTCTACAAGCCGAATGAACAGAGCCAACAAGATCGTCGAACAAGAATCCACGTTTCTCTATTGCTCGATAGCTATTGTAGATTGCAAGTTGTGGTTCAAGATGATTGACCCTTTGACAATACGGCTTCAGAGGGTTTGATGGGATGATTGCATTGACAAGGAAGCTTTCGACCTTTCAGAGTGTACTTCGGCCGTTTAGGGTTTTGCTATTGCCGTGGCAACTAGGTACGAATAATCTTAAAATGAAAACAGAACCCGTTCACACACAAGTTAGTCTCAAGTGCACTTAAAACGTCTGGTGTGAACCCACCTCTGTAAAACTATTTTTAACTCTCTGACAGTGTCTTGCGCAGAGGTATTCATTAATCTTACCCCATCTCGAACGCAATCCTCACACGATTCGTTGCTTTTTAAATTGCACTTGTCATCTAAAAAAGTAGGGAACAATAAAAAGAATTGAGACTTCATGCAGCATCGGATGCCTCTAGGTGGTATAACACAATGCTTTAAATCAAAGCATACATATATGCATTATCTAGTTATCTTAGGAGTATAAAATGCCAGAACGGAAACTTCTCGAGCTCGAATTCAAACTGAGGAACGAAAGTGTTAAATTAGAAATATCCTATGGACTACATACCTTTAAAAAACATTCAATAAAGTTTTGTTTTGATCATCCGCGCTAACTAGATTTTCATAATTTAAAACTAATAGCCCGTAGAAATCACTTACCATGACTTAATTTTATCCTTGGATTTACGTTTATAAAGATCCTGTTATCCATTAGGCTTTTTATATTTTCCCAAATCTTTTACTGCTTTTTTGTTTCCCCAGATAAACTTCGGTGGTTGTCGTATTTAGATTCAAATTTTGTTTTGCTATGTTTCCTTGACACGGACGGATAAGCTTCATTGAAGAGCAAACGGCGTCAGTTCAACTAGTGCATCTCGAGTCTGTTATCTTTGACGACAATTATAGTATTTGCTTTGTAGAGGTTGAACAGAATACAATATGACTTGAATTTACCCAAATTCTCAGTTTTTGTAGGTTTTAAAACAGTCATTTGTATTACTTGTAAGTCTCTGGAGTAAGCCCAGGTAGTTATAGTTATGTAACTGAAGACTAAAACGGATAACGGTTTTGCATTACAAAATTGTTAATAAGCAACGGCACTGATATAAACTATTTCCATGTGTCTAACTTTTGACGTTTCGCAGTAAAGAATACCATGTCCTCACTGTTTGATGTCTAGCAAAAATTACAAAAGGCCCTAGAATACCCTCTTTCATTTTAGCAAGAAGCATACATTCAAAGCTCTGCGTCCATAACACTCCCCCCCACCCCTCCCCCCTGGTCAGGCTTGGCTAAGTGACACGGCAAGAAATATGGCATTCACCGTCTCAGAAAACCCTCGGTTGATTTTCGAAAACGCGGCATTTTGCTAAAATTCTCTCGCGTTTTCCGGTCGTAAAATCCACTCTTTTCCCGTCGTTTTCTGGCCGGTGAATTTGAGTATTCGTTCCATTATCCGATAGTTTTCAGGCTCAGTTAACACCAGGAAAACGCTTGTTTTACTGGTGTTAACCGGACCGTTAACGCACGGATAATGCAAGCAAAACACACGGAAAACATACGGTTAACACATGAGGAACGGATCGTATTCCGTTGTTCACCGCAGTTTTCCAGTGACTTAACATCGCGTTTTTTGGTGTTTTCTGGTGTTTTCAAGTGGCAAAACAAAGAATTCACAGACGTTTTCCGTCATTCTGCGTGAGTTTTCTCGCGTTTTCTGGGGCAGCGAACAACTAGAAAATGCCGGGAAACAGCATGTTCCCCAACGTTCACCCATCGGTTAATGAGATGTTTTCCATCGCTTCAAAACTTTTTTCTCCAGGAAAACGCGCCGTTTTCAGTATCGAATGCGCTTATTTTCGCGCATCTTCTACGTTTCCAGTGTGATCTTATGCTGGAATGTAACTTAGTCCTTTATTCACTGGTGTTTTCGTTCAAAATTTAACATTCGTTGTTGCAGTTTTGTTTTTCCCGGCACCCGCCATAGGTGCTTTAAACGACAAATAAATACTTCGATTCTGTCTGTCCCCGATATCCCTCAATGGAAACAAGTAATGAAAAGCTCTCAATGTACTTCTGAACTCTTTTATTATCAGCAACTCAACTCATCGTCTGCAGTACAGAATGCCTCTAATTGATTATGACCACTCCACAGTAAACTAAAACTACTATTTATAAAAATGCATTCAATCATAGATAAGACATTCACAAAATTCTGTTATCAAATGAATATGGTCGGTACAATTCAGAACACTCTTGACAATATATGTACTGATAACCAACTGATCCAAATAAGAACAGTCGGGAGATATCGATGCTAACTTATGAAACGAGTAAGGCATGTACAGAGTAATTTCAGTCAACATTCCACTTGCATACAAATTGTTTTCTGTAGGAAAGTTTATATTTATACTCAAAATTCAATTCAATACGAGCACACATTGACTTTAAAACAATACTGTTTCCAAGGTCAAAATGAAGTTGATCCACTCCTTAGTTTAATAAGTCCATGTGTGCTCGTACTGAGTGGAATTTTGAGTGTATTTCCTTTAAGGATGAGTACTCTCTCGGTTTGCTGGTGAAAATCACCTGGAATATAGTTAATTGGTAATATCCAACTAGTGGTCTATTATCAATGTCACATTCTGATTGGCTGAGCTACTACTAGGCCATATGTTATAGCCCACTAGTAGCAAAAAGCGCCGGCTTTGAAAACCAAAACAATGGCGGCTGAACAATGTTTTTGCTGGCTAAACTTGTTTTGTCTCGATATTTTGGACCAACTAGTTGGATTTTACTAAAACAATAAATTATTCCTCTCGCCCTCATGGCCTCTGAGTAAATAGCCCATTCGGGCTTGAGGAATAATAAATTGTTAAATATATGTCGACCAGTGGAACCCCAAATGGCAATAGCACACTGTTAAAGAAATTTCAAGTGCCATATTTGTTCTGAAATAAGTCTTGAAACAAGGTTTTCCCTGACCTACTTTTAAAAATGTATTGAAGCTCCACTGTTATCAAGCATTAAAAAAATGAAAAGAACTACAATTTATTTTAATGGCCCACAGCAATGTCTCAGGAACTTCATCACGGCCTCTTGTACTTGGAGGACCAACCCTTCTGTTAACAGATTGCCTTTTTTGCTGGTTGGACATACTTCTTCTATAGGGAGAGTCCAAATTGTGAAAAAAACATGGAAACCTCCTCTGATCTCCACTCTAGGGGCCTTGTTCTGAGAACATCACCCTCCTCATCTGACTCATCGGACGAAATCAAGGCTGAATGTAGGGCTTCTAAGACTGGCATCTTCTTCTCATCTTCTGTAACCACTTTTAGTCTTTTCTCAAGTTTCTGGGTGAAATAATATAGAAATCAATTATTTTTGATAGATTTGATTTTAACTTTCAGAGCATCTGTAGTCAAGAAAAATATTCTCATTGAAAAACCAGTAGTGGTCACTGATCTGTAGCTGTCACATTTAGTGAGGCTTAATTCTTTTCCCTTTAATTAAATTATTCACAAATGCTACCAACTGAGTAATGCCACTGGATTGTGTTCTATCCCTGGAATCCCTTCTTTAAAACAACATGTAATACTGTTTGAATATACATGTGATGTACAGCTAGCTTTATACTTGAGGAGTCAGATGGCTTGTGATTAATAATTGATCACAAAAGTGTCCTTAGGTGGGTATGAAGGCTGATAATTTTCATAATCCAAGTTCAAGAGTTCTGTAAGAAGGTTGAACTGCTTTTTTATATCACTCTGTAATCATTGTTGTGCTGGCCCCATGAATAAATTTTTGACAAGCTTGCAAGTGCTGACTTAATAAGTCGCCATTATTGCACGACTGTTTCATGGTTGCATTAGGTAAGTCCAATTTTGGTTGATTTTCACCAAGGAGATACTTAAAGATAAGATAAAGGATGGTAAACTTTCACTCAAACAGTTCGGTGTGGATTTGGGGTTAGATTAATGGTGTTGTCATGTTTTTTTTTTGGCAGCAACTCACAAGGAAACAAGCAAATGCTCGTAGCCTAATAGTTGCTATTTTATGATGAATATATTAATTTTGTTGTTATCCTTCGTTGGGCTTCCTTCTCGTTTGAACTCAAATGCAGAAGGGGATCAAGAAATGCAAAAAAATATATAAAAATTATTTGAGTAGTAAGAAAAATTGTTCCATTCTGATCAGTTTTTGTAATTCTTACCTACATTTTCTTCTCACAACATTTTTCAACATAACAAATATTTTGTTATTCATCAAGAAATATCGTGGCTAGTACAGGCATTTGCTTGTGAGTTAATTTGTTTTTCCATTTTCCTTTATGTGCTTTGCAATGCTACTTGACCTTGCAGTTGAAATTATTTATAACTTAACGATAAAAGAAGAGCTTAGTGGCAAATACTTATACATATCAAGCGAGTCATAACTTTGTTGAAAAATGATACAAGTGAAAAATGTTGGAAACAATTTCAAAAACTGAGCAGAAAGGAACAATAATAATAATTATACTACTTATATAATTTTGTAAAATAATTTTTGGCATTTCTCAAAATCCTTATGCAGCCAAGATCACAAGAGAATGAAGCCCACAGGAGGGATCAACAACAAAAAATAAACACTGGTACATCACAAAATAACGTAGGCTACTTGAAATGTTTGCTTGTTTCCTTGTGATTGGCCACCAGAAAATAGGTGACAATGCAGTCCAGAAAACTAATTTTACCCCAGAACCACAATGAACCTTTGGAGTGAAAATTTCTTATCTATTATCTTCTCTTAAAGTATCTTTTTTAGACAGGTACTCAAGCAAAATTTGGACTTACCTAATCTAACCAAGAAACAACAGAACAATAATGGCAACTTAAGTCGGCACACTTCCAAACTCGTCACAAATTTTTTTTCATAGCACCCCACAATGATAAGTTCAGATAAAAAAAGGTTCAACCTTCTTATTGAACTCTTGAACTTGGATTCTGTATATTATATTATCTGCCTTCGCACCCACCTAACAAAGCATTTGTGATCAGTTAATCACAAGCTATACAACTCCACAAGTGATCTTCCATACATTGTGTTGCATACATGTAGCACCTGGGTTTGCTTTCACCCCAACCCCCCTCCCCCAGGTTGATTCTCAATTTCCTTTGTCTCTTGGGGCTAGGAAACAAAGGAAATTGAGAATCAACCAGAGTTAAATCAAGATGAATCTGAAAACAAATTTGGCCCATAACAATATGCTCTGAACGAATTCTCCCTCCATGTAAAAGGCCACTTAAAGGGACACAGTCAGCTGATGCACATGCGCATTGCATACCAATTCTTAGCTGCTTTGCACATCACAAGATGCGCGTGAAACAGAAAGTGAGAAGCGCATCCAGAATATCTAAACAAACCTTGTGGAGTTGAACTAATTGCAAGTCAGAATCTTAGTTATAAACTCTAAGTCATATCAGAAGACTCATTTTTTTATATGCCATCAAGAATTCATCAATGCACTTGTCCAGGGAAAGCTAAACATTGACGAATACTTCTGAATTTGACGAATCAGTAGGTTGAGACAGCTTGATTGTACCTTTCTCCATCAATTTTCCAAATATTTGTAATGACGATTTGCTCTGCAGTGTTATTGATTCATTTCTCTTGTTATTTTGGTACACGAAGGGGATTTCTCCCGTCCAGCACCTACACGTTTTCCACCTCCTCTTTTTATGTTCCTTTGGATGCTGTGCTTAACCAAATAATTATGATAAAATAATGTTTTAGGATGCATAAAAGTTTGCTGAGTCAGAAAGAGGTTTTCAGGAAAAAAATAGAGGATCGAATGAAAAACTAGGCCAGATTAAAGTGGATCTCTAGATGTATCTGATGTGTACATTTGATTTTGAGTTGAGGTATTTCAATCTTTTTCAAACTGGGAAAAGTAGTGTCCAGGTCAGTGTGGCCCAATAGGCGACTGTGTCCCTTTAATTGCTCTTTTTACCAGCAGCATCGGGTTATCTGTAATATTTAGAACTTGTGAGACTGATCAGCCTCGGTTAGTTTAGCTAGCTGTAGGTCAGCCAGGATTGATTGTAAAAATTAATACTTTGTCATATAACAAATAAATTATCATATCCAAACTCCTTGCCTCACATACATGCTACATTTACAAAAACAAACTCCCACAAAAAATTTGTGCCACAAGGTACAGTAAGTTTTAGCCTATCTTCCAGAGCCGGTCATGTTGAAACGCAGACCATGCAGACTGCAGACTGTGCAGACCGTGCAAACTGAATGTTAAATTTTTTACTTGTATCTTAATTTTCTAGTAAAATGTTTACTATAGTTTCCTGCAGGAGCAAGCATGATGGAGGAAGGTAAGCTGTTTCTTTCTGTAACTGTATTATATTGCCACGATTATTTAATTCTTTTAAGTAGAAGAAGCTTTTCAGTTCAGGTTAAGTGACTTAAAATAAAACCCTTTTCAGCTTCCTACAACGGCTACGAGAGACATTTTTTCAATTTCCTTGATTGTTGATGATTGTCTTTAGTTTCACTCTGTAATTCAAACCGGTGATTTGCTGTCATTTCTTCAAATCTAGTACAGATACCGATGTTATCGTTGTTAGCTCGGAAGATTCGGCTAAGACTTTTGTTTATGTATTTTTTTTATTCGATTCCCAAGAGTGTCCTTCTCGGCTGGTTTTCACTCGGGGATCGACAATTGTATTTGCTCCATGCATTCACGCCAATAAGTGGTAGTGGTTTGAAACCGACAATCTTGTCCGAGTATCATGGTTCTTGTTTATGCAGTTCCAAAACTAAATAGTTCATTAGTAACAAATGTATTATTTGTACAACTCAAAGATGTGGAGGGGGCTTGAATGCACCGTGTATTTTAGGCATATTTTGTCTTAATTTTCATTGAATATTATCTGTGAGAAGTTAAAGTTGCTGCCCTTCTCCTCTTAATTCTGACGTTTACCGAACCGCCAAACACGAGGAAATCAGAATATTTCTAAGGTAGATATACCGTTGATTTATTTACACATCTTAAAGTAGGGCCCATCTCTCAAACGTCTCGGTTTGATATTCCGAGCTAACAACGACGACATTGGTATCTGTAAGATTTGAAGAAATGGCGGCAAGTCACCGGTTTGAATTACAGAGGGAAACCAAACAAGGCAATCACCAACAATCAACGAAATGGAGGAAATGTGTCTCTCGTAGCCATCGTAGGAAGGGTTTTATTTTAAGTCACTTAACCTGAAAAAACTTCTTCTACTAAAAAAGATTTAAATAATCGTGGCAATATAATACAATTACAGAAAGAATCAGCTTACCTTCCTCCATCGTGCTTGCTCCTGCATGAAAGCGGCCCAGCTAAAAGCGCGTGAAACTGCCTTTACATCTTCCGGTAAACATGAGCTCACGATTTTCCCATTCTCTAGCCATGACCCTTGCAGGTACACATCGGTGCACATATGATAGTGATGCACAGTGCACATAATGAGAGGAAGTGGGAAACTATAGTAAAAATTTTACTAGAAAATTAAGGTACAAGAAAAAAATAACACTCAGTCTGCACAGTCTGCAGTCTGCATGGTCTGCGTTTCAACATGACCGTCCAGAGCTGTTCTCTTGTCCCTTCCAAGAAAGTTTCCTTAGGTACAGTTGTATTCCGGATTCCGAATTTCACTATTCCAGATTCCCACTGTATACATAGCTCACTAACAAATCCTCGACTTGCATTCAATTTCGAGATCAATTCCTTACAATACATGCTAAAAGAAGTTAAAGATCTTACCCTAATTGTCTTGAAACCGTCAATTAAGAACTGGCGCTCCTTTTCCTCTTTCTAGACGCTTCTTCGGTCGAAAACTTTTCACACAGCTCGTCTACAGCTTAACGGTAAGTCTGTTGACGTCCTCTTCTTTCTCCGTTCTCTCGGCCACTTACGCCCTCAAAACCTTGCTTCCCTTAATCGTGGCTTGTAATAACAAGAAGTAAAGGTCCGAAAGAGAGATTTCTTGGCCAAGATCGACCGCGGACATGGCAGCAAAACAACAAAAACTCGAAATTCCCGCCGCCTTCTTCGAAATGTGACAAAATATTTTCTCACACGAGAAAAACGTGGACTTTGACGTCATGTGATCTTGTTCTTTTGTGTCACTCATGATGTCGAGGCTACAAGCCCGGTTACTAGGGAAACAGAAATGGTCGGTGCCATTGCGTAAATAAGAGAAGCCCCTGAATGCATTTTGCATGCCTTGAGTTTGTTTAAAAAACAACGACGATTACGACAGACCTCTAATAAGTCTTATCGTATTCAGAATCTGCTGAACTGAGATTACTGAGAAGTCAATTTCCGTTGTAATATTCACAGACACCGGTTTCTTGCCAAAGTTGTTGCTGGTAAGAATCTAAGATATTCAAAATAAAGCTGAGGGAATTCTTGGCAGGAAATGTTTGGACCCAAATAAAACACGGCGGTCAACGGCCTGTTTACACGTTGCTGATAACAATGGTAAAATGAGTTGCAAAACGCACTATTGAATCGCGTTTGCCAGCTGGTGCTAGAAAACGTGAAATGAACGGCATGTTTTCCTGGTGTTACCGCCGGTGAATGTTGAGATTTCCCGGGAGTTTTCCTTGTGTTACCCGAAGTCGGAAAAGGATTTAGGAACGTGATATTTTCACGACATTAACCGTTTGGTAAAATTTCCGGCTAACGAGAGAAAACGAGCTGTTCAACCCCGTTTTCCACGTGCTGGATAATGTGACATGAACAGCATATTTTCCCTCTGTTAAGTGATGGTGAATGCCAAGTTGTCCTTGTCTTTTCCGAAGAGGGAAAACGAGTCACGAACGCGATATTTTCCTTACATTAACCGTTTGGTAAAATGTCCGGTTAACGAGAGAAAGCGCACTGTTCAACCACGTTTTCCGTGTGCTGGAAAACGTGAAGTAAACAGCATATTTTCCTGGTGTCAACGGATTGTGAACGCCGAGTTTTCCTTGCGAATTCCGAAATGAGAAAACAGATCGTGAACGTGGCATTTTCCATACATTAACCGTTTGGTAAAATCACCAGAAAACGGGAGATTTTGTGCCGTGTGAGTTTTAACTTGCTTTAAACGATCAAATCATTAGTTAACACTTTACATAATAAAATAGTTATGAAATATATACCTGTAAGTCGTAAGAGTAAAAGCCCATATTCTCAGTGAGCAACTCCATGATTAAAAAAGAATAAAATAGCAATGATCATGATAATAAACTATTTAATAAGTAAAGCTCAGAACTGACTCACCTGCCGCAAGACCTTCAGTGTACCAAAACTGAGCAAAATACAGAGCTGTTATAAAAACAAAAACTGAAAAATTGCTTGAAGAGAACATTGCAACAGCGTCAGCGAGATCGAAGCTTCAAAGCTGTAGGATAGCAGTTAAATTAATGGTTCTACCTCGCATTTGCATACAATCGGAGGTCACGTGAGATAGCAAGTATGCGATATCCGAGCTCAGTGCAAGTTTGGTGTCCGAGCGAGTCAGTTGTGTAACTTATAGAGAGAGGTTCTTTAAGGATTTTTACTGCGTTTCCGACGTTATTCTGACCGACCGTTCCTGATGTCGCAGATAGGCGAACACGAGGCGCTCAACGACGACCCGCTATCGGATGAAGTTCTGGACGAAGGAGAATTACTCAAAGACTCTGGAGAAGATAAAAATATGGCGGCCGAGCCTAGCACAAGCGGCGCGAACGTTTCGCTGTCCGCTGCCGACTTTAAGAGTCTTTCCCTGGCAATATTAAATGTGTCAAAAAGACTCGATAAATTGGAGGAAAAGCCTTCTACGACGGGTAAAGGCCCTGGCAAACGACCGAGCCAGGAACATCAAAATGCCGTTCCCGCCAAAAAGCCCGCCAAAGAATGCTCGAGCTCCTCGAGCGAGCAAAATACCTCGGATAACGAGGATGTTCAAACACTCATGGCTAAAGTTGCCGGCGATGTTGACGATCTCGGTAACGGGGACGAAGATGAAACGCTTACAGAACTACAGAAAGAGTACGAGTCTGAAGACTCTATCGGGAAGAACATTCAAAACCCACAATTTGCCAAGCTCCTTGGCAAGATGTTTCGCAATCGTTTGCCAGACAAAGTCCTTAAAGAGAAGCTCGAGCGACAAGCTCGACCGGAAAACTGTGAAACTGTAAAACCCACACGTGTCAACCCTGGTATTTGGCGAAAACTTCGTGAGCACACGCAAAAGAGGGACTTACAACTGAACAAGATGCAGCAAGCCCTCGTTAAGGGTATAATCCCGGTCGCCCGGTTGACAGACCTGACCATGTCAGAAAAGCATGGGTTAGACAAAGAGGGCATGCAGCTGATCAAGCAATTTGGGCTTGATGCCCTGTCACTACTAACGCATGTAAACTATGAACTAAACATGCAGAGAAAACAGCTCATGAAACCTGACATTGGCAAAGACTACGCCGCCCTTTGCTCACCTCATGTACCATTCACAGATCTGCTTTTTGGTGACGACCTCCAAAAGCAGTTGAAGGACATAGGTGATGTAAACAAGATTGGTGCAAAGGTACAAAACCATAGAGGATCTCAGAGGAATCCTTCTGGTTACAACAGCAGCAATACAAACAGACACACTTTTTCTCAACGGAATCCAAAAAACTCCAAAGGCCAAACATTCAGACCTTGGCGTCACAAGGAGACTCCAAAGATGAACCCAAACAAGAGGTCATCACAGTAGCTCCTGGTCTTAACACGGTAAATTCTGCTGTACAAAATTTTGTTGCTGGTAACGTAGCTCATCACTTTTCTGAGTGGAGGTCTATTACCTCAGACCCAAGCATCCTTGAGATTGTATCGGGCTATCTTATCGATTTTGAACGGTTACCATACCAAACATATGTGCCCTATATAAAATTTTCTAAAGGTGATGAACACATTATTGCAGTAGAGGTTCAAAAACTTCTTGATAAAGGTGTTTTGAGCAAGACAACACACTGCAATGGAGAATTCATCTCTTCGGTCTTTACAAGACCAAAGAAAGATGGGTCTCATAGACTCATCCTGAACCTCAAAAATCTTAATGAGTTTGTTACTTACCAGCATTTTAAAATGGAATCCCTCCAATCAGCTGCCCAACTACTTAAAAAGGACTATTGGATGGCAGTTCTAGACCTCAAGGATGCTTATTACTCTGTACCGATAAATCTCCAGCACAGAAAATACCTAAGGTTTGAATTTAACGGAACCCTTTACGAGTTTACTTGCTTGCCAAATGGCCTGGCCTCGGCCCCTAGGGTCTTCACCAAGCTTATGAAACCAGTCTATGCAACACTGAGATCCAAAGGATACCTAATAGTGGGTTACATAGACGACATATTACTAATGGCAGAAACACCAGAGCAGCTATCGCAAGTAGTTGCTGACACGGTTGCCCTACTCAGGGCACTTGGCTTCACAATCCATGATACTAAATCTGTCACGACACCCTCTCAGATAGCCAAATTTTTGGGATTCATATTGAATTCTAAGAATATGACCATCTCCATGATCCCGGAGAAGGCTGATATTGTACGATCTAAGTGTCACAGCCTTGTGCAGATACAAGGTCCTGCCCAAATCCGAGAGGTGGCCTCAGTTGTGGGGTTGATGGTATCCTCATTTGCAGGAGTGTACTATGGGCCATTATTTTATAGATCTCTAGAGAATATCAAAACTGATGCACTGCAAGCAAATGGCTGGGATCTTGAGGGGAAAGTAACACTCTCACCCCTGTGCGAACAAGACCTCCTTTGGTGGATAAATAATGTTGACCAATATCCACAAACCATCACACCACAAATCCCACATCTAACCCTGACAACCGACAGCTCACTTACGGGCTGGGGGGCAGTGATAGAGGGTACCTCAAGTGTTGCAAGTGGTAGATGGTCATTCCAGGAATCCCAACTTCATATTAATTTCCTAGAGTTAAAAGCCATCCTTCTGGGACTGCAGTCACTCTGCAGTCACCTTACAAATTGTACCATCAAAGTGCTTTGTGACAATACAACTGCAGTCTCGTACATCCGCAGTATGGGTGGCTCTAAATCTAGGAACTGCAATGATATAACTAGGGAAATTCTCATCTGGTGCATGCAGAGGCAGCTGGCACTATCAATCTCCCACATACCAGGGAAATTAAATACAGAAGCTGATAGAGCTAGCAGAGAATCACACAACAGTAATACAGAATGGTCCCTAGACCCTACCATTTTTGATGAACTTAAACTTAAATGGGGCGATCCTGAAATAGACATGTTTGCATCAAGGCTGAACCACAAAGTGTCTCCATATGTAGCCTGGAAACCAGATCCAGGTGCAGCAGCTATTGATGCATTCACTTTGGATTGGTCCAGATATAAACTTATCTATTGTTTTCCTCCTTTCAGCCTCATAGGCAAAGTCCTTCAGTTTATCCAAGAAAGCAGAACAACAGCCATACTTGTGTACCCATACTGGCCAACCCAGGTGTGGTACCCACAGCTCCTACAGTTGATGAAATCTCCTCCAATATCAATCAAAATGCACCGCAAAACCATTATTCTCCCACATCAACCAGAACAAGTCCACCCATTATATCCCAAACTTCAACTTCATGGATGTCTCTTATCAGGGCATCCTTAGCTGCTCAAGGCATAACGGGGGAACCTCAGGACATCATCGTGGCGTCATGGCGAGATGGAACCCGCAAACAATACTGCACATATATTACAGCCTGGTTAAAGTACTGCTCTGATTGTAACATCAGCCAAGTCAATCCCAAGCTGCAGCAAGTCCTTGATTTCCTTACTCTGCAATCTAAACGTGTGGGATATAGTGCAGTTGCAACTGCCCGAAGTGCACTGTCAAGTTTCATTAAAGTTGATGGTGTAAAAGTGGGTGACCACCCCTTGGTGTCAAGGTTTATGACTGGCCTGTTTAATCAAAAGCCAGCCCCTCCACGCTACTCTGAGACTTGGGACCCCCAAATAGTGCTTAACCACCTTAAGACATTTCCAGCTATTGATGATATGTCACTGAAACAGCTTACCCTGAAACTGGTCATGCTTATGGCCCTATTGTCTGCACAGAGAGTTCAGACTTTACAGTCCTTGTCCTTGGAAGAAATGAGTACCCTACCTGGAAAGTATGTCTTTCGCATCTCTTCTGTTTTAAAACAAACAACTGCCAAAGGGGGCCAGAACAGACATTTACTACCTGTTACTTTTCATAGTTACCCCCTGGACAAACGACTGTGTATCGTGGAGCTACTTTCAGCTTATGTTAAAAGAACCGCTACTCTCAGGAAAGAGACAAAGCAGTTGCTTATTTGCCATGCTGAGCCTCATGGACCAGCTTCCAGGGACACAATATCACGTTGGATAAAACAAACCATGAAGGATGCGGGAATTGATACTACGGTTTTCAAACCCCACAGCACTAGGGGTGCCTCTACTTCAGCAGCTAAAGCATTGAATGTTCCTGTTCAGGTTATAATGAACACTGCTGGATGGCGTTCTGATTCTACTTTTGCCAAATTCTATGATCGCCCTGTCCTCACTGCAAACAACTTTGCTGCAGCAATTCTGGGAGATAAGAAATAATATATTGTAATCTCAAATAACTCCCTTCTTTGAGCCAGTGCATATTCAAACACTGCCTTATATCGATATCAGTTGTTGTTGCAGTATTTACTACTATCATGTAAGAGGCCTATTACAAATACACATTATGTTGTGTTCATTCACCACTTTTTGTTGTCTGAGTTTTCTGTGGCTTTGAGCTTTAAAGTCTCACGTGACCTCCGATTGTATGCAAATGCGAGGTAGAATTGTTAATTAAACGAGACTTACCTGTAAGTCGTGGTTTGATTGAGATTCTACCGTAGCATTTGCAGGAATGAGGAGGTCACATCCCGCCCTACCCCATCCCTATTGTTGGTGACCTCTCATTCCTGCTTTGTCAAAGCCCCACAAAACCGCTTTTAAGACTGAGCTCGGATATCGCATACTTGCTACCCACGTGACCTCCTCATTCCTGCAAATGCTACGGTAGAATCTCAATCAAACCACGACTTACAGGTAAGTCTCGTTTAATTAACAATTTTGCAACAACACTAGACGTGCTTGGGTACCGCCCATAGCAACCTCTTACCCCAAGCGTCTGTTTGGCGTACATCCGACCGTTTTCCGAGAAACGCCTGATGACCACGTGACCCCGCATGATATTTAATTCCTAGAAACCTTCCGCAAAGGTGTACTACTGTACATTTTACCGAGAAATCGGTTTGCTTGGACATCGAAATTTCGCCGGCTTTGCTAATTCAACAAAGAAGTTAATGGATTCTGCGCTCAATTACAAGGCAATTACAGGTATTGACGTACGTAATCATGAGGAATCTTCAGTTTCTATCTTATTTCACGCAAACATATATTCAGTGTGATTTTCAAATGGCATTTGGCCTGGTCTAGGTCGATTTATACCTTGCCGTTCTTTGAGGTTTTAAGAAAGATCACCCGAATAAATCGTAGCGAGTTACTTTGGGGTAGACGGATCAAGCCTACAGCTTATTTAACGTTTTGTCAATAGTTTTAAACAACTATATTATATTTTCGGGCTTCTTCAGTAATTGGCGTCTTTTTGCCACAAGTGCAAAGTACACCGAGACTTATATTCTTCCATTTTATCATCTTCTTTTTATGGGTACATGTTATGTTTCTAGGCAAAACAGCGCAAAATTGTGTACTTTCTGTAGTTTACCCTATTTCCGTACCAAGCTTCGAAAGCCTTCTGAGACGTACAAGTTTCGAGTTGCATGTAGTTAGGGACCTTCGATCTATTTACTTTTCTCCCGCTTAACGTCAACTGGACGTTTAGGGGAAGACAGGGGGGAGAGGGGGGAAGGCAGTGGACGTAATTGCGGGGCATTTTTGGACAAAAGCAAATTGATGCCGACTTTAATAAATGGCGGCCATATACCAGCGATTCTAGCTTTGAACTCTGAATATAGCATAGAGTAGTAGCAAATGAAAAGCATCGACAGGAAAAAGCAGTTATCCAGATTTTTCAAGAGAACAGGTAGGAGAAAGCATAATTCGAAGTATGAAGTTTCGACCACGTTTTAAAAGCAGTAAATTGTGTTCATACGGTTGACATCTTTACGTAAGTGCATGTCACTATTCCTTCAGGAATGTAGTGACTTTTGAGGTAGCAAAATTTCACGTGGAGGGGGAAGTCTGACCTAAACGTCCAGTTAACGTTGAGCGGGGAAAAAGTGAATATGTAGATAACCATAATATGGTTATCTGTCATTGTTTTAGTCGGATATAACAGTGTGTCATGCATGATAAAATCGAGTTTTGACTCAAGAGAGCGTGCCGGATAATTTTTGGTCAAATAGCAGCAAATAGCTAAGTTCAGCTTTATTCAGGTCCTAAAGTGGACAAAAAAAAGAAGGAAGAAAGAAACAAAACAATATATTTTTTGGCAGAAGAGAACCGGCCGGTATTTCCGCCTGTAAACATTTCATATCACACTACACTTTTCCGAGCAAAAAAGTGAATGAAGCTTTTGTCATAACTTGACCCTGGATTTCTCGGAATAGCTTCCTGTTTACCAAGAACTCGACGTTCTGTCGCAATTTGTTATAGCTTTCATAAATTCTAATAATTTATTACTTAATTTGTAATACCTATCGCAATTTGGAAGAACTTTGTCGTAATTAGTAATAAAAAAGCTGCCGTAATTTGTAATAAGCAAAGCTGACGCAATTTGTAATAACTTTATCGTGAATTGTAATAATAAGCATTCTTTAATATATACTTTTCAAACAAAAGGCTTGATTTTCGAGTGGTCTTCCATCTTCAAGGCGACAGTACAAGTTTCATGAACTTTGATCTGAAAAGACATGATTGCAGCTATTTGATTTTCTTAGGAACAGCGGTGTCAACCTCGGGAATGACGTTTTGCATGAAAAACAAGGGTAGTCTGATCGAGTGATCTCAAACTCCTGCAAAAAGTTTCAAATTTTAGTGCAAGTTTGCAAAAGCCGGATTAGTCATTTGGACCGCCTTTCAGGTTCTTAAGTTTGCCTTCCTGTGGTATAACACAGGTGGCAAAAATAGCTTCCACTCTCATTTAATGAATATGTCAGAATACTTTAAGCTTCCTGACTTTAACCGGCTGATTTATTAGATATAGCTATGGTAAAAAGCTATGTAAGTTCAATGAAACAGGAATATATCTCATATTGAGAAAACACCCTTCAACATTCTCAAAAACTTGAATTTTATAGATCTTTTAAAACCGATCATACCTCCTCTAGTTACTTAGACTTAACAAGAGGAACAGCTGGGAGAAGGGCTTTAGTAAAACTACGAATGAGCAGCCACAAACTAATGATAGAAATATGCAGATATAATCAAACTACGAAGGATAATAGGCATTGCCCTTTTTGTGGATGCAATATAATAGAAGACGAAGTGCACTTTCTTTTTCTTTTTTTTTATGTCCAACATACTTTATGATTAGGAATAAATTTTACTATAAAGTCAAGAGTCTGATTCCAAATATTACACAGTTACCTATAAACGGTTTGATCAACGAACTGATGATAATTACTTTATCAATATACAATTCATAAAATATATTTCAGCTTGTTTTGATGTTCGTGACAAATTATTATCAAAGCAACGTAATTGCCCTGTGTCAGTGTAATTTTGATTCCTAAAAATAGCTGCAATACTGTATGTGCTTGTATAGTCATGCAAATAAAGCTCGTTGTTGTTAAATTTATACGCCAAAGTTAATGATAATAGTTATGGTAATAATAATGATGATAATATAGGAATAAATAAATCCCCAATTCTTTTTGATGCTGTTTCGCGTTTTACCCTGATGGAGGTTTGGAACAAAATTTGGACCAACTTCCCTCTTTCTGTCGGTCTTAGATCGTTATAATTTACATGTTCCTTCATGTAAACATTCAAACCGGGGATGTGGTGTTGCATAAGCTGTGATTGCCGAACCCCTATTGCAAAAGACTGAAAAGACACCGAACCTGAATGCATAAGTGAAACCATAAGATAACATTGTTAATATCATAGGTGACGAATTACTCCTTAATTTTGGCGCGAAATTTCAGCGTTAATTTGTAATTTCACAGAGGTGGAAAAAGAATTTGTTGTGAAAACAGCAGTGAATAGTAAGATATAGGCAGCTAATATTGTGAATTGAACTATCCTACTTAAAAATTTGTGTTCGATTATATGAAAGTATTGACGTGAATTCACTTAAACTGCGTAATTGAAACACTCTTAGGATGCATTTGTAACATACGGGTAAAGCCGTCAGTTTCGCCCGCTGCAAATTTTTTAAGGCTTGAGCTCAAAAACAATGGAAAATTCCAACGGACAAATGCGAAGGCTGTACGCTTATATTGCCCTGTAAATGAATTCGCCCACTGATTATAAAACAAAACCAGTAATATATAGATTTAACCAAGGCTGCGTCCAGTCCACATATGGTTTATGTTTATAGCTCATTTTTCCTTTTAAATTCTACTCAAATGGTAAATGAGGCCATTTCCTGAGTTTAGAACATGTTGTTTTTGCAAAGTCGGACCGACAAACTGTTACGTGTAAACTACACAATATCTGATACTCAGTAACCTTTACTGTAGGTTGTACTATTTGTTTCTTCTGGCGGAAAGACCCGAAAGGTTGATGACTTATTCAACATTTCCTCCTATGAATAACCATAATCAGTTTGCAGTCTACACAAACTGCCCTTTGGGTGTTGAAATCGTCTCTCTGTCTCATATCTTTAACGCTGTGGCTACATGGCCGGTAACCGGCCAAGGTTTTCAAAACACTAACTGACCGGCAGTCTTGTCTTTTCTGTAAATTTCACAAATCGAAAAAAAACGGCTTATCTAAACTATCATATGTTGATTACTAAAAGTCAAGCGATTCTGAAACGCTTTAAGGATCTCAAATTTAGCGTTTGGTTTACGCTGGAATCAGAAAACGAAACCATGTTTGTGACACTTATAACGTTCTTTAGGTCGACAGCCGGTCAAGATTTTTAAAACACTAAATGACCGGCAGTCTACCCTGCTAGCAGAGTCGCTTCGATATTTCCTAGATAAGTCGGGAAAGAGGAAAGGGGAAAAGAGGAAAAAGGAAAGAGGAAAGAGGAAAGAGGAAAGAGGAAAGAGGAAAAAAGTCCTAAGTGTCACAAAACATGGTTTCGTTTTCTGAGCCCAGCGTAAACCAAACACTAAACTTGAGATCTACAAAGCATTTCAGGATCGCTTGACTTTTCTTAATCGACATATGATAGTTTGGATTGGCTGGAATTCTTAGATAAGTCAAATTTATTGAAAATACCGTACTGCCGGTCATTTAGTGTTTTGGAAACCTTGACTGGTTAACGGCCATAAAATGACGTTGTAGTCAACAGCAACAACAACGGCAAAGAAATGTACAAAACAATGTAAGTTGCACATGCAAAGCTGTCTTTTGCTAATTAGACCTATTGCTGTTGCTGCTATCGTAGTTATTTCTTTTTTGCCGTTCTCAATGCTGTCGTCGTTTAGCATAACACGATTTTATTTTTGTGTGACTAATTAACATGTATAAGTACAGCAACTAGAGATTCGCTTTTAGCCATGGCTTCGCCGTACAAGAACACGATAATTTTAAAACTTTAGTTACCTGAAATGAAAAAAAGGCTTCGGTTGCCGGCAAGTAGTCTGTTGGCGAACGAAACGCAAGGTACACGTCTGGGTTTCCCTTCACCACCCTAGTGGGGTTTTACCCTACCCTCAGAGTCTGTACGGATGGACGGCGTTCGGGCGTACGCTGACGTCATAACCAAATTTTTTAGGATCCATCGGTTTCCAATTTTCTTCAGCTATGGGGCTCCGCTCGCGCGCGGGAGCTCCGCTACTAATTTACATTTATACCTTTAGGCACGTAGTGGTCATGTGGGCCTTTCGGTCTCGCCCTGTCCCTCTACGTGACGTGTTATGCAGTCTAGGCACTTTTTGTGGGATAAAAGGAGTTGCATGTCTAGAACAATCCCTGTTTAAACTCGTAGCCGCCACGCCAACATAACTTAGAGCTGCAGATGACGAAATCCTTTTTTACTTCCGCCGCCATCGCGGCTGCCTCCTAACTCCTTTCCGATGTTTTCACTTTGAATCAACTTGGTGGCCGTTTTATCTATTCCCACCTTTGTCGAATATATTAATATGAATTGTCTGTCGTCACAGGCGCAGGCTTTTTTTTGACATTTCTATTAAAAGCCACTAGCGTGGCAAATTTGTTGTACCGTGTGTTTTTCATTCGAAAACAGAGCTTGCCGCATACATTCAACACCCACATTGTATTCTTTCTTGATGCTGGTTTGGTCGCGGTATAAATGGGATTTAAAGGAGTACGCGACTTTTAACTTGTGTTTTACCTGTTTTGCGATGCCGTTTGTTACTTATGTTTGCATAGTAGCTTGCACGAAAGGCGTGTGTTCAGCAAAGTTGAAGAGGGGAATAAAGGCGCGCTAGGAAGGAGGGAAGGTCCCTTTTCTTCTTCCTGGCGCGCGTCTTTCACTATCGCGCGCATTTATTTCATATCTCCCCTGCTCTTCAAACGTCTGCCACGCAAGCCATTTGTATTTGCGCATAGAATGCTCAAACGGCTTTTTTTCTAACTTCCTTTATTTACAGGTCGTGATATCTTATTCGGTTATTTGCTAATACTTCGTGGCCATTTTCTAACTCAAAGGTGAGCACAATGTCGATCTTAAGCTAGGTACATTCTGATCATTCTTGCATTATGAGCCTGTACGATATTCTTGGTCCACATTCCTACAGTATGTGACTATCTATGATAATTATTCCATAATATCAAGCCTCTCAAGATTAGTTCACTTTTTGTTCTGTCAGTAAATCCCTGGGTAACCAGCATGTTTACTTTTATTTATTTTATTTCTTTTACAACCCTGTCCCTAGAGCCTCGCTCTGAAGAAAAGACAAGCAAAATGACAGTGACTGAGGCTTGATCGATGAAAATGAGTGAGTAGCAATTTTTAAAGTGGTTGTTAAGTGCAGTATGTCTGTGAGATCAGGCTGTTCAATCCTTTGTAGCATTTTCCAGCTGTAAGCTTTTCAAGCTCATGGTTTCGATTAAAGTAAGATTTTCGTACAACCCCATACATTTATTATTAGCAACTTAATACTTTTTCACGCAAATAGTTAATTTTATACCAAAAGGGTTGAGACATGTGTTCATAATTAATGTATGGGGCTGTAAGGAAATCTTGCCGTCCAAACACTTAAGGTGGTCCGAAGCTATTTATATGCGTGTTGGTTATGTTTTAGAATCGCATTTCTCAGGAGGAACTATTTAGCCAAGTTTTTGGCATCCTTATTAAAGAATAGTGGAACTTCGAGAAAATGTTATTTAATTTCTTAAAGGTTTAAAAACGTTTGAGATGTTTGCATATTTTTAAATCTGAATTTTTGCGAAAAATGAAATAACTTCGAAATCCCACGACAGAGTTTTCCTATAATTCAGCAAATAAGCCTTAGAGCGCTAGTTTTATGTCAGCAAGTTTAAAGTCAATCGTGGCCATACAACTCACTGCACAAAATGCTGGTCAAATTTAACCTTAAAATGTTACGCTAACACATTTGTGAAAGGTGACACACATATAGAGGAAGAGTGCCGACAGACTATCTCCTACCTGAAAGGGTGTTCTTACCCAAGGCTTTCAGATAGGAGATAGTCCGTCGGCACTCTTCCTCTATATGTGATTCAACTTTCGTGATGTTAGCGTGGCATTTTACGGTTATATGACCAGCGGGTTATGTGACCACGATTGACTCCAAACTCACAGATACAAAACTAGAGAGCTCCGAGGCTTATCTGCTGAAGTTAAGGAAACTGATTCGAATCTGTCGTAGGATTTCGAAGTTATTAACATTTTTCACAAAAATGCGGCTTTAAATATGTACCGTTTTTATACCTACAAGAAAATAATAAACAAGTCAAGACAGGAATTTTATTTATACCACACACAGAAAAAAAAACATTAGAAAAGACAATACTACCTATGTAAGGTATAAACCACCTAAAAAATAGCTTAAAAGCTGATCCTAGCTAAGAGGCATTATAGATTAATTAAGAATATTAAAGAGATTGTTTCATGGAGGGACAAGTAGAAAATGATGTAAAAAAACAAACAAACAAATAAACATCGAGAAAAACGCACAAGCACAGACTGAATCACTGAAAAATTGAGGAACTGGAGCAAATATTGGAAAAGAAAAAAGTTAATATGAAGTCTTTTTCAAAGGACTGTTTAAACTTGCGAAGAGTAACACACTTAAAGGGGCTATGTCACCCAACACGCATGCGCGAGCCACTGAAAACAAACTTGAAAAAGACGGCCCAACTTTTTCAAGTTGTGTCGGAGATTTTGGAAGGCTGTTTTTATCTGTCTAAATCTCAGCCATCGTTCGATAGTTAGCGAAGTTTTGTATTAAGAATCGTTCTATGGTGATTACAGAACAATTTTTTGGCGTTATTTTAAAATTGTTTGCCTGTGGAATGTTTTTACGTGGATTTACTGTGTCCTCTTATCAGCGGCCGTTGTAATGGCAGAGTTAATGACGGCTACTCCACAATGAGTGATGGAATCTTTGATGGAATCTTCCCTATAGTTCACAGGACCTTTCTATTGAGTTATTTTAGAGGCTGCTGGCTCTTGGATTTTTCTTGTGCTCAAAGTATGTGGACATATAATGAAGCGGCTATCGAGTTGGCGGCGGCCGTTTTTTGTAAACGATTACAAGAGCATCAGGCCATGAGTTTCGTGACGAAACTAAACTCATGGCGAAGGAAACATTCTAAAATTCGGCTAGATTCCTTCTTGTATTTATCTCGATTCACGGCAAAGATAAACACGACCGTTTGCTCGTCCAGATTGTTCTCAACGGACTTAGAGAGGCACCTTAGTACGAGTTAGATCCTGTAAATGCCATGTTTTTGAATTGTTTGTGTTCGAGCATAATTTTGGAAAATAACAGAGTTTACTTTCCCCTTTTATCAACGGACTGCTTATAGTGGAGTAGTATACCAATGATGCTGGGTTCTGTTTTTCTCGACGTCGCAGTGATTCGGCACGATCGAACAATTTTGCGCGATAATGTATGTTTCCCTAAGATCAAAACAAAGACTTGGTCTCTTGTTCTATCAGCATCTAAATTATAAAATCAGTAGCGACAGAGAAGTCTAATTGTTAATGATTTGAAACAGTCTTGGTCTTTATCTTCGGTCTAGCGTCTTTTGTAGCTCGTTTGTAAAATACAACTTCCATTTATTTTGTTGAATAAGACAATATGTTGTTGTTGAATTTTTGTGCGCTCTATTTTATGAATGGCATGCGTTTTTACTGCAAAACTACAAGTAAAATTGTCGTCACAATTTTATTCTTGATCTAGCATAACCAGAGAAGAAACGTTCCATAAATTCTATCGAAATATCCCTTATCCAAACCCATTTCGCTTGTTAACCTCTCTAAATTCGGAACCTTGGACGTGACAGAGAACATGAAGAAAGTCACGCGTTAATTAAAAACAATAGAATTTTGACAGTTGAAAGTAATTTGCATAACCTCAGAGCGCACATGGAGAAAGTCACGCGTTAAAAACAATAGAATTTTGACAGTTGAAAGTAATTTGCATAACCTCAGAGCGCGTGCTCTCCAGCTGACATAGCCCCTTTAAGAGATCCTTCAAAAAAAAAAATTTAAAAAAGAACATAATCCAAAGAACAGCTCCCTTAAAGCGAATATTAAATTTGCCATAATTTGTTTTCACCAAAGGAATGCAAAATGTAGGGGCTAGAGGGGCCACATGCTTTCCCAGATCTAAGACTTGAAATAATATCTTGAATTTCCAGTATGGATCTAGGACTAAGAAAAAACTGTTAAAAAAAGCTTAAAAAGAAAGGTTGTAAAAACAGTGTCAGCCCTAGGAATACCTTGACTAAGAGTGTTGTCAACATTTGCCAATATTTGTATATTTGTTCCACTATTCTTTATTAAGGATGCCAAAAATCATAGAAATCGGCTAAATCGTTTTTGCTGGAAAATGTGATTAAAAAACATAACCAACAAATAGGGCTGAGCCACCTTAAATATTCCCCCGAACCGTGAGCAGTCTATTGCGAAACCTTTTTCACTCTAAACCTCACATCTCAGCTGAGAGAATATTTAGAAACTCTGAATAACCATTATTTGTACGGTAACTGTATGTCCTGTGTTCCGAGTAGTTTCGTTTTGATTTATGGCTGTGTATAACATTACTATGTTTAACTTTACTATGTGTGATTTTCCTAATAATTTGTCGTTCTTATACAGACTAAATCTATTATTACCATACTCTCATTTTCGGGGACTGAAGAGGAATAACGGCATCGGAATAGCGTAAATTTTCTAGTTAATATGATAATGGCTTTTAAGGGTTGGAGCCCTTCGAAAAGGAATAATGAAATTGTGCGGGAATGATGGAATAACGAAACTTTTCGAGAAGGAATTATGGAATAATGGAATACAATGAAATTTTTTTGCACGGAATAATGAGATAATTAACCGCCGGTTATTCCCCCTCACTGTGCCTGATTAATTCCATTCGTGCAGCTATGAAGCTATTTCCACTCTGTTCACTGTAAGTTTGTAACGCATTAACGCATACAAACTTGCGTGTCTGATGCTCCCACCTACGCGTGAGCGGAAGTTTTCCTAAAGAGCCCCTAGAATGGATTAGTGCAAATACGGATGAATATCAGCACCGTGTGAACGAATAGGTTTGCATGCACTTAAAGACGGTCTCGTCCGAACATGGCCTTAAATTCTTTGTACGCACGTCTTACTTAAACTGTCTGGGAGTCTCTTTATAGCAATGTCCCATCAATTCCTTTTCTTCCAAGAAAAATATTATGGTATCTTGAATTCTAGTGAACGAAGATGATGAAGGATTTAATCTCATTCAGCCCACGCTGATCCAGCAGTTGAAGACCATTCTAGATCAGTATCCTGACGATGGACAGATTTTGAAGGTAAGAAATGTGAAAGACTTAAGGAAACCTCGGTATCTGTTCAAAGAGAGGTACTCCTTTTACCCTTCTAGTATTTTCGTTTTCTGAGTAATATCTGAAGTTGGGACAATCGAACATGGAGAACTTGAACATTGGGCTTGATGAGACGTGATGTGAAGAGTTTGGATAGGATATGACGAGACGCAATGAGATGGGATGAAATGGTAAAAGATGAGATGAAGTGATGTGAAACGGATGGGATGTGGGATGATTTTGCCAAGGAGAGAAAGACAAGGACAATGAGATACGATTAGATAAGAAAAGAGATAGCATTGGATGTAGCCTGCAGTGCAGACGTATTTTGGGTGGGCGAAACCTTGTTCGTGTTCGTATTGTTGTGGCCACCATCTTTGATTTTATGACAGTGGAAGATTGGGGAGAGTGGAAATACTAACCCTTAGGGTAGGTGCTCCCTTTGACTCGCCCCATTTCTTCCTCCCTTTGGGAAGTTTCAACATAGTGTTTTCGCGAGCAAAAACATTTGTGCCCCCGAAGAAAACGACTGCACTGCAGGCTACATTGGATGGTTTACTAAGTGAGACGAGATAAGATTAATCAATCGGTAAAAAGAGAAACAAATTAAAATTAGTAGTAAATAAATGTCTAACTTGATGCTTTAAGGTGGAGAAAGTACTGTATATCCCGAAAGTTAATGTGTGATATATTAAAAGAAGTGGCTCCGTTATAAAGATACTCATTGAAGAATTGAGCCGTTTATACTCCTCTTTTTTTAATTGCATTTATGTATTAGGAGCTCATCCAAAATGCCGAGGATGCTAGAGCAACTCAAGTGAAATTCCTCCATGACCTGCACAGCTATGGAACAGAGAAACTGCATAGCGAAGGACTTGCCCAGTTCCAGGTAATCTGTGAATGATGTGGTAAACTCTCAGAAGGAATGATTTTTTGTCTTTTCGTTTCACTCTTTCTGTAAGAATGATTTTTATCAGGGTAGGGGTTTCGCATAATCCCCTCTCCCCTTTATTACTTTTCTAACAGTCCTTCCCTTACCGAAGAATTTACCCACAGCTCACAGGTCAATATCGTCTACAAAATGTCTTACAGCTTTATGGTCTATATTTAAAAAGATATAAATCTTATAAAAACTGACATCCGTACTATATTTGTCGCACATTCTACTTGGTATTGCATTTTCATTCCATTTAGTGACCAGTTCCTTACGGCTGGATATGACTTAATTGTGTGAAGATGCTGTGAGTCAGATTTGAGCACGCGAAAGACTGGCAACTCTTAGGCATATTGCGATATGGGCAGCAAGCCTAT
This sequence comes from Porites cylindrica, assembly GCA_964035525.1. Classification (NCBI taxonomy): domain Eukaryota; kingdom Metazoa; phylum Cnidaria; class Anthozoa; order Scleractinia; family Poritidae; genus Porites; species Porites cylindrica. Next base: position 33,060,794 of record OZ037777.1, on the reverse strand, counting down.
TCTCCTATTGGACGATATAAAACAAACTCCTCATGTCAAAACGTCGGCTCTGGGTTGTGTTTTCCGACGCATGGTGTTCTACATTTACAACTTTAATCTATAACGATTTCCCATTACATACATTAGATGTTTCTTATATCATTTTTATTAATGTCCACTAGGGCCCAGCACTCTACGCCTACAACAACGCCAAGTTCACCCCTGATGACTGGAAAGGTATCAGGATGCTCTGTGACAGTATAAAAGTCAAGGATCCAATGAAAGTTGGTCGGTTTGGCCTCGGTTTCAAATCGGTGTTTCACATCACAGGTGATATATTTATCAGACCTCCACTGATCATGTTATAATTAATGGCAGCAAAATCTGACAAAATTAATCATTACTTATTCCAAAGGTCATTACTGTTCATTACTTTAATAACCAAAGCACAATTATTTGGCAATTAATGAATGAGGCTGAGTAGGATATGAAGAATTTAGCAGATCGAGGAGGGTGTTATCCGCCAAGGCCGAAAGCCGAGGTGGATAGCACTCTCCGAGATCTGCTTAATTGTTCATATCCTACGACAGCCGAATTCATTAATTGCTTTATTATTCATTCAAAATATTTCCTAGTTTAAAAACATAGCTAAAACATGCTTACCTGCATTGATGTTAAGTTCATCTTCGATACTGTACGTTTAGGTTTGTCCAGCTCCGCAAATATTCTCCAAATAGCAGATCTCGCCCTCTGAGTTGCCTTCTTCCTGTTTTTGCCATGTTTTTAGCTATTATTTCGCCTAGTTCCAGCTGTAGTTCTTACTCTTGAAACGAGTGAAATGTCCGCCATTCTTTTTTTCACTACCAAAACAACTCAACCTCGTCCCCAGGTCTTCTCGGTAACGGTGCCTTAAACTGTAGAGTGCTGCATTTTTGACGTCATTTCCTCGTTAAACACAAAATTCTTCCAAATTTGGTCATCAGTAACTGGTTATGGTGAATTATGCGTTTGCTTTTAGCCAATCAGAATTAGGGAAATATTTTAAACGAATAATAAATATTATTATTATTCATTCAAAATATTTCCCTGATTCTGATTGGCTAAAAGCACACGCATAATTCACCATAACTAGCTACTGATGACCAAATTTGGAAGAATTTTGCGTTTAATGAACCGATGACGTCTAAAGTGCAGCTCGTGCAGGTTAATGCACCGTTAACCGAGAAGACCTGGGGACGAGGCTGAGTTGTTTTGGTTGTGAAAACAAAAATGGCGGAAATTTCACTCGTGTCAAGAGTAAGAACTAGGCGAAATAATTGCTAAAAACATGGTAAGAACAGGAAGAAGAGAACTCGAGGGGCGACATCTGCTATTTGGAGGATATTTGCGGAGCTGAACAACGCTAAACGAGCATTATCGAAGATGAACTTAACATCATCGATGCATCTATGGAGGTAAGCATGTTTTAGCCATGTTTTTAAAGTAGGAATTATTTTGAATGAATAATAAAACAATTATTGAATTCGGCTTTCGTATCATATAAAGAATTATGGATCCTCGATCTCCATAATTCTTCATAAGATATTCAGCCTCATTCACTAATTGTTAATTAACAGTCGCCATCAATGGGGTTCTTTTCTACGTACATTACACCTATCGCCAACAAAGATGACAAGACTCTCAGCTTTACGACACTGGCTTTTGGAAAAAAAAAAACACCCGAAGGCTTAGCATTCTGGCGGCACATTAAAAAAAAGACTGGGGTAGGGGGGAATTTTCTTTTTTTTTTACGGCCGATTGAAGGAATAGACTTTAACCCATTTACTTCTCATTCACCTGAAATGGGAAACTGATTTGTTTTTTTATCTTTTTTGGTGATAACATTGCGCTCGCATTCGCGAGTTTTTAATCTGTTAAAATCAATAAAAAGTCTTAATCAAACATCAAATCAATTTAAGTTTTAATTATTTAGCTTTTGGTTAATCCGATATTGTCAGCCAAGCTATTATCCTTTAATGTCTACGAACTGTCCAATTAAGGATTAATTTGGATAGTTTGAGATAGGGCTTTCCTTTAGAAATAGGCAAACTGCCCAATTTAAGAAAAATAGGACAGCTGGTCTGCGCCAATCAAATGCCAGAAAATTCAATAGGCAATGCAAACTAGCCAATCAGTCCAAAGTCTCTGTGACAACGCGCCAAAAAAAGTTTTATTAGCTGACGGCGGTTCGTCAGCGAACACTCTTGGCTTCTTGTTGCAATGAATGTCATTTTGTTTTGCTGCTGTTTTTTTAATTTTGGCTTCTTGTCTGAGCCATTTAAAAGGAAAATGTATGACCAAACTGATGAAAGTTTGTATTGGAAACAATCAACATTATACAAATACAAACGGACGCCTGCGGAAATCGTTTGAGGTAATGAATGTCTGTCTTTCAACTCGAACTTGCGCTTTTCACCTGTAGCACCGTATGATTCAGATCATTGAAGGAGCTTTCTAAATTTCAATTGGCAACAAAATGCCAAAGTGTGAAAGAGCAATACCAGTTCAACGTTTGTTTACTTGTAAAGAATAAGTTGAAATTATCTGACACTATAAGAATAAACCTTTTTTAGATCTTGCAGTGTAATTTTGTGTCAACTACAAACAGACGGGTTCGAGTGTACAATATTTCGCGTCTGTGACACGCTAAAAAATCTGGATTAACTAACCAGCTATATAATATATTAATAAGTAAGAGGACTACATGCTTGTTTAATTTGGAAATAATTGAATTCAAAAAATTCCTTTGACAACCAAATTGGTCTCGGCCTACTGCCTTGTCTAATTTTGGCTGTTCTGGAATTTTTTTCATCCAATTATTTCCAAATTGGACAGCATGTAGTCCTATTACATATACAAATCCATAGGCGGCGAAGCAGGGGGGAGGGGATTTCCATAGCCCCCACGAACAAAACTTTGGGGGGCATAGCACCCCACGTTTTGGTGCCGAAAATATTGCTGGTGCAGTACAAAAATTGTCAACGTATTCAGTCTCGGATGTAAATCTCAAGAACCACATGATAGGCGCCATGAAGCAGGACCGCCGGAACAACTGCCTACTGATGCATTGCCACAAATCGATTACGGACACACTAGACAATGAAGACTGCAAAGAGGTTTGCTTGTGCCAAAGAAAAACGCAAAGTGCATTTTGAACAATTTGAGTAATGGTTCGCACCTGGCTCAGTGAAGGATGGTAGATGGGCCTATATATGGTGGCGGGGGGGACGTATAAGTGTGGAGGGTATAATGGGACGTTTTAGGTGTGCTCTTTCGCGTGTTTGGTTTTCCCCCACCGTCTTGTAACACCCTGACATCTTTATTCGTAGCATCTAGCCTGGACGCCATCTTCTCCTTCAGATGTACAGAACGTTGCGCAGCAATGTTGTAATTTCACACGTGCAATCATAAATTCACACCGAAATTTCGCGACAAAATTAAGAAGTTATTTTTTCAGCCATGATATTATAGCTTTAACGTTTTACTTCATTTTTTTTTTATTTTTAGATCTACCGAGTATATTAAGCGGTTCACAGATCGGTGTTATAGACCCACACGAGGAGTTCTTTACCGAAGGGAGAAATCGACGAACAGGTTACAGCTGGAGGATGAAGAACGATCTTCACATTATGGAAAATATACCAGACCAATTTGCCCCCTACAAAGGAATATTTGACTGTACAGATGATGTTTTCTCCAGAGGCTGTTACAACGGTACTCTATTTCGCTTTCCACTACGACACCGACCCTCTGAACTTTCTCCGACTCACTACTCCGCTGAAAAGGTGCACACATTATTTGAGGGATTCATGGCTGACGCACACTTGATCCTCCTTTTCTTGCAACATCTGGAATCTATCGAGCTGTACGTCCGTGAGGAACACGACAATCAACCAAGAAAAACGTTTCAAGTTCGAATCACAGATGAAAGCCTTCGTTTGGTACGAGAAAAGAGGGAGGAATTTCACAACAAGATCTCCACAGGCAGTCTTTTGCCCCATCCTGTTCAAGTAACCTATCCGATAAAGGTTGAGACTGTACACTTTTCTCAAGGCTCAGAAACCACCAAAAGTCATTCGTTTCTTGTAACCAACTACTTTTGTGGCGAGGAGATATCGCCTGACTTTCAAACCCTGGCTAAAGATCAAAGCCTTAGCTACTTACCCTTAGTTGGTGTTGCCATGGCATTACCAACAAGTCCCAGTGAACCTACTCCGGAGATTCAAGGCCACGTGTTTTGTGTTTTACCTCTACCAGTTCAAAAGACAAGCCTGACAGGTTTGCCGGTTCATGTAAATGGCTTCTTTGCCTTGAGTCAGAACAGACGTTACATCAAATCTCCAAACGCAGAACAGGAAGATCAGGAGCTAACTGACAAGTCCCTCCTATGGAATAGGTGTCTTTTGAAGGAAGCTCTACCCAAGGCATATGCAGCGATGCTACTAGAAGCCATCAACGAGAAGAGTTACAATATACAAGAAGAGACCGTTTACAGGTAAGGCTAAAATGTGTTAGCCTCTATGAAATAAGACAGCGGCACCCAACGTCAATTTTCGCAAAGTATCTGTTAGGAAGACGATTTGAGATCGAGAATTTTCGGAACATTTTTGTAAAATTTCTTGCTTGCCTGCCTCTCCTAGGATTTTCGAACATCTAAAACATGGTATAATTGCCCATTTTTAACGGATTTTTACCCTAAAACGGTCGCCTAGAATTTTCGGGAGACTTTTTTCTAGCTGAAATTTTCGAAACTGTAAGTTTTGATCCTTATAAGTTTCGGATCACTAGACTTTCAGCTAGCAAATAGGAACAGATGAAAAATTTTTAGGGGATAAAAATATGCCTATATCTACCGTTTAAATACTAAAATACGTTTAACAATGCTATGATTACGCGGTTTTGAACTATATTCTCGTTGGGTGCCCCTGATAAGATACTTTACTAAAAAAAGGTTGGTTCACGTTCAACACGCCATTAAAATTCAGGGATGGACCAGGTTTTGATCACAGCGGTGCGATATCAGCAAAACCTGTTGCTGTCAATATTGACATATTGTCTTAGGTAACTAAATGGTGCATTAACTAATTAGAGTTTTCGAATGTTGTATTCTGTAGGGCTTGGCCTAATATTGACGCCATCGACCAGAAATGGAAGAGATTGCAGAATCCCTTACTGGAGATCTTATGCTCTGCAAATGTCGTATACACTAAGGCTAATGGAGGAAAGTGGCTGAAAGTGGAAGACGCTGTCTTAGACAGACTTGATGAACACCAGCCGAAGGATTTGCTCGTCAGCGTGTTGCTTGAAGGACATCAAAATGTGGCCACCTTGCCTGACTACGTGTTAAAGGCTTTTACCGCGGTCAGCAATAAACCATTTATCAAAGAGATTACTCCCATGTTGGTGAGGCAAATCCTCAAGGAAAGTCTTTCAAGCTACAGGAACCATGGGCGAATGGAGAAGTTGAAACTTCTAGCGTTCATCCTAAGCTGTATAGACGAGAACTTCGCAGACCTAGTTGGACTGGAGCTGCTGCCCGTATCCAGTGGTGCCTTCAAATGCTTTGCATCCCCCTCAAACTGTGACGAAGCAATTTACGTCTGCTCACCCGATCATCCAAGGAAAATGTTTCCTTGTCTACACCATCAGTTCCTGGATCAAAACCTGGACCAAAATCTTTTGGAAATGATGGAGAAAGCTGCAAGGAAAGGTATGAACAATACGAGAATGTTGTGAAATTTGTCTACAGCTGATTCAAAGCTTCCGCCAACAAGATAATCTTTAAGTTATTCTACTGTTCTGGGACTGAAAATTATATTTCTCTCTTCCCCACTGATCAGCGCTGTGAGGAATAGTCTTGCTGTTACAATGTTTCGTGAAAAATAACCAAAAAATTTCATTTTAACATACCCAGCATCTAATCCTTCCTTTTTTGGTATTGAATTAGTCCCAAGAACACAATAGATTTTTGTGATAAAATTAAGGTAATAGTAAAAAAGATAAAGGCGCCCACGAGCCAAAGGACACAACGCGACGAGCGAGGCTTAGGGAATAGGGAATAGAAGGAAAGACTATAACAGCCGGTGGGTGACAATGTTAATTTCAGGTCAGGAACTCTATTCTTCTAAATAACGTTGTTATCGAATTCGGAGACACATGCATTTTTTTTACTTTCACGAACTCTGGGCGAGCTGTGATTGCCATGATCTACCGGTGTAAACATCCAAAGCTGACATCACAGAAAAACTCCGTTATTGTTTTCCTAACATGGTGTCAGTTTTGGAAACGGCACGAGGCTTGTTTGTTACTTCATGTTCGTACCATATAGTTTGAAATCATTTTTGATCTATAAGGTGCAGCACGGTTAAGTTGTATCTACTTGTTAAGCACTGTCTTTCTTGATGATAGAGGTACCTGGTACTTAATACCCTGAAGGGCGCCGTAAAGAGCGGTTCCGCGGGCAATTTTATAGCCCGATAAGAACAGCAATTTTTTTCACGATATTCTGCTATTTAAATAACGGAAAGGATTTTCTTCAGCAGCGTTAACAACAATAAACTTACACTCACTGCGTGTAAACAGATATGTTGGATGAATCTTGTCCTAGGACTATTGGCGCGTTGAAATCGCTTTTGCAAATTAAGGGGCATTTTAGACATGCACTACACTGTTCGAACCGCTCAAAATGTGACGTGCATTTTAAGTGGGGATTGAAGAAAGATTACATTATTTTCTTTACTGTTTGAATAGGATGCACACAGTTAAAGCTTCTTACTAAAGAAGACATGGCCTCCCTTCTCTCAAATTCGTTGCCACCAGAGTGGTCACAAGGAGAGACAATTTTGTGGTATCATGGATCGGATTCCTACAACCATCCAGGATTAGACTGGCTTGAACTCGTGTGGAATTACTTACGGGCGAACTTTGCCACGAACGATGAGCTCCGCGGGTTCACAGGTCTCCCCTTGATTCCACATGAAATGTCACAAGTACCAATCAGCCTTGCTAGACTTCAACAGCCTTCAAAGATAGTTTTGAAAAGTCTCTACGATGAATCGTTCGATGAAACGCTGATTCAGGCCTTGAAACACCTTGGTCTAGTTATCATTCAAGAGTGTCCATCTTACCTAACCCTTCACCCAGCGGTCATCAATGCATTTATTTACCCGCCATCACCAGATGGTGTCTTGAAGGCGCTGTCGGCTTGCTCATCGGTTGTAGAATCTAACAAGCATTCACTGACAGACGAAGGCAAACGCTCCTTAAGGAAGTTCTTTTCAAAAGAATCGTCGCTAGAACCCCAAGCAAAGCAGCTTCTCCGTACCCTTCCTGTGTTTGAGACGCTAAACAAATCTTTTATTTCTGCGGAGGCGGATCTTTGTGCAGCACCACCAGAAGATTCTTATCCGGTAGCACCTCGTAGGGTTCTCATTGACGTCACACACCATGACTCGAAGAGGTTGGCGCATCTGCTAGACATCAGATTCTTATCACCGGTAGAATTTTTTCTTGAAATTGTATTTCCAGATGTCAGAGGAGGAAATTATTCTAATGGAGAGATCGACAGGATTATGGGATTCGTTATGGACCGGTTTCAAGTTTTCGCCAGTGAAGATGCTCGATTTGAAGAAGCGCTGACAAATTTGCCATTTGTAGCGAGTGAAAATAGACGGGAAAGAGCTATGGACCTGTTCGATCCCGGGGTTGAGCTGTTGAAACGAATGTTGGCCGAAGAAGATGTTTTTCCAGTTGGTGAACAGTATACGAACCCTACAGCCCTCGTGGTTCTTAAGAAACTTGGTATGAAGAGTGAAAAGGAAATTAGTGCAGAAGATCTGTACCGCAGTGCCAGAAAGATCTCTCAAATGCCAAATTTGGAGGAAGCAAAGCAAAAATCGGCAACCATATTGTCATATTTAGAAAGTTATTCAACGAAGCTTCAACAAACTGTTTCAGGGGTAACGTTGACACAACTTTTGAGAGACGTTCCATGGGTATCCGAAGTGAGCGAAAGGCCCTTTGGTGTTCCTGTTAGCCTTTTCTCAACTGAAGAAACTAGCAAAGCCCACTTTTACAAACCCACGGAAGTGACAAGTGAAGATAGAGTTAATCTCATTGGAACAGTGAAGCCTATTGTAAGAGTAGATTCTTCAAGTCAATTAGCAAAATGTTTCGGCTGGGATAAGATGCCGGATGTCTTGGACGTGGTGCAACATCTGAGAACCGTGGTTACTCACTACACCCAGGATAAAAAGCCATATTACATTTCAGTTGTCAAGGACATCTACTCATTTCTAGATCAGACAGCCAATTTTGAAGTTATCAAGGAAGTTTTGCAGAGAATTGAAAACTCTATCTGGATTTGGAATGGAGATGGTTTTTCTTCTCCTGATGTTGTCCTTGCCGCAAGGCCTCCAATTGATCTTACTCCGTACATTTGTTCTCTTCCCTCAGAGGTGCTGCAGTTTTCAAACCTTTTCTCGAAGTTCGGAATGAGAGAGCACTGTGATGCTCTGCTTTTTGTAAAGGTTCTTCAACTAATAAAACAGAAGTATGAATCTGGACACGAGTATCCAAGCACGGAGGTAAAAAGAGATCTCCAGTTATCTGCAGATATTTTGAATGAGATTAAGCCAAACGTTGGAGAACAACTACCTTCAGAGATTCAAGAGAAAGTCCTCATCCCAACACACGTAGAAGGAGATTCCTACCTAAGGCTTGCACCAATTAAAGATTGCATGTACTGTGACCACGAGTGGCTAGAAGATGGCATACCTGCTGAAGAAGAAAATCATTGCTTTTTTGTGCATCAAAACATCTCAAATAGTACTGCAGAACTTTTTCAAGTTCGTACTCTTAGAAATCAATTATTGGAAGCTGATGAGATAGGAGATGAATTTGGTCAGGAAGAAAAACTTACTCGCAGATTAAACAAACTTCTGGACGAATACACAGATGGTTTCTCAGTACCAAAGGAACTAATCCAGAACGCAGATGATGCTGGTGCCACTGAGGTCAGATTTCTTTACGATGAAAGAACCAACGAAGACGCTATGACCTGTCTGATTGACGAGGGAATGAAAGAATGTCAAGGTCCTGCTTTGTGGGTTTACAACGACGCCGAGTTTAGGGATGAGGATTTTGAAAATATTACTAAACTCAACGGTGGCACAAAAAAACAAGAAACCGAGAAAATTGGAAAGTTTGGGCTTGGTTTTAACACGGTATATAATCTGACGGACGTTCCCATGTTCCTAAGCAGAAACTACTTTGTGATTTTTGATCCCAACACCTTTTATCTTGGAAAAGCCATCAAAAACAAGAGCAAACCAGGAATTAAAATCGACGTCAACAAGAATCCGGAAAGAAAGCGAAGGCTTAGAAACCAATTTAAACCTTTCAATGGCATCTTTGGGTGTGATCTTCTTCTGGACAAAGAGGACAACTCATTTCAAGGTACCCTCTTTCGCTTCCCATTGAGAACTAAGAGGCAAGCTCTCACAAGTGAAATTAAGCAAGATCATTACGGCCACAGCCAAATGAGGGAGCTATTAGAGATTTTCGTACGCGGGGCGAAAACGTTGCTCTTGTTTACGCAAAATGTCCGTCAAGTCACCATATTTCATTTGCCGAGGGACTCAACAGAGCAGACACAACCCAAACTGATGTTTCAGGTAACCAAGGCATTATCACACTCAGGAATCATGAGAGAGTTGTCTTTTCCCATGAAGCTGCCATTACATCAGGGCAATGTTAGCACAGACGACTTACACCTTTTAAAACAATCTAACTTTCTACGAGCATCATCGCAAGTTTTAAAGCATAATGAGGATACGAAGGAAACCAATGACTATTTACTGAGGTCGGCGATCACAATTAACATAAAAGCCACCCTAACTGAATGCGGACGTTTGTTCTTTGACGACAAAATCTCGCTGCATAATTCATCCGAGGTTTGGTTTGTTGCCTCGTCGATGGGCAAAGGCCAAGCGATGCAGTTTTCAGTGAATGACAGGAGCTTGCTCCCAGCAGCTGCAGTAGCGGTCAAGTTGTTACCTCAGGAGAGTCAGAAGTTTGTACCAGAACCTATTGTCAGTCACACCACTGGAGGTAAATCGTATCATAACGGTTCAGTGTTCTGCTACCTTCCACTCCCAATTCACAGTGGTCTCCCTGTGCATATAAATGGAACATTTGCAGTAGCTTCGAACAGACGCCATTTGAAGCAGAAAACAGAAGACGACAAAGCCTGCGCTGAAGTTGAGTGGAATAATGTTTTGTTTAAAGATTCTGTCTGTTCCGCCTACCTGGACCTTCTGGAAGACATGAAAACTACTGCTACTACGTACTGTTTTCACTCTCTGTGGCCCAGGGCGTGTGACATAGAGCCATATTTTGAACCACTTGCGCGTTCGTTCTATCAGAAAGTCGCTAGTGGAGACTATTCCCTTTTCTCAGATGGAGACACTTGGGTGGGCATCAATCAAGTGGTCTTTCTGGAGCCATACTTTCGTCATGATCAACGGGTTGGAGACATATCAGTTGCAGTATTACAAAAGATGGTCGCTAAACAAGAAGTTGTCGTTGATCTCCCAGTAGAGATTTTACAGTCATTCATTTACTATGGTCTTGGGGAGAAAATCCAATTGAAAGCCTACGACAGAAGAAGGTTTTTCCGTGAACTGTTTTTCCCAAACATTGGCTTCGTACCGGCAGACAAACGAGATGAATTGATCCTATTTGCATTGGATGATTCAAATGGAGAATTCGATGAATTAATAAAATCCTATGCTTGCATTCCGGCTTCACCCAAGGGTAAAATCCTTAAACGCCCAATGGAACTTGTTCACCCAAACAAATCAACAGCCTCGCTATTTCATAGCGAAGATGAGAAGTTTCCGCTTGGAACTACTGAGACCTTCTTAGATTCTGTAAGACTTGCTAAACTTGAACAACTTGGAATGAAGGCTGAAAAGGGAATTACCGCAGATGATCTCTACCACAGTGCCAACAATATTCCTCGAATGGTAAAGTCTTCGGAAGCAAAGCAGAAATCAGAGAATATTATGACGTTCTTAGACAGCAATCCGATGATTCTCCAACAAAATGTTTCTGGGCAACCATTAGCACTACTTCTGCGAGATATTCCTTGGATATCTGTAATGGAGGAAATGCCCTTTGGTTTACCTAAAAGTCTTTATTCACTTGTAAAAGACCGAGAAGTACCTTTCTACAAGCCCACAGAGGTCACAAGTAAAGATAAAGTTAATCTCGTTGGAACAGTGAAGCCCATTGTAAGAGTAGATTCATCAAGTCACTTAGCAAAATGTTTCGGCTGGGATAAGATGCCAGATGCATTGGACGTGGTGCAACATTTGAAAACCGTGGTCAGTCACTATACCCCGGACGAAAAGCAATATTACATTTCAATTGTCAAGGATATATACTCATTTCTAGATCAGGCTGCCGATTCTGAAGGTATCGAAGTTGCTTTGGAGGGAATTAAAAACTCGAATTGGATTTGGAATGGGGATGGTTTTTCGTCTCCCGATGCTGTTCTTGCTGAAAGGCCTCCAATTGATCTCACTCCGTTCATCTCTTCACTCCCCTCAGAGGTGACGCAGTTCTCAAACTTGTTCTTAAAGTTTGGCATGAGTAGCCACTGCGATGCGCTATTTTTGGTGCAGATTCTTCATGTCATTAAAAAGAAGTATGAATCCGGCCTTGAGTATCGAACCTCGGACGTAAAAAGAGATCTGCAGTTATGCGCAGATATCTTGAATGAGATCAAGCCAAACGTTGGTAAACAGCTAGCCTTAGAGATTCAAGAGAAAGTCCTCATCCCAACACACGTAGAAGGAGATTCCTACGTGAGGCTTGCACCAGTTAAAGATTGCATGTACTGTGACCACGAGTGGATAGAAGATAGCACGCCTGTTGATGAAGAAAGAGAGTATTTTTTCGTGCATCCAAACATTCCAAATAACACAGCCGAGCTTTTACAGGTTCGCACACTTAGAAATCAACTACTGGAAGCTGATGAGATAGGAGATGAATTTGGTCAGGAAGAAAAACTAACTTGCAGATTAAACAGACTTCTAGAGGAATACACAGATGGTTTTTCAGTACCAAAGGAGCTAATTCAGAACGCAGATGATGCTGGTGCCACTGAGGTCAGATTTCTTTACGATGAAAGAGCCAACGAAGATGCTATGACCTGTCTGATTGACGAGGGAATGAAAGAATGTCAAGGTTCTGCCTTGTGGGTTTACAACGACGCTGAGTTTAAAGACGAAGATTTTCGAAACATTACCAAACTCAATGGCAGCTCAAAAAGACAAGAAAACGAAAAGATTGGAAAGTTTGGGCTTGGTTTTAATACGGTCTACAATTTGACAGACGTTCCTATGTTCCTAAGCAGAAACTACTTTGTGATTTTTGATCCCAACACCTTTTATCTTGGAAAAGCCATCAAAAACAAGAGCAAACCAGGAATTAAAATCGACGTCAACAAGAATCCGGAAAGAAAGCGAAGGCTTAGAAACCAATTTAAACCTTTCAATGGCATCTTTGGGTGTGATCTTCTTCTGGACAAAGAGGACAACTCATTTCAAGGTACCCTCTTTCGCTTCCCATTGAGAACTAAGAGGCAAGCTCTCACAAGTGAAATTAAGCAAGATCATTACGGCCACAGCCAAATGAGGGAGCTATTAGAGATTTTCGTACGCGGGGCGAAAACGTTGCTCTTGTTTACGCAAAATGTCCGTCAAGTCACCATATTTCATTTGCCGAGGGACTCAACAGAGCAGACACAACCCAAACTGATGTTTCAGGTAACCAAGGCATTATCACACTCAGGAATCATGAGAGAGTTGTCTTTTCCCATGAAGCTGCCATTACATCAGAGCAATGTTAGCACAGACGACTTACACCTTTTAAAACAATCTAACTTTCTACGAGCATCATCGCAAGTTTTAAAGCATAATGAGGATACGAAGGAAACCAATGACTATTTACTGAGGTCGGCGATCACAATTAACATAAAAGCCACCCTAACTGAATGCGGACGTTTGTTCTTTGACGACAAAATCTCGCTGCATAATTCATCCGAGGTTTGGTTTGTTGCCTCGTCGATGGGCAAAGGCCAAGCGATGCAGTTTTCAGTGAATGACAGGAGCTTGCTCCCAGCAGCTGCAGTAGCGGTCAAGTTGTTACCTCAGGAGAGTCAGAAGTTTGTACCAGAACCTGTTGTCAGTCACACCACTGGAGGTAAATCGTATCATAACGGTTCAGTGTTCTGCTACCTTCCACTCCCAATTCACAGTGGTCTCCCTGTGCATATAAATGGAACATTTGCAGTAGCTTCGAACAGACGCCATTTGAAGCAGAAAACAGAAGACGACAAAGCCTGCGCTGAAGTTGAGTGGAATAATGTTTTGTTTAAAGATTCTGTCTGTTCCGCCTACCTGGACCTTCTGGAAGACATGAAAACTACTGCTACTACGTACTGTTTTCACTCTCTGTGGCCGAGGGCGTGTGACATAGAGCCATATTTTGAACCACTTGCGCGTTCGTTCTATCAGAAAGTCGCTAGTGGAGACTATTCCCTTTTCTCAGATGGAGACACTTGGGTGGGCATCAATCAAGTGGTCTTTCTGGAGCCATACTTTCGTCATGATCAACGGGTTGGAGACATATCAGTTGCAGTATTACAAAAGATGGTCGCTAAACAAGAAGTTGTCGTTGATCTCCCAGTAGAGATTTTACAGTCATTCATTTACTATGGTCTTGGGGAGAAAATCCAATTGAAAGCCTACGACAGAAGAAGGTTTTTCCGTGAACTGTTTTTCCCAAACATTGGCTTCGTACCGGCAGACAAACGAGATGAATTGATCCTATTTGCATTGGATGATTCAAATGGAGAATTCGATGAATTAATAAAATCCTATGCTTGCATTCCGGCTTCACCCAAGGGTAAAATCCTTAAACGCCCAATGGAACTTGTTCACCCAAACAAATCAACAGCCTCGCTATTTCATAGCGAAGATGAGAAGTTTCCGTTTGGAACTACTGAGACCTTCTTAGATTCTGTAAGACTTGCTAAACTTGAACAACTTGGAATGAAGGCTGAAAAGGGAATTACCGCAGATGATCTCTACCACAGTGCCAACAATATTCCTCGAATGGTAAAGTCTTCGGAAGCAAAGCAGAAATCAGAGAATATTATGACGTTCTTAGACAGCAATCCGATGATTCTCCAACAAAATGTTTCTGGGCAACCATTAGCACTACTTCTGCGAGATATTCCTTGGATATCTGTAATGGAGGAAATGCCCTTTGGTTTACCTAAAAGTCTTTATTCACTTGTAAAAGACCGAGAAGTACCTTTCTACAAGCCCACAGAGGTCACAAGTAAAGATAAAGTTAATCTCGTTGGAACAGTGAAGCCCATTGTAAGAGTAGATTCATCAAGTCACTTAGCAAAATGTTTCGGCTGGGATAAGATGCCAGATGCATTGGACGTGGTGCAACATTTGAAAACCGTGGTCAGTCACTATACCCCGGACGAAAAGCAATATTACATTTCAATTGTCAAGGATATATACTCATTTCTAGATCAGGCTGCCGATTCTGAAGGTATCGAAGTTGCTTTGGAGGGAATTAAAAACTCGAATTGGATTTGGAATGGGGATGGTTTTTCGTCTCCCGATGCTGTTCTTGCTGAAAGGCCTCCAATTGATCTCACTCCGTTCATCTCTTCACTCCCCTCAGAGGTGACGCAGTTCTCAAACTTGTTCTTAAAGTTTGGCATGAGTAGCCACTGCGATGCGCTATTTTTGGTGCAGATTCTTCATGTCATTAAAAAGAAGTATGAATCCGGCCTTGAGTATCGAACCTCGGACGTAAAAAGAGATCTGCAGTTATGCGCAGATATCTTGAATGAGATCAAGCCAAACGTTGGTAAACAGCTAGCCTTAGAGATTCAAGAGAAAGTCCTCATCCCAACACACGTAGAAGGAGATTCCTACGTGAGGCTTGCACCAGTTAAAGATTGCATGTACTGTGACCACGAGTGGATAGAAGATAGCACGCCTGTTGATGAAGAAAGAGAGTATTTTTTCGTGCATCCAAACATTCCAAATAACACAGCCGAGCTTTTACAGGTTCGCACACTTAGGAATCAACTACTGGAAGCTGATGAGATAGGAGATGAATTTGGTCAGGAAGAAAAACTAACTTGCAGATTAAACAGACTTCTAGAGGAATACACAGATGGTTTTTCAGTACCAAAGGAGCTAATTCAGAACGCAGATGATGCTGGTGCCACTGAGGTCAGATTTCTTTACGATGAAAGAGCCAACGAAGATGCTATGACCTGTCTGATTGACGAGGGAATGAAAGAATGTCAAGGTTCTGCCTTGTGGGTTTACAACGACGCTGAGTTTAAAGATGAGGATTTTCGAAACATTATCAAACTCAATGGCAGCTCAAAAGAACAAGAAAACGAAAAAATCGGAATGTTTGGGCTTGGTTTTAATACGGTCTACAATTTGACAGACGTTCCTATGTTCCTTAGCAGGAACCACTTTGTGATTTTTGATCCCAACACCTTTTATCTTGGAAAAGCCATCAAAAACAAGAGCAAACCAGGAATTAAAATCGACGTCAACAAGAATCCGGAGAGAAAGCGAAGGTTTCGGAACCAATTTAAACCTTTTAATGGTATTTTTGGTTGCGATCTTCGAATGAACAAAGCTGACAACTCGTTCCCAGGAACCCTTTTTCGATTTCCCTTGAGAACCAAAGCACAAGCCGTAAGAAGTGAAATTAAACAAGTTCATTACGACAACAACCAAATGAAAGAGCTGTTAGAGATTTTTGTACGCGGGGCGAAAAAGTTGCTTTTATTCACGCAAAATGTCCGTCGAGTCAGCATTTTTCATCTTCTTGGAGAGTCTTCGGAACCGATGCAGCCTACACTGATGTTTCAGGTGACGAAGTCACTATCAGAAACGGGCATCTGTAGGGAGTTGTCCTTTCCCTTAACACTTCCATCACATCTCGGAAATCTTTGCAAGGACGAACAGTACCTCTTAAAACAAAGCAACTTTCTACGAGCTTCATCAGAAGTCGCGAAGCATGCTGGGGATTCCACGGCAACCAGAGATTATTTGCTAAGGTCAGCGTTTACATTTAACATTACAAGCAACGTTACCGAATGCGGACGCTTTTTCTTTGAGGATAAGAGCCCACCAGAAAGTATAGCCGAGGTCTGGTTTATTGCTTCGTCAATGGGCAAAGGCCAAGCGATGCAATATTCGCTAAATGACAGGAGCCTGCTCCCAGCAGCTGCAGTAGCTGTTCAGTTGATAACCCAGGAGAATGAGAAGTTCGGACCAAAACCTGTTGTCCGCCATGCCACTGGAGGCAAATCACATCACAACGGAACAGTTTTCTGCTACCTTCCACTTCCAATACACAGCGGTCTCCCTGTGCATATAAATGGCGCATTCGCAGTAGCTTCGAACAGACGCGACTTGAAGCAGAAAACAGAGGATGACAAAGCCTGTGCTGGAGTAGAGTGGAACAACGTTTTATTTACAGATTCTGTGTGTGAAGCTTATCTAGACCTCCTTGAAGACATGAAGTCAAGAGCTACTATGTACTCTTTTCACACACTGTGGCCCAAGGCGTGCGACATGGAGCCATGCTGTGAACCACTTGTGCGCTCATTCTATCAGCAAGTTGCCACTGGAGGCTATTCCCTCTTTTCAGATGGAAACAGATGGGTTGACATTAGTCAAGTGGTCTGTCTAGATCCATACTTTCGTCAGGATAAAGATGTTGGAGGCATATCATATGCTGTATTACAGATGTTAGTCAGCAAAGACAAGGTTGTCATTGATCTCCCTGTGGATATTTTTCAATCATTTGTTAAGTATGGTCTAGAGGAACACATTCGGTTGACAACCTACGATAAGGGCAGATTTCTTCGAGAACTGTTTTTCTCAAACATCCAGTCCATACCACAAGATATGCGAGATAAATTGGTCTTGAACGCTTTAGATGATACCAAAGGACAATTTGATGAGCTTATTGCAACTCATGCATGCATTCCAGCTTCACCTCGTGGTAAAACACTTAAGTGCCCCGCCGAACTTATTCACCCGAAAAAAGCAACGGCCTCGCTATTTCAGATTGAAGATGAAAAGTTTCCCTTCGGCACCGACGACACATTTCTAGATTGCGTAAGACTTACCAAACTCGAGCAACTTGGAATGGTAGCAGATGACCCTCCTTGGGGTATGTTTGAAGAAAGGGCCAAAAGTGTCGGCATGTTAAATGAGGAAAGCAGTAAAGGGGCCTTAGAGCGTGCAAAGGCATTAATAAGTCTTCTGGAAAGAAAGCTATACCCTGGAGCTGAAGTCCCCGAGGGTGTCCAAGAGAATCTTTTGCAAATCAGATTTCTTCCAGTTTCCACGAAACCAGAACATTTTCCCCTTTTTTGGAAAGGAGGCGATCTACGTCCCGAAAAAAGAGCAAAATTGGTGTCACCCGAGGAGGCATTTGTTGAAAGCACGATGTATCTTGTTTGCTGTTCTGAGCAGCTTGTAGATGGTAACATCTATATTTCTTCAACTGTTAAAAAGTTCTTGCAGTTGGACAAAAAAGCCACAATTAAGCATATTATCACCCAACTTGAGATGGCTTCGTGTGCAAGCCACGATCTGAATTCAGTGCAATTTGAACAAGTGAAGACCACCAGTGTAGAAGCTTACAAATACCTTCAGGCAGCCCTTAATGAGAATCAAATTGACGAAAATGAAGTGCGAGGAATTTTTGAAGAAAAAAAATTCATTCTAGCTGGAAGAGAGTTTGTTGATTCAAAGCATGTTGCTTTTGAAATGCCCGTTGACTGTTCTCCTTACCTATATAAGCTACCTGAGGATCTTGCCAAACAGTTTGGCAATTTGATGACAAGCGTTGGTGTAAAACAGGTACATGAGGCCAGCGATTTCCTCTCTTCCTTGGAACAAATAAAAAGGGCATTTGGGGACGCAGTACTTGAAAAGAAAATTCTCCAAGCTGCCGTTCATCTGGCTTGTCAACTGGGTAAATGCATCACAGGCTGTTGCGTATCTGATGGAAAGCAACAAACAATTTATTTACCTGACTCCCAAGGCATAATGAGACCTGTGAGTAAGCTGTGCATTAAAGACTGCAGCTGGATTTCTGATGAAAAAGATGTTTACTATGCAGACAGCATGATTCCTCACCTAATATGCCTAAAATTGGGGGTAAAAACACGCCGAGCAGAAGCATTAAGCCCATTTGCAGTTGGAATTCCTTTTGGACAAAAGGAGAAGCTGACAAACCGATTACAGAGACTACTTCAAGCCTACCCATGCGAAAAAGAAATTTTGAAAGAACTTCTTCAGAATGCTGATGATGCAGAGGCAACAGAGATCTGTTTTATTAAAGACCCGAGACAACATCCAGATGAACGTGTTTTTGAAGATTCATGGAAACCACTTCAAGGTCCTGCATTATGCGTGTACAACAACAAGCCATTTACTGAAGCGGATATCAAAGGAATACAGAATCTTGGAGAGGGAAGCAAAGGCGATGACCCAAACAAAACTGGCCAGTACGGCGTGGGCTTCAACGCTGTATACCATTTGACTGATGTACCTTCATTTGCCTCATGTGGTGACGAGATTGGGGATGTTTTATGTGTTTTTGATCCAAATTGCAAATACGTTCGGGAGCTACCGAGAGGGAACCGGGAAGAATGTTCAGGGAAACAACGAAGTTGAGAGGCGACTTTGTAGATGTTTTTTCTTGTTATAACGAGGATCATTTTTCCTTACGAAACGCTACTATGTTTCGATTTCCATTACGAACTGAGGAGATGGCAAAAGATTCTAAGATATCTAATTCTCCTATTACACTGGAAACGCTACAAGGGATGATGGAGTCATTAAAAACAGAGCTCTTTGAAGTCCTTCTGTTCGTTAACAATGTCAAAAAGATTACGATGTGTGACATCGACGACAGGGGTCAAGTGGTGAACTCCTATTTCGTCAAAGTGGAAATGTCAGAGGAAGACTCATTGGAAAGGCAGACGTTTGCCTCTTACGTGAAACACGTTGGGAGGTTATTTAAGCAGCATCCGGAAAGGTCACCCATTCAAGCCGAGGTTAAAAAGTGTTCATACGTTCTGACCTTAAAAGACAGCATGGACAACGAGGAAAAATGGCTAATTGTTCAGCAGATTGGGTTTGAGAACCACGTGAAAGAAAGCATAATCGATGCCTACGGGAGGAATGACCTAGGGATGCTTCCTCGTGGTGGTGTCGCTTGCCTACTGGATCGTAAATCAGCTTCAGCACAAAGAACAGAAGGAAAGAAGAAAGTGTACTGTTTTCTCCCGCTTCCCATAGAAACAGATCTTCCATTGCACATCAATGGTCATTTTGCACTGGATCATGAGGCACGAAGAAGCTTAGACTCAACTGGTGGCTACAAAACTGAATGGAACAACTTCTTATTGAATGATGTCATAGCGCCGTGCTATCTCACACTTTTGGACAAGGTAAGACGTTTCTATAGTTTGCCCGTTTCTCAGAGTCCCGAAGAAATTAGCCTCAGCCGTTGCAAAGACGAATTGGCAAAAAATGTAAAAGAGTATGAAAAGCTGTTTCCGTGTGCGATCTCAAGCAATCAGTATTGGGCCACTTTGGTGAAGTCCGTGTACCAGGGAATGGACCAAAAGAGGTTGCGACTTCTTCCAGTGTTGCGCGGTGACACGACAAATGGCTCTACTCCTAACTCTCAGCTTGCGTGGCTTCCTTTAACTGGAGATGGGAAGGAAAAAGCATTCTTTAATAACCTCACTGAATGCGATTGCTTTACTCCTAATTTCAAGCGACCTTTTGATGAAATCGAGATGAAACGTAAGATCAAGGAGAAAGCGCTCTTTGAAAATATTTTACTTAAAACTGGGTTTAACCTTGTGGCATTTTCTGTGTCCGTTTGTAAAGCGGCACATGAGTGTGGAGTTCAGACATCCTTTGTTTCTCCTTCTGCTGTGATGGACTTTTACAAATCTTTTAGTGGTGAAAGTCCTCTTTGCAGTATTGGCTCACTCTTTGTTGATGTCAGAGACACCCCTTTCAAGGATGTTCAAACTGTGGTCACAGTGCTTAAATACTGCAAGGAAAGTGATAGCTTTCCAGGACATTTACCAGGTCTGCCTTTACTCGTAACACAAGACAACCATTTGCAACCATTTAACGCTGCCAATCGCAAGTTTCTTTCTCGCCACCACCTCATTCTTCCACAGTGCAAGGAAATGTTTGTCCATGACCATATTAGGACGTATATCTTTGGTGATGCCAAGAGTCTGGACGCCTCAGTTTTCAAACATTTTGATGTCGAGAGTTTTGCGGCTAATTTGCATCGAGCACTACCACAAGAATATTTGAACAGTAATCAGTACGTAAAATGGAACCCAAGGCAGGTTTCAGAGCCAAATGGTGACTGGGTTTACCGAGTGTGGAGGTTCCTGGACGAACAAATAGAGAATGTCCTCAGAGAAGAAAGAAAAAAAGAAAATGAGATGGCAAACGACATTCAGGTAACTCGTACATCAGCTACTCAAGTGACGCAGCAACGGGAAGTGAAGGAGACCGGAATCATTCGAATAGTGCTTAAACCTCTGAGCAAGTTCAGTATCCTCCCATGCACAGAAACGACCCCTTTGCCAAAATTAAGTGATGGTAACGCCTCTGGAGTAGTAGTAGAGCACTACTTAGTACCGTTAAGCCTGTCTGAATCTGTCCTTGATTTCACCTCCCTTGATGCTACAAGTAAATTTCTTGTTGAAGCATTGAGGAAACTGAGTCTCCCGGAATTGAACAGAGCTGTTTTGTCATCAACTGTGACTTCAGCTTACACATCAATAAATTGCGGACTTGCACGCCGGCTAGTTGCGACCATAAACTCACCCAAATTTCTTCTGTTCGCGCTATGTCAGAAAATCACTAGAAACCCGAACTCTCTTCACGGCAACTTGAACAGTGACGAATGCCGTACAATTTTAGAGCATTTCAGCAACAGCGTAAAAGACCTGGAGGAGAGGCACAAACTACCGTTAAGGAAACTTCCTCTTTATGAAACAACGGATGGAGGACAAGTGAGTCTAGAAAGCAGACGCGTCTGTGTGGTTCCTGTTGAAGTACCACATGACGGAATGGACGTTTTTAGAAATGAGAGTGATGTCATCTTTTTGAAAAGCTGTTCTAATCTTTCTCCGCTGTATCAGTTTCTGGAGTTCGAATCTGTTTCATCAGTTGATATCTACTGCAATTACATCTTAAAAAGCTTTTCCCTTTTCTCAAGTCAGGCAAGGCTAGCTCATCTAGAGTACATCCGTGATATAATATTGAAACAACGATCTACGGAGGAGACTGACAAGAAGAGGCTGCTACACTGCCTAGCAAACACAGGCATCATTGCCTCGAGAGACGGCACTTTATTGCAGGCATCGTGTTACTTTGACCCCAAACATGTCGTGTTCAAAACTATGCTTTCGGAAGACATGTTTCCCCCAAAACCTTTCGACGATGAATGGTTGCCGTTTCTGAGAAGTATCGGACTCGTTCATGAAGTTTCCCAAGACCTCTTTAAACGGTTTGCTATGGAGGTGGCACGTGAAGGCTCAACCACGCACACGGATAAGACGGACAAGAAGTCGGAAGTGCTGGTTACTCACCTGTACAGCAGAGAAGATGTTGTACAAGAGGGTCTTCTTAGAGCTATTTTGGATATTAGATTTGTTGCTCCAGCTCCTTTGAAGCCAGAGCTTCGTGAAATATGTCCACCATACGGGGCAGGAGATATTGGCCATACGCCATACATTCCATTCAGAGGATCTGTACTGGCAAGGCATGCTGACATTGTTTGGACGACTGCGGCTGTTCTTTCGAAGTGGGCAAACCCTAAAAGACATGTTGGAGAGATCAATGCCACTGGATGGAAAAGCAAAACCGACTACTGCAATGCAATTATTGCGAATTTGAAAATTCTGGAAGAACCAACAGTGGAGCAAGTAACCTTTCACTGCCAAAATGTGTCTTTTCAAATGGAAAAAGAAAACGAAAGCGACTTACCCGCTGAACGGGTTGCATCCAGGATGTCAGTAATGAGAAACATCTACCAATTTCTCGAGGCCAGAGCCATCCACACCACCTTTACAAAAGAGAGGCTGAGGCACACACCATGCATTGTCGTTGAGGGTGGTAAACGAGTTGTTAAAGCTCTGCAAGTAGTCATTGAATTAGAAAAAAACCTCGAAATTCGACCATTTCTTTACAGCCTACCCGGAGAACTCTGCCAGTTTAAGATCTTCTTTCAGTATCTAGGCTGTGCACCCTCAGTTGAACCATCTCACTTCGCCATGGTTCTTGACATGCTGCAAGATAATTGCAAGAAAAACAGATTAGAACCAAATGAGATTGAAAAAGCATTGAAAGCAGAGAAGAGTATTTTTGAAGCTTTAGAAGATTACCCAGAAAGTCTCCAGGATCTTTCATTCTTGTACCTACCAGCCATGCGTCCTTTTGCTAAGAGACTCCAGGACACTGCACCATCCATTTTTTTGTGCAACGCCTCAGAGCTTCTATTTGATGACGCACCATACTATCACGATCGCCTTGGATGCTTTGAGCAGCTCTTTGTGGTGGACCTTAAGAGGGCTAATGTGCGTTGCAGTCCATCTCATATTTACAAGGACCTTATCATGCTCCTCCCCCATGCTGTAAGACCTCAGTTGCTCTCCCATGCTGTTGAAGAACAATTCGCCAATTCCAGAAGTAAAACCGCAATTTTTGATGTTGGGGCAGCTAGTCTAATGAAGAAGACGCTTCATTCAGAGCAGTTTTCCCGTGGAATCATCAGGCTTATTCGTCATGCATGTCACAAACATCAGGTGGAAGTAGACGAAAGTGTAGTAACCCTGATAGAGGGCAGATTAAAAACTACTGAGATTCATGGAGTTAGTAGAATTGAAACTAATCTAGTTCACGACGGAAAAGTTATTACAGGAAGTGAAATGGAAGTACCTTTCTACCTGGAAAAAGTCTGTCGCTCAGGTGAAGAAAATTGGAGTCTATATGTTAATGTTGCCGATGACGTGGAGGAAACGTTATCTACAATTGCTATGGTATTAGCAGACGTGATTGCCGAGGCTTGTAATGGTCTCCTGCGAGAGACAGCTATGTTCATTCCCGAGATGCTGCAGAGTCAACCTGGTAAAATATCGTCCTTACTTGATAAGAGGAAGATTCGACCAGATGATGCCTACGACTCAAAGAAAGGAGACGTCTATCCTCAGCCAGGAGGTTTTATTCCAATCGAAGATCATCACCTCCTTAATCCAGAGTTTGGGACGTTTTATCCTGGTGAATACGTTGGATACGAAGTTGAGGATCCAAGTCTACATCTCGAAGATGGCGATGCAACGTACATCTACGCAGTGATAATCGAGGAAATATGCCCTGACATAGACACCGACCCCAGTATCTTTTGCAGGAATTACAGAATTAACATTGGTAGCGACAAAACACCAGTGGTCCAAGCAACGGAGCTGTACAAATTTTACCGTCCTCGAGAAGTAATATCTACTGCTGTTGCCCTAACAGATCAGCAGGATAGCACCCATGCACCGAATGGAAAACAGCATATATTTCAGAAGATCACAGAAGTACTCGAAGAGGCCTGGAAACTATCAGAGGACAAAAGAAGGCAAGTTGTTAAACGGCTCTTTTTACAATGGCATCCAGACAAAAATCCCGGAAATGAGGAGTTCTGTACCGAGGTTTTTCTGTTCATAAAGAGTGAAATTGAAAGACTTGAAAGACTGGAAGGGGCCCGAAGGAGAGAAAGTGGAAGTAGCGAGAGTTTTGATTACAGTGGTTCATATGGTGCCTACTTTGGGTTTTGGGGGACGCGTGCAAGACACTATAGTTCACGGCGCCAAACGTACCGAGAAGCCTACTATCAGCATTACGGGTCAAGAGATCCTGGGACACGAACCTGGGAAGTTCCTCCAAGCTTCTGCACAACTAATCCTCAGCCGCGACAGGCAAAACGCTGGTTCAGACAGGCTGAGGCCGATTTGAAAGCCGTTGTGAACGACATGAACTCCGTTAATCCATCCTACGAATGGGCCTGCTTAAAAAGCCATCAGGTAAAATCCAGCAGAAGATTATATGTCATTGTATCAGGTTTTATACATCTGTCCTTGTCTTATTTTTGCTTCGAGGTTACGTTTTGTATTGTCACAGTGCTGTTTATTATGTTTGTTTTTAGGCTGCCGAGAAAGCCTTGAAAGCTGCACAATATGCAGTAGACGCTTTTAAGACCAACGTCCATAACCTGATCCAAAATTCCCTTATGCTAGATGACTCCCGCCTGATTACCCTTTCCAGCGAGCTCGAAAATCTTGTGGGTGATTCAACGTGTATGCGCTACCCTGATCGACTTGACTTTCCAAAGATCCCGAATGATGTTTACAAAGAGAGCGACGCTCGCCAAGCAGAGAAGGTAGCAAGAGAAATTGTAGAAAAAGTTCGAAGCAGAGTCTTTTGAGGTACGTTGTTAATAGCGTGAAAAAAGGATTTAACTAACATTGTTGGAGCCTTTGATAGTGAAAAAAATAAATCATATAGACACACATCTCATTCATAATGTATCAGTTAAATACAATGTGATTATGAATTTATTTTGCCCTCACTAGCACGTCTTCGTTAAGTGGGCATCAGTTTCATGAGTCTTTTAACCAACACACTGAGATCATATACCTCGGTCCTGATTATCAACAACTATCGGATGAAACTTTTTTATATATCCGGAATAATCAAGGTCGAGGTAAGTGTTATCAGCCGAGCCGAAAGCCGAGGCTGATACCTTGATTTTTCCGTATATCACAAAAACCGAATCTAATAATTGTTTTATTGTACACGCACGAAATACAGTTTAACATTTCTTTTGGAAATCATGCATTGCGCGCGCAACCTACACTTCAGCCACAAATCGTCTAGTAGATGACTAAGTACTCTGTAAGTTGCACTGATTTCCAAAATTAACTGTAGGCTGTTAGCCATGGTTATTCTCTTTTCTTTCCTTTTTCAGAATTAAGCCGACCCTGCACTTCAACCACAGAACACGATTGAACAAGAACAAACTTATTGTGATGAAATGCAATTGTCTTTTAAGAAAGGGTCAACTGAAAAATGTCACTCTTAGTTGCTTTTTTCTAAGAAACATAAGTTTTAAGAAAACCCTTACCCCTGAAAATTCAAGTCAACTTATAGATTGTTTTCACTCACGTACTTAACAACTATGCAAATTTCTTACAGCAAAAGAACGTTTGTAGATAAGAAAACAGTTCAATTCCAGAATTGATTTCGAAATTTGTCTTGATACAACAACATGGCCTCCGTGACGTCATATGAAAGCAATGTATACTTAACTCTAATCAGTCCGTATTTGCTGCTTCCTGCGACCAAGGAGCGGCCCCTCTTTAACTTCAAAACCGTCCATGCCACGGCCACCAAAATTACAAAGAATAATTTACTCATTATTTTCAACTTCTAAGCATAACCTGATTGACTGACTGGCGTAATATGATTTTATTACAACGGCATATTGTTGAATTTATTGACAGACGCCAAATTCCGTTAAAGTAGTCATAAGGCATATATATACTTAAATAGCAAGGTGTTCTGACAAAATCAAGAAGTTGACTAACACAAAAAGTATCTATAGAAATAGTAGTGATGTCATGATGACGTCATTTATTACTAAAAGAGGAACTGGAAGCAGCATCTTGGCTCCAATATTTTGAATTATTCAAATGTATTCCATTTCACGTAAAATTCGTATTGGTCGAGGGATTCATAAAAAAACTTGATGTAAGTATAGGAGGATGCTTCCTTAACAGTCATAATAACTTTTATAAAATAATACTTAATGAAGTGTAATACAATAACTCAATTAGTACAAATAGAAATAAACCTATTTTTAAGAAAAGCAAAAAGCAAATTTTGAAAAAATGGCTGTCAAAACTCAGTTGCCATTTTAACATCATTGTTAACGTACACGTCACAAGGACTTTAAATTTCCAAATTCATGTAAATGAAGTTTAGGAAAAGTCGCTAACTTTGGCTTGCACGATTTTGAAGTTATTCAACTTTTTAGCGAGGGCAGTCCCCCCGGTCTGAATAGGGTCAAATTACACATGGTGTGCTACTGTGGAACCCGAGGGCTAGGCATGAGTAGTTTAAGCCTGCCCAGGCCTCTTGCCATGCTGTAGTATTTTGAAAAGGCTAGGTTAAACGGTTAAAAGATAAGGGTCGATGAGGTGTACAAATCTCACCAGCGTGTTTCTAAGGAACCGATAAACGAATAACAAACATTAGAAAAGAGGAACACCTTCGATAGAAGGTGTCCGCTCTCTGACCTGGCCTGACCCCTCAGGCTTCTGTTTCTCGAATTAAGGACTCGAAAACTAGCTAGTAAGGCCATAAAAGCCACCCAAAAACCATTCTTAAACTTTCACTTTTCAAGCAATTTCTCCCAGGTAATTTCCAGTTTATCACAAGATCATCAAAATTCTTTTGGGAGATTTTTCATGACTTTTTACCAGGTTTGTAACATGATCGTTTGACGGTTCTAGAGTAAAACAAAGGCGAATAGCGCTATCTGTATCAACTGCAAAGTTTTAAAACTGAAATCAAGGTCACAAATAACTCCTCCGTGCCCTGTGATCTAACATCGGATTTAACGATCCACTTCTACCAAAGGAACAACACAAGTTTATGTCGTAGCTAAGTAATATGTAAAGTGGTGTATGTTCTAGAGTGACGTTTAAATAAAAATTCACACGGTTGTTTTTTTTTCCAAGTCAACTATGAGCCCTTCGCAAGAAATAGTCACATGGTACAAAAAACACCTTGCTTTTTGGCAAACAACGCAGGGTAGCAACAAAAAGAAAGAGATTCCATCATTCAAAACAAAATATCCTTTCTTTCAAGGCCCGACTGTCTCATTTGCCGTCCAACAAGGTGCTTTTTGTACCATATAATCGTTCCATGTAAAGGGCTCATTGTTTAGGACACTCTTTCACTTTGGGCTTTCCCCAGGGACAAAAAGCCTTCAAGAAAACTTGAGTTTATGTCGCAACATAGTAAAATAATACAGTAAGTAGTGTATTTTCTTGAGTCAAGATGTAATAAATTTTTCACACCCCACTCGCTTTTTTGCAAGACTCTTCTTCACTTAAGTAATGATTTTCCCAAAGAAAAAAAGAAAACTGTACGAAATGACCAACGAGCTGTCCGCTATAAGCGGTTGCAAAAAGCAATGGAAATAGCTTACGCGCACAGTAATGTAAATGTAAATGTAAATGTAAATGTCGCGATTGAGAGGACAAACATACATGTCCTCTTTACATAGCTTTTTGCAGTGGGCTCGGACATCAGCATACTAAGGGCGCCGATGGCAGCCGCTATCAGTCCATTTATGAGCCCACTGAACCCTCCCAACCCATGATGAGTGATGATGTAAGTGATGAAGATAGACCACAACACCGGGAATTACGTCCCCTACTCTTATCGAATAGTGTGTGGGTTCTTTAACGTCCCACAGAGTTATATGTGAATAAGGTTTGTGAGACGGGACCTCCGGTTTATCGTCCTTATCCGAGAAGACTTGAAAGTCTAATCTTTGCAGATGTCATTACAAAGACACCACTTTCTCCTCAGTTATTTTTAAGACCCTGAGTGTTGGTCCGGCCAGGATTCGAACTCGCGGCCTCCCGCTCAGCAGACCGGCGCTCTCCCAACTGAGCTAACCGGGCGGCGGTTAAACTCATACTGTATTGTTGAAAAGCCAAGTACAAGACGAAATACTGAATTGCTCATACTATGTAGATTGACCTCTACTGAGATTTAACGTTTTTAAAGTTAAAACTGAAATCCAGAATATTTGGCATTTGTCGGTAAACGCAATAGGCTGCTATAAAAAGGCTTAATACGCAAGACGAAGAGCATTGAAATCGTAAAAATAGTCACCTTCTTCTAAAAACAATCGTTTGTGTCAAATTTCGTGAAAAGCTGAGACGCTACAACAATTTTTTTTCTAATTTTCTTCAAGAAGGGCTATCTAACTGCTACAAAGCACCAATAATTCGAACGAGAGCTCACTCAAAACTGTTCAAGATTCGTCTGATACACAATAACCATATACCCTACAATTGGTGCTCTTCTCCTTCCGCTTGCCATCTCTTCTTTTCCGATTTGGACTGCTGGGAGAAATAAACCTAACGGTATCCGCGAAGGACGCGACATCGTGGTCATGGCGACCAAAGCTCCCTTCTGACTCGCATTAAAGCCTTATTTACCCCTAAGGGACTGTTCACACCTGAAACCTAAGCACCACTCAGGGATAGCCACCTCAGTTCTGGCGTAGGTGCTTGAAAAAAATGCTTGTGTTTACACTAGTACCCAGGGAGTACGGTAATCGAACACCGTTCTCGGGGACCAAGTGTGAACGTTGCCTTCAAACGCTTACAAGACGCAAACATAAGCTCAAGCGTCCTACGCAGCCACAGTAGAGTACTCACCATTCCAGATAATACAACGGGCAGACGAATCCATTTCAGTTAAAAGCATACAAACGTTTAAAGCAGTTCACAAGAGAATAATATTCAGCACTGTGTACAAAACCTGTGTAGAAACGAAAAAAAAAACGAGATCCCCTTGACTTTCCGTGGCAGCGTTACCACTACTAACTTCAAAAAGAAACTAAAACTTCACTTTTTAAGCCTACATTGAACTAGCGGAGGATACTCATAGTTTATTGTTTATTTTATTTGTCACTAGTTATGGACTGTTATAGGACTGTTATAGGACTGCATGCATGTAAACTTATTTAACTTCAGTTTTGTATCTTGTTTTAGTTTTGTAGTTTAGCCTACAGTCTTCATTTCTATATAAAATAATTTGTGTCATTCTGACCACTGGCCGTATAAGCCCCCGACTTTGGCTTTACTTAGTTTGTACTATATGAGCGATGGAATAATAAAGTTAAAGTTAAAGTTAAAATCATTTCCATCGTTCACGTGCGTTTACAAACTTTTGAAACGGACTCGTGTGGACCTATGGCACAAGGCTGGTGTAGATGTACGTGCGACACTCGCCTTCTAACAAATTGCTCGAGTTCAGTCCTGATGGCGACGCCATTTGTGGGTTGGGTCTATTGCTGTGAAAATTCCAAATTACAATAGGCCCTTTGCAGCAAGTTATTCACGTGATACAAACCGCCATGCTAAAGAGAATGGGTCGCACTAGGACAAAATAAAGAAAAAGCTCAATTTATTAAAAAAAAAAATGGTCATGTGCAGAATTGTTGTTTTGCCTATTCAACCTTTTGCTTTTTTTTGTCGTTTTCGTTGACGTCGCCGTCGTCGTTTCTTAAGCTCCCTATTAACTAGCTGCAAAGGGTTTATCAGTAGATCTCGCATATGGTAGGCGACGAGTCACTTCCTATATGTGTGCTACTACAGAAGTTGTGTAGGAATCACTATTATATTATTAGCTATGGACATAGCCTGTATTCATGACTACACTGTTTGCACCGTCAGTGTAATCAAGGCTATTATAGAGCACTCTCTAAAATCATGCAGAAGTCATATAAAATTTCTCTGTATGCCGTGTAAGATTATGAAAAATTCCTGCAAATCATAAAATCTACGTTCTGGACATTACTATTCTTTAAAAAGGGTTAAGAACCTTATACTCCAGACAAATAAAACGCCTTTTAAAATAGCCTGTTCTTGTGGAAGAGAATACACCTTCGTCACTTTATAAACACAAGCTACCACAAAAAAGCTAAGGGTCTTCGGTTCAGTTGTGTCACGCATTCTACCGCTGTATGAAAAAGGCGATCCAGCCACGACTTTGTCGTTTCTTGGGCGCAGTCTTTATGCAATGGTAAGACCTGCAAAAGAAGACATAACATACACGGTCATGTCAACACATAAATGAAATCTACTAGTTGTCACTGTAGCTGTACGGAAGATCTCATTGCATTGCATTCGCGCGCGAAGGTATGAGAATAGACCTTTTTACCGATACGGCGGCCATATTTGAGGAGTATTATAGGATGCCCAGGGGGCATGACCACATTTGGTTTGTATTTTCGAACCCTTTTCGGGACATTTTTTCTTAAAGTTTTCTTAGAATAAGATTGTAATGGGGAAAGAGATCCTTGTGCCGTGTTTCGATGTAATAATGATCGCCTTTTTCCCGAGAAATATACAGTGAAAGACCATATATATTTCTAATACTAAACTAGAAAAAGGCGATCATTATTACATCCAAACACGGCACAAGGATCTTTCCCGAAAAGCGCTCGAAAATACAAACGAAATGTGCTCATGCCCCCTGGGCATCCTATAATACTCCTTAAATAGAATTAATTCAATATGGCCGCCGTATCGATAAAAATGTCTATTGACTGAGATGTACGACCAACCCTAGAAGAAAATTGTCTCGTGCCAACCCCATCTATTTTGTAACTTTTGCGCCGTACTACCTTCTCCGCTAAACGGAAAAAGTAAGCCTCCTCTCCACCCCCTATTCCGAGTTGTCCAGGTCTAAAAACCAACGAGTATAATTGCCATGCTATCCTAAACAACTTTGGATAAAGGGGAGTGGGAGAATCGGGCATTCATTTGGCGACAGTTTCAGTTTTTGCCAGGATGACAGGAAAAAAATAGGGATTTTCGCGAGTTGTCCCACCAGGTTTTGTTCGGGGTTGGACAGTGTGTGGACAAAATCTAGTAGATCTTAGCAAAGGATAATGAAATCGAAAATATTAATTGGTAGTCTATCTCTGCTGAACTATCCCGAATATATGTGGCTAACACAACTGACCTCCCCCTAGCAGCCCTGCTCCAACCCCCACCCCCTCCTCCCAAAAAATACAACACAAAAACTCTCATAGAGGTATGTATAAGGAGGAACTGTTCTTCAAAGCCCCTATCAAAAGTGTTTTCGTAGGGTTCTGTTTGACATCAAAATCTTAAAAAAAAAAACATACCAAATGGCCCCAGAACAAGAGGAGGGAAAATTTCATTCTTCAAGGTGTAACTTCATAACTGCTTCAGACGTCATTGAGTCTACCTGAACTGCTTGTGAATAATTTAGTTTCACTACTTACCATACTTCTTTCTGATCTCATCACGCTTTTCGCGTCTTTCTTTTTC
Organism: Porites cylindrica; assembly: GCA_964035525.1. NCBI lineage: Eukaryota > Metazoa > Cnidaria > Anthozoa > Scleractinia > Poritidae > Porites > Porites cylindrica. The sequence continues at coordinate 33,029,440 of OZ037777.1, read as the reverse complement.
GCTATAATATACAGAAGGAAATCACTAAATGAGACGCGAGTATCACTAAATGACCGAGTATCTGAGGTAATTACAGAGAATTAAAATGCATTCACATCCTTGGAAAAAAATATAAAGTGTGATTCTTTAAGACATTAAGAGGCGGTGAATCCTGACACAACTGTCTGACCTTTTGTTCTATCTTGGAATTTAAAATAACAACTAGTCTAGTTTATTTATTGTAGTGTAAAAAGTTATGAAGAGAATTAAACATAATTTTAAAATATTCTTTAGTTTATATCTGTTGATATAACGAAAAGGTATTATATAAAAGATCAGCGTTGTTCTCTCGTGTAAAGTCGCTCGCGGTGGCTTGGTTAATAAAAGAAGTCCTTTCCAGTACCTCCCTCTAGCGCGCTTGCGGTGGGCAGCGGTGTGCTTCAAAGTCCTGTTTCCTATGTATTTTTCCCTATTTACTCCTTCTAACCGAATTCATCGCTTACTCCTTCTAACCGAATTCATCGCCATGTGGTGAATTTACTTGAATGGACCAATGATTCACTACTGGAATAAATTTATTGATAAAAGTTTATATCGAGGGCGACGGAGACGCTAATGAGAACGCCAAAAAGCAATAGCAATATAGCAGTTGATGAGAAACAGCAACAAAAACAACAACAGCAACAACAACCTCTACACAGACATAAAACGTTTTGGCCGTGGCCGAATGGCAAGAGCTTAGGACGAGTAATTCCCTACTTCAAAGACTCTGACGGGAATGGGTACAAGCTTTGAGAGCGGTGATTTCTGGGATCATTTAGGTGGGCAAAAGTCAGTTATGATTGGTCGTTGATATTTGTAGTTGTCACCATTAACCAATCATAATTAACCGTTGTCCACCCAAACTATCCCAGAAATCCTTGCTCTAGAAGCTTTTACAAATTTCTCTTATTGTTTCTGGAGTGGGGAATTGGGAGATCCCAATCTAGTTCGAGTGTCGCTGGCTGGATTCGTTTCCCGGTGATCTCGAGTTTACTTTCTCGACCATACAGTGAAAAATAACCACCTAGTTTATCTCCTGCCAGTTGGGTTTTGTAATAATGTTATAAGCTAAATTACTGTTTGAAACTATTTGATTAAAATGCCTGTACAGCAGTTAAGTGCAATTCCACACATTTACATTTTTAATCTATCATATTCTAATTAATCTTTTTAGCACTTTTTTAAGCGTACGCCACTTTGAGTCCAGACCATGCCAAGTGGTTACTCGTTCAGGAAGGGTGATCAAGGGTCCAGACAGATTAGCTTTATAGTTTTTCTTTTTAACTTGCGTTGATTGTTAAGAAAACTGTATAGGAAGGAGGAAATGTGGTATTTTGGGTAGTATTGGTCACGTGATGTAAGATGATGTAAGAAGGTGAAACAAGCAGTTGCCAGATATGTTCTTGGTATGCGGAAGTGTATTTATTTGTTCTTCATTGTTAGCTTCTAAAATCCTTCAGAATATGAAAAAAGAACAAACGGCGTCAGTTCAACGACAGCATCTCGGGTCTGTTGGCTTTGACGACAATTATCAGTAGTATTCGCTTTGTGGAGATAGAACAGAGTACAATATGACTTAAAATTTACCCGCATTCTCAGTTTTTGTAGGTTTTTAAGCAATCATTTGTATTACTTGCAAGTTTCTTAAATAGAGTTAGCCCAGGTTGTTATGTAAGAAGACTATAACGGATAACGATTTTGCATTACAGAATTATTGATAAGCAACAGCACTGATATTACTTTCCATATGTCTAACTTTTGACGTTTAGCAGTAAAGAACGCCATGTCCTTACTGTTTGATATCTCGCAGTACAAAAGGCCCTTGAACGCTCTCTTTAATTGTAGCAAGAAACATACATTCAAAGCTCTGCGTCCTTAACACTCCCCCCCGCCCCCTCCTCCTTGGTCCCGCTTGGCTAGTGAGTTTGAACTTACTTTAAACGACCAAATCATTAGTTAATACTTTACACAATAAAATAGTTATGAGATATAAACCTTAAGTCGTAAGATAAAAAGCCCATATTCTCAGGAAGCAACTCCATTATTAAAAAAGAATATAATAGCAATGATCATGGTAATAAACTAAGAATAAGTAAAGCTCAGAACTGACTCTCCTGCCGCAAGAACTTCAGTGTACCGAAACTGAGTAAAATACAGAGCTGTTATAAAAACAAACACTGAAAAATTACTTGAAGAGAACATTGCAACAGCGTCAGCGAAATTGAAGCTTCAAGGTTGTAGGAGATAGCGACAGTTAAATGGTTTTGCAAAAACACCAGCGTTCTCGGGTGACGCCCATAGCAACCTCTTGCCCCAAGAGTTTGTTTGACGTCCATCCGATCGCCTGATGAACCACGTCATCTCGCATGATATTTAATCCGCAGAAACCTTCCGCAAAGGTGTACTACTGTACATTTTATCGAGAAATCGTTTTACTTGGACATCGAAATTTCGCTGGCTTTGCTAATTCGACGAAGAACTAAATGGATTCCACGCTCAATTAAAAGGTAATATGGAAGAGGTACAGGTATTGACGTAGGTAATCATAAGGAATCTTCAGTTTCTACCTTAGTGGCACGCAAACATATATTCGGTGTGATTTTCAAATAGCATTTGGCCTGGTCTAGGTTGATTTTTACCTTGGCGTTCTTTGAGGTTTAAGATAGATCAGCAGAATAAATCGTAGCGAGTTAGCTTGGGGTGGACAGATCAAGCCTACAGCTTATTTACGGCTTTCTAAATAGTTTTGAACAACTATATTATATTTTGGGGCTTCGAATTCTTCAGTATAAATTGGCGTCTTTTTGCCACAAGTACAAAGTACACAGACTTTAAATTCTCACGTTTTCTCATTTTCCTTTAATGAGAACATGTAATGTTTCTAGGCAGAACAGCGCAAAATTTTGTGCCTTTTGTAGCAAACCTTACTTCCGTACCAGGCGCCGAAAGCCGTCTGAGATGTACAAGTTTCAAGTTGCATGTAGTTAGGGGCCGTCGACATATTCACTTTTCCCCCGCTTAACGTGAACTGGACGTTTAGCGGAGGAGGGGGGAAGGAAGTGGACGTTAGTCCGGGGAATTTTTGGACAAAAGGAAACTGATGCATTTTATAAATGGCGGCAATGTACCAGCGATTCTGGCTTTGAACTCTGAATACCGTAGTGTAGTAGCAAATCAAAAGCATCGACAGGAAATGAGCAGTTATGCAGATTTTGCAAGAGAACATGTAGGAGAAAGCATAATTCGAAGTATGAAGCTTCTACCACGTTTTAAAAGCAGTAAATTGAGTTGATACAGTTGACATTTTTACGTAAGTGCATGTCAGTATTCCTTGAGGCATGTAGTGACATTTGGGAACTGATTTGGGGTTTAGGGCAGTAAAATTTGAAGTTGAAGGAGGCGTCTGACTTAAAAGTCCAGTTGACGTTAAGCGGAGGAAAAGTGAATATGTAGATAACCACAATATGGTTATCTTTCATTGTTTTAGTCGGACATAACAGTGTGTCATGCAGTTATGGAATTTAAAAGCTTTATTTGAACAAAGGATAAAATCGAGTTCTTCAGCAAATATAAACGCTGCTGACTTACAGAGAGCGGGCCGGATAATTTTAGGTCAAAACGCAGCAAATAGCTAAATTCAGCTTTATTCAGATCCTAAAGTAAACAAAAGAAAAGAAGGAAGGAAGAAAGAAAGAAAACAATATATTTGGGTGATGAAGAAAAGCGGTCGGTATTTCAGCTTGTAGACATATCATGTATCACACTACAGTTTTCCAAGAAAAGGTGAATGGAGCTTTTGTCATAACTTGACCTTGGATTTCTCGGAATAGCTTCCGGTTTACCAGGAACTCGATGTCCTGTTGTAATTTGCAATAATTTATTTCTTAATTTGTAATACCTGTCGCAATTTGTAAGAACTTTATCGTAATTGGTAATAAAAAATCTGTCGTAATTTGTAATAAGCAAAGCAGGTTGTCCAGCAATGAAATGCTGGGAATGGCAGTAAAATAAACTATTTCCTCATTCTAACTGCAATTTCGTTATTAGGATGAATAGTAGTATTGGTGGCAAAAATATAAGGCAAAAGTTTTGTCGAGTCCGAAATCGAGTGGAACGCTTTTAGGGAGACTGCCTCTTAACATGTAGAAGTACAGTAACTAGAGATTCGCTTTTAGCCCTGGCTTCGCAGTACAAGAACACGATAAGACTGGGTTGCTCCAGGAGCGTGATCAAGCAAAAAGCATTAAGCCTTTAGAAATCATTGTAGACTTTTCACCCGAGCAAACCCTTGGATGCCCCTAAAATGGTTCATTTTGCGCCAAAACGAAACGCAAGGTACACGTCTGGGTAGTAAGGTACACGTCTGGTAAGTTTCCTTCACTACCCTAGTGAAGCTTTTTACCCCTACCCTCAGAGTCTGTACGGATGATGGGCATTGGGGTGTAGGCTAACGTCAAAACCAAATTTTCTCGACTCCATAGGTTTCCAATTTTCTTTACCTACAGGGCTCCCCTCGCGCGCGGGAGCTCCGATACTAATTTACATTTATACCACGAGGCACGTATTGGTCACGTGGGCCTTTTGGTTTTGCTCTGTCTCTCTACGTGACGTGTCATGCAATCTAAGCACAAAGGAGTTGCATGTTTACAACAATCCCTCTTTAAATTCCTAGTAGTCATGCGAACATCAGTTACAGCTACAGATCACGAAATCCTTTTTTACTTCCGCCGCCAACCCGGCCAGTGGCTTTTTAAACGTTCTTCTTTGAGCTGATACTGGAATGTTTACAAGCAAAATGCGAGGCGCCTTCCCTAAATAAACTTCAAAAGCGCTGAATAATTCACACGAAATTCAAAACCTGTTTCAAATAAGATGTTTCCATCAAATGCTAAACGAAAATTTAGCAAAACATTTTATGTTAAGAACAAAAGATTAGCTCTACTGTCGATCGCTTCTATTTTTTTGCTTGTCACTCAAGAAAATGTCCACTTAAAGCGTACTTTTTGTGTGCAGAAATTTGGAGTTTTTAAAAATGCATCGGTTGAAAGAATTGCGACGTGTGCGTGTTTGTGTAAATTTTCTGCATGGTCTGGTCCATGATTTACCAGTTTAGCGACATTGAAGTAGTCTTAATTGTTAGAATTTTTCGACATTGATAGAGGGAGAAAATTAAAAAAAACTTAACAGCTTTTGAATAGGAAAATTTTCCAGATAAATCTTGAAAGGAATGATAAACAGTCAGGGTCGATTCATGTTGGCGACAAATGTGGTTGCATGAATTTCCCCAGTCCCCCTTCGTTTTTCATGAAACCGCAATGACATTACATTGCCTGAAGGCTAACTCTTCAAGAATGTTTTAAATTTATCACGTTCCACTAGTCAAACTGATGTTTTTTAGCGTAAAAACGATGCGGAATAACAGCAGGACTTCGACAGACAGGAACAAAACTGCACAATACAAGGTCAAGTCAAGACACTATAAATGGCTTTTACTTATAACAGAAAATCTTTAAAAAAATCCTACCAATTGCTCAAGTACACACATGCGTATTTGTGTAAGAGACGCTACGCCCCTGACGGCTGCCTCCTTTACAATGTTTTTACTTTGAATCAACTTGGTGGGCGTATTATCTATCCCCACCTTTGTCAAATGTATTAATGTGAATTGCCTGTCATCACAGGAGCAGGCTTTTTAGACATTCGAAAATGGAGCTTGCCGCACACACCCAACACACACACTGTACTCTTTCTTGATTTTAGTTTGGTCGCGGTATAAATTGGATTTAAAGGCCTGCACCACTTTTAACCTGTGTTTTGCCTGTTTTACGATGCCGTCTGTTACTGAAATTTGCATAGTAGCTTGCATGAAAGGCGTGTGTAGGGCCAAGTTGAAGGAGGGAATAAAGGCACGCTAAGGAGGAGGGAAGGTCCCTTCCCTCCTTCCTGGCACGCGTCTTTCATTATCGCGCGCACCTATTCCATACCTCCCCTGCTCTTCACACGCCTGACGCAAACCATCTGTATTGGCGCATAGAATGCTCAAATGTTTTTTTTCTCTCACTCCCTTTCTTTAAAGATCTTGAAATCTTATTCGGTTATTCGCCAATATTTCGTGGCCATTTTCTAACTCAAAGGTGATCACACTGTCGATCTTAAGCTAGGTACATTCTGATCATTCTTGCTATGCGTCTGCTGTACAACTTTCTTCGTCCACATTCCTACAATATGTGACTCTCTGAACTATTAAATATTTCCTGATATTTATTCCATCATATCAACCCTAACAAGATTGGTTTTTGTTTGGTCAATAAATCCCTGGACTAACCAGCATGTTTATTTCTTTTACAACCCTGTCCCTAGAGCCTCGCCCTGAAGAAAAGATAAGAGAAATGACAGTGACTGAGGCTTGATCGACAACAATGAGTGAGTAGCAATTTTTAAATGTGAGATCGGGCTGTTCAAACCCTTGCAGAATTTTCTAGTTATAAGCTTTTCAAGCTTATGTTTTCAATTAAAGTAAGATTTTGGTACAACCCCATACATTTGTTATTAACAACTTGATACTTTTTCACACAAATAGTTTATTTTATACCAGTAGGGCCGAGACATGTGTTTATAATAAATGTATGGAGCTGTAAGGAAATCTTGACGTCCAAAAACTTAAGGTGGCCCGAACCTATTTATGTGCGTGTTGGTTTTGTTTTTGAATCGCGTTTTTCAGCAGGAACGGTTTAGCCAATTTTTGGCATTTTTAATAAAGAATAGTGAAACTTTAAGAAAATGTTATTTATTTTCTTGTAGGTACAAAAACGTTTGAGATATTGGCATATATTTAAAACTGCATTTTCACGAAAAATGAAATAAGCGAGTTGTATGGCACGATTGACTTCATACTTGCAGATAGAAAACTAGAGAGCTCTGAGGCTTATCTGTTAAGTTAGGGAAACTGAATCTTTCGTTGGATTTCGAAGTTATTTACATCTTTTTTAAATATGCACCGTTTTTATACTTACAAGAAAACAATAACATTTTCTTCAAGACAAGACAAGACAAGAATTTTATTTATACAACACACAGAAAAAAGACATTAAAAAAGACAATTCTACTTATGTAAGGTACAAACCACCTAGAAAATAGTTAAAAAGCTAATCTACAATCTTGGACAAAACTGTTGAGAAAATTGTATACTTGGACAGCATTTTTCTAAACATCGTAGCTGTACCGGTTCTTCCCTCTCCCCCTTCCCCTGAAAGCAATGTTGTTGTGTATTCAAAAGAAAGCCTGATCCCTGGGCGTTTGTGGGAAGCAACATTGAATTGGGGGAAGGGGTTTTCTTTCCGCAAAGGCGTCGTTTTGGAAATAGTTTTGTTGCGTAGGAAAGTAGACATGATGGGGAAAACTTTCTTAAGTAGTTTTGTCCGGGATTGTATTTGACTGGGAAAGGCCATTTGCAGCCTTTAACGCAGCCAAATAAGCCTGTTCTTTATAAATGTAGTACATTTCAAAGAAAAGTAGATAATTAATGCAAAATGAGTGAAAACAGAGGCGTTTATGACAAGAAAATCAATTGGTATGTCTTACTTGATTGGAGTGGTCAGTCAAAAACGTTTGCGAAATTCATTTTCCATGCAGGGTTTTTACGCGCGCTTTGAGTGAAGAGTAGCGGGCATACATTGCGCTTTTCGAGGACGAAAAGGACGTTTCCGTCAAACAGATTAGCCAGGAAACGGGAATTTCACCCACTACGATTCGATCAACAAATAAGACATGAAACTTTTGCTGAGCGCGTGACCCGACAACTTTGAACAATTTTCCCATCGCCGAAATAGTCAAAGGCCAAGCACTTGCAATGAATAAAAGCATCAAATGGAGAGAGGATTAAATATTTACAAAAGCTGCATTTTTACTTTTCACATTTGAATGCTTACTTTTGAAATTGTAGCGATATCCAGTCCAGAGAAACACACTATGAAATCTAGAAATGTCACGCGCGATAACGTGACAAGATGTACTATCGCGTGACCTGTAAAAGTGCACGTTTTGTCTTCGGGTTACATATGACTGGAAAAATTATGACCTAAATTGATAATTTGTAAACCAAGGCATGATAAAAGTTGCCATAGTTGACTTCTAATCTTTTTGTCTCCACAATATCTGCAAGTCGGAACGATTAACAGGACATTTTTGAGCGGCTGCGAAGATTAGCAACGGTTAACAACGATTAAGGGACCGATCGTTTATTACGTCCCGCCGGGGGGGGGGGGGGGGGGGTACAATTTTTGAAAAGGTTTAATTTTGGGGGGTCAGTTTTGAAAATGTAAAAAGTGTGAGGGGGGTCGAAATTTTAAGACACAGGATTGACATTATATGTTGTAGTTGTTAAAACATATCATAATTGAAACAAAAACAAAAAACACTTTTCCTTCATCGGACTTCACACCGTTTCTCATGCCAGCTGAGCCCCACCTGACGTGCATCTTTACTTGATTTGGTAGCCGCCATATTGAATGCTATGTAACCAAGCTTGTCCCAGGACCCTATCAACTATCTTTACCTAACCAGACTACCCCATCTAGCTTTAATATGAAGTCGATGTCCAAAGAAAGAGAGAAAGTCGAGTCATCTTAAAACTTGGTCTAGGAAAGGTGGGGGGGGGGGGGGGGGTGCATTTTAAAAACTCTTATCGCCAAGGGGGGTACAATTTTCATATGAAATTATTTTAGGGGGGTACGGTTTTCATACACCACACTTTTCTGAAAACCCCCGCCCCCCCCCCCCCCCCCCCGAAACTTTTAACAAACAAAGTTTCTGTGACACCCATAGTTTAACCAATTATAAGCTCTGAGAAGCAATTTCCACGTGACGGGAAACGGTTCCATATCTGATTAACTATGATATCCCTAAATAAACACTACGAACTCCTTTTCTTCGAAGAGAACCGTCATACAAGTCTTGTTCAGACTCTTCTGAAAAAGATAAATTACTTTTCACATTTTCCGAGCCTTCCATTCCTGAACTACAGGAAAATATGTAACAATTAGCACGCGTTGTACGGCTATTGCGAAATCTGACTGTTTTAAAGAGGGTGCTGCAAAAAACGTTTATGAGGTAGTGCTTTTCTATGAGAAGATGGTCTGACGTGAAACTTTGTGCTCAAAACAGCTTCTGTAAAGGGCTTTTTATTAGCACGTTTTTGTTTTGTCCTTGCAAATATTCTTGCGAGAAAACGCGAATCACCTTGTACACAGTAGATAGGAGGCATTATAGATTAATTAAGAATATTAAAGAGGTTGTTTCACAGAGGCACAAGTAGGAAACAATGTAAGAAACAAACAAACAAATAAAGAAAGAAAAAAACGCACATGCACAGACTGAATCACCGAAAAATTGAGGAACTGGAGAAAATATTGGAAAAAAAAGAAATAGCCTTTTTCAAGGACTGTTTAAACTTGCGAACAGTAAGACACTTAAGAGATTCTTCAATATTATTCCAAAGAACAGCTCCTTTAAAGAGAATATTAAATTTTCCATAATTTGTTCTCACCAAAGGAATGCAAAATGTAGATCTGGAGGCCACCCTAGTTTTATACTTGTGCCTTGAAGATAGAATTGTTAAAAATTGCTAAAGGCATAAGGCATTAGATTTAAATGAAATTGAACCATGAAGATACAGTTTTAATAATAACAGAAACTCATAAGGGGTTGAAACGTGTAACTCTCATTTGTTAGCTTTGTCCGATTCCCGTGATTATTCATTTTCGAAAGTATCATATTTGGAACGAGAAGAAAAGATAACTGACCAACCAAACTTCGTAAACAACGTGACGCAATTTTACTTCACGTTCCCGCGCCCGCTCACTTAAAAAATGGCCAACAAACGGGGGAAAAACTCCCGAAAGCCGAGAAAGCTTTCAAAGGTTGAAACCAGGAATAAGCCACTTGCACTAAGAGGTCACTTGACCAATGCTTCCTCTAAACAATGAGTTGGAATCTTGCTGATGCCAAAAATCGACAGACCACATAAAAATTACCTTACACCCGAAATTTGAGATGGAACGCATTTAAGGGAGATGTTTTATGGCACTTTGATTTTTCAACAAAGTGGTATGATTTGTATTGGCCGCCGTGTTGGAGGGCATACTCTTGCCCTCCAAGGAAATAGGCGGCAGTTCTTAAAAGAACTGTTTTACTGTAAAGACTCTAAAAGGTAAAAAGCCCCATGTTCACCCATTCGGCTTTGCGCGCTTGTGTTTTTGTTTTGAAACGATTCTTTTGTCCAATGCAGTGTTTTGATTGGCTTCCATTTTTGAGGAGCGTTGCGTGACGATACTAAAAACGACTGCGAGGGAGACTAGCTTTTTTCACGCTTGACCGAAGCTTACAGAGACAGTATCAAAGAGGCCAGTAAGACTATAATTCTTTTCCAAATGGAGCAAGATATATCGCCGACTTCGTTAAATGTCACCGGAGAAAGCAGTTCAAAATTCAAACTGGTAGTGAATGCGTATGGATGCTTTGTTGAGTCCAATGAACACAGTGAAGGTCATAAAATTACGAAATGTCTAAGCACCAGGTGAGATTTTCCTGAAGCCTGATTCGATTGTGAAATGTTTTGATGCCTTAATCTATTATTTTGTGTTAATTCTCAGGAAGCTTAGGTATGTGTTCTCGAAAGAATAAGCGAGAAGTTGTGTTTGCAAAGCGTCGAATCAACACTGCGTACAGTCTTGTCACTGGTTTGGCTACTGGTTTGCTAATAATAGTTCTCGCTACTTTAGAGCGATACGCCAGACGATAAATTTACGTTAAGGATATCACTCGCTTCATAGGTTAAATTGAATAAGGCATTGTTCATGTTAGATTGACTCGCTTGTTTTGCTTTCAACTGATTTCAACGGGACCTTTGTTTACAATTGAACATCAACATGCGATGTAGCAGGAACTCGGCAAACACGCTGTCTGTAGAACTTGCAGCCAAGAGCTTCTTTACCATCTCTCCAGAGATTAAAAAACAGATAGACCGGTGTGCGACAAACGCAGACTGCAGACTTGCAGACTGGCAGTTAAACGAGGACAACTTCGTTGTGGAATGCTTTAACAGAGTCCCTATCCCTAACGTTTAAGTCATTTAAAAGTCTAGTTTAGGGATAGCGAATCTGTTAGAGCATTCTACAACAATGTTTACTTCCTTTATCTGCCAGTCTGAAGTCTGCGTTTGTCGCACAGCGCATCGCGCGCATCGCGCATCGCGCATCGAAAGTGCAGTGAAACAAACACTCACAGAAACAAAAGGCTCGATACCAGACCAAAATACCCAAAAAGATGTAAAGAAAAATACCAAAAGAACCTGTTTAGACTTTCTTTTAAACCAGATTTAGCGAACTGTGGAAGATTAACAAAGACTGACTCTACACACTGAAGGCAGCGATTTTCAACTACGCGAAATGTTTTTTTTTTTTTCTGGAGTACAGGGCGCGCAATGCATCTAGGGTGAACATGGGCCTTTAAATTGAAAGCGAAAAGGGTATTTAAAAAGCAGCGAAGACCAAGAAGAAGAGGAGGGAGACTGCTCGGTCGCTCGGTTGTGTGTAAATACCCGGGCGCTCGCGTGATGTTTTGGCGTGCTTTGTCACGGTCAAATGAACCCAGGGACCCTTCCACCGTGCTAATCGCGATGACACTCGCGATGCACTATGCCCGCCCCCGGACGGAGGCAAATTGTCGCTGTGACGTAAGCTTTGAGCGACCGTTAATGGATTTCCATCACTAAGGTTTCCAAATATGGTAAAAGTGAATATTCACGAACATTGAACGCGAGGTACGCGTTTCAGCCCCTTATGAGTTTCTGATAATAAATTCTCGGCTTGCACTGTCACGCAATGAAAAATAAAAATGAAAACCATTCAATACAGAAGGACTAGAATCTGGGAAATGAAAAAAGATAAATATACAAAAACCCTTGCCAAGAATCAGGTCTGTGAAATATTTCAAATGCGAGATATTGGGAAAAACGGTTTACCTAAATTTATTAATCTTTGTATGGAAACGCCATGTTGGTGTCCCTTTCAGGAACGCCAATATGGCCGCCGGATACCAACAGAAACATCTGTTTTCGAGTTTTCCTACTAATGCGTGAATTATTCGCTTGAGGAACTCATAAAGATTACAGTAACAAGGAATGTTTAGATAGCAAAATCTCCCAAAATCGGTAATGTTTTTAACCCACATAAGAGTTTTCCCGGCCGCCAACTAAATGCCGCGTCACGTAAAAGCCTGGAAATTCATGCGTCCTCTCTCGAAAACGAAGAACCCTTTCGAACTAAAAATTTGTTTATGTAAAGGTGTTTAGGTACTGTGATACCTCGTGAAAGTAGAAACTCAGAAGAATCGATAGTTTATTAGTTTGATTTTTGGTGACGTCACGTGCAACCCAATGTCAATGTCCGTGTTCACACTAGAAGACCGATTATCCGTTGGATAGTTCGCTTCTGACAGATAATACGTCTAAATTTGAAAATGGGACTGTCTTAATTCTGGATGGAGAATTTGCCTGACTTTATCAGGTTTTCCTTCAATTTTGACGGATTTTGAAGATGAATTATCCGTCTCTAGTGTGAAACGGTCAATGAGCTTCATAGCATTTAGATCTTTAAATAACGGACAAGTATGATCAGTATATTCAGAAAAAGTGTGATGATTCTGACTACCTTCTTTTGCAACACAATTTAACGGTTGCAAAGTAGTTAAATAAGTGTTACTCGAAATAATAGCGCCATATATAAAGAAAGGATAGATAAGAGAGAAGTAAAGTTGTTTTAAAACAGCAACAGAAAAAATATGGCCTAATTTGGCTAAGATCCCAATGCTCCTGGAGATTTTCGTGCTTAGCTGGTGAATGTGTTTCTTGAAATTAAGATGAGAGTCTATGATTACTCCTAGGTATTTGATATGATCTTTTTGTTTAATAAACTTATGGTTTATTCTTAAAAAAATGGTTTTAGTCAATTTTTCCGAAATGGATGGAAGACAAAGAAATTTGTTTGGTCAATATTCAAAGACAATCTGTTAGCACAAAACCAATCATGGACATGTTTTAATTCTTGATTCACTCTTGTTTCTGAACATTCCAAGGACGAAGCTGCTAAGAATAAATTTGAATCGTCAGCGAAACGGTGTAAATCAAATACAGTAGAACAGTTACTGAAATCATTTATATATATATATATATATATATATATATATATATATAAAGGGGACAAAGAACTGAACCCTGGGGGACACCAGAAGTGAATGGATTAGATGTTGATGAGGTATTGCCTATTGATACAAATGGACAACAATTAGATAGATAAGAGAGAAAACAATCATAAGCAATACCACGGATACCATATGAATATAATTTGGCTAACAAGGTGTTATGGTCAACTGTGTCAAATGCTTGACTGAGATCAAGGAATATGCCACAGGTGAAATGACCACCTTCAATTGCTCTCTGTATTTGATCAGTGATTAACAGAAGGGCATGTGCAGTAGAGTGATTGGCACGAAAACCAAACTGACCGGAGAAAATTATATTATGCTTATCTAAATATATAATTAGCCTATTATACATTAACTTTTTCCAGAATTTGATTAAGGATTGACAATAGAGATATTGGTCTGTAATTTGTTAGTGACGAACGAGATCCAGCCTTGTAAACAGGTATGAGACGTACAATTTTCAACGCATCAGCAACAGTGCCGGAGGAAAATGCGAAATTATCTTAAATCTCAAAAGGCTTTAAGATCACTAACTTTAAAATCTTAAGAACAGGAACAGGAAGGCTAGAGGGACCAAATGCTTTCCCAGATCTAAGGCAAGAAATAATATCTTGAATTTCCTGTACAGATGTACAACCGTAGGACTTTCGGCCACCTTAAATATCCCTCCGAAAAGTGAGAAATTTAGTGCGAAACCTTTTTCACTTTTAACCTAACATCTCAGCTGAGAGAGTATTAGGAAACTCCGAATAACCATTATTTGTACGGTAACTGTTAATGTCCTGTATTCCGTGTAGTTTCGTTTTGATTTATGTTTGTGTATAACATTACTATGTTTAACTTTACTATGTGTGGCCGTTTCCTAGTAACTTGTCGTTCTTACACAGACTAAATCTATTATTACCAGACTCTGTATTTTCGGGGGCTGAAGAGGAACAACGGCATCGGAATAATGTATATTTTTTTATTAAAATGATGAAATGATGCCTTTTAAGGGTTGGAACCCTTCGAAAAGGAATAATGAAATTATGCCCTTTTAGGGCTGGAAAAATGGAACAACGAACACTTTAGAGAACGAAAAATACCTTTTCAGGGATTGGAATAATGGCATATATTGAAAATTTTTCACAGGGAATAATGGGATAATTAATCGCCGCTTATTCCTTCTCACTGTGCCTGATTAATTCCATTCGTGCAGCTAAGAAGTTATCTCCATTCTGTTCCCTTAAGTCTGTAACGCATTAACGCATACAAACCTGCGCGTTTAATGCTCCAACCTACGCGTGAACGCAAGTTTTCCTAAAGAGCCCCCAGAATGGATTAGTGCAAATACGGATGAATATCGGTATCGTTTGAACGAATAGGTTTGCATGCACTTAAAGACGGTCGCGTGTGGACATGGCCTTAAATTCTTTGTACGCACGTCTGACTTGAAATGTCTGAGAGTCTCTTTATAGCAATGTCCCATCAATTCCTTTTCTTTCAAGAAAATATTATGGTATTCTTATTATTTAATTCTAGTGAACGACGATGATGAAGAATTTAATTTCATTCAGCCATCGCTGATCCAGCAGTTGAAAACCATTCTAGATCAGTACCCTGACGATGGACAGATTTTGAAGGTAAGAAATGTGGAAGGCTTAAGGAGACCTCAGTATCTGTTTAAAGAGAGGTATTTCTTTTCACCTCCTTGTATTTTCGTTTTCTGAGTAATATCAGAAGTTGGGATAATCTAACAAGGAGAAACTCTTTAACATTGGGCTTGATGAGATGCGACGTGAAGAGTTTGGATAAGTATGACGAGACGCAATGAAATGGGATGAAATGGTAAAAGATAAGATGAAGTGATGTGAAACGGATGGGCTATGCGATGAATTTGCCATGGAGAGAAAGACATAAGGGAAATGAGATGCGATTAGATGAGACAAGAGATAGCATTGGATGGTTTACTAAGTGAGACGAGATAAGATTAATCAATGGGTAAAAAAAAAGAAAAATCAAAATTAGTAGTAATGTCTAACAAGATGCTATAAAGTGGAGTTAGAACTGTGTATCCGGAGAGTTAATGTTTGATATATTAGAAGAAGTGGCTCCGATATAAAGATACTCATTGAAAAATTGAGCCGTTTAAGCTCCTCTTTTTTGAATGTGCGTTTGTGTATTAGGAGCTCATCCAAAATGCCGAGGATGCAGGAGCAACTCAATTAAAATTCCTCCATGATCTGCACAGCTATGGAACAGAGAAACTGCATAGCGAAGGACTTGCCCAGTTCCAGGTAATCAGTGAATGTTGTCGCAAACTCTCAGAAGGAATGATTTTTTTGTGTTTTCGTTTCACTCCTTCTGTAAGATTTATTTTTTTTATCAGGCAGGGGGTTTCGCATAATGCCCCCTCCCCTTTATTACTTTTCTAACTCCGTCCCTTACCGAAGAATTTACCCACAGGTCACAGGTGAGTATCGTCTACAGAATGTCTTCCGGCGTTCTGTTCTATATTTACAAAAGATATA
Source organism: Porites cylindrica (assembly GCA_964035525.1). Taxonomy (NCBI): domain Eukaryota; kingdom Metazoa; phylum Cnidaria; class Anthozoa; order Scleractinia; family Poritidae; genus Porites; species Porites cylindrica. The sequence continues at coordinate 33,013,649 of OZ037777.1, read as the reverse complement.
AACCTTTAAAAAAAAGACAGTCATACTATATTTTTCGCACACTCTACTTGGAATTGCGTTTTTATTCCATTTAGTGAGCAGTTCCTTACGGCTGGATATGACTTAAATGTGTGAAGATACTGTGAGTCAGATTTGAGCACCCGAAAGACTGCAACTCTTAGGCATATTGCGATATGGGCAGCAAGCCTACTCTCCTATTCGACGATGTAAAAGAGACTTCTCACGTCAAAACGTCGGCTCTGGGTTGTGTTTTGCTTCGCATAGTGTTCTACATTTACAACTTTAATCTATAACGGTTTCCCATTACATACATTAGGTGTTTCTTATATCATTTTAATTAATGTCCACTAGGGCCCAGCACTCTACGCCTACAACAACGCCCAGTTCACCAAAGAGGACTGGAAAGGTATCAGGATGCTCTGTGACAGTATAAAAGTCAAAGATCCAATGAAAGTTGGTCGGTTTGGTCTCGGTTTCAAATCGGTGTTTCACGTCACAGGTGGGATAACTATTATATATTAGAGACCTTTAGCATCAGGTTTTTCATGGAAAACCGAAAACCGCAAAATGTCACGTGACCACGGCCTTGCGGTCACGTTTGCAGTTTGCAGCTCACGATTGAACCGCAGGAAGGGCTTCCAGCGGTAAGTGATTTACGGCAAGGTTTTTTTGATACCAAAAATTGTACAGCCTCCCGTTTAAAGGCACGAACTAGCTTTTTTATATCCGTTTGCGATGTGTTTGGTGGATTTTTGATCTCGAATCAATGAATTATTCCTGTTTTTTGGGCGATTAAAGTGATGCACTTCGAATTGATGGAAAACAACACGGCGGCACTAAACAATGAACGCGTAGTTCAAATCGATTTTATATTCCTTTCTGTCTTACTAACATAAGAACGTTTCTGTTCAAATCCAGAGTTAAATTTTTTTTCCATGTTGTCACTGAATTCATAACTTAACTCATTCTCTGTATAGTTCCTATTTTTAACGTATCACTCCGCGAATTTCATTTTATTTTCCTTATTTCTTTGTGACTGGGGAGCCCAGACTTCATAAGCCTTCTGGTTTCTCCCGGCCTCCCTTAATTGCAACCTTACAATTCCTATATGTATTCTCGTATTGTATTATATTTTGGCTAAAGTAAAATGTACTGAACTGAACTGAACGCCTTGCTAAATTTGAAATCTCAGCAACGTGAAACTGCAAACGCGTAACTGCAAACTGCGGTTTGGGGTTTCCCATGAAAAACCTGATGCGAAAGGTCTCTATTTATCAGACCTCGACTGATCATGTTGTAATTAATGGCAGCAAAAGCTGACTGAATTAATCATTACTTATTCCAAAGGTCATTACTGTTCATTACATTATTAAACAAAGCACAATCATATACTATTAACAGTCGGCATCAATGGGGTTCTTTTCTACCACTTCCTAACGCCCACAAAGATGCCAAGACACTCTCAGTTTTACGACACTAGCTTTTGGGGAAAACCACCGAACGGCTTGGCATTCTGGCGGAACATTAAACAAAAGGGGGGCATTTTTTTACGGCCGATTGAAAGAATAAACCTTACCCCATTTATTTCTCATTCACCTGAAATGGGAAAATGATTTGTTTTTGTAATCTCTTTTGGTGACAAAATTGCGCTCGCATTCGTATTTGTAAATCTCAAGAACCACCTAAGAGCCACCAAGAAGCAGGACCGCCGGAACAATTGCCTACTGATGCATTGCCACAAATCGATTACGGACGTACTAGAAACTGTGAAGATTGCAGAGAGGTTTGCTTGTGCCAATGAAAAACGCAAAGTGCATTTTGAAAAATTTGAGTAACGGTTCGCACAAGGCTGAGTGAAGGATCAGCCCGGCCCCCCGCTTCGAAACGCCACGCGGCCTCTGAAATCCACATCCTGGCTAAAGTTCAAAACTGTCTGAATTTTTGAACCAAATACCCCGGCGTTAGAATCATTCTTTCTATGGGATTAAAATAATACCGTCAACTTCCAATTAGAAGCCCTGGGCTTAGACAACTCCGTAAGGAGGTATCAGGAGGGCTTATTCAGATACAAACAAGGGGGGCGTATAACCAGACTAAAAAACTGTCTCAAAACAAACTACTTAGCGTTGCTGATCAAAATACCTTTTTGAATTTGCTGGTCGCTTTTTTTTTCGTAAGTTTCAAAGCGTCGTTAAAAGTTGAATTCATTTCAGTACGTGTTAAAGGGGGACTTATAACCAGGTGCATTTTTTTGTTTACAGGTAGATGGGCCTGTATATAGGGGGTGGGGGACGTTTTAGGTATGCTCTTTCTTGTGTTTGGTTTTGTTACACCGACTTGAAACACCCTGACGTCTTTATTCGTAACATCTAACCTGGACGTCATCTTCGCCCTCAGATGTGCAGAACGTTGCCGTAGCAATGTTGTAATGTCACACATGCAATCATAAATTCACACCGAAATTTCGCGCCGAAATTAAGAGGTAATGTTTTCAGCCATGATATTATAGCCTTAATGTTTTACTTCATGTATTTTTTTTTCTTCATTTTTTAGATCTACCGAGTATATTAAGCGGTTCACAGATCGGTGTTATAGACCCACACGAGGAGTACTTTACCGAAGGGAGAAATCGACGAACAGGTTACAGCTGGAGAATGAAGAATGATCGTCACGTCATGGACAATATACCAGACCAGTTTGCCCCTTACAAAGGAATATTTGAATGTACAGATGATGTTTTCTCCAGAGGCTGTTACAACGGTACTCTATTTCGCTTTCCACTACGACACCGACCGTCTGAACTTTCTCCGACTCTCTACTCCGCTGAAAAGGTGCACACATTATTTGAGGGATTCATGGCTGACGCACACGTAATCCTCCTTTTCTTGCAACATCTGGAATTTATCGAGCTGTACGTCCGTGAGGAACACGACGATCAACCAAGAAAAACGTTTCAAGTTGGAATCACAGATGAAAGCCTTCGTTTGGTACGAGAGAAGAGGAAGCAGTTTCACAAGAAAATCTCCACTGGCAGTCTTTTGCCCCATCCTGTCCAAGTAACCTATCCGATAAACGTTGAGACTGTACACTTTTCTCAAGGCTCAGAAGCCACCAGACAGAGTCATTCGTTTCTTGTAACCAACTACTTTTGTGGCCAGGAGGTATCGTCTGACTTTCAAACCCTGGCTAAAGATCAAAGCCTTAGCTACTTACCCTTAGTTGGTGTTGCTATGGCATTACCAACAAGTCCCAGTGAACCTACTCCGGAGATTCAAGGCCACGTGTTTTGTTTTTTACCGTTACCAGTTCAAAAGACAAGCCTGACAGGTTTGCCGGTTCATGTGAATGGCTTCTTTGCCTTGAGTCAGAACAGACGTTATATCAAGTCTCCAAACGCAGAACAGGAAGATCAGGAGCTAACTGACAAGTCCCTCCTATGGAATAGGTGTCTTTTGAAGGAAGCTCTACCCAAGGCATATGCAACGATGCTACTAGAAGCCATCAACGAGAAGAGTTACAATATACAAGAAGAGACCGTTTACAGGTAAGGCTAAAATGTGTTAGCCTCTATGAAATAAAATACTTTAGATACTTTATTGGCGGAAAAGGAAAAATAATTGCGAGAGGATAGTATTTCTTTAGCTAGTTCTGCCTGGAACACCTCATTCTCACGCAAAGTAAGACTAAGCACTTGGAATATAGAGGACATTTTTTTCGATTATCTCGGCCCTTACATTCTAATTTTTGCAATATAAAACCTTTTTTGGCCGCCCATACAGCTAAAAAGTTTGGTTCACGCTCAACACGCCATAAAATTCAGGGATGCTCCAGGTTTCGATCACAGCGGTGGGCAGCAAAAACCTGTTGCTGTCAATATTGACATAAGGTCTTAGGTTCTGGTGCAATGGTACGTTAACTAATTGCAGTTCCCGAATGCTGTATTCTATAGGGCATGGCCTAATATCGACGCCATCGACCAGAAATGGAAGAGATTGCAGAATCCCTTACTCGAGATCTTATGCTCTGCAAATGTTGTATACACTAAGGCTAATGGAGGAAAGTGGCTGAAAGTGGAAGACGCTGTCTTAGACACACTTGATGAACACCAGCCGAAGGATTTGCTTGTCAGTGTGTTGCTAGAGGGACATCAAAATGTGGCCTCCTTGCCCGACCATGTGTTAAAGGCTTTTACCGCGGTCAGCAATAAACCATTTATTAAAGAGATTACTCCCATGTTGGTGAGGCAAATCCTCAAGGAAAGTCTTTCAAGCTACAGGAACCATGGGCGAATGGAGAAGTTGAAACTTCTATCGTTCATCCTAAACTGGATAGACGACAACTTCGCAGACCTAGTTGGACTGGAGCTGCTGCCCGTATCCAATGGTGCCTTCAAATGCTTTGCATCCCCCTCAAACTGTGACGAAGCAGTTTATGTCTGCTCGCCCGATCATCCAAGGAAAATGTTTCCTTGTCTAGACCACCAGTTCCTGGATCAAAACCTGGACCAAAATCTTTTGGAAATTATGGAGAAAGCTGCAAAGAAAGGTATGAACAATACGAGAATGTTGTGAAATTTGTCTACAGCTGATTCAAAGCTTCAAATGTTAGAGTTATACTACTGTTCTGGGACTGACAATTATATTTTGCTCTGCCCCACTGATCAGGGCTGTGAGGAATAGTCGTACTGGTACAACGTTTCGTTAAAAATAACGAAAAAAAATTCATTTTAACATACCCAGCATCTAATCCTTCCTTTTTGTATTGAGTTATTCCCAAGAACACAATAGAATTTAGTAATAAAATTAAGAGAATATTAAAAAAGATAAAGACGCACAAGAGCTGAAGGCCCAAACGGTCGGACGGTTTCCTTAGCATGAAGCTGCTTATGAATATTGCTACTCCCCCCTGTACAGGATACTAGTCCATTGCAGTGTTACCCCCCCCCCCCCCCCAGCAGTATGTCGCCGGTACCCATTTATACACCTGGGTGAGGAGAGAGAAAGTGGAGTAAAGTTCCTTATCTAAGGATACAACGCGACGGGCGAGGCTTATGGAATAGGGAATAGAAAGAAAGACTATAACAGCCGGTGGGTGACAGTGTTAATTTCAGGTCAGGAAATTCAGAGAATTCAGAGAAACATGCATTTTTGCTCTTTCACTAACCCTGAGCGAGCTTTGATTGCCTATGACCGGTGTAAACATCACAAGCTGATATCACAGAAAGACTGCGTTATTTTTTTCCTAACATGGTGCCAGTTTTGGAAACGGTACGAGACTCGTGTGTTACTTCAAGTTCGTACCATATAGTTTCAAATCATTTTTTATCTATAAGGGTGAAGGACGGTTAAGTGGTATCTACTTGTTAAGCACAGTCTTTCTTGATGATAGAGGTACCTAATACTTAATACCTTCAAGCGCGCCGTAAAGAGTGGTTTTCGCGGGCAGTTTTATAGCCCGACAAGAGCGGCAATTTGTGCTGCTATTCTGTAACGATCTTCTGCTATTTTAACAACGGAAACGATTTTCTTCTGATCAGCAGCGTTAATAACAAGAAACTTACACTCACTGCGTGTAAACAGATATGTTGGATGAATCTTGTCCTGGGACCATTGGCGCGTTGAAATCGCCTTTGCATCTTAAACGGCATTTCAGACATGTGCTGCACTGTTCCAACCGTTCAAAATGTCACGTGCATTTTAAGTGGGGGCTGAAATAAGAATACATTATTTTCTTTACTGTTTAAACAGGATGCACACAGTTAAACCTTCTTAGTAAAGAAGACGTCGCTTCCCTTCTCTCAAATTCGTTGCCACCAGAGTGGTCACAAGGAGAGACAATTTTGTGGTATCCTGGATCAGATTCCTACAACCATCCAGGATTAGATTGGCTTGAGCTCGTATGGAATTACTTAAGGACGAACTTCGCCACGAAAGATGAGCTCCGCGGGTTCTCAGGTCTCCCCTTGATTCCACATGACATGTCTCAAGAACCAATCAGCCTTGCTAGACTTCAACAGCCTTCTAGGATAGTTGTGAAAAGTCTCTACGATAAATTTCTCGATGAAACGCTGATTCAGTTCTTGAGAGTCCTTGATCTAGTTATCATTCAAGAGTGTCCATATTACCTAACCCTTCATCCCGCGGTCATCAATGCATTTATTTACCCGCCATCACCACATGGTGTCTTGAAGGCGCTGTCGGCTTGCTCATCGGTTGTAGGATCTAACAAGCATTCACTGACAGACGAAGGCAAACGCTCCTTAAGGAAGTTCTTTTCAAAAGAATCTTTGCTAGAACCCCAAGCAAAGCAGCTTCTCCGTACCCTTCCTTTGTTTGAGACGCTAAACAAATGTTTTGTTTCTGGGGAGGAGGATCTTTGTGCAGCATCACCAGAAGGTTCTTATCCTGTACCTCCTCGTACGGTACTCATTGACGTCACACACGACGACTCAAAGAGGTTGGCGCATCTGCTAGACGTCAGATGCTTATCACCAACAGAATTTTTTCTTGAAGTTGTATTTCCAGATGTCAGAGGAGGAAATTATTCTAATGAAGAGGTGGACCGGATTATGGGATTCGTTATGGAGCGGTTTCAAGTTTACGCCAGTGAAGATGCTCGATTTGAAGAAGCGCTTACAAATTTGCCATTTGTACCGAGTGAAAGTAGACGGGAAAGAGCTATGGACTTGTTCGATCCTGGTATTGAGTTGCTGAAACGAATGCTGGCCGAAGAAGATGTTTTTCCAGTTGGTGAACAGTATACGAACCCCACATCCCTCGTGGTTCTCAAGAAACTTGGTATAAAAAGTGAAAAGGAAATTAGTGCAGAAGATCTGTACCGCAGTGCCAGAAAGATCTCTCAAATGCCAAATTTGGAGGAAGCAAAGAAAAAATCGGCAACCATATTGTTATATTTAGACAGTAATTCAACGAAGCTTCAACAAACTGTTTCTGGGGTAACGTTGACACAACTTTTGCGAGACGTTCCATGGGTATCCGAAGTGAATGAAAGGCCCTTCGGTGGTCCCGTTAGCTTTTACTCAACTGAAGAAACAAGTAAACGCCACTTTTACAAACCAACGGAAGTAACAAGTGAAGATAAAGTTAATCTCATCGGAACAGTAAAGCCCATTGTAAGAGTAGATTCTTCAAGTCAATTAGCAAAATGTTTCGACTGGGATAAGATGCCGGAAGCATTAGACGTGGTGCAACATCTTAAAAGTGTGGTCACTCACTATAGCCAGGATAAAAAGCCCTACTACATTTCAGTTGTCAAGGACATTTACTCATTTCTAGATCAGAGCGCCGATTTTGAAGTTATCAAGAAAGCTTTGCAGGGAACTGAAAACTCAATATGGATTTGGAATGGAGATGGTTTTTCTTCTCCTGATGTTGTCCTTTCCGCAAGGCCTCCAATCGATCTTACTCCGTACGTTTGTTCTCTTCCCTCAGAGGTGCTGCAGTTTTCAAACTTGTTTTCGAAGTTCGGAATGAGAGAGCACTGCGATGCTCTGCTTTTTGTACAAGTTCTTCAACTGATAAAACAGAAGTATGAATCTGGACACGAGTATCCAAGCACGGAGGTAAAAAGAGATCTCCAGTTATCTGCAGACATTTTGAATGAGATTAAGCCAAACGTTGGAGAACAACTACCTTCAGAGATTCAAGAGAAAGTCCTTATCCCAACGCACGTAGAAGGAGATTCCTACGTAAGGCTTGCACCAATTAAAGATTGCATGTACTGTGACCACGAGTGGCTAGAAGATGGCATACCTGATGAAGAAGAAAATCATTGCTTTTTTGTGCATCAAAACATCTCAAATAGTACTGCAGAACTTTTACAAGTTCGTACTCTTAGAAATCAGTTATTGGAAGCTGATGAGATAGGAGATGAATTTGGTCAAGAAGAAAAACTCACTTGCAGATTAAACAAACTTCTGGAGGAATACACAGATGGTTTTTCAGTACCAAAGGAACTAATCCAGAACGCAGATGATGCTGGTGCCACTGAGGTCAGATTTCTTTACGACGAAAGAACCAACGAAGATGCTATGACCTGTCTGATTGACGAAGGAATGAAAGAATGCCAGGGTCCTGCTTTGTGGGTTTACAACAACGCTGAGTTTAGGGATGAGGATTTTGAAAACATTACTAAACTCAACGGTGGCACAAAAAAACAAGAAACCGAGAAAATTGGAAAGTTTGGGCTTGGTTTTAATACGGTCTATAATCTGACGGACGTTCCTATGTTCCTTAGCAGAAACTACTTTGTGATTTTTGATCCCAACACCTTTTATCTTGGAAGAGCCATCACAAACAAGAGCAAACCAGGAATAAAAATCGACGTCAACAAGAATCCGGAGAGAAAGCGAAGGCTTAGAAACCAATTCAAACCTTTCAATAGCATCTTTGGATGTGATCTTCTTCTGAACAAAAAGGACAACTCATTTCAAGGTACCCTCTTTCGCTTCCCATTGAGAACTAAGAGGCAAGCTGTCAGAAGCGAAATTAAGCAAGATTATTACGGCCACAACCAAGTGAGGGAGCTATTTGAGATTTTCGTTCGCGGGGCGAAAACGTTGCTCTTGTTTACGCAAAATGTTCGTCAAGTCAGCATATTTCATTTGCCGAGAGAGTCAACAGGGCAGACACAACCCCAACTGATATTTCAGGTAACCAAGGAATTATCACACTCAGGAATCATGAGAGAGTTGTCTGTTCCCATGAAGCTGTCATTACATCAGAGCAATGTTAGCACAGACGACTTACAACTTTTAAAACAATCTAACTTTCTACGAGCATCATCGCAAGTTTTAAAGCATACTAATGATATGAAGGAAACCAATGACCATTTACTGAGGTCAGCGATCACAATCAACGTCAAAGACACCCTAACTGAAAGCGGACGCGTATTCTTTGAGGACAAAATCTCGCTGCATAATTCATCCGAGGTTTGGTTTGTTGCCTCATCAATGGGCAAAGGCCAAGCGATGCAGTTTTCAGTGAATGACAGAAGCCTGCTCCCAGCAGCTGCAGTTGCTGTCAAGTTGTTACCTCAGGAGAGTCAGAAGTTTGTACCAGAACCTATTGTCAGTCACGCCACTGGAGGTAAATCGCATCATAACGGTTCAGTGTTCTGCTACCTTCCACTCCCAATTCACAGTGGTCTCCCAGTTCACATAAATGGAACATTTGCAGTAGCTTCGAACAGACGCCATTTGAAGCAGAAAACAGAGGACGACAAAGCCTGCCCTGAAGATGAGTGGAATAATGTTCTGTTTGAAGATTCTGTATGTACCGCCTACCTAGATCTTCTGGAAGACATGAAAACTAATGCTACTACGTACTGTTTTCACTCTCTGTGGCCCAGGTCGTGTGACATACAGCCATATTTTGAACCACTTGCGCGTTCGTTCTATGAGAAAGTTGCTAGTGGAGGCTATTCCCTTTTCTCAGATGGAGACACTTGGGTGGGCATCAATCAAGTGGTCTTTCTGGAGCCAAACTTTCGTCATGATCAACGGGTTGGAGACATATCAGTCGCAGTATTACAGAAGATGGTCATTGAAAAAGAAGTTGTCGTTGATCTACCAGTAGAAATTTTACAGTCATTCACTGCCTATGGTCTTGAGGAGAAAATCCAATTGAAAGCCTACGACAGAAGTAGGTTTTTCCGTGAACTGTTTTTCCCAAACATTGGCTCCGTAACGGCAGACAAACGAGATGAATTGATGTTATTTGCATTGGATGACTCAAATGGAGAATTCGATGAATTAATAAAAAGCTATGCCTGCATTCCGGCTTCACCCAGTGGTAAAATCCTCAAACGCCCAATGGAACTTGTTCACCCAAACAAATCAGCAGCCTCGCTATTTCATAGCGAAGATGAAAGGTTTCCTTATGGAACTACTAAGACCTTCTTAGATTCTGTGAGACTTGCAAAACTTGAAAAACTTGGAATGAAGGCTGAAAAGGGAATCACTGCAGATGATATCTACCACAGTGCCAACAATATTCGTCGAATGTTCAAGTCTTCGGAAGCAAAGCAGAAATCAGAGAATATTATGACGTTCTTAGAAAGCAATCCGATGATTCTTGAAGAAAATGTTTCTGGGGAACCGTTAGCACTTCTTCTGCGAGATATGCCTTGGATATCTGTAATGGAGGAAATGCCCTTTGGTTTACCTAGAAGTCTTTATTCACTTGTAAAAGATCAAGAAGTCCCTTTCTACAAGCCCACAGAGGTCACAAGTAACGATAAAGTAAATCTCGTTGGAACAGTGAAGCCAATTGTAAGAGCAGATTCATCAAGTCACTTAGCAAATTGTTTTGGCTGGGATAAGATGCCAGACGCATTGGACGTGGTGCAACATTTGAAAACCGTGGTCACTCACTATACCAAGGATGAAAAGACATATTACATTTCAATTGTCAAGGACATCTACTCCTTTCTAGATCAGATCGCCGATTTTGAAGTTATCAAGGAAGCTTTGAAGGGAATTGAAAACTCGATCTGGATTTGGAATGGAGATGGTTTTTCTTCCCCTGATGTTGTCCTTTCCGCAAGGCCTCCAATCGATCTTACTCCGTACGTTTGTTCTCTTCCCTCAGAGGTGCTGCAGTTTTCAAACTTGTTTTCGAAGTTCGGAATGAGAGAGCACTGCGATGCTCTGCTTTTTGTACAAGTTCTTCAACTGATAAAACAGAAGTATGAATCTGGACACGAGTATCCAAGCACGGAGGTATAAAGAGATCTCCAGTTATCTGCAGACATTTTGAATGAGATTAAGCCAAACGTTGGAGAACAACTACCTTCAGAGATTCAAGAGAAAGTCCTTATCCCAACGCACGTAGAAGGAGATTCCTACGTAAGGCTTGCACCAATTAAAGATTGCATGTACTGTGACCACGAGTGGCTAGAAGATGGCATACCTGATGAAGAAGAAAATCATTGCTTTTTTGTGCATCAAAACATCTCAAATAGTACTGCAGAACTTTTACAAGTTCGTACTCTTAGAAATCAGTTATTGGAAGCTGATGAGATAGGAGATGAATTTGGTCAAGAAGAAAAACTCACTTGCAGATTAAACAAACTTCTGGAGGAATACACAGATGGTTTTTCAGTACCAAAGGAACTAATCCAGAACGCAGATGATGCTGGTGCCACTGAGGTCAGATTTCTTTACGACGAAAGAACCAACGAAGATGCTATGACCTGTCTGATTGACGAAGGAATGAAAGAATGCCAGGGTCCTGCTTTGTGGGTTTACAACAACGCTGAGTTTAGGGATGAGGATTTTGAAAACATTACTAAACTCAACGGTGGCACAAAAAAACAAGAAACCGAGAAAATTGGAAAGTTTGGGCTTGGTTTTAATACGGTCTATAATCTGACGGACGTTCCTATGTTCCTTAGCAGAAACTACTTTGTGATTTTTGATCCCAACACCTTTTATCTTGGAAGAGCCATCACAGACAAGAGCAAACCAGGAATAAAAATCGACGTCAACAAGAATCCGGAGAGAAAGCGAAGGCTTAGAAACCAATTCAAACCTTTCAATGGCATCTTTGGATGTGATCTTCTTCTGAACAAAAAGGACAACTCATTTCAAGGTACCCTCTTTCGCTTCCCATTGAGAACTAAGAGGCAAGCTGTCAGAAGCGAAATTAAGCAAGATTATTACGGCCACAACCAAGTGAGGGAGCTATTTGAGATTTTCGTTCGCGGGGCGAAAACGTTGCTCTTGTTTACGCAAAATGTCCGTCAAGTCAGCATATTTCATTTGCCGAGAGAGTCAACAGGGCAGACACAACCCCAACTGATATTTCAGGTAACCAAGGAATTATCACACTCAGGAATCATGAGAGAGTTGTCTGTTCCCATGAAGCTGTCATTACATCAGAGCAATGTTAGCACAGACGACTTACAACTTTTAAAACAATCTAACTTTCTACGAGCATCATCGCAAGTTTTAAAGCAAACTAATGATATGAAGGAAACCAATGACCATTTACTGAGGTCAGCGATCACAATCAACGTCAAAGACACCCTAACTGAAAGCGGACGCGTATTCTTTGAGGACAAAATCTCGCTGCATAATTCATCCGAGGTTTGGTTTGTTGCCTCATCAATGGGCAAAGGTCAAGCGATGCAGTTTTCAGTGAATGACAGAAGCCTGCTCCCAGCAGCTGCAGTTGCTGTCAAGTTGTTACCTCAGGAGAGTCAGAAGTTTGTACCAGAACCTATTGTCAGTCACGCCACTGGAGGTAAATCGCATCATAACGGTTCAGTGTTCTGCTACCTTCCACTCCCAATTCACAGTGGTCTCCCAGTTCACATAAATGGAACATTTGCAGTAGCTTCGAACAGACGCCATTTGAAGCAGAAAACAGAGGACGACAAAGCCTGCCCTGAAGATGAGTGGAATAATGTTCTGTTTGAAGATTCTGTATGTACCGCCTACCTAGATCTTCTGGAAGACATGAAAACTAATGCTACTACGTACTGTTTTCACTCTCTGTGGCCCAGGTCGTGTGACATACAGCCATATTTTGAACCACTTGCGCGTTCGTTCTATGAGAAAGTTGCTAGTGGAGGCTATTCCCTTTTCTCAGATGGAGACACTTGGGTGGGCATCAATCAAGTGGTCTTTCTGGTGCCAAACTTTCGTCATGATCAACGGGTTGGAGACATATCAGTCGCAGTATTACAGAAGATGGTCATTGAAAAAGAAGTTGTCGTTGATCTACCAGTAGAAATTTTACAGTCATTCACTGCCTATGGTCTTGGGGAGAAAATCCAATTGAAAGCCTACGACAGAAGTAGGTTTTTCCGTGAACTGTTTTTCCCAAACATTGGCTCCGTAACGGCAGACAAACGAGATGAATTGATGTTATTTGCATTGGATGACTCAAATGGAGAATTCGATGAATTAATAAAAAGCTATGCCTGCATTCCGGCTTCACCCAGTGGTAAAATCCTCAAACGCCCAATGGAACTTGTTCACCCAAACAAATCAGCAGCCTCGCTATTTCATAGCGAAGATGAAAGGTTTCCTTATGGAACTACTAAGACCTTCTTAGATTCTGTGAGACTTGCAAAACTTGAAAAACTTGGAATGAAGGCTGAAAAGGGAATCACTGCAGATGATATCTACCACAGTGCCAACAATATTCGTCGAATGTTCAAGTCTTTGGAAGCAAAGCAGAAATCAGCGAATATTATGACGTTCTTAGAAAGCAATCCGATGATTCTTGAAGAAAATGTTTCTGGGGAACCGTTAGCACTTCTTCTGCGAGATATGCCTTGGATATCTGTCATGGAGGAAATGCCCTTTGGTTTACCTAGAAGTCTTTATTCACTTGTAAAAGATCAAGAAGTCCCTTTCTACAAGCCCACAGAGGTCACAAGTAACGATAAAGTAAATCTCGTTGGAACAGTGAAGCCAATTGTAAGAGCAGATTCATCAAGTCACTTAGCAAATTGTTTTGGCTGGGATAAGATGCCAGACGCATTGGACGTGGTGCAACATTTGAAAACCGTGGTCACTCACTATACCAAGGATAAAAAGCCATATTACATTTCAATTGTCAAGGACATCTACTCCTTTCTAGATCAGATCGCCGATTTTGAAGTTATCAAGGAAGCTTTGAAGGGAATTGAAAACTCGATCTGGATTTGGAATGGAGATGGTTTTTCTTCCCCTGATGTTGTCCTTTCCGCAAGGCCTCCAATCGATCTTACTCCGTACGTTTGTTCTCTTCACTCAGAGGTGCTGCAGTTTTCAAACTTGTTTACGAAGTTCGGAATGAGAGAGCACTGCGATGCTCTGCTTTTTGTACAAGTTCTTCAACTGATAAAACAGAAGTATGAATCTGGACACGAGTATCCAAGCACGGAGGTAAAAAGAGATCTCCAGTTATCTGCAGACATTTTGAATGAGATTAAGCCAAACGTTGGAGAACAACTACCTTCAGAGATTCAAGAGAAAGTCCTTATCCCAACGCACGTAGAAGGAGATTCCTACGTAAGGCTTGCACCAATTAAAGATTGCATGTACTGTGACCACGAGTGGCTAGAAGATGGCATACCTGATGAAGAAGAAAATCATTGCTTTTTTGTGCATCAAAACATCTCAAATAGTACTGCAGAACTTTTACAAGTTCGTACTCTTAGAAATCAGTTATTGGAAGCTGATGAGATAGGAGATGAATTTGGTCAAGAAGAAAAACTCACTTGCAGATTAAACAAACTTCTGGAGGAATACACAGATGGTTTTTCAGTACCAAAGGAACTAATCCAGAACGCAGATGATGCTGGTGCCACTGAGGTCAGATTTCTTTACGACGAAAGAACCAACGAAGATGCTATGACCTGTCTGATTGACGAAGGAATGAAAGAATGCCAGGGTCCTGCTTTGTGGGTTTACAACAACGCTGAGTTTAGGGATGAGGATTTTGAAAACATTACTAAACTCAACGGTGGCACAAAAAAACAAGAAACCGAGAAAATTGGAAAGTTTGGGCTTGGTTTTAATACGGTCTATAATCTGACGGACGTTCCTATGTTCCTTAGCAGAAACTACTTTGTGATTTTTGATCCCAACACCTTTTATCTTGGAAGAGCCATCACAAACAAGAGCAAACCAGGAATAAAAATCGACGTCAACAAGAATCCGGAGAGAAAGCGAAGGCTTAGAAACCAATTCAAACCTTTCAATGGCATCTTTGGATGTGATCTTCTTCTGAACAGAAAGGACAACTCATTTCAAGGTACCCTCTTTCGCTTCCCATTGAGAACTAAGAGGCAAGCTGTCAGAAGCGAAATTAAGCAAGATTATTACGGCCACAACCAAGTGAGGGAGCTATTTGAGATTTTCGTTCGCGGGGCGAAAACGTTGCTCTTGTTTACGCAAAATGTCCGTCAAGTCAGCATATTTCATTTGCCGAGAGAGTCAACAGGGCAGACACAACCCCAACTGATATTTCAGGTAACCAAGGAATTATCACACTCAGGAATCATGAGAGAGTTGTCTGTTCCCATGAAGCTGTCATTACATCAGAGCAATGTTAGCACAGACGACTTACAACTTTTAAAACAATCTAACTTTCTACGAGCATCATCGCAAGTTTTAAAGCATACTAATGATATGAAGGAAACCAATGACCATTTACTGAGGTCAGCGATCACAATCAACGTAAAAGGCACCCTAACTGAAAGCGGACGCGTATTCTTTGAGGACAAAATCTCGCTGCATAATTCATCCGAGGTTTGGTTTGTTGCCTCATCAATGGGCAAAGGCCAAGCGATGCAGTTTTCAGTGAATGACAGAAGCCTGCTCCCAGCAGCTGCAGTTGCTGTCAAGTTGTTACCTCAGGAGAGTCAGAAGTTTGTACCAGAACCTATTGTCAGTCACGCCACTGGAGGTAAATCGCATCATAACGGTTCAGTGTTCTGCTACCTTCCACTCCCAATTCACAGTGGTCTCCCAGTTCACATAAATGGAACATTTGCAGTAGCTTCGAACAGACGCCATTTGAAGCAGAAAACAGAGGACGACAAAGCCTGCCCTGAAGATGAGTGGAATAATGTTCTGTTTGAAGATTCTGTATGTACCGCCTACCTAGATCTTCTGGAAGACATGAAAACTAATGCTACTACGTACTGTTTTCACTCTCTGTGGCCCAGGTCGTGTGACATACAGCCATATTTTGAACCACTTGCGCGTTCGTTCTATGAGAAAGTTGCTAGTGGAGGCTATTCCCTTTTCTCAGATGGAGACACTTGGGTGGGCATCAATCAAGTGGTCTTTCTGGAGCCAAACTTTCGTCATGATCAACGGGTTGGAGACATATCAGTTGCAGTATTACAGAAGATGGTCATTGAAAAAGAAGTTGTCGTTGATCTACCAGTAGAAATTTTACAGTCATTCACTGCCTATGGTCTTGAGGAGAAAATTCAATTGCAAGCCTACGACAGAAGTAGGTTTTTCCGTGAACTGTTTTTCCCAAACATTGGCTCCGTACCGGCAGACAAACGAGATGAATTGATGTTATTTGCATTGGATGACTCAAATGGAGAATTCGATGAATTAATAAAAAGCTATGCCTGCATTCCGTCTTCACCCAGTGGTAAAATCCTCAAACGCCCAATGGAACTTGTTCACCCAAACAAATCAGCAGCCTCGCTATTTCATAGCGAAGATGAGAAGTTTCCTTATGGAACTGCTAAGACCTTCTTAGATTCTGTAAGACTTTCTAAACTTGAGCAACTTGGAATGAAGTCTGAACAGGGAATCACTGCAGATGATATCTACGACAGTGTCAACAATATTCGTCGAATGGTAAAGTCTTCGGAAGCAAAGCAGAAATCAGAGAATATCATGACGTTCTTAGACAACAATCCGATGTATCTTCAACAAAATGTTTGGGGGGAACCGTTAGCACTTCTTTTGCGAGATATGCCTTGGATATCTGTAATAGAGGAAATGCCCTATGGTTTACCTAGAAGTCTTTATTCACTTGTAAAAGATCAAGAAGTCCCTTTTTACAAGCCCACAGAGGTCGCAAGTAAAGACAAAGTTAACCTCGTTGGAACGGTGAAGCCCATTGTAAGAGTAGATTCATCAAGTCACTTAGCAAAATGTTTTGGCTGGGATAAGGTGCCAGATGCATTGGACGTGGTGCAACATTTGAAAACCGTGGTCAGTCACTATACATCGGACAAAAAGCAATATTACATTTCAATTGTCAAGGACATCTACTCATTTCTAGATCAGGCTGCCGATACTGAAGCTATCGAGGGTGCTTTGAAGGGAATTAAGAATTCGAGCTGGATTTGGAATGGGGATGGTTTTTCTTCTCCAGATGCTGTTCTTGCTGAAAGGCCTCCAATAGATCTTAGTCCGTTCATCTGGTCACTCCCGTCAGAGGTAGTACAGTTCTCAAACTTGTTCTCAAAGTTTGGGATGAGTGTCCACTGCGATGCGCTATGTTTGGTGCAGATTCTTCATGTCATCAAAAAGAAGTATGAATCAGGACGCAAGTATCCAACCCCGGAGGTAAAACGAGATCTGCAGTTATGCGCAGATATCTTGAATGAGATCAAGCCAAACGTTGGTGAACATCTACCCTTCGAGATTCAAAAAAAAGTCCTTATCCCAACACAAGTAAAAGGAGATTCCTACGTGAGACTTGTACCAGTTAAAGATTGCATGTACTGTGACAACGAGTGGATAAAAGATAGCACAACTGTCGATGAAGAAAGTCATTTATTTTTCGTGCATTCTAACATTCCAAATAACACTGCCGAGCTTTTACAGGTTCGCACACTTAGAAATCAACTGCTGGAAGCTGATGAGATAGGAGATGAATTTGGTCAAGAAGAAAAACTTACTAGCAGATTAAAAAAACTTCTGGAGGAATACACAGACGGTTTTTCAGTACCAAAGGAGCTAATTCAGAACGCAGATGATGCTGGTGCCCAAGAGGTCAGATTTCTTTACGATGAAAGAACCAACGAAGATGCTATGACCTGTCTGATTGACGAGGGTATGAAAGAATGTCAAGGTCCTGCTTTGTGGGTTTACAACGACGCTGAGTTTAAGGATGAGGATTTTCAAAACATTAGCAACCTCAATGACAGCTCAAAAAAACACGAAACCGAAAAAATTGGAAAGTTTGGGCTTGGTTTTAATACGGTCTATAATCTGACGGACGTTCCTATGTTCCTTAGCAGAAACTACTTTGTGATTTTTGATCCCAACACCTTTTATCTTGGAAAAGCCATCACAAACAAGAGCAAACCAGGAATAAAAATTGACGTCAACAAGAATCCGGAAAGAAAGCGAAGGTTTGGAAATCAATTTAAACCTTTTAATGGTATCTTTGGATGTGATCTTCTTTTGAACAAAAAGGACAACTCATTTCAAGGTACCCTCTTTCGCTTCCCATTAAGAACTAAGAAACAAGCTGTCACAAGTGAAATTAAGCAAGATTATTATGGCCACAACCAAGTGAGGGAGCTATTTGAGATTTTCGTACGCGGGGCGAAAACGTTGCTCTTGTTTACGCAAAATGTCTGTCGAGTCAGCATATTTCATTTGCCGAGGGAGACAACAGAGCAGACACAACCCCAACTGATGTTTCAGGTAACCAAGGAATTATCACACTCAGGAATCATGAGAGACTTATCTGTTCCCATGATGCTACCATTTCATCCGAGCAATGTTAGCACAGAAGACATGCACCTTGTAAAACAATCTAACTTTCTAACGAGCATCATCGCAAGTTTTAAAGCATACTAAGGATACGAAGGAAACCAATGACTATTTACTGAGGTCAGCAATCACAATTAACGTAAAAGGCACTCTAACTGAAAGCGGACGCGTATTCTTTGAGGACAAAATCTCGCTGCATAATTCATCCGAGGTTTGGTTTGTTGCCTCGTCGATGGGCAAAGGCCAAGCGATGCAGTTTTCAATGAAAGACAGAAGCTTGTTCCCAGCAGCTGCAGTTGCTGTCAAGTTGTTACCTCAGGAGAGTCAGAAGTTTGTACCAGAACCTATTGTCAGTCACGCCACTGAAGGTAAATCGCATCATAACGGTTCAGTGTTCTGCTACCTTCCACTTCCAATTCACAGTGGTCTCCCAGTGCATATAAATGGAACATTTGCAGTAGCTTCGAACAGACGCCGTTTGAAGCAGAAAACAGAGGACGACAAAGCCTGCCATGAGAATGACTGGAATAACGTTCTCTTTCAAGATGCTGTATGTTCCGCCTACCTAGATCTTCTGGAAGACATGAAAACTAATGCTACTACGTACTGTTTTCACTCTCTGTGGCCCAGGGCGTGTGACATAGAGCCATATTTTGAACCACTTGCGCGTTCGTTCTATGAGAAAGTTGCTAGTGGAGGCTATTCCCTTTTCTCAGATGGAGACACTTGGGTGGGCATCAATCAAGTGGTCTCTCTGGAACCAGACTTTCGTCATGATCAACGGGTTGGAGACATATCAGTTGCAGTATTACAGAAGATGGTCACTGTACAAGAAGTTGTCATTGATCTCCCAGTAGAAATTTTACAGTCATTCATTGCCTATGGTTTTGGGGAGAAAATCCAGTTACAAGTCTACGACAGAAGTAGGTTTTTCGGTGAACTGTTTTTCCCAAACATTGGCTCCGTACCGGCAGACAAACGAGATGAATTGATGTTATTTGCATTGGATGACTCAAATGGAGAATTCGATGAATTAATAAAAACCTATGCCTGCATTCCGTCTTCACCCAGTGGTAAAATCCTCAAACGCCCAATGGAACTTGTTCACCCAAACAAATCAGCAGCCTCGCTATTTCATAGCGAAGATGAGAAGTTTCCTTATGGAACTGCTAAGACCTTCTTAGATTCTGTAAGACTTGCTAAACTTGAGCAACTTGGTATGAAGGCTGAACAGGGAATCACTGCAGATGATATCTACGACAGTGTCAACAATATTCGTCGAATGGTAAAGTCTTCGAAAGCAAAGCAGAAATCGAGGAATATTATGACGTTCTTAGACAACAATCCGATGTATCTTCAACAAGACGTTTGGGGGGAACCGTTAGCACTTCTTCTGCGAGATATGCCTTGGATATCTGTAATAGAGGAAATGCCCTATGGTTTACCTAGAAGTCTTTATTCACTAGTAAAAGATCAAGAAGTCGCTTTCTACAAGCCCACAGAGGTCACAAGTAAAGATAAAGTTAACCTCGTTGGGACGGTGAAGCCCATTGTAAGAGTAGATTCATCAAGTCACTTAGCAAAATGTTTCGGCTGGGATAAGGTGCCAGATGCATTGGACGTGGTGCAACATTTGAAAACCGTGGTCAGTCACTATACCTCGGACAAAAAGCAATATTACATTTCAATTGTCAAGGACATCTACTCATTTCTAGATCAGGCTGCCGACTCTGAAGCTATCGAGGGTGCTTTGAAGGGAATTAAGAATTCGTGCTGGATTTGGAATGGGGATGGTTTTTCGTCTCCAGATGCTGTTCTTGCTGAAAGGCCTCCAATTGATCTTAGTCCGTTCATCTGGTCACTCCCGTCAGAGGTGGTGCAGTTCTCAAACTTGTTCTCAAACTTTGGGATGAGTGTCCACTGTGATGCGCTATTTTTGGTGCAGATTCTTCATGTCATCAAAAAGAAACATGAATCGGGAGGGAAGTATCCAACCCCGGAGGTAAAAAGAGATCTGCAGTTATGCGCAGATATCTTGAATGAGATCAAGCCAAACGTTGGTGAACATCTACCCTTCGAGATTCAAAAAAAAGTCCTCATCCCAACACACGTAGAAGGAGATTCCTACGTGAGGCTTGTACCAGTGAAAGATTGCATGTACTGTGACCACGAGTGGATAAAAGATAGCACACCTGTTGATGACTTAAGACATTACTTTTTTGTGCATCCAAACATTCCAAGTCGCACCGCCGAGCTTTTACAGGTTCGCTCACTTAAAAATCAACTGCTGGAAGCTGAAGAGATAGGAGATGAATTTGGTCAGGAATTAAAACTAACTTGCATATTAAGCAGTCTTCTAGAGGAATACACAGATGGTTTTTCAGTACCAAAGGAGCTAATTCAGAACGCGGATGATGCTGGTGCCACAGAGGTCAGATTTCTTTACGATGAAAGAACCAACGAAGATGCTATGACCTGTCTGATTGACGAGGGTATGAAAGAATGTCAAGGTCCTGCTTTGTGGGTTTACAACGACGCTGAGTTTAAGGATGAGGATTTTGAAAACATTAGCAAACTCAATGACAGCTCGAAAAAACAAGAAACCGAGAAAATTGGAAAGTTTGGGCTTGGTTTTAATACGGTCTACAATTTGACAGACGTTCCTATGTTCCTTAGCAGAAACTACTTTGTGATTTTTGATCCTAACACCTTTTATCTTGGAAAAGCCATCACAAACAAGAGCAAACCAGGAATAAAAATTGACGTCAACAAGAATCCGGAGAGAAAGCGAAGGTTTCGGAACCAATATAAACCTTTTAATGGTATTTTTGGTTGCGATCTTCGAATGAACAAAGCTGACAACTCATTTCCAGGAACCCTTTTTCGATTTCCCTTGAGAACCAGAACGCAAGCCATGAGAAGTGAAATTAAACAAGTTCATTACGAAAACAGCCAAATGAGAGAGCTGTTAGAGATTTTTGTGCGCGGGGCGAAAAAGTTGCTCTTATTTACGCAAAATGTCCGTCACGTCAGCATTTTTCATCTGCTTGGGGAGTCTTCGGAACCGATGCAGCCTAGACTGATGTTTCAGGTGACGAAGTCGTTATCACGAACAGGCATCTGTAGGGAGTTGTCCTTTCCTTTAACACTTCCATCACATCTTGGAAATCTTTCCAAGGACGAACAGTACCTTTTAAAACAAAGTAACTTTCTACGAGCATCATCGGAAGTCGCAAAGCATACAAAGGACTCCAAGGCAACCAGTAATTATTTGCTAAGGTCGGCGCTTACATTTAAGATTACAAGCAATTTTACCGAATGCGGACGCTTTGTCTTTGAGGATAAGAGCTCATTAGAAAATATAGCCGAGGTCTGGTCTGTTGCTTCGTCAATGGGCAAAGGCCAAGCGATGCAATATTCGCTAAATGACTGGAGTCTGCTCCCAGCAGCTGCAGTAGCCGTTCAGTTGATAACCCAGGAGAATGAGAAGTTTACACCAAAACCTGTTGTCCGCCATGCCACTGGAGGCAAATCATCTCACAACGGAACAGTGTTCTGCTACCTTCCACTTCCAATACACAGTGGTCTCCCTGTGCATATAAATGGAGCATTCGCAGTAGCTTCGAACAGACGCGACTTGAAGCAGAAAACAGAGGATGACAAAGCCTGTGCTGGAGTAGAGTGGAACGACGTTTTATTTACAGATTCTGTTTGTGAAGCTTATCTAGACCTCCTTGAAGATATGAAGTCAAGAGCTACTATGTACTCTTTTCACACACTGTGGCCTAGGGAGTGCGACATGGAGCCATGCTGTGAACCACTTGTGCGCTCATTCTATCAGCAAGTTGCCACTGGTGGTTATTCCCTATTTTCAGATGGAAACAGATGGGTTGACATTAGTCAAGTGGTCTGTCTAGATCCATACTTTCGCCAGGATAAAGATGTTGGAGGCATATCATATGCTGTATTACAGATGTTAGTCAGCAAAGACAAGGTTGTCATTGATCTCCCTGTGGATATTTTTCAATCATTTGTTAAGTATGGTCTAGAGGAACACATCCGGTTGACAACTTACGATAAGCGCAGATTTCTCAGAGAACTGTTTTTCCCAAACATCCCGTCCATACCACAAGATATGCGAGATAAGTTGGTCTTGAACGCTTTGGATGATACCAAAGGACAATTTGATGAGCTTATTGCAACTCATGCTTGCATTCCAGCTTCACCTCGTGGTAAAACGGTTAAGTGCCCCGCCGATCTTATTCACCCGAAAAAAGCAACGGCCTCGCTATTTCAGATTGAAGATGAAAAGTTTCCCTTTGGCACCGATGACACATTTCTAGATTGCGTAAGACTTACCAAACTCGAGAAACTTGGAATGGTAGCAGATGACCCCCCTTGGGGTATGTTTGAAGAAAGGGCCAAAAGTGTCGGCATTTTAAATGAGGAAAGCAGTAAAGGGGCCTTAAAGCGTGCGAAGGCATTAATAAGTCTTCTGGAAAGAAAGCTATACCCTGGAGCTGAAGGCAAAGTCCCCGTGGGTGTCCAAGAGAATCTTTTGCAAATCAAATTTCTTCCAGTTTCCACGAAACCAGAACATTTTCCCCTTTTTTGGAAAGGAGGCGATCTACGTCCAGAAAAAAGAGCAAAATTGGTGTCACCAGAGGAAGCGTTTGTTGAAAGCACGATGTATCTTGTTTGCTGTTCTGAGCAGCTTGTAGATGGTAACATTTATATTTCTTCAGCTGTTAGAAAGTTCTTGCAGTTGGACAAAAAAGCCACAATTAAGCATATTATCACCCAACTTGATATGGCTTCGTGTGCAAACGACGATCTGAATTCAGTGCAATTTGAACAAGTAAAGACCACCTGTGTAGAAGCTTACAAGTACCTTCAGGCAGCCCTTAATGAGAATCAAATTGACGAAAATGAAGTGCGAGGAATTTTTCAAGAAAAAAAATTCATTCTAGCCGGAAGAGAGTTTGTTGATATAAAGCATGTTGCTTTTGAATTGCCCGTTGACTGTTGCCCTTACCTATATAAGCTGCCTGAGGATCTTGCCAAACAGTTTGACAATTTGATGAGAAGCGTTGGTGTAAAACAGGTACATGAGGCCAGCGATTTCCTCTCTTCCTTGGAACAAATAAAAAGGGCATTTGGGGACGCAGTACTTGAAAAGGAAATTCTCCAAGCTGCCGTTCATCTGGCTTGTCAACTGGGTAAATGCATCACAGGCTGTTGCGTATCTGATGAAAAGCAACAAAAAATCTATTTACCTGACTCCCAAGGCATAATGAGACCTGTGAGTAAGCTTTGCATTAAAGACTGCAGCTGGATTTCTGATGAAAAAGATGTTTTCTATGCAGAGAGCATGATTCCTCACCCAATATGCCTTAAGTTGGGAGTAAAAACACGCCGAGCAGAAGCATTAAGCCGCTTTGCAGTTGGAATTCCGTTTGGACAAGGGGAAAAGCTGACAAACCGTTTACGGGGACTTCTTCAAGCCTATCCATGTGAAAAAGAAATTTTGAAAGAACTTCTTCAGAATGCTGATGATGCAGAGGCAACAGAGATTTGTTTTATTAAAGACCCAAGACAACATCCAGTTGAACGTGTTTTTGAAGATTCATGGAAACCACTTCAGGGTCCTGCATTATGCGTGTACAATAACAAGCCATTCACTGAAGCGGATATCCAAGGAATACAGAATCTTGGAGAGGGAAGCAAAGGCGATGACCCCAACAAAACTGGGCAGTACGGTGTGGGTTTCAACGCTGTATACCATTTGACAGATGTACCTTCATTTGCCTCATGTGGCGACGAGATTGGGGATGTCTTATGTGTCTTCGATCCAAATTGCAAGTACGTGCCGGGAGCTACCAAGTGGGTACCGGGCAGAATGTTCAGAGAAACAACGAAGTTGAGAGGTGATTTTGTGGATGTTTTTTCTTGCTATAACGAGGATCATTTTTCCTTACGAAACGCTACAATGTTTCGATTTCCATTACGAACTGAGGAGATGGCAAAAGATTCCGAGATATCTAATTCTCCTATTACACTGGAAACGCTACAAGGGATGATGGAGTCATTAAAAACAGAGCTATTTGAAGTCCTTCTGTTCGTTAACAATGTCAGAAAGATTACAATGTGCGACATCGACGAGAATGGGCAAGTGGTGAACTCCTATGTCGTCAGAGCGGAAATGTCAGAGGAAGACTCATTGGAAAGGCAGACGTTTGCCTCCTACGTGAAACAAATTGGGAGGTCATTTAAGCAAAATCCTGAAAAGTCACCCATTCAAGCGGAGGTTAGGAAGTG
Organism: Porites cylindrica; assembly: GCA_964035525.1. Lineage (NCBI taxonomy): Eukaryota > Metazoa > Cnidaria > Anthozoa > Scleractinia > Poritidae > Porites > Porites cylindrica. The sequence continues at coordinate 32,989,114 of OZ037777.1, read as the reverse complement.
TTCCTACGTTCTGACCTTAAAAGACAGCATGGAGAACGAAGAAAAATGGCTAATTGTCCAGCAGATTGGGTTTGAGGACCACGTGACAGAAAGCATTATCGATGCCTACAGGAAGAACGATTTAGGGATGCTTCCTCGTGGTGGTGTTGCTTGCCTTTTAGAGCGTAAACCAGCTTTAGCACAAAGGGCAGAAGAAAAGAAGAAAGCGTACTGTTTTCTTCCGCTTCCTGTAAAAACAGATCTCCCAGTGCACATCAACGGTCATTTCGCATTGGATCACGAGGCACGACGAAGCTTAGACTCAACTGGTGGCTATAAAACTGACTGGAACAACTTCTTATTGAGCGACGTCATAGCTTCGTGCTATCTCACACTTCTGGACAAAGTAAGACGTTTCTTTAATTTGCCCGTTTCTCAGAGTTCCGAAGAAGTTAGCCTCAGCTGTTGCAAAGACGAATTGGCAAAAGATATTAAAAAGTACGAAAAGCTGTTTCCGTGTGCGATCTCAAGCAATCAGTATTGGGCCACTTTGGTAAAGTCCGTGTACCAGGGAATGAACTACAAGAGGTTGCGACTTGTTCCAGTGTTGCGCGGTTACGCGACAAGTGGCTCTTCTCCCAACTGTCAGCTCTTGTGGCTTCCTCTAACTGGAAATGGGGCTGATAAAGCATTCTTCAACAATCTCGGTGAATGCGATTCTTTTCGTCATGAATCAAAAGAACGTTTAAATGAAAACGAGAAGAAATCAAAGATAGATGAGAAAACCCTCTTTGAAAACATTTTACTTCAAACTGGGTTTAACCTTGTAGCATTTTCTCTGTCCTTTTGTGAAGCAGCACATAAGTCTGGAGTCCAATCTTGCTTTGTCTCTCCTTCTGCGGTGATGGACTTTTACAAATCTTTCACTGGAGAAATTCCTCTTTGCAGAATTGGGTCACTCTTTGTTGATGTCAGTTATACACCTTTCAAAGATGTTCAAACTGTGGTCACAGTTCTTAAATACTGCAAGGAAAGTGAAAGCTTTCTAGGAAATTTGCCAGGCCTGCCTTTACTCGTAACGCAAGACAACCATTTGCAACCATTTAACGCTGCTAATCGCAAGTTTCTTTCTCGCCATCACCACATTCTTCCACAGTGCAAAGAAATGTTTGTTCATGAACATATTAGGACGCATATCTTTGGTGATGCTAAGAGTCTAGAGGCCTCAGTGTTCAAACATTTTGATGTCCAGAGTTTTGCAGCTAATTTGCATCAAGCACTTCGTCAAGATAATTTGAACCGTAGCCAGTTCTTAAAATGGAACCCAGATCAGGTTGCAGAGCCCAATGGTGGCTGGGTTTACCGTGTGTGGAAGTTCCTGGACGAACAAGTAGAGAGTGTCCTCAGAGAAGAAAGAAAGAAAGAAACTGAGAAGGCCAACCGCATTCAGGCAACTCCTACACCAACCATTCAAGTGAAGGAGACGCGAATCACTCGAACAGTGCTTGAACCTCTGAGCAAGTGCAGCATCCTCCCTTGCACAGAGACGACCCCTTTACCAAAACCAAGTCAAAGTAACGCCTCTGGAGTAGTAGTGGAGCACTATTTAGTACCTTTAAGCCTGGCTGATTCTGTCCTTGATTTCACCTCCTGTGATAGTACAAGTAAGCGTCTTGTTGATGCATTAAGAAAGCTCAGTGTTCCTGAATTGAACACCGTTGTTTTGTCGTCAACAGTTACTTCTGCGTACACGTCTTTAAGCTCCTGGAGACTTGCACATCGGCTAGTTGCAACGATTAATTCACCCAAACTTCTTCTGTTAGCGCTATGTCAGAAGATAACTCGAAACCCGAGCTCTCTTCACGGGAAGTTAAGCAGTTTCGAATGTCGTACCATTTTGGAGCATTTCAGCAACAGTGTGAAAGACCTGGACGAAGGTGACATACTAGCGTTAAGAAAACTTCCTCTTTATGAAGCAACGCATGGAGGACAAGTGAGCCTAGATAACAAAAGCGTCTGTGTGGTTCCTGTTGAAGTACCACATGACGGAATGGAAGTTTTAGAAAATGTGGGTGATTTCATCTTTTTGAAAAGCTGGTCTCGTCTTTCGCCGCTTTATGAATTTATGAAGTTTGAATCTGTTTCATCGGTTGATGTCTACTGCAAATTCATTTTGAAATATTTTAGTCTATTTCCCGGTAAAGCAAGGCTAGTTCATCTCGAGCACATCCGTGACGGTATGTTGACACAAACATTTGCCAAGAAGGTCGACAAACAGCGACTATTGTCTTGCCTAGAAAACGCAGAAATCATTCCTTCTAGCAGAGGCAACCTAGTAAAGGCATCGGCGTATTATGACCCTGAACATGTAGTATTCAAAAGCATGCTTTCAGATGACATGTTTCCACCAGAGCCTTTTAACGCCAGGGACTGGTTGCCGTTTTTAAAGACTATTGGATTGATTCACGAAGTTTCTCAAGATCTCTTCAAGACGTTTGCTCTGAAAATCGCACACGAAGGCAATACACAACCCACGAAGGAAACTGAGGATAAATCAAAAGTTCTCGTTGCACACCTGTTTAGAAGAAATAAAGTTGTAGACGAAGGCCTGCTTCAAGCTATCCGTGATATTCGGTTTGTCCCTTCAGCCCCTGTCAAGCAAAACCTCCAAGCAATACATCGACCGTATGGTAAACGAGATGACGGTAAGGCAACGTATATTCCCTTTAGAGGTTCTGTACTGGCAAAGCATGCTAAAATAGTTTGGACAACGGCCGGTCTTCTTCCTCAGTGGGCAAATCCGAAGGAATATCAGTATCTGATACATGCACCTGACTGGAGGAGTACAGAAAATTACTTCAACGCGATAACGGCACAGCTAGGGATTTTAGTGGAGCCAACACTTGAGCTTGTTACATCCCATTGCCAAAATGTGTCGTTCCAACTAGAAAAACAAAACGATCGAGATTTAGCTGAGGAGCAGATTATGAGAAGAATGAAAATCATGATAAAAATCTACAGATTTTTGGAAGTTAAGGCTACCTTAAATTCTTCAGCAAGAGACCGACTCAAGCACACGCCGTGTATTGTAGTTGAAGGCAGACGTCTCGTTCGAGTTGAACAAGTGGTCATTGAATTGAACAGGGAATTTGAGATTCAGCCATTCCTCTATGGGTTACCTGCGGAACTAGTTCAGTGTAAGGGCTTGTTTCAGTATTTGGGCTGTTCCTCTGTAGCAAAAGTATCTCACTTCGCTATGGTCTTAGATATGCTTAAAAAGAAATGCAGGGAGAAACCTCTAGATCCAAATGAGAAAATGTGCGCTTTAAAAGCTGAAAGAGGTATTTTTGAAACACTACAAGATCACTCGGATGATGGCCACAGTTTTTCCTCACTTAACCTGCCAGCTACAAGTCCATTGATTAACAAAGATGAAGGACCTTCCCTGCCTGTCGTGTTACCAAAATCAACAGAGATTCTATTTGATGATGCCCCTTTTTACCATGAACGCATTAAAAAATTTGATCAGCTCTTCCTGGTTGACCTTTCATGGGCTAATGTCCGTTGTAAAAAGGGCTTAAATTACAAGGATCTTATCATGCTGCTTCCCCCAGCGGTGCGTCCTGGAATGTTGTCCTCTGCCGTCATTGAGCAATTTTCTGATTCCTCTGAGAGAGGTGAGAGCTTTGATCTTGGCGCAGCGGGTTTGCTAAAAAGGTCAGTTCACTCACCACAATTCTGTCGTGGTATCATCAGACTTATTCGTCACGCAAGCCGCGAGAACCAGGAAAAGGTAGATGAGAGTGTCGTTGCCACCATAAAAAACAGATTGCAAAGTATCGAAATTCATGGAATGAGTAAAATTGTTACTCAGCTACTCTACAAAGGAATCACAATTCCAGGAAGCGAGATGGAAAGGCCATACTTTTTGGAAAAGGTTAGCAAGTCCAGTGAAGAAATTTGGAATGTATATGTCAATGCTGTAGACATCGCACGAAAAACGTCATCTACAATAGCTCTGACTTTGGCCAAGGTGATATCAGAAGCATGTAAGGGACTCCTGAGAGACGCGGCTCTGTACATTCCCACGATGTTGCAAAGCCAACCAGAAGAGATTTCCTCTTTCCTGGATATGATGAAGATACATCAAGATGATTCTTATGATGGAGAGAAAGGACAGATCTTACCACAGCCAGGTAGTTACATTCCAATTGCCGAACAACACCTTCTCAATGCATCCTTTTCGTATTTCAAACCTGGTGAATATGTTGGATACGAAGTTGACGATCCAAGTCTACAACTTAAAGATGGAGATGCAACTTACATTTATGCTGTTATAATCGAGGAAGTTTCAAATCCCAACACCAGTCTCATTACGAAGTTGTACAAGATCAACATTGGAAACGACAAGCCACCGAAGATTGTTCCAGCAACTGAGCTCTACAAATTTTACCGTCTTCAGGAGATAGCATCGGCTGCACTCGTTCCATCATTTAATCAAGGGACAAACATGGATAGCAAACATGAAATATTGAAAGAGATCACAAAAACACTAGAAGAGGCTTGGAGGCTACCAGAAGACAGAAGAAGACAAGTTGTCAAGCGACTATTTTTTTTTTGGCACCCTGACAAAAACCCAGGAAATGAGGAATTCTGTACCGAGGTTTTCCAGCACATAAAGAACGAAATTGAACGTTTGGAGAGGGAAGGCTGGGGTAGAAGTGAACGCGAACGAAGCGAGAGTTCCCATTACGGTGGTTCATATGGTGCTTTCTTTGGTTTTTGGAGGACACGTGCAAGAGAGTATAGTTCTCGCCGCCGGGAGTACCAAGAAACATACCATCGACACTATGGAACATGGGGACACGGAACGCGAACCTGGGAAGTTCCTCCTAGCTTCTGTGAAACGAATCCTCAACCAGGACAGGCGAGGCGCTGGTTTAGACAAGCTGAAGCTGACCTCAACGCCGTTGTGAACGACGTTCATACTGGTAATGCTTCTTACGAATGGGCCTGCTTTAAGTGCCATCAGGTATGAATTGAAGTATTTACTATTGGGCGTACAGGTGATTTTATTAGCAATACAAGTCTATTTCTTTCATGTTTCCTCTTTCAATGTTAGAGAGGAAGGCTGATTGTTATGTGTTTATAGGCCGCAGAAAAAGCGCTGAAGGCTGCACAGTACGCGACAGATGCCTTTAAGACCAACGTTCATAACCTCGTCCAGAACTCCTTGATGCTAGACGACTCTCGACTGGTAACTGTTTCAAGTCAGCTCGAGGAATGTGTAGGCGATTCAACGCGCATGCGCTACCCTGATCGACTGGACTATCCAAAAATTCCAAAAGATGTTTACACAGAAGAAGACGCCCATCAGGCATTGGAGGCAGCGACGGAGATTCTACAAATTGTTAGGAGCAGACTGTCGTAAGGTAATCGTCAGTTAACCAAGCTAATGTTTGAAGTAATCATTGAGGTGCTGAAAAACAACAGATGTCACATTCTGTGAAAACGTTACATATGGTCTAGTTTAGTAGGATAAGCTGTTTCTTTTAAGAAGGGTTTTAGAGCTTTTTCGCTGTTGTTTTTAAACGGAGTAGGGACTTCCAAGACTTAAACGTCTGTTAAATGACTCTCACAATCCACCAGCTATATCATGGACACTGATTTGCGCATAAGAAAATAAATCCTCTTTGTTTGTTTTACATCAGGATTGATTTCGTCCAACATCGTCCCCACAATGGAGACGATCAGCAGGAGCAAGCTTTTCAAGATGCGTTACAGACGTCTTGCAGGAAAAGAGTCATAACAAGATGTCAATCTATATGCTTTTTACGCAAAAATTTTAGTAACAGCTAAGGTTAATTAGACATTAAATGGGAGATGTTCCGCATTGGTCCTTGGAGCAATATCTTGCGTATAGTGATTAGTTGATATCATGACGATGGCACACTGAAAATAGCCACTAACCTTTCATTGCGTATAACCCAAATGAAGCTGTTTTCACACTCCTTTTATCCCGAGAAGGGTTTATTTGTAGTTCATTGTAGAAGATAGGGGATTGTTTAACGATTCTTATTGTACTTAAATTAACAACAGTATTCTTTAGTTATTTTCGTTGAGATTTTAGTGACTTCTAATTAATAAACGTGTTGCCAAGTTAGCTAGCAAGTAAAATACATTAGAACCGTTGTTGCATTGTTTTGAATGTTGCCAAAAATAGAATTTCAAAGAAAAATAGTTAGAGGCAACTCCATTAATATGTGCAAAAGAGCTCTTTTGGATACCTTTGTTTTTTGTTTGAGATTTCGTTCTGTCTAATAGCGTAGCTTTTACTGAAAGCGGTTGATGTAAAGTTGCGTTAAAGTATAATCAGGAGACTTCAAAAGAATTTTCTCGACCTCATCAGTACCTTCCAAATCTAGCTCCGGTTGACAGTTACAAGAGTAATTATCTAAGAAAGCAGACGAATTAGTTTTCTGTAATTTCCATCATAAATCTGGACACTTGTATTTAGGTAATGCGTTGTCTAACATCCGATTTACCGATGTACTCTTACCAAGCGAACAACATAAATTTATGTCGCAGCTAAGTAAAATATCAAGTAGTGTATGTTCAGGAGTTACGTTTTAATAAAATTGCACAGTTGCTATTTTCCAGGTCAACTATATATTGCTTTGGGTTTTCCCCAGGGACAAACTATACTAAAACCCTTTAACAACTTAAGCTTATGCCAATATCAAGTAGTGTAATGTTATGAGTCAAGATTTAATAAATTTCCACAGCTGCTTTCTTCCAAGCTGCTTACACTTAAAAACTCTACGAGATAACCAACAACGTGTCCGCCATAGGCGGGTATCCGTAAAGCGTTTCTTTTTTGGTAACAGCCAAATGCAAGGCAAATAGCTAACGCGTACAGTACCCAAGTACAAGACAAAATATTGGACTTGCTCATTCTACATAAATGACCTCTACTGAGATTTAAAAGTTTAAAATACGTCTATTTGGCATTTTGTCAGTAATTGCTGTAAAGGCGGCTATAAACAGGCTTAATACGGTGAAGAAGACTGAATCATTAAAATAGTAACTTATTTCTAAAAACAAGCATTTTGTCAAAATTCGAGAATAGCTGGAGAGCTACAAAAAATGTTTTCCATTTTTGTTCAGGAAGGGCTATCGTCAAAACTGCTACAAAAAACCAATAATTCAAACGAGAGCTCACTTGAAACTGTTCAAAACTTGTCTTATACACATATACCAAAGATAAGCACTCTTCTTCTCCCGTTTGCCATTTCTCTTCTTTCCGATTTGGACTAATAGAAGTAAAATACACCTAAAGGTATCCTTGAAGGACGGAACATCATCCAGTAAGTAGAGAGCTTTACAAAACGACGACGCGGGAGCGTAATATTATGTCTTTTTCAAATATTTCTTTGACCTCCGCTAAACGACCACGACGTGAAATGTAACTTCTTAATTCTATGGTGAACACACTACTACGAATTTTCAATTATTTTTTTTTTAATTTGAGTCCAAAATCAATCAGCTCCAAGAAAATTGGCCAACGTTTAACTTATTGAGCAAGGCGAAATTTAAACGCGATAGAATTTAAAAAGAAAAAATCATGGTAAGTGACGTTTCACTGCCATCTTCGTCATAGCTGCTTTAAGCTTCCTTCCGACTGGCCTTAAAGCCTTACAGTAGTTCTTTTGTTTTGTTTTTGTTTTTTTGCCTTACATGTCGTTACACCTAGGGGACCGTTCACTCCTGGTACCCGAGCACTAGTTGACACCTCAAGTACTCGCTATGTAACTGTGTACAATATTTTATCCCCTTCGCACTGTAAGACTCCATGTTTAAATTATGAGCAAAGTAGGGAGTTACGGGACCCGGCCGGTATGAAAAGCAGCGGACTACCTCGGAACTAAAAGAAAACGTGTGCGTAGCGCCCGTTTTAGTGCCTACAACCTTGTACTCGCGAGTCGACACCTTGCCCGAAATCTGGCGTGGGTACTCAAAAAAGGGTTCTTCACACTAGTTCCTGGGAGTACTTCTTAAGGGCACCAAGAGTGGACGCTCTCTTAGAAAACGAAAGCATAAGCGCAAGCGACCTAAGCACCTACAGGAGCATACTATCTGTTCTAGACCATGTCACGTCCAGACGAATCAGTTAAATTAAACGCAAACAAACTTACACGTTTGAGGCTGTCCACACGAGAATAATTATAATATTCAGCTCGGCGTACGAGCCTGTGTACGAACCTGTACATCATTCACGTGTGAACAAAACGCGTAAGCTTGAATGCGTTTAAAAACTTTTAAATATCTGACTCGTATGAACCGACTTATGGAGCAAGGGTGTTGCAGGTGTACGTGAGAGAACTTGCCTTCTAACAAATGGCTCGAGTTCAGTCGGTTGCTGTGACAATTCCAAATGACAATAGGCCCTTTTGTAGCTAGTCATCCACGTGATACAAAACCGCCATGCTAAAGAGAAAGGGGCACATTAGGACAAGATGAAGAGAGAACTCAATTCACTTTAAAAAATGGTCATTTCCTTTGTTTGCCTTGTCCCAGTGCATCCCTTTCTCTCCAGCATGGCGGTTTTGTATCACGTGAACAAGGAGCGCGAGCAACAACGACAGCAACGACTACGAAAACGTCACTTAAAAAGTGAAGCCGCGCTGCTTCAAACTTTATCGCGCTTAATTCATCTCGTTCAATTCGTCAAATGTTGGAAATTCTTTTTAGAGTTGAATTCTAAAAGATTGTTTCAAAGTTCAGAAAGTTGTGGCCTTGAATTCACGTCCTCGACAAAACGTGAAATTATGCATTTTCACGTCCTAGACGTGCAGTGACGGCAAAGAAATGTAGGAAAAAGCGTGATGCACGTGCAGGGTTGTTGTTTTCTCAATCTAAACCTAGGCCTATTGCTTTTTTGCCGTTTTCGTTGACGTCATCGTCGTCGTTGCTTAAGCTCCGTAATAACTAGCTACGGAAGGTTAATCAGTAGATCTCGCATATGGTTTAAGATGACGAGTCACTTCCTAAATGAGCTACTACAAAAGTTAATTAGTAGTCATTATTACATTATTAGCAATGGACATAGCCTTTATTTATGGCAACCTAACCCTACGTACAGTGTATCAGTGTTACTGTTTGCACCGTCGGGTGTATTCAAGGTTATGGTAGCGCACTCTCTAGAATCATGCAGAAGACATGTAAAAGTTCTCTGTATGCTGTCTAAAGATTCAAAATACTAAAACTATAAAATCTTTAAAAAGAGTTAAGAACCTTAGACTCCAGAAAAAAATAAAACGCTTTTACAAAATAACCGGTTCTTGTGGTAGAGAATACAATTGCGTCACTTCATTAACACACGCTTCCGAAAAAAGGGTCTTCTATTTAGTTGCGTTATGCGTTCTTGACTACCGCTTTATGTAAAAGGCGACCCCCAGCAACGTCTTCGTCGTTTGTTGGGCGCAGTCTTTATGCAGTTGTAAGACCTGCACAAGAAGGTATAACATACGCTTATGTCAATACATAAATGAAGTGTACTTGTTGTCACTGCAGCTGTTCGACAGAATCCATGTGTACACGATGCGCTCTGTATTCGCGAAAGTCTGAGAATTGATTGAGATGTACGACAATTTGTGGGCAAAGTCTAGTAGATCTTAGAAAAGGATAATGAAATTAAAACTAACAATTGGAAGTTTATCTCTGGTGAGATATTATTACTATTATTATTGTAATTATCCCTAAAAATTAGCCCCCCAGTAGCCCTGCCCCAACTCTCACCCCTTCCCCCTAGAAAAAATACAAAGCAAAAACTGGTGTGTATAAAGAGGAACCGTTCTTCAAAGCCCGTATCAAAAGTGGTTTCCCAAGGTTTTGTTTTAAGGCAAAAATTCTAAAAAGCACACTTAATGATTTACCAAATGACCCCAGAACAAATAGAGGGAAAATTCGATTTTTTAAGGTGGAAATTCATAATTTTTTCTGACGTCATTGAGTCCACTTGAACTGCTTGTGAATAAGTTAGTTTCACTACTTACCATACTTCTTTCTGATCTCATCACGCTTTTCGCGTCTTTCTTTTTCGCTGTAATAGACAGGAGGAAATCACTAAATGAGCCGCGAGTATCACTAAATGGACCGAGCATCTGAGGTAATTACAGAGTTTAAAATGCATTCACATCCTCGGTAAAAAAAAAAAAAGAGTGATTCTTTCAGTCATTAAACGGCGGTCGATCCTGACACAACTGTTTGACCTTTTGTTCTATCTTGGAATTTAAAATAATAACTCGTTTATTTATTCTAGTGTAAAAAGATATAAAGAGAATTAAACATAATTTTAAAACATTCTTTAGTTTACATCTGTTGATATAACTAAAAGGTATTATATAAACGATTAGTGCTGTTTTCTCGTGCCAAGTCGCTCGCGGTCGCTAGGTTAATAAAAGAAGTCCTTTCCAGTCCCTCCCTCTAGCGCGCTTGCGGAGGGCAGCAATGTGCTTCAAAGTCCTGTTTCCTATGTATTTTTCCCTATTAACTCCTTCTAATCGAATTCATCGCCAAGTGGTGAATTTACTTGAATGGACCAATAATTAACTACTGGAATAAATTTTAGGATGAAAGTTTTTATCGAAGGCGACGGCGACGGCAATGAGAACGTTAAAAAGTAATAGCAATATAGCAGTTGATAAGAAACAGCAACAAAAACAACAACAACCTCTGTACACACATAAAACGTTTTGGCCGTGGCCGTGAATGGCAAGAGCTTAGAACGAGCAATTCCCTACTTCAAAGACTCTGACGGGAATTGGGTACAAGCTTTGAGAGCAGTGATTTCTTTTATCATTTAGGTGGGCAAAAGTCTGTTATGATTGGTCGTTGATATTTGTGGTCGTCACCATTAACCAATCATAAGTAACTGTTGTCCACCCAAACTATCCCAGAAATCGTTTCTCAAAAAGCTTTTACAAATTTCTCCTATTGTTTCTGGAGTGGGGAATTGGGAGATCCCAATCGAGTTCGAGTGTCGCTGGCTGGATTCGTTTCCCGGTGGTCTCGAGTTTGCTTTCTCGACCATGCAGTGAAAAATAACCACCTAGTTTATCTCCTGCCAGTTGGGTTTTGTAATAATGTTATAAACTGGATTACTGTTTGAAACTATTTGACTAAAATGCCTGTACAGCAGTTAAGTGCAATTCCACCCATTTACATTTTTAATCTATCATATTCTAATTAATGTTATTAGCATTTTTTTCAGCATACGCATACCGTTCTTTATGTCTTTCCTTCAATACCTTTCGCTGCTTTCGTAACTTAGCATCTTCCTTTTCATCTTTACTGAATTGAAACAAATATTTCATGAGATCATGTTTCTTATATCAAGAGATAATGTAAGTGGAAAACTTCAGCACACTGATGTAGAGGGGAGCAAGAGGGGAGGGGTGGGGGTTCTCATCACGAGTGCACGAACAGGAATTTTGCGTTTCACGAGTCACAAAACAAATATTTACGTTTTCACGCTCCTTAAAAACAGAGGTTACAAAATGTCAAATGTAACGTTAGCCCCAATTTGTAAAACAGAGTGCTTCGCTTATATTTATTTTAGAAAGAAAACACTGTGCTGCTATAAATTCCCTAGGGAAGCCAGCTCTAGGTGGGTCTGATCGCACTGACGTGTGAATTTGCATCAAAAGACTCGAAAGTGAAGTTAAAGCAAGCCACCAGATGCTAGTTAAGGCCGTTTGACCAAATTATATGATTTTTTTTTTATTCGATTGATCTTCAATGTCCAAGTCGAAACATTCGAGGATTTTGGCAGTTCAGGTATCACGGAGTGCACTTCAATCAGTGATTCACAGAACAGGTTTCCATACATCTCGATTCACGGACCCCAAAAATGGTTCATCACGGCGTCAGGACAAAGCTTGCCCCCCCCCCCCCCCCCCCCCCCCCACTCTCCCTTGATTTAGGCCTGAGAGATCAGGGTGAGTATTGACAAGGTCGTTCAATGTGATTCATGAACAGATATACATGTAACCAGGAATGTAATACATGTACCCATACCAGGGCGATTTCCAGACCAAGTTATTTTTAGATCATTTTCCCAACAATTTCGACTAGTTAATAAGTCTTACAAATACGTCAACAAAAACCGGAGACAAGAAAATATCATTTCTGATGTTTTCAAAGCATCTACTTTTTCTTTTTGTCATCATCGTACTGTGGATGCGCATACATACGTAACGTGCCCGTATTTTCGCGGGAAAAAAAAAAAAAAAAAGATGCTAAAATAAACTGGTCTGTCAAAACTCTTTTGCATAAGCTAAGTATTTTGGGTTATGGACTCCTGATGTACCTAAGCTAGTGACTTTTCCTTAGTGTTGAAATGAACGGCCGGTTCGACTGGGCTAAAAGTTGAGAACAGTTTGCAGTTGATAACAGTTACGTCCGACGCTGGCTCGAGAACATGGTATCTCCCTGTACTGAGAATTTGCCTAGCTTTGCGTTGTTAACAAGGAGTTAAAAAGCGGCGGACAGGCCTTCCCCTCGGGCGCTTCGTTTTTCGCATTTTGGTCGCGATCAAAGGCGAGCGATTAACTGGAAGTGGCCGACTCGCGCGTTTTCGCCTTCCCACCTTCCCTTACGCGCAAATTTACAACGCTAGGGAGACGTCTGGGAAGGAGGCAGTCGACCTTTCTTAAAAAGGAAAGAAAAAAATAAATGATTTGGCCCTGAAAATGATGCCACTTACCTACTATTTCTTTTTCTTCGACAGCAGCAACAGTAGACGAAGCAAATCAAAGCTACTAACACTACAAAACCAGTCACAGGAAGGGCAATAAGAAGAATTTTTCCTGTCACTGCAAATTTAAAGACAGCAGACGTAAATATTAAGGTTGTAGAGACCTTAAGATTGAGGTTTTTCTGCATTTCCCGCGAACCGCGAACGTCAAGAAGTCACGTGACCAGGGCCTTGCCGTCAGGTCTGCGGTTTGAGGTTCACGTTTGTACGGCTAGACCACGCTCCAGAGGTGAGTGAATCTACCGCAGGGTTTTTTGCACCCTAAAACGTCACAATCCCAAGTTTGAGAAGAAATACGACTTTTTAAAACTCTTTTGCTTATTGACTATCGAATTATATTTTTTTAAAATGCAATTTTGAAGACAATTTCTCAGTTAATATAGAAGTAAGTGGATGAATGAAAACAAATAAGCCAGCCGCGAGCTACCACCTGCGAATCTTAAGTTCCTGGCAAATATGGGCAGACGAGAAACGGGAAACCGTTAATCGCAAACCGCAGTTTCTCGTTTGTAGTAAAATGACCAAACCTCAATCTTAAGGTCTCTTGTATCTCTTTTCTAACCCTATTCTAAAGGGAAAACGAATAGGTGTTTCACTAGAACAAACAAAAATTTACGGTACCCTTCGCCTGCTCACACTATCGACATGGAACATCTACGTCCACAACTAGACCTTGTCACGGTTTTTGACGCCATCTTGACGAGTAGGCAAACGTGTGAGAAATTACAGTGTTTGTATGAGAATCTAATGTCGAATGATTTCCGTAAAACGGCTGTTCTGAAAAAAATATGACTTGTAAACTAAAGCTACAAAGCAAAGGATTGTAGTTAAAAAATTTTTTGGGCGTACCTGTGCTTAAAAATTTCTTCAGAGGCTTGCTTTAGATTTTGTATACATGTCTCTGATTTTTCCCGGGACTTTCTTACAGACAAATGTATAGAAAAATTTAAAAAGTGGTTCTAGGTCTTCTAGCGCATCTAACGCCCTCAATTTTTTTGAGTAGATTCCTTAGGAGTGAAGCTTTAGTTTACAATTCATATTTTTTTTCAGAACCGCCATAATACGGAAATTATTCGACATTAGATTCTCATACAAACACTGTAATTTCTCACGCGTTTGCCTACTCGTCAAGATGGCGTCGAAAACCGTGACAAGGTCTATTCAGTCTCCATATTGTTCTGTATTCTTTATTGAAAATGTTTACAGACAGTATATGATTGGGGATCGTCGAACGGGTTTGAATATTGGTTGAGTGGAAAGCGCTAGTGGAAACGCGACACCTGCAATTAAAACCAGGAAGATCAAACCCGCATATCTCAAGAGCAAGAAAAAAAGCAAACGAAAAAAGACTTATTAAGGCTAGACAAACCATAATGCTCCATGCCCCTTGCCTCCTCTCCCCGAGCCCCTTAGGAAGGCCTGATACTCAGGCTAGGTTCCCACACCCTCCTCTCCTGCGAGTCACTTCCCCCAAACCCTCTCCCTCTTCTAAACTAATTAAGGTGCCACTGAGTTTCAGACTAAAATCAAAGATAAGGATGATATTTCAAATCACTCTACTCACCAACACACTGTTTAAATTTCCATTCCTGACCCTCGCAAGCTCTATTTAAAGGGTCCTTGACCAAATTAAACTCCATGCATTCTTTGTTCTTTTCACAATATGCACACTAAAAAAAAACTTGTATCAGAATACATTTTCAAAATCAGAATGCATTTTCCTTCAAAACCTGTATTGAGTTTTATCTCTCTCTCTTATCTTATATCTCTGCAAGTCGCACACTAATGAAGTCCTATTTTCCACCTCCCATAATGCAGCTTGTTTGCCCGGCCCAAAATTTTGCATTATCTTCAATTTCTCTCAGGACTACTGTAGTACCCATGAGAAGAAATTAAGACGGAATCTATCGGGAAATTGAGTAATATCAATTTTCAGAGAACTGAAAATTAAAATTACTCAACTTCCTAGTGGAATCCGTCTTAAAAACAAAGGCTATGCAAAACTTTGGGGGGCAAACAAGGTGTATCTATTATGGGAGATGTGCAAAAACTTGAGCTTTGTGCATCATCACAGGTTTTAAAGACCTTGAAACAGATGCAAGGAAGAAATCGACCGTTAGGGCTTGTGCTTCGAGAGCTAATTACTGTAAGTGGGGCCGGGGGGGGGGGGGGGGGGAAGGCTATATAATATCCCAGCAGAAGGTGGAGGAAGCTTCACTGTTTTGGCATAGGTGGAGAAATCTTTTTACTTAATAGTTTTATGACACCTAACAAAAATTATTTATCATTGACCAAGAGATCCTTTGATCAAAGGGTTACAAGAATATTAAAAGTTAAGTTATACACATGTAAGTTATTAAAAGTTAAGAGATAACAAGGGAACATCTGTCAGCGCATGCAACAATATGGCAGTGTGGTTTTTCAACAGAGGTCCAGACACATGAGTGCCCATGATTGTAGTAGCCTGTGAAGCACAACCTCCGATAACAACATCAGCATTACAAAAAAACCCAAAAATTAACACAGTGCAAGTAATCTCACTGACTATCGTGAAGATCATAGAGAAGTGATAAAGGCCTTATGTTTTTGTTTGTTTCTCTTCACCAATGTTGTTGTTGTTGTTGTTATTTTTTTGTTTCCCATGTGTGACTGTCTAAATGCTAAAGGTGAAGAGAACTTACCCCATCCACCTCAACACAATTCTTGCATGACTCTCCACTGTGGTTGGTACATTTATCTATCTCTAAAAATTCAAAGACAAAAAGAATAATTTAGCAAAAACTAACAAAATTAGGGTTATTTAACACCGGTCACATGTTTGCCTTTTGATACCATCAACAAACCACAACTAACAGTCTTTTCCATTCCATGTACCCTATTCTCTGAGGCTGAGTTAATATGATATGACAAATTACTGATCTTGAAAGATGTTTCATTAAGGTCTGCATAGTTCTTTATTTCATATGAAAGCTGTCAAATAATGAATGCTTAATCATTCATTCATATTTCTATTTTGCAGGTGTTCTTATACACAATAATGCCTTATAACTTCTTGCAAACTATCGTCAATACATTTGCCTGGTTCTGGTTTAAGCATTTGAACAGAGGTTTCTTTTATTCTTTCAGATACTCCTAAAAAAAGAGGCGTCTATCCAGCAATGTGTTTGGCGTATTCCTGCATTTAATTTCTTCGGTTCATGCAGTTTTAGTCACTAGAGAAATTCAGCTATTTCATCGTCTAAAGTAATTGAATATCAGAGGTAAACTCTTTTAATGTTAAATTGTTTTAGGGGGAGTTTACATGACACCAGGACCACTTTCGTGCCAGCGTGAGTTCACTCGGGTTCCCTCTCATGGCTCTATATTTGTTTACATGATACCACCACAAAATGCAATGCTCGCACGAGTCACTCCAGTCTGCATTCAACCCAGTTATGTTGTACTGGAGCAAGAATTTCATTCAGGGATGACATTTGTATGTAAATGCAAAACAACCACCCATGTTGGTGTGAAATCAGTCTGCAGGTGGACTGGAATGGGTAGCGCATGCAAAATGATTGCAATTTTGAATCACACATGAAGTGTATCTTCAAATAACTGCGATTAATGAAATGACCCATCATCATGTAAACACGATACAAAATCACAGTCATCCTTCCGCCAGTGGGAGCTTTCTTGTGTAAACGCCCCCTTAGTTCACCTAGCCACTGCCAGATGAAATGAGGTTGCTTTTTTTGATTTTGGGGAAATCTACTATATGTCTGCATTGGTTAATAATTATTTAATATTATTATCATTCAAAACAAATTTTTCTTTCTTTTCATTGGCGGAGAGCCCACCACGTGACCTACAAATAACTGCCTACAAATAATGGTCTGCTCACATGCAATGCCATATCCTACAGTGTTTGGCTGCAAATAATATTCTGCTCATGCGTAAAGGAAACCGTGCTTTTCTCCTTCTTGCGATCACTCTTGCATGAAAATGGCAGATCGCTTTGCTTCCCAAGGATATTCATTAAAAACACAAACTCAGCGATCGAATGATAAGACAATTATTGCCTGTATCTTCCTCTCTCCTCCCACAGAGGCAGCTCCAGCTGCTGGGTGTCACACTAAAAATAGCTTCTTTCTTCCAAATATGGTCAGCTGGAATAAGCCGGGGAATGGGAGCAGGAAACATTTTCAATGAATAATAATCAACATTTGTATAATAAATATATAGACACTCTCAGTGATCTTGGTCATTCAAGCAATCTGATTGGTTAGCTATCTCGGACTATGACGTTATATTCACCGCGCTACCTGGTGGTGAATAGAAAGCAGAACAAAATCGCTGTCATGAACTGGGTGTTTTACCAAAGTTTCTAGGTAAAGCCTTTTTGAATACACTAATATCCAAGTGCTGATGACTTTGACAGCAAGAAAAGACTGCATGGTGTTTAAACAGCATGATTTGTTGTGAAGCAGTTTACTGTGTAGCTGACTTTTTGTATGCTCGAAGCTATGTTTACCACTACAGAGGAAAACGAGGTCGCTTTGTCACTGTTTTGTGATTTCAGGATTTTCTCGCAAGACCAATTTTGCCTGTAAATAGAAGATAATTTATGGAGAAAAGAGGAAGGCCAATATTTCAAAAATTGTACGTGCCAGCAAGTTAACAACGCAAAGAACATTGGACATAAACAATGCTCTGATCACCTTGATCATAGCCGCTGTTAACAGCATTTGCAAAAAGCGACAAAGAAAACTTTCTCATTCACGGTGAGCTGACAGAAACAAATAAAGCTCTACTTTTCTTCTCAGAATTGGGTAGTAATTTAAATTTTCAGCATTTTCTTTCAAACCGTTGATGCTATAAAGCTTACAAAACTCGATACAAAAAGATTAAAACTATCGTTTGCCATGTTTGAAGGTACTGTAAAGATCTAACTTTTGTGCATCCACTGTTTATGGATTCATGTTCATGCATGAATTCACCTGTCAGTCAAACTAATCCTTCCATTTAATGGTTTCCTTTCAGCTAGATTCTCTTAAGATCACTTCGTGTGAATATACTAAAACAATTATTCATCTTAGGCTCAGTTAATAATTGTTCGTCTCCGGGATTATTCAACAATATTAACTTCGCCTTCGGCGAATAATTGTTAAATAATGATAATGGTGATGATAATATACAGTAAAACCCTGCCTTACAGCCACCTCGTCATTACGGCCACTTTATTTGGCCGCCTGGCAAAAACTGCCAAACATATTATTGTAAAAAAACCGTCGTTAATATGGCCAATTTTATTTGGCCCATTGGTGACAGTATTAACGGCATTCCACTGTAATAGTAATAATAATAATGATTGATAAATCAACCATTTGACAAGGCCGTGAAATTATGGTATGTAAAAATGAGATAAAACTTTAGGTATTGTGTGTGTGAGTTTGTTTACTGTTGATGTAAGAGGTATTTCGTCGTGGTTTAATATCCCATTTTTACAGATACCAGTCTATGAGAATATTTGAGTCAAATCGTCAGCAAGGCTATAAAGACAGGATTTAACCCCTAAGCACAGCAAAACGTCATTCGTTGATTTCAAAGATTTCAGAGAACGTGCTAAAAGACCTTAACCTTATCATTAGCTTCTGAAAAAAACTATCGAGTTTTCCTTGTAATTCTTAGTGATTTACTTTTATTTAACGTCGTTGGCTAACGAGTGAATAGTTATATCCAGAAAAACAGAATATCTTCGATCGAGTTACGGTAAAGCTACAATACTTGTAAACACTTGTGTGCGTTTCCCCTTCCCCAATGTTGATTTGGGTATTACAGTCGTCCCAGTGTTCCAAAATACGCGTGGCTCAACTGGGGAAGGAGAGGGGGACATTTGAGTGAGAACAAGGGTATGAAGAGTGAATGTAAGACATTTGAAGAACATTCAAGACTGCGGTCAAGAGAAACGGCTTCCGTGATCAGTATTGTTGTTATGTTTGAATAACTTACCAGCGACTACACAACGATGCGATAGCTGTACAGAATACAGTGTTGACAAGAAAGCAAGGATCGTTGAATACCTTAGGGAAAACATATTGTTCTAGGAGGAAAAACGACTGACGGATCTCCAAATAACTTTGCCAGACTGAGGACTGAGGAAATAAATACCGCAAGTGACGTCACACGAGCCTACGGTTCGTATCAAAAAAAACCTTGGAGTCAAATAATACGGATTAATGTTAAGAACTGTTTAAAAAAGATTTAAGAACAACAATAATTACAACGTTGATGATAATTTCTATTGTTTCAAATTACCATGAAATTTTAATGTCTGCCCATTATCGACCATGTGCGTGTTGTGTAACACATTCATGAGTCACGTCCATGTAAATGGCATTGCGTGACGCTACAGGGATTCGAGAGCCGTAGGGTGAGGAAACGACAAAATCGGGAGATAACGGGGTTGATTTTTTTTGTTTTCAATTATATTGGATCGTTTTTAGTCATTTACGTTACGACATATGTTTATATATCAATTTTATGTTATTAAAGATTACTAAAAGGTACAAAACTGACAAACTTCCTTCTATTACACACACCCCTCCCCCAAAACTGGGATTTTTTTAACTGATCCGATTTTCTCGGAAATCTAAAATTGGAAAAATACAGAAAGTTTCCGGGAATCTTCTACATTCGCGGAAAGGCTTAGTTTGATCAGAGTGTGCATTAGACAATTTGCTGCATTCTTTGGTCCCAATACGAGAAGAGGGAATATCTTTCTCGGAAGGGAATTTAAATAGTAAAAGAAAGGTAAGCAAATCAAACCATAATCCTGCAAGTGCTGAAGGACCCTGCTTCACGCGGCGGCGTTCGCAGCCAGATCTCTTTGCTATGAAGGTTTCCTTGTTCCGACAGTTCTCCGGGGAAGTTTAAAATAAGTAGAAACATTGATGATGTCGATCACGTAATACTTCTTTAACAGAACGCGAGCTAACGCGATCGAACACTCATTTTAAGAATGTATTCATGAAAGATAGTTCCGGGTTCTGTTTTTATAGGAGTTCAAACGTCTAATGTTCAAGACTGGTGACTCAGGCTCAAAATTAATTTATCACAAGATAAATTAATTATCACAAGATAGATTTATTGCCGTGTATGTGCGAAGTTCCATGACTAGCTGGCCGCTCGCACTGTGTCCTAACTCGAAAGATTTGTCTTGCGTGCTATATGGCAGATGGTTTTCAGTTGTCCAGTTGCCTGTGCGTCCTGCGTCGCTAATAAATATAAAAATCTGAAAAAATTCTCGCAGACGCAAAATAATTCATGGCATGCGTTTCGTAGGACGCAAAGATCGATCGATCGATTTGCCCGGTCGATTTGGAGATTTTTAGTAGAATATCCTGTTTCCGTGTGATTTCGTTGTTTTTTTTAGTAAACTGTAATAAAGCGTTTTGCCTCCGTCTCCAGATTACCTGTCAACCAAGTATTTTTACAAATGTTTTCAATTAAAGACTCCTGGCTTTGTTTTTTGTTTTTGTTTCTTTAACTGGCACTCATGGGTTATGCAGATGGACTCCAGTCATGTTTTCCCACAAGATGAGTCCCAGGAGTGATCTAAGCATCCTGACAGATGCAAGGTGCTTGATCTCGGTTGTGTTTCGGCCTGTCGCCATTTCAAGATCTGCTTGAAAACAGATCCAGATTACAGTAAAATTTTGTGCACTTAATTTTCCATAGGTTTAGATTCCAGTGCGTCAACGTTAACGAATAGAAAAAAACTGGTTATCAAAGAACGTACACTTTTACAGGAATATATAGAAACAGGATATAGAAAGATATATTCAATATATATTCAGTATGCAATATTCGGACTGCGGGAAGTGTTCGGATCCAGTTACCTAAAGGCTATGTTCTAGATAACTCTTGTTGATATCATACACTCATAACTTTCATGGTTCCTTTTTTGGCAGCACACCTAGACAAAACCCTGGTTGAAATGCGGGACACGGTCACTGTCGAATAAAACAGTTTCGAAAGCAGTTTCCTTGTTTCTCGAGTTTCAGAAAAGGGGACGAGTCCTATTACTGTAGTGTAGTTTCCACAATTTTAATAAATAAGTACGTACAGCGAAACTTCGATATAACGAAGTCCTCGGCCCCAGAAGTACCATGGGTTCCAGAGGATATTTTTTTCTTATAGATACATTTGTTGTACTGATGATTCGCGGAGAAGCCACGTCAACGAGGCGCAAAGCGCCATGAGATGAAAAAACAACGAGCCTTATCAAACCGTAAGCACGGTCTATTTCACCTTAGGTGTTTTGAGAACGGATCTCTGGAGCCAGGGTTCCCCAGAAATAGTAAAACGTAAGAGAAAGATCCTCGATATAACCAAACCTCGATCTCGTTATATCGAGGTTTCACTGTAGTATAAACTTGCTTTAAAGTTTTGTGCGGATCAGAAATAAAGAAAACATACAAATATTTTATTTACACCTCAGTGTTTGCCGTGGGCCACCTGTACTTTGTTCGTTTAAAGCGTTATCGGGGCCATTTTTCTCTTGAAACTTGGCTTAAGTTTTTATTTATTTGTGATTCGATAAAAAGCCGCCTATTGTAAACCTACAGTATGTAGTTTACCATTTTCAATATGTGACTTGTGCGATACAAGTTATGTTAGCCTTTACACTTTGAGGCACTTACATCAGCGGGTTAGTGAACCCAAGAATTTGTCTTCTTCCATTGGAAAACATTATAAGGATAAACACCCCACTGTCCCGAAAAATCTCGAATAAACACAGTTCTCTGTACAATAACAAGTTCGATTGTTTAGTGCAAGAAATATTGCTAATTAGGGAACTAACACCTTCTCTAAATAAATCAGACTGAATTCGAGCAAAACTCTTTGCGTGACTCTGCATATTTCATATATGCTAATGATCAGCCAAAAAAGAAATTGTCATTTTGTCAGCAATCATGTTGAATTCGAAAATGACATCAAGATGACACTGAAACGTCGTTCTTATCCGCGTTATCTTTGGGCCCGACAACTTGTAAAGTCGTCTAACGTGTGCAAATGTATAGAACCACTAGGCCCCCGGGCTAACCCTGGACAGTTGACTGGAGTTTAGCGGCCGAACAGTGGAAGTGCGGGGAAGGAATTGTCTGGAACTGACTGACGGACGGACGGACGGACATTCGTACGGATGATTTTGTAAGAACCAAAATGATAACCAAATTTCCCTACCCATAATGATCCGCTGCTCGCGCGCGTCTAAAAAATAATTGTCCTAACTCGTTAAAAACAGAGTTACATCAAAATTGTAAGGTCACTTTCTTTCATTCATTTCATTTCTTCTTCTTCTTTTTTTCAGATGAATTTATCATCCCCTTGAGAGGGAATAAAAGTTCCAGTTTTAAGTGACATGGGTAGGTATCAGACACTTCAATTTCTGTTCTACTTATCAACCAACACAAATGTAAAAGGAAATCTCGACACTGGAAACTTCCTAATAAGTTGATGAAGTTCATATAAAGTTATCTTATTGGTGAAAATATCTGTAGAGAGTGGGCAAGGTAGTAAAGGGAAGTAATGTGACAGTGGCCACCGTTGTTCCTTAATAATCTACTTAACCTGAGATTAGGCTCTATTTTCGTTTCGCTTTGTAAATAACCTTCCGGCGGTAGCCGTTAGAGAGAATGTATGAGAACCGCTCAAATTGGGCCTGATCTCAGGTTATAATCTATTTTGCCTTGCTAAAATCGTTGTTGTTGCTGCTTTTTGAAACAAGGACGAAATATTGAGTGATTCAGTTTCAATTTTTCCTTTCGTCCATTCCAAAAAACTGCAGTTTCCTCCAGCGATATATCATCATAAGCTACAAGAGATCGGTAGGCTCTATCTATATTAATGTTAAGATGTTGCGGTCGCCCGTTTATTAATATTCTAGTCTATAGGGGTTATCGACAATCTAGTCCAAGTCGGCCTAGCCTGCGAATCTTGATGCCACGCTACTAGGGAAGTTTCGCGAGGAGGATAGTCTGCGCCTCAACGACAGAAATTGCATACTGATAACGTAAAGCAACGTTTACATAATAAATCCGGTAGTCATGGGGTTCTAAATGTAAATTTGTTTGATTTTATGTTTCCCCTGGTCGACTATGGTAAAGGTTTGTGTTCAACTGCAAAACACAGATGCTGTTTCTAAAGAAGAATTTATTCGAAATGAAGTAGATTCATCACGTTTACGACCCAGTTTACATCTGACCTTCATGGCCTTTTGTCTTTTGTTTGTCATTTGTAAACAATAGGCCGAAATAATATAACTTCTATGTCGACCAATCAGAGCTCCTGACCAGATTCCGGACAGATTTTACATCGCAGACGTTCCTTCTTGCGAAACCTCCCTAGTGGCGAAGAGATAGGAGAAACGGCTGCATTAATTCGCAGGCTACAGTCGAACTCCAGTGGTCTTAATAACACCCCTTTTTATTGTAAATCAGCGAAGCCGTTTGGTACATGAATTTTATATCAAACCAGCTTTTGTTTTCATTCTATTAAGCGGACTTTGATGATGAAGATTTTGACCTGATTCAGCCATCGCTGATCCAGCAATTAAGAAAAATTTTAGATGAATACCCAGACGACGGACAGGTCTTGAAGGTAACTTTGGATTTTTTTTCGCTTTAAACTCCATCTAGCAAATTAACAAATGAATATGATTATAAAAACGATCTTAGTCTTATAGCGAAGGTGAAGTGTACGGGCCTATTCACATTTTAATGCACCTTTCCATTGTTTTGAATAGGTTATTATTTCCAGTAAATGGAAGGGCAGGTCACTGACGTGGAACATGAGGTTATTATTACGAATAATAACTTACTGTTCCAGTTCAGTGGCCACAATAATGACCTGCTGGTTCTAAAACAATGGAAAGGAGCATTAAATCGGATCGATAATGCCCTCGCTCCTCAGCCTTCTTAAAAATAATGACCAAGGCCTCGGAGTTGTAGCCTCCCACGCAGGCGTTTTTAGGGAGCTCGTTTTTCATCCCTCCACAGGTATTATCCTATATAGCCAAGCCTTGAGAGACTGGCAGTCTCTCAGTGCTAGCTACTGCTGCTAAAGTTCATGAAAAATTTTTGCGCCTTGCAAAAGAAAGGTCCTCCTCCCATACGTTAATCCACGCAGGTCTATTTTGTTGACACACACTGTAGTCTGTCCATGTCATGTTCTTGTTGAAAATTGCCACAGGCGATGTCTAGTATTCCTTTGTTCAATTCCAAGCGTAAGCCTTTGTTCTTGGTAATCAAGCACCCTTCAGTTTTCTTAATGACTGTGTTTAATTTTTCGCTTCTTTCCCCTTTTTTTTTATCTCGTTTATTCTTGCATTATTTTTTCTCACCTTTTCTTTTTCGTTTTGCACTTACACGTTCAGCCTTAATGATCTTTATCCTATTTAATGATCATTTTCTATTTTCTAAAACACCTAGCCTAGAGATATGAAAGTAGGTTTGCAAGTTACGGCCTTTGCGCGATTGCCTTTTCTCTTAGAGGACTTTATGAATTTCAATTACAGCCAAATATTTCCTTACGGAGAGTTTACTTTGTCCTTATGTTAATGATACCTTAAAGTTTTGTACTGTTTACGGTTCCTTAATAATACCCGCGCATTGCTCTGTAGATTAATTATGATGTCTTTTGTTGTGTTTTTAAGGAACTTATTCAAAATGCGGAAGACGCGGGTGCCACACAAGTCAAATTTCTGCACGACAAACACAGCTATGGAACAGATGAGCTATATAACGATGAACTGGCAAAATTTCAGGTACCGCCTTCTCAGTCCCATTTAAATCTTGAACCTGACGAAAGCGCGAATTCATGAGTTTCGTAGATGAACATGACGATTTCTGTCCACCAGCCCTGCTTTGTGGTGATGTACTAACCAAACTCGAGCTCGTCCTTTTCTTGCTAGAATGCCCCCTTTAATTCGTTTCCGGCGTTCCCTCGTTTCTCGACCTGTGTGCCTCAATCTTAGTGCCAATACATATAGTCATTCTAACTCATTTTTCAGAGTTCATGGCCTTACAAATTGGACGTCCTTCATGCCGATGGTCTTATAAAAAGCTTTTGGTGATCCGATTAGCTTTATCGTTCAGTGATGCCTCTGTTAATAACGCCACCTTTCCTTAGCAGGCCCTTGTTCCAGTCCCGGCAGACAAATTTAGTCTTGTTTCCAAATATTTAAAACTACCCCCTTCATACAACGGTCTCTTGTGTCTTTTCGTAAGTTGTTTGTTTTGAGAGGTTCTTCTGTGCTTGAAAAAAAAACATATTAAAGGCGTACAAAAATAGCTATAAGTGTTAAGGAACTTATATCCTTGTTACTTGTTCATAGGGTCCAGCACTTTATGCCTACAACAACTCCAAATTTTCCAAAGAAGATTGGAGAGGCATCCGATTAGTCTGTGACAGCATCAAAGTAGACGATCCCATGAAAGTTGGTCGCTTTGGTTTGGGATTCAAATCTGTGTTTCACATGACAGGTAAAGTAAATACTTTCCGCGTACGCGAAAGATTTTCTTTATTAATTAAGATATCTGGTCCAGAAAAGGTAAAAAAAAAAGTAGCGACCAATCATCCCCCACTTCAGCGTTGCGGGAAACCACTTAGGCTCGACGTCAGTGCGACGAGGTAGTAGTTTGTTCGATTTACTCAAGGCTTACAAAACTGAGTTGTCAAATCAATTAAGGGAAAGTTACTATGGTTGAAGAAAGGGTAGCTGACAATAGTCTTTACAGACCTTCTCTAAACTATTCAATATGCCGTATTGAGACTTTATCAGTAGGAAACTGTCTGTAATAGAGAAGTGTAGCTCACATTTCAGCGGTGTCCGTAACAGAGAGGTGACAGTATGGCGAGGTTCGAAAGTGATGCGTATTATCAAAGTTTAGTAATTAACTTTTACGTACGTAGCCCTTTCTCCCCTCAGATTTGCCAAGCTTGATCAGTGATTCGCGGATTGGCTTTATTGATCCTCATGGCGTTCATTTTCCGGACAGGCGTCGCATACGAACAGGGAAGTACTGGCGACTTGACGAAGACCGCGCGTCCATCGATGAGTTTTCAGACCAATTCCTTCCTTATAAAGGCATATTTAACTGCACAGATGAAGTTTTCTCCCAGGGATTCTATGATGGAACCCTATTCCGTTTTCCATTCAGAAGGGAACCCTCAGACCTTTCAGAAACACTGTACAACGAAGATAAGATGACGACATTGTTTGACAGTTTCAAAGCCGATGCTTCTCTGATCCTCCTGTTTTTGCAGAGTCTGGAATCTGTTGAGCTCTATACCAGAGAGGAATCAGATTCCAGCCCCAGTAAAATCTTTCAAGTGAAAATTGCAGAGAAAAGCCTGCAAACAGTTCGTGCGAAGAGAAAGGAGTTTCGGAAGAAAATCACACCTGGGAAAGTTATGCCCGAACCAGTCACAGTGAGCTATCCAATGACCATTGAAACAACTAATTTTGAGACGCACTTGACAGAGAAACACTCATTCTTTGTTACAAACTACTTCTGTGGTGGGCAAGTATCTTCAACGTTCAAAAAGTTGATGACAGATAAGGATCTCAGCTATCTCCCCACAGTTGGTGTTGCCATGGCATTGCCAGACGGTCCACAGTTACAGACGCCTGATATCCAAGGCCACGTCTATTGTTTCTTGCCGTTACCAGTCCAGACGAAAAGCTTAACTGGTTTGCCAGTGCACGTTAATGGTTTCTTTGCCTTGAGTCAAAATAGGCGTTACATCAAGTCTCCGAATGCAGATCAAGAAGAACGCCAGAAGGCAGGACGGAAGATGACTGATAAATCCTTGTTATGGAACAAGTGTCTCCTCGAAGAGGCCCTTCCTAAGGCTTATGCCACCATGATTTTGGAAGCCATAAATGAGAAGTCTGTTTTCATTTCCAAGACAGCAATCTATAAGTAAGTTACATGTTTTAGTACATCGAAATACGGCGCCCTAATGAAATTTGTTCGCTACTGGTTTTTTTTTTTTTTTTTTTTTTGCAGAAAACAAAGTAATCTTTTTAAAGATAACTTTGTTAATTAAAATTACTTAAAAGATTTTACGGATATTTAGTGAAATAGGAGAAAAGGCTCTCCTTCTGACGTTTACACGAGTTTGAAAAAGTAAAATTATGCAGATTAAAGAAAGATCCAATTCCCAGGATAGAAAAAACAACTTCTTGTACACAAGCTTTCGACTCCATCGCGGAATCTTTATCAAGTGATGGAATGGGACGTTTTGTCGCGTTATTTATACTGTGAATCACGCGACAAAACGTCCCAGTATACGTAGAACGTAGGGAGCTCGTAACCGCCATCACTGTTCAATGTTCTTGAAGCCTGAAAAAAATATTTCGATGGCCTATTTATTTTCTATATTTACTTCTGTTGGCCCCATGGATAGTGTCTTCATCCTTCATTGTCTTTCCACTGCTATCCTGACTGAAGGTTTTTTTTGGCAAATTTACTTTCTTTAACTCCATCTTAAAATGAGAAAAAAAGATAAATTATGAATGATAATCCATAAAATATTATATCAAGACGTTGAAGCTTTCGCAGATTTTGTTCATGAAAGGAAAACCTTAGACATCATCATCTTGTGTATCTGACAAAAGAAGTTTTCTAATGTGACTAGAATGGATACCAAGTCAGATTGTCATCTTCACTCAAAATACATGACAGGAGTCTTATAACTTAAAGTAGTAAATAAGAGAAGAAAGAAAACAGTAGGTAGTATGTAGGACTTGAACCAACGTCACTTAATGTATAATCCATTTCTGTATCCACTACACGTATCCACTACACCATCAAGGGCTAACTGCCGACACCGGTTAATTTTAACGTACTTTACATGGCATTGATCATTACACTATTGAAAGCTAACCGTTTTTTAAACAGTCCTTAACCCTAATCACTGTACTTCGGTGCTAAACCCTCTATTCAACCCTTTTCCTTGTACAACTGTCTTTTACTCTGATTTCCCCACTCTTCTTCACTTCTTCACTCCTCCACTCTTCTTTTCAAGAATGTGCCCAATAAATTCGCATGAATATAGTATAGCGTGGTATAGAGTATAGCGTTATGTAATAAACATAAGGTGTCCAGCCTGATTTTAAGTTATCCATTCTAGTCACAACCGTTTTCTGATACTCACTGTGGCGTGATTATAAATTAAGTAAGTATTTGGTCTACCATAAAGCACCACCCACAGCGTAAGTGTGATCCATTTTTGCTGTTATTCAGATGAAAACTGTTCTGTAAGACTATTGAACAAATTTTCTTTATTATAATCCAGTGCATCTTGAATCCAATACAATTTTTCAACCTGACCTTCTTGGATTCTAATTACACTGATTTGCTCTTAATGTCAAAATGAAATGCCAAGAATGTTCTTATGGAAGTTAGGTCAGTTCAGAAAAAATATCAACTAAGAAAATCAAAAAGGCCGAACTTGTCTGTTTTAATAATATTATATAACAGAAACAATCTGAGATAGTAAAGGCGTCACGAAAACAAGTTCAAGCGAAAAAAAAACGCACTTGATGTGGGTTAAAGGGAGCCGGTGGTGCCATTAAAGCAGCCAAGTGTTTTACAGGCTGCAAAACAGGGCATTGACAAAGCAGGAGTCGCAATCAGTACTCTATTTTTTATCTCCTTTCAGAGCTTGGCCTGACATAAAGTCTATAAACAAGCAGTGGAAAGGACTTGAGGAACCTTTGTTTCAGTTACTTTTGGCAAAGAACGTTGTTCACACAGAAGCAAAAGGTGGTAATTGGCTGGCCGTTTCAGAAGCGCTTTTTCAGCGTCGAACAGACGGCGAACAACTTCAACTGCTTCAGAAGGTTCTGCTATCCATCGGTGCCCCTACTGTTACTGCACCAAGTCATGTACTCCGGGCTCTGGATGCCTATGCATTAAATCAAAACGAAATCACGCCTTCTTTGATACGACATGTGTTAAGGAAGGTACCCTTATGCTACACAAGGCTTGAGAAGACAGAAAAGCTGCTGCTACTTCAGTTCTGTCTCAGTGATCGTGCTTTTAAGGATCTGGCTAGCTTGCAACTTTTGCCATTGGCCAATGGAACGTTTGCCAAATTTGATAGCAGCGCTACGACAGTTTACATAACCTCTCCAGAACATCCTCAAGAACTGTTTCCAGGCACACCTGAAACATTTTTGCAGAACGACTTGGACGAAGATATTCTTCAAAGACTAACAAGCGCAGCTTCTGAAGGTAGGCTTCTCATAACATGAGTTATTTCTCCGGATACCAGAATCAATGTATAGGCCAGGAAGGCACAAATGAGCACTGGAGCACACCCTTTCTCATGGTGAACAATAGTTCGTTTTTTATGCCGTATTAAACCGAAATAATCTGGATTCTTCAATTCTACTAATGTAATCAACGCCTACAGTAAAATTTATTTGGATTTACGTCATTTGCTAAAGGTTGAGGATGGAAATGAGCGATAGTGATGACGTTTCGATGATGCCATCTCATCATTTTCATTCTTAATTCCGTGATGTCATTGTTTAACGAGATACGCGCCGAAGTTTAGTTGAATGTGATGAACTGAGAAATACAATATAATATGTAAAACTTGTTGATTATCAGGTAAATAGCTTACTGTTATAAAGTCAGAGTGGCTGTTCTGTTGAGGTTTCTTTTCTCTGGGTTTCCATCAATGTACATTTTTCTTCGTTTAAGCGTTTCGAAAAGTTTCCTAAATCAACCGCAGTACAATAAAAGATTGAAAAGATTGTTCAGCGGTTCAGTTCCTTTTTTGAAACTTGTCTTGATAATCAGTCATACTTTGCCTTTGGTTTTTAAAACGAAAACACCAATAATAAGGTCTTGGACGTGCTAATCAACGTGTTTTATAATTACATTTAAATACAACAGGACATACTCAACTACAGCTCCTTAGAAGCCAACATGTACCTGAACTTCTTGGGCAGTCTCTGCCGCAAGACTGGAAAAAAGGCCACTCCGTGTTGTGGTATCCAGATAGCCCCAGTTACCATCATCCTTCAAGAGCGTGGATCCAGTTACTTTGGAATTATCTGCAGCGGCATTTTATGAATAAGTGGGATATTCGCCAACTCGAAGGACTACCTCTAATTCCGTTAAGTATGTCTCAGACACCCGTTACCTTGACCCGTCTCTCCCGCCCAAGTAGTATTGTTTTGAAACAGTATAATGAAGAAAGTATTGATGAGAACTTGGCAAATGTGTTAAAAAGGCTCGGAATTATTGTACTGCATGACCTACCGACGTTTATAAGCTACCATCCAGCTGTCATGGGAACGTACGTGAATGCACCAACTGTCCAAGGTGCTCTGAAAGCAATGATGACAATGAAATCTACCTTGCCACCAGGAAGTTTTTCTGAAATCCTTCAAAGAGAACTTTCAAAAACAGAAAAGCTTACCCTCAGGTCCTTCCTTGCAAATATCAGCCCCTTTGACATTGACAAGGAAGGTTATAGAGTCTTCTTGTGTTCCTTACCAATTTTCGAGACACTCTACAAGAGGTTTGTTTCAAAGAATGATGGCTTGAAAGCAGCCCCTGCCGAGGCCCTTCCAGTCCCTCCACCGCACGACCTTATTGATATTTCCAACGACGAATCCTGGACTCTGGCACAAATACTTAAAGTCAGGATTTTACAGCCCATTGAGGTCATCTGCGAGATAATGTTTCCCGGAATCCATGAAGGAAACTACGATGAAGATCAAATTGATGAAGTGATGCTCTATGTTTTTGAACGTTTTACACATATAATCCGTAAAAACGCTCATTTTAAGTGGCAACTGCAAGCTCTGGCCTTTGTCCCAAAGCAGACAGAACGGGTTAGAGCATCAGATGTGTTTGATCCCCGAGACACCACACTGAAAAAGATATTTGCTCAAGAAGATGTCTTTCCCGCAGGTGAGATGTACAATGAACCAGCTACCCTCGTTATTTTGGAGGTACTTGGAATGAAAGATGAGTCCAACATCAGTGCTAAAGACCTCTTTCATAGTGTCAAACAAGTTAACAGAATTGCACATCACCAAACAGCAAGACAGAAGTCTAAGGCAATTTTATATCATCTCAACACTCACCCTAAGAAACTGAAGAAAAAAGTCGATGGAACAGAGCTGGGACTGCTACTCATGAAAGTGCAGTGGGTGCCACGATTGCGGCAGAAACAATCAAGTTTTCCTCCTTCGCTTCCATGGTGCAAAACTGAGAAAGGAGCGGAGTGCTTTTTCAAGCCAACCGAGCTAAAGAGTCCTACCCTGGTCAATCTCATAGGATCTGTTAGGCCCGTCGTGGAATTAGAGCCACTTAAGGAAGTGTTCGAGTATTTTGGCTGGCAAAAATTACCAGATGTCTTTGATGTTGCATTGCAGTTGAGAAATGTAATAAGTTCCTATTCTAAAGACGAGAAACCATATTACATGGTTATCTTAAACGAAATCTACTCTTACCTCAGTCGTGCAAACTACCAAGCCTTAAGTCTGGCATTTCAGCAAACGGAAATCGTCAACTGGGTATGGAACGGAGATGGCTTTTCCTCACCTAATCAAGTCCTTTCGGGTAAATTACCTTTTGATCTTACACCCTACATACACCCTCTTCCCTCGGAGACGATGAAGTTCTCCCTCCTCTTTGAACGGTTTGGAGTCAGAACACATACTGATCCGAATGTCCTATTGCAAGTTCTTTACGCAATCAAAGAAAAGTATGACGCTGAAATGGCTCCATTATCCACCTATGAAGTGTACCATGACCTACAGTTATCTGTTGGCATATTAAATGAGTTGGCACAAGAAGAATTACCCCCAGGTATTCAAGAGAGGATTGTTATCCCTGTTTATACCGAGAACAAATATGTGCTGCTTGAGCCGGTTGAGCGCTGCATGTACAGTGAAAACAGAGATTGGCTTGCAAACGACGGGGAAGATGAAGACATGGAATACTTATACGTGCACCCCGATGTTCCCAGCCGCACTGCTCAACGTCTTGGCGTTCCTTCTCTTACAAATCGAATGTTGGAGCCTGAGGAGCTGTACATAGGAGAAGAATTTGGGCAGGAAGAGAAGCTTACTACTCGACTCAATCGACTACTAGAAGACTACACTGATGGGTTTGCAGTGCCAAAAGAACTAATTCAGAACGCAGACGATGCTGGTGCCACTGAGGTTAGATTTCTTTACGATGAGCGAACTAATGAGGATGCCAAAACCTGCCTCATTGACGAAGGAATGAAAGGTTGTCAGGGTCCCGCCTTATGGGTGTACAACGATGCAACGTTTAAAGATGAGGACTTTGTTAACATCACGAAACTAAATGAAGCAACCAAAGCGCATGACACTGCAAAGATCGGCAGATTTGGACTTGGATTCAATGCAGTGTACAACCTTACAGATGTGCCCATGTTTGTTAGTAGGAACTACTTGGCGATCTTTGATCCTCACACTTCCTTCTTGGGAAAAGCGATCAGAAACATAAGAAGACCGGGAATGAAAATAAATCTCAACAAAGACGTCAAAAGACGGAAAAAATTCAAAAATCAGTTAAAGCCCTTTTATGGCATCTTTGGGTGTGATTTACGTCTCGAGAAACAAGACAACTCATTTGACGGAACCCTTTTTCGATTTCCACTGCGAACGAAAGATCAGGCTTCAGCGAGTGAAATTAAGAAGTTATGGTACAACCAAGAGCAGATGCGCGAATTGTTGCAAATGTTTCTCCACGGAGCTGAGAATGTACTACTATTCACGCAGAATGTTCTAAGTGTGGGAATTTATCACTTACCGAACACTGAAAGCCAAGATCCACAGCCTACATTGATGTTTCAGGTCACGAAATCGGCATCCCATGCTGGAATCTTGAGAGAACTGTCGTTTACATTTACCCTTCCTCCAACTGCATTTAAGCTTACTCCAGAGGAAATGAGTTTTCTTCAACAGTGCAACTTCCTTCAAGCTTCATCAAAAAGCAAGATGTTGGCACGCGGCAAGAAAGTCGACGCCAAAAAGCTTCCAAAGTCGTCCATGATAGTTGACGTCGAGTGCAGGTTAACAAAAAGCGGTTCTGATTTCTTTCATGACGGTTTCCATTCGGAAAAGGCAACATGGCTCATTGTCTCGTCTATGGGGAACGGCCAAGCACTGAAGTTTGCAAATGACGATCCTTGTCTTCTTTCATCAGCGGGAGCAGCCGTTCAGTTGCTTCCAACAGAGTCGAACACTTTCTGTCCCTCACCAGTTGCGAAAACGTTTGATGGTTTAGATCTCAAAGGCACTATATTCTGCTACCTGCCACTACCAATTCATAGCGGTCTACCAGTTCACATAAATGGAGCATTCGCCTTAGCCTCGAATAGGCGTCACTTGCAAATGAAACTGGAAGACGACAAGTCTTGCTATGGAGTGGAATGGAACAATGTACTGCTGCTAGACTCTGTAACATCTGCTCTCTTAGATCTTCTGGAAGATATGAAAGGCATTGCTCCCAAAGATGGCTCATACAAGTTTCATTGTCTGTGGCCAAAGACGTCCGAAGTTCATCGAAACTGCTTTCCACTAGTTCTGTCGTTCTACACACAACTCAGCAGGGGTGGTTATTGTCTTTTCTCCAATGGAGAGCACTGGGCTGACATTACGCAAGTCATTTTTCTTGATCCATTTTTCCGCAAAAAGCCCTATATCGGGGAGGCCGCGAATGACGTTCTAAAAATGTGTCACAGGGGTAGAGAAATAGTCATAGACTTACCTGCCGATATTTTGCAGTCTTTCGAAAATTGTGGCCTGGAGAAAGCAATCGGTGCCAGAAAATATAGCAAGAAAAGATTTTTTCGTGAAGTTTTTTTTCCAAACGTTCACATCCTCCCGGCCAATGTTAGAGATGTCCTGACTCTACATGCTTTAGATGACAGAAGTGGGGAGTTCTATGACTTGATAAGGCGGCACCCTTGTGTCCCATCTACACCATTTGGTAACACTCTTATGACTCCTAGCGAACTCGTAGATCCCTGCGGAGAAGCAGCGTCACTATTTTCCCCTGAAGATGGTAGATTTCCTTATGGGACTGAAGAATCGTATGCTCACCCGCAAAGGTTGTCCAAGCTTGTACAACTGGGAATGTTATCGAATGATCTTCCTTGGTCCGATCTTACAGAACGAGCCGAGAGCATCCAAAAGCTTAATTCAGATAGCAGTAACGAAGCATCAACGCGCATAACAGCATTGTTATCTTTCATGGAGAAGAAGTTAATTCGCCAAGAGAAACCTACATCTCAGATTTCTGCTCGTTTGTTAAATACTAAATTTCTTCCCATTCTCCAGAAACCAAGAGAATTTCCTCTCCCTTGGAAGGGAGAAGAACTTGTAGAAAATTCACAAGTACTGCTAGCACCGAATGAAGCTTTCCTAGAAGAGAAAAAGTACTTAGTGTGCTGCACAGTACCATTAATTGGGGTTTCCGTTCCAAAGGAATTGAGATCCCTGTTAGATCTGGACAAAAAGGGAATTACATTGGATCAAGTGGTACTTCAACTGACGGCAGCAGTGTCCACAAAAGTAGATTTACTTAGTGCATCAGAGTACAAGGAACTAAGCCTGGTCTGTACCAGTCTTTATTCATGTCTTCAGAACTCCCTTGCGCGTTGCAGTGATGAAATCATAGCATACCTTCAAGGAACAAGTTTTATTCTTGTCGGTAGGAGGTTTCTTTCTGCCAATCAGGTTGCATTTACATTGCCTGTTGATTGCTCCCCGTATCTGTTCCAAATTACGCATGAATTGGCTTTGTCTTTTACCCCATTACTGAAGGCGGCTGGTGTTAAGACCAAATTCGATGAACAAGATTACATTTCAAGCCTACAGAAAATAAAGGAACAAGCCGGACAACAGCGCTTAGATAAGCAAAACCTTCAAGTTGCAATACATATCGCAAAGCAACTCGGTGAAACTCTCGATGTCACCAGAACTAACAGGCAGCTGTTGGAAATGATATACGTCCCCAACTCTAAAGGAATAATGCACCCGGTATCTGAACTTTGTATTAGAGACTGTTCTTGGCTGCCAGACGAAGAAGGTGTGAACTTTATTAATGACAACATTCCTTTACTAACAAGTAGGAAACTCGGAGTTAAAACACGAAAACAAGAAGCCCTGAGACCCCGTGCATATGGGATTCCCTTTGGGCAACGAGAGAAACTCGCAAACCGCTTAAAACGCATTCTAACAGGTTATCCTTGTGAAAAAGAAATTTTGAAAGAGCTCCTTCAAAATGCTGATGATGCACAAGCAACTGAGGTTTGGTTCATTAAAGATCCTCGACACCATCCAGACGAAAGAGTTTTTGAAGACATTTGGAAGCCTCTGCAAGGTCCTGCATTGTGTGTGTATAACAACAAACCTTTCAGAAATGAAGACATTGAGGGAATACGAAACCTTGGCGAAGGAAGCAAAGGGGATGATCCTAACAAGACTGGCCAGTATGGAGTCGGCTTTAACGCTGTTTACCACTTGACTGATGTACCCTCTTTTATGACAAAAGGAAAGGACATTGGAGAAGTTTTGTGTGCATTTGACCCAAATTGCAGATATGTTCCTGGCGCAACACCTCAAGAACCAGGAATGCGTTTCGAGGACATCCCATACTTAAGAAAGCAATTCCCGGATGTATTTCCGTGTTATCTGGAGAATCACTTTCAAACTGAAAATGGCACAATGTTCAGATTTCCTCTGAGAACAAGACAAATGTCCGTGAATTCTCTAATATCAAACAGGCTTGTGACACTTGAGATGTTGGATACAATGCTAGAGGACCTTAAAAAGGAATTGTTTGAAGTCCTCTTATTCGTCAACAATGTAAAAAAGATTACCATCTGTGAGGTTCACAAAAACACTGGAGAACTAGTTAATTTTTACACTGTTGAGACTGCTATGTCAAAGGAGGATGAGACCAAAAAGCAGACCTTTTGCGAAAGGATCAAAAAGGTTGGAACGTATCCCCTTCCAAGTGATATTCCAGCAGCGAAAGTGTCTTACGTGCTGAATATTTCAGACAGTTTTCTCAACCAAGAGAAATGGTTCATTGTGCAACAGATGGGATTTCAGAAGGCGGTGAAAAAGAGTATAGCGAATGCCTTCAAGCGAAAGGAGCTGGGAATGCTTCCTCGCGGTGGTGTTGCCTGTATTTTAGAAAAGAATTATAAAGACAATGTCGAGCGAGGTAAGAAAGCCTACTGTTTTCTTCCACTTCCATTTGAAACGGATCTACCAGTGCACATCAACGCGCATTTTGCACTGGACCACGAAGCAAGGCGAAATTTGTGGAGAGACGAAGGGGATGGGTATCGCAGTGACTGGAACAATGCCTTGCTAGGAGATGTGGTGGCCTCATGCTATCTCACGCTATTAATTGAAGTGCGAGCTTTCCTTAAACTGCCCATCTCTAAAGACGGAAAACCTTGCACCTTAACGTGTTCCGAAGGTAAGGTTTTGCAAAGCATCAAGGCCTACGAGAGCATATTTCCACTCAAACCGCTTTCGGATCCGTACTGGGAGATACTGGTAGATTCTCTTTATGCTGAAATGGAGAGCAACGAGGTAAGAGTCTTACCAGTAGTAAGAAACAAACAATCGAATGCAGTGTTTCCGGGATGCGAAAGCAGAAATATTGTTGAGCTCAGCTGGTTTCCGCCTGTTGGGCAGAGTAAACGACAAGCGGCGTTCTTTAATGACCTTACAGAAAATGGTGTCTTTGCCAAGCTGCCACAGAGGGAAAGAAATGAACTCCAGACAAATGCAAGAAGAAGGTTTGAAGAGATATTACTGGAAAGTGGCTTCAACCTGGTAGCCTTCTCCTTGAACTTGCATAAAACATTAACACGATCTGGAATTCCCGCGTGTACTGTTACCCCGCGTTTAGTGGTTGATTTCTATAAATCGTTAACCTCTCAAGATCCGTTGTGTAAGATTGGGTCCATACCCTGCTGTATAAGTGAAACCCCTTTCCGAGACGCCCTTGGGTTAATTCTTGTCCTGTTGTACTGTAAAGGAATGGCCAATTTTGCAGATCACTTGCAGGGTCTTCCGCTGCTTTTGACACAAGACAGCTGTCTTCGACTCTTCTCAAGCGAGGATCCCAAGTTTTTTTCCAGATTTCATGATATCCTGCCTGGCTCTCCGTACGTCTTTGTGCATATGAGCGTTGATCAGAAGGTGTTCAACGATTCTGCAAACTTGAAATCATCCGTATTAAGGTCTTTGGATGTGGAAGGATTCTCAGCACATCTAGCCCAAACACTAGAGTTTGATCGGTATGGAAAAAGTCGTTTTCTAGAGTGGTATTGGAATCAAAACGGTGTTCCCAACCAAAGATGGATATCCAGAGTGTGGATTTTCCTCAGCGACTTGTTTGCAAAAGTTATTCGTGATGAAAGTCTACCTGAACAAACCAAGTGTTCTCAGATAAAGTCTGCTCTCAGATGCCTTGACAACTGGAGTATCCTTCCAGCTACAGAGTCTAAGATTGTAGCGAGGACGAGCCCTTTCCTTGCATTGAGTATACCTCCAACGTCCACTCAGTTTCTTGTTCCCTTATGCAAGGCAACGGCTGTCCTCGATTACAGAAGCTCAGATGCCGCCAGTAGTAATCTCTTGGAAGTGCTAAAGAAACTCGGTGTACCAGAACTCAATTATACTGTGCTCTCAAACTTGAGCTCAGCCGTCCAGCTTGCACCTTTTTTGGTTTCTTCCCTGAAGATTCCTTCATCTCTACTTACTGCCATCCATCATAAGATAGAGAGAGACCCTCAGTCTCCTGAGAGAATGGATCACAAGGACTGTAGGACAATTTTGGAGTACTTCAGTAAAAGTGTGGCCGGCCTTCATGAGGCAGACAAAAGCAAGCTAAAAAAGCTTCCGTTCTTCTTAGCGACGCATGGTGGCTTTGTACCACTTGACAATGATTGCCGTGTTTGTGTCCTTCCAGTTGGGATACCGAGAAAGGAAATTGAAATCTTAGAGCGTCACCTAAAGTTAGTCTTCATTGAATCCTGGGCAGTTCTCTCAAATTTGTTCAAATTCCTGGATCTCCAGTGCGTATCTTCCGTAGACGTGTACTGCACATACATTCTGCCAACGTTTAACATCTTCAGTCAAGAAGGGAGGCTAGTACACCTGGAGTACATTCGTAAATACATTGTTTCAGAATTTTTAGCGGATGATGACGTGGACAAACAAAGGCTGAGGAACTGTTTGGAAACAACTCCATTCATTCCCTCCATAGATGGAACGCTTCAAACTGCATCCTCATTCTACGACCCTGACGTTGAGGTTTTTCGCATAATGCTCCCGCCAACCAATTTCCCTTTGAAGCCACTTAATTCGCCAGAGTGGTTAATGGTTTTAAGGACAATAGGGCTGATTCATGAGGTGTCCCATGATCACTTCAAGAAATTTGCCAGAGAGGTTGCACACGAAGCCATTGCAGCGCAAACAGCGAGGACATTTGAGAAGTCACGAGTTCTAGTGAAACATCTTTTTCACCGACACAATGTAGTGGCTGAAGGTCTCCTACCTGCCATAGCTGAGATTCCTTTTGTAAGCAGCGAGCCGGCAAGAAAAGGGCTCCGAGAGGTTTCCCCGCCATATCAGGGAATGGCTGATAACCAGATTCCGTTCTGTGCATTCAAAGGGGCAGTTCCATCCGAGTATGCAGAAATTGTTTGGACACAGGCGCATTTACTTCCACGCTGGGCGGATCCAATGGCTTGCCGCCGTGAACTTAGCTGTCCCCACAAAATGCGCATTGAGAATTACTGCAATAGTTTTGCTTCTCAACTTCAAATTGTTGTAGAGCCATCTCTAGATCTTGTTGTTCGTCATTGTCAAGCCGTTTGTCACTCTCATGAAAACAACGATGACAGGAACATTCCCTTACCTGAGAAACGAACGACTTTAAAGGCAGTGATGGAACGCATTTACGAGTTCTTGCAGACAAAGCTGAGCACAGGGAACGATGTGAGAAGCCTTCTGGTGAATACGTCATGCGTTTTAGTCGAGCAAGGGAAGAAATTTATTCTTCCCCGACAGGCAGTACTCCAATTATATGAAAATCTCGAAATCAAGCCCTTTCTTTACAGTCTACCTCAAGATTTTGGCAAGTTTCACCCTTTATTTCAAGCTCTCGGTTGTTCAAAGTATGTCTCGATTGCCCACTACGCTATGGTGTTACAAATGCTGTACCTGAAATCTAACAACGACAAACTACATCCGAACGAGATAAGAGCGTGCGAAAAAGCAGTGAAAGGTTTTTTTCAACTGCTCGAGGAAAGCGAGGAAGACTTGTCGAGCTTTCCACAGCTTTACCTTCCAGGAATTTCCTTTAGGGGAAGGTCCTTAGAAGAAGCGGAGGACGTTATACGAGTGACATTACAACAATCTTCGCACTTGGTGTTTTGTGACGTTCCGCCGTCTTTCCTTGATCGTCTGCAGAACTTTGACCATCTGCTGCTTGACCTGAAATCAATGAAAGTGAAAGTGAGCTCCACCATGACGAATTACAAAGAGCTAGTAATGAAATTGCCAACTGAGTTACGACCCAAAATGCTATCCAGTTTAGTCAAAGAAACAATCTCCTCCAAGAGTGAGATAAAAACCATTTCGGTTGCAGCGGTGAATTCTCTCAAACACAAGCTGACTTGCCCACAGTTCATTGCTGCGATTGTGAGACTGATACGGGACGAGAACCAGAACAGGAAGGATATAGACGACGACGTTATTGCAAATGTCGAAATTCGCCTTCGAGGTATTGATATCTGCGTTGTAGAGAACCTCCAAAGTGTCTTACTTTATGACGACAGTCCTGTTCAGGGCAGCCAAAAGAGAGTATCTTCCCTTGTAGAAAGTTCTGTTATTTCAGATGAAGAGAAGTGGACGGTCTATCTAGATCTGCTATCGGTAATGAGCGAAACCCTTCCAATTTACATAGTTTCCGACGTAATTGTACTAGTTTTGGAAGGCCTTCTTGGTAACAGAGCACTTATGATCCCTCGCTTGTTAAATTGTGACCCCAGTGACATTTCTGCGTTATTAGATGCTTTGGATGTGCGTCCAGATGACTCCTACGTTGCGCGGGCAGAACTTGAGATCTATCCAAAACTTGGCACTTTTATTCCAGTGATCGACCATCATTTGTTAAACGATGCCTTTGAAGAATTTGAACCTGGAGAATACGTTGGTTTGGAACTCGAAGATCCAACTTTAAACCACGAGAAAGGTGTTCCCACTTACATCTATGCAAGAGTTGTTAGGGAAGTGACAGAGGAAAGGTTTCCACTCTTGACGAAGAGATACAAAATCGACATTGGCGCTGGCCAAGAA
This sequence comes from Porites cylindrica, assembly GCA_964035525.1. Classification (NCBI taxonomy): domain Eukaryota; kingdom Metazoa; phylum Cnidaria; class Anthozoa; order Scleractinia; family Poritidae; genus Porites; species Porites cylindrica. The sequence goes on along the minus strand of OZ037777.1, from coordinate 32,948,876 downwards.
TTAGAGGTCGATGTCGCAGACCTTTACAAGTTTCATCGTTTGTCAACACTATCATCTGCAATTGTAGTATTTGAAGGTCAAGAACGGAGTCCTCCTGAACGACCTAAACGAAGAAACCAGCAAGAGGTATTTGATGAGATCTCGAAACTTCTAGAAGATGCGTGGAAATTACCAGAGCAGAAACGCCGAAAAATCATCAAGAGGCTGTATCTGCAATGGCATCCTGACAAAAACGTGGGTGATGAGGAATTCTGCACAGAAGTTTGCAAACATATCCAGAGTGAAACCTCGCGGCTGGAAAGAGGGGAGCCTCGAGGATGTCAGCAAAGCTCCGGCATGGGCGCCAGCCGAAGTCAACATGGCTCTTACGGCCAGTTTTTTAATTGCTGGGGGGAACGCGCCAGGGAACATCACACACAGCGCGAAGGATACAGATCCAGACAGCAATTCTCTCGAAACTCTGCCAGAGCGAGGAATCCTCAACCAAGGGAAGCCAGGAGATGGCTCAGGCAGGCTGAGGCTGATATAGCAGCAACAGAGAATGACATTGTCTACCAAAGACCCTCCTATGAATGGGCGTGTTTCAAATGCCACCAGGTAAGCTGGAAACTATGCGGGCGCCCTTGCTTGCTTAGGTCGCTTTGATCTTTTTTGCCCCCATATGTCCTTTCGGCAAAGCGATTTCTTGATTCGGCAATAATTTTGCCCAGTCTCTCTTTCAACTTGAATGACTCGACAAGTTTTCGGAGCCGACCCTTGATTGTACTAATGGGATGCATTGTCTATCGTATGAGCTGTAAAACGTATTTTTCCACTCGCATCGTTTAAACAGTATTTGATACGAATGACCAAAAAATATCGAGAAACTTGGTATCGCTGTTTCCTTAAGACTTTAGCAACTGACGAGGTCTTAGAAGAATATACTTATTTTGTAAATCGCATAACAAAAATAGTGTTTTGACAGTAAACGGAAATGAACAATAGATTTTTCTTAATTACGAGGAGACAAAACATTTGTGCTTCTTAAATGAAAGAATTTTGGTTATAGGCGGCAGAGAAGGCTCTCAAAGCTGCACAGTACGCCATAGATGTGGAGAGGACAAACGTACACAACTTGCTGCAGATTTGCCAAGAGTTAGAAGACTCTGAATTGACCCAACTAGCGTGTCAGCTGGAATGCCTTGTGGTTAATTCTACACGCATGCGCTATCCAGATAGGGTGTGCTTTCCCAAAATCCCAAACGAAGTGTACTCGGCTGACATGGCAGAAGAAGCCTTGCGGTTAGCGAAGAAGATCGTCCAGCGAGTTAAGAATCGATTAACCTAAGGTTTGTGCAATGAGGAAAATGATTCTAATGTATTGCTATAAAATGACGGAAAAAAACATAATGTAAAACAAAGCAGACAGTTAACTTTCCCAGAATTGGTTTGAACGCCAGCAGTTCCTAAGCTAGGTAGGGAGCTTTTACGGTTCTAGGGAGGCAGCATTGTCAAACGAGAAAATAAAATTTGTATTTGCTTTCAACGCGAAACTGAACGGTTACTTATCTTATAATTATATTGCCCTTGCAGTTTACTCTAACAAATGTAGAGGTAGACACATTCAATTTTATACATATAAAAAAATATGTCTCGTGAACTGTACTAACACTTTTTTCCCTTTCTATAGGTCGTCTCGAAGCAACTGGTGATGCACTTTACTCAAGTGCAATTAGCATCCCAATTTAAACGTAGTGATTTTTAGAAAGTAAACTTATTTACTTGATAGCTTAACTTTTAGTAGCACCGTAGACGATGCATACTTCGATAGATTGAAGTTGAGGCAGAAATGAGAACAAAGTTTTTAGACACGGAGTGCCACCTATCAACAACAAAAACATAATTTTTAATAGATACAGTTGAGTATCCAATCCATTTCTGGACCCTCCCTCTCTGCCACGCAACAGAAAGAGAAGGGCCAAAAGTGAAATACGTTAAGGCCACGAAGTTGTTTAAGAAATGATCTTTTTTTACAAGAGTACAAGATATTCCGTTTTGATCTTCTTGTTTTGTATAAGGTATTACATGTGCCTGACAAAACATCGCAATTCGATGAAATCAGTTTCCGACCGTCAACTTTTGGAAAAAAAAATCAATCGACAGGGTCCGAACGTTTTGCCCTTGTTACTTATAGCTTAGTATAGCTGACTTCATGAGATTATTAGAGTTAACTAATAGCCACATACTAAATAGAAACCGTTAGAAAGTTTGGAAAAGGTCAGATAATCAGTAATGCTGTGATGCCATTTGGAGCAAGAAGAAATCTAACATCAGAAAGCTGAGAATAAATTCCGAGCTTCAGGTGAGAATCAAACTCCCGACCCTCCGAGTTCTAGTTGGAGTGCTCTTTTCCGTTGTATTTTTGCCATTAGACATTTCAATATTGAACGCTCCGCAGATTATATGCACATCAGTGACTTAGCGTTATCCAGTTCAGTACAGATAATTCCAGAATGTAGTCTATTACGCAAAAATTGCATAGCCCGGCATGAAGGAAGAATAAAACAGAGACAAAACAAACTTTGTATTATTTTGGGTAGCTTCATTAAAAGGGCTGTGTCATGGCAGTCCGGTTAATTTTGTTTAATTTTGCCAATTACTCGCCCTCAATCGCTATGGAACTTAAAGTAAGCAAAGAAATTACATGTAAATGACGAAATCAGAGATCCGAGACAAACAAATATGTCCCCTGAGCATTGTTTTTGAAGTTGCAAGCAGCAGGGATCAACTTTGAAAAACTGTTAGGCTGAACAGTTTTCAAAAACCCTAATTTCAATCCGTTTCAATCTTCTTCAGTTTTGCCCATCCGTGGCATCTGTTGTTTCTGTTATGTTATTTTAACCTTCCTTCAAAGTTTTAAACGGTTATTTTTATGTTTCTATTGATTTAACGAGCATTCTGTAATTTCCTGATTTAGCTGAATTTCGTGACACAGCTCCTTTAATGCCGTTTTTTTTTTCATATATGGAGACCACTGTTTTGGATTTTATAGGCGTTTTCTTTAGGTTTGTGATTTCTTGATTGCTAATTTTCTTGTTCCTCAATAAAAGTAAAAAATAGTAATGATACTGAAGATTCAAGGATACGGTGTCTAAAAGGGGAGAGAGTGGACCACGAGAGCAACGTAACCTGCAACTGAGTTGTATTTTGCAGAGAAAACTTGTTATTTCTTTTCACTCAGGTTTTGATCTGTACGCTAGAGAAGAAAGTAGATAGCAGTTGCTCGTCCTTACGTCCAACCATTTCCTTCCTATAGCATTAAACACACACACCATTTTTGTTAACTGTTAAGGAGACTTTTAAGTTGGATTTCTCAAATATACATTTAGTTATAATTACACTCCTAGCTTTTTACAAATAAATCGTTGTTTTTTTTCCTTCATTTTCTCGTCCTTTTATTTGTGTTTTATTTTAAAGGTACCATTTCGTCATTTTTACATTTTCTCGCAAATAACTTTTTACAAAAGTTGATTTTAAGGTGAGGGAATCCAAATATAACTTATACTGAAATGTGCAGCCATTAAGAAATGATGGTTTCTTTTTGCCTTTTTAAATCTCAAAATAACGTGAATCGGTTTAAAGCTTAGGCCCAAAATGAGAAGTGTGAGGTGTCTATGTGTTGCTAGTGCAAGAGTTGAGTTCTCCTGAGACCATACATCAAGCATTGAGCAATCTCATTTGTGGCTAAAACGAGTAAAGATGAATCGTTTTTTGCATCTGAAAAGCAAGTTTTAAAGCAACTTGTTTAAAGCAAGTTTTTTGGTTTAAAATATCTGCTGTATGTACATGCGTTATTGAGCGAACATGAGGTCAAGATAAGTAAATATTGGCAGATTGTTTAATTTTCGAGATGAAGTCATGAAGTCTTCAAAAAAGTGAAACAAAACCGAACGAGGACAATAGCCAGCAACTTTTAAGGGACAAGCTTTTCCATGCACTATTTGTTATATGGTCAAAGGAAAACGTTTCCTCGCAGAGACAACACTAATGTGTCTGTAAGATTTTAGGAAAGTGACTCGTGAAATGTGATATTTGAAACAATTCGTGCAAATAGTATAACGAACTGGATTCTGTTTGCTTAAGACCATGAACAAAACAATCCGGACGAGAGGGGATGAACTGTTATTAACTGTAATGTTCTAAGGAACTCTTTCGGCAAATTCTTAGAGATTGCAATGGGAAACTAAGATCTAAGATCGCATTAAAAGGGATTAAAATTTTGAAAATCTGCTGTTTTAAATGAACCATTAATTTATAGCTGATTTTCTTGAACCTTCTCGAGCCTGGGAAGTATGTTGAAAAATTTCTACCAAATTCATTGTTTGTCTTGAATATCAATTGTAGGCGAGTCAACTTATCTATACGCTTAAAATGGCGCTTTTAAAGCAGTTAAGGAGGAAATAAAACATTTAAATACGTAACAAATGACTGAAAATCAGCAACCCTTTATATATCTTTGATGAGAGAAAATGGCCCCTTTCTCACATAATTCATTATTAGTGCCAAGGGCCCAGTTGTTCGAAGGCCGATTGGGGCTTAACCCGGGTTTCTTTTTCTTGTGTTCCAAAAGCATTATCTCGGATAATTTTCTCTGTTATTTTTAGAGCTTCCAATCATCAGCTTTGAACAACTCGGCCCTGGGGTAAATCTCGCACATTTCGTGAGGAAATGGAACTGGCTAAACATAGAAATACACTAGAGTAGTACGGAGAGTCCTTTTAACCGATCTGGCTTTTCTTTTTTAAAATTTCGATTGCGTCTATCCTCGCTTCATCGCAAAGTTTGCTAGTGCTCCTTGGTGACGTAGCTTAATACTTGAATTAACGGCATACAAGCGCGACGAAACGCTTTTTTCTAAGTTATGGCGTCGATATCTGTGGTGGAGTTTCAAGACTTCAAGAAAAGTCTCTCTCCACGCCACGCCCGCGAGGATATCTGGGATGGATATGGAGATGCCCAAATCCTCGAGCGCGGCGCGCATGTGTAACTGCGAAAAAGATGCTTTTCTTGGAAAGTGGATCCCCATTATGTCATAAAGAGATGCCGTGAATGAGAGGAAAGCCATACATTACGTTTCATGCTGTAATGATTCAAAGGCAGGAGGGCCATGGCCACCAACAAGGCATAAGCTTAAATGTGCAAGCACCAATCAGATTTCACTTAAGCTCTGATAAAAATAGGCAAAAGGTGGAAAGAAAAGTCACATATTTTTCCATAATTTGTTAAATAAATTTCACTGAAAAAAATATGAACAAGGCATACAGCTTTTTTAATTAACGATGCCGGATTTGAGCGACAGGACCGCAAGGTCATGTGGGTAGCTGTAAATCCTTTAACATTTGGTCTCAATTTAGCGGTTGTTAGTGCCAAACAATAGAATAATGTAACAAACGTTCACGAGAGCAATTTTATGACAGGTGAAATTTGTTTCATGACTCCAAGTTGATAATAAGTAGCTGTATACAGAAGCCCGTAGCTGTATGTCTCTCATGGCAGGCAAGTCTTGGTTAAACGCCATTAGGTGCAATAAACCTGATCGATTTCCGTGAAATCTGCCCAAACAAGCCATTTCTGCTATCGTTACTTTCCCGGAATTCATCAGATTTAATAACAACGGCTTAAGAAAATAGAGCTACATACATGACTTTGTTCATCATTTACATGGGCAAGTTATTTCTCTGTTCACTATAGTTGTGTTGGACTTCACACATTAACACATGCATTAACTTAAACTTTGTTTCGTGACGTCAGGGTAAAATAGCCGTGATGAGGACATCCATAAAGAATATGACGGCTCTCAAGAAGGCTCGCCCCCAAATCGCTTATTTTTTGACAAACAAGCAAAAGTCTTAGATGCTAAGAGTTGATAAGGAAACACTGTTTTATCCCTTAAATGCAAACACAGAAAAGATTAAAGTTTTTGTTTATTCACCTGAAACCACCCTTAAGTAAAGTTCTAAAGTTCTTTGGCAGCATATTTCTGAAATATTGCCTAGCCTAGTAACAGTAGTGCTTCCGGGAAAGCACCAAAACAATTTCCGAGAAACGTGAAAGGATCATAGAAGATTAACGTTGAAAGGGATTCCTCCTTCAGATTTAAACATATATTATTCAACTGAAAATCCAACCCGTCCATGCACATTTGATAGGAGAAAGAGTCGTAGCGTGTCGTTTTGGATACTTTGACCGAGAAGGCCTGGGAAGAAGCCATGCAGGTGCAATGAACCACATAGATTCCGAGAAAAACTACTAAAGTGACATTTACTCTGATTACATCGAATTTCCCGGAAAGCTGCCGACTTGCAGTGTACCGAGGACGTGGAGTCGATTTAGTGTTATAGCTCAGTGAATCAGCGAAAACGAAGTTAATTCAAAAAAGGTATGTCAGAGGTATTATTTATAATTTATATAAAGTGACCAACGGCTCGTTTAGTTGAATTGCGTTCAGTTCTGTCGCTTCGCAAAGCCTGACTGTATGCGCTGATCGTAATGTATTCCGAGAAACCTACCGTTTTGAGTGACGATTTCTGCCAATTCAGTTGCTATATTGTGGGGAAGGGTCGCAAATGTGCGAGCACCAATCAGATTTCACCTAAGCTCCAATAAAGATAGACAAAAGGTTGAAAGAACAGTCACACATTTTTCCATAATTTGTTAAACAACTTTCACTGAAAAAATATGAATAGGGCATACAGCTATTTTAATTAACGATGCCGGATTTGAGCGACAGGACCGCAAGGTCATGTGGGTAGCTGTAAATCCTTTAACATTTGGTCTCAATTTAGCGGTTGTTAGTGCCAAACAATAGAAAAATGTAACAAACGTTCACGAGAGCAATTTTATGACAGGTGAAATTTGTTTCATGACTCCAAGTTGATAATAAGTAGCTGTATACAGAAGCCCATAGCTGTATGTCTCTCATAGCAGGCAAGTCTTGGTTAAACGCCATTAGGTGCAATAAACCTGATCGATTTCCGTGAAATCTGCCCAAACAAGCCATTTCTGCTATCGTTACTTTCCCGGAATTCATCAGATTTAATAACAACGGCTTAAGAAAATAGAGCTACATACATGACTTGTTCATCATTTACATGGGCAAGTTATTTCTCTGTTCACTATAGTTGTGTTGGACTTCACACATTAACACATGCATTAACTTAAACTTTGTTTCGTGACGTCAGGGTAAAATAGCCGTGATGAGGACATCCATAAAAAATATGACGGCTCTCAAGAAGGCTCGACCCCAAATCGCTTATTTTTTGACAAACAAGCAAAAGTCTTAGATGCTAAGAGTTGATAAGGAAACACTGTTTTACCCCTTAAATGCAAACACAGAAAAGATTAAATTTTTGTTTATTCACCTGAAACCACCCTTAAGTAAAGTTCTAAAGTTCTTTGCCAGCATATTTCTGAAATATTGCCTAGTAACAGTAGTGCTTCCGGGAAAGCACCAAAACAATTTCCGAGAAAAATGAAGGGATCATAGGAGATTAACGTTGAAAGGGATTCCTCCTTCAGATTTAAACATATATTATTCAACTGAAAATCCAACCCGTCCATGCACATTTGATAGGAGAAAGAGTCGTAGCGTGTCGTTTCGGATACTTTGACCGAGAAGGCCTGGGAAGAAGCCATGCAGGTGCAATGAACCACATAGATTCCGATAAAAACTACTAAAGTGACATTTACTCTGATTACATCGAATTTCCCGGAAAGCTGCCGACTTGCAGTGTACTGAGGACGTGGAGTCGATTTAGTGTTATATCTCGGTGAATCAGCGAAAACGAAGTTAATTCAAAAAAGGTATGTCAGAGGTATTATTTATAATTTATATAAAGTGACCGACGGCTCGTTTAGTTGAATTGCGTTCAATTCTGTCGCTTCGCTGAGCCTGACTGTATGCGCTGATCGTAATGTATTCCGAGAAACCTACCGTTCTGAGTGACGATTTCTGCCAAATCAGTTGCTATATTGTGGGGAAGGGTCGCAAATGTGCGAGCACCAATCAGATTTTACCTAAGCTCCGATAAAGATAGACAAAAGGTTGAAAGAACAGTCTCATATTTTTCCATAATTTGTTAAACAACTTTCACTGAAAAAATATGAACAGGGTATACAGCTATTTCAAGGTCATCTGGGTAGCTGTAAATTCTTTAACATTTGGTCTCAATTAAGGTTGTTAGTGCCAAACAATAGAATAATGTAACAAACGTTCACGAGAGCAATTTTATGACAGGGGAAATTTGTTTCATGACTCCAAGTTGATAATAAGTAGCTGTATACAGAAGCCCGTAGCTGTATGTCTCTCATAGCAGGCAAGTCTTGGTTAAACGCCATTAGGTGCAATAAACCTGATCGATTTCCGTGAAATCTGCCCAAACAAGCCATTTCTGCTATCGTTACTTTCCCGGAATTCATCAGATTTAATAACAACGGCTTAAGAAAATAGAGCTACATACATGACTTTGTTCATCATTTACATGGGCAAGTTATTTCTCTGTTCACTATAGTTGTGTTGGACTTCACACATTAACACATGCATTAACTTAAACTTTGTTTCGTGACGTCAGGGTAAAATAGCCGTGATGAGGACATCCATAAAAAATATGACGGCTCTCAAGAAGGCTCGACCCCAAATCGCTTATTTTTCGACAAACAAGCAAAAGTCTTAGATGCTAAGAGTTGATAAGGAAACACTGTTTTATCCCTTAAATGTAAACACAGAAAAGATTAAATTTTTGTTTATTCACCTGAAACCACCCTTAAGTAAAGTTCTAAAGTTCTTTGCCAGCATATTTCTGAAATATTGCCTAGTAACAGTAGTGCTTCCGGGAAAGCACCAAAACAATTTCCGAGAAACGTGAAGGGATCATAGGAGATTAACGTTGAAAGGGATTCCTCCTTCAGATTTAAACATATATTATTCAACTGAAAATCCAACCCGTCCATGCACATTTGATAGGAGAAAGAGTCGTAGCGTGTCGTTTTGGATACTTTGACCGAGAAGGCCTGGGAAGAAGCCATGCAGGTGCAATGAACCACATAGATTCCGATAAAAACTACTAAAGTGACATTTACTCTGATTACATCGAATTTCCCGGAAAGCTGCCGACTTGCAGTGTACTGAGGACGTGGAGTCGATTTAGTGTTATATCTCGGTGAATCAGCGAAAACGAAGTTAATTCAAAAAAGGTATGTCAGAGGTATTATTTATAATTTATATAAAGTGACCGACGGCTCGTTTAGTTGAATTGCGTTCAGTTCTGTCGCTTCGCTGAGCCTGACTGTATGCGCTGATCGTAATGTATTCCGAGAAACCTACCGTTTTGAGTGACGATTTCTGCCAATTCAGTTGCTATATTGTGGGGAAGGGTCGCAAATGTGCGAGCACCAATCAGATTTTACCTAAGCTCCGATAAAGATAGACAAAAGGTTGAAAGAACAGTCTCATATTTTTCCATAATTTGTTAAACAACTTTCACTGAAAAAATATGAACAGGGTATACAGCTATTTCAAGGTCATCTGGGTAGCTGTAAATTCTTTAACATTTGGTCTCAATTAAGGTTGTTAGTGCCAAACAATAGAATAATGTAACAAACGTTCACGAGAGCAATTTTATGACAGGGGAAATTTGTTTCATGACTCCAAGTTGATAATAAGTAGCTGTATACAGAAGCCCGTAGCTGTATGTCTCTCATAGCAGGCAAGTCTTGGTTAAACGCCATTAGGTGCAATAAACCTGATCGATTTCCGTGAAATCTGCCCAAACAAGCCATTTCTGCTATCGTTACTTTCCCGGAATTCATCAGATTTAATAACAACGGCTTAAGAAAATAGAGCTACATACATGACTTTGTTCATCATTTACATGGGCAAGTTATTTCTCTGTTCACTATAGTTGTGTTGGACTTCACACATTAACACATGCATTAACTTAAACTTTGTTTCGTGACGTCAGGGTAAAATAGCCGTGATGAGGACATCCGTAAAAAATATGACGGCTCTCAAGAAGGCTCGTCCCCAATCGCTTATTTTTTGACAAACAAGCAAAAGTCTTAGATGCTAAGAGTTGATAAGGAAACACTGTTTTATCCCTTAAATGCAAATACAGAAAAGATTAAATTTTTGTTTATTCACCTGAAACCACCCTTAAGTAAAGTTCTAAAGTTCTTTGCCAGCATATTTCTGAAATATTGCCTAGTAACAGTAGTGCTTCCGGGAAAGCACCAAAACAATTTCCGAGAAACGTGAAGGGATCATAGAAGATTAACGTTGAAAGGGATTCCTCCTTCAGATTTAAACATATATTATTCAACTGAAAATCCAACCCGTCCATGCACATTTGATAGGAGAAAGAGTCGTAGCGTGTCGTTTTGGATACTTTGACCGAGAAGGCCTGGGAAGAAGCCATGCAGGTGCAATGAACCACATAGATTCCGAGAAAAACTGCGAAAGTGACATTTACAATGATTACATTGAATTTCCCGGAAAGCTGCCGACTTGCAGTGTACTGAGGACGTGGAGTCGATTTAGTGTTATATCTCGGTGAATAAGCGAAAACGAAGTTAATTCAAAAAAGGTATGTCAGAGGTATTATTTATAATTTATATAAAGTGACCAACGGCTTGTTTAGTTGAATTGCGTTCAATTCTGTCGCTTCGCTAAGCCTGACTGCACGCGCTGATCGTAATGTATTCCGAGAAACCTACCGTTTTGAGTGACGATTTCTGCCAAATCAGTTGCTATATTGTGGGAAAGGGTCGCAAATTACCCTGCATTGAATCAAAGAACGAGAAACAGGAGCAAAATATTTGAAAGTTGACAAATAAAAATTTTAAGACGAAGTCTAT
>OZ037777.1:32817986-32932986 GCA_964035525.1 Porites cylindrica | reverse complement strand
CAAAGGGGCTTGAAATTAAGTAGATATTTTTGTTGAACATCATTTGGTTCGCTCTTTACTTGAATTATGTGCTTTTAAGAGCCATAATGGGACATTATGGCTATTGGTACTTTTTAACTACTATTATTTTTTTGGTACCTGGAAATTTAAAAAACGAATTTGATAATAGGTTCATGTAAGTTTGAAATTTCGACACACTCCTGGGTACTTAAGCATAATTTGACTCTACGCAGATAGCGCGCAATCAATATCTTAATCTTTTGTTCTTCAGACAATATTTAGTCTTTGTAAAAACATCTGTAAACCACCCGCTGGCGTTTAACATAAACAGGGGTTTTCAATGTTCTTTTTCATTGTGTCATCTTTGTGTCAGCCAAATTTCCGCTCAATTTCTTAATCCCTATCGTTCATATTTTCAGCATCCCGCCGCATTACGTGTGCATATTCAATCTCAAATCTCGCCCAAATTTTGCTTTATTATCCCAAATCCCGGTTTTCAAATACGACGAATCCTATTGTAAACGGTCTCAATGTAACGTATACAAGAACGCCATTATCAATTCGTACTCTTTTCTCGCACACCCGCGGTATGTTTCTTCGCAACTGGAAGACAGTATAGCTTCTTTATCTGGTCTCATCTGTACATATCTCCCGCCCTTCCCTCCCCTTTTTCATTGTCCCTTTTGCCGCCGGAAGCGTCCGCCATGGCTCCCATTCTGATTATAGAAGTGTAGGTGAGACCGTTGAGCTCTCTTTACATGAATCTTTGAACTGGTTGGCGTCTAAATCTCCATGCAGTTAAGGTGGTTCCGTGTGAGCGGAATTTTCAACCTTTCGAAAATTTGTCCGGTGACGTGTGAACGTAGACCGTGAGCGGTCGTCCTTCTCTCCTCACGCGGCGAGCGCTCCGCTCCTCACACGTGCTCTTGATCTCCGTAACTCAAAAGAAAAGTAAGACACTGCTCGCAATCTAGTGTAAACGTAGTGTTATTCATATAGGTAACTAAAATAATGTTTTCTTTTTAGTTAGGAAAGGGATATGAACAAGTTTATGGGTCTTGACTTTTTTTGATCACCATGAGTGAACAGAGTAAGTAAGAAAAATTCCTGAGAAAAATTGGCTTTCGTTGTAGCTTGGAAAAGTGTACCTTTGACTGTTTTTCCTGTCGCCGCTGCTGATCTTCATAGATTCTTCCTAAGTTTTATGATTTTTTCTTCTGTAGTGATGGAAGAAGATGATGATTCAGATTTTAACGTGATAAAGCCAACCCTCTTGCAACAGTTGAAGACCATTCTTGATCAATACCCTGATGATGGGCAGATACTGAAGGTAAGACTTGTTTAAGTTAATACAGGCACCAAGGGGACATGTCATAGGAAGAATAAGGATGTAAATGCAAGTAAGGAAGTATGTCTGTTATTCGGAATACGGACGAAAAGCGAAGTTGCTGCCGATTTTTTTCCGGTAAAGGTTCACATTGTCCTTTTTTATTGGTTTTGGTGTTTGGTTTTGTTTTGTTGTTTTCTCGTTGGGAGTGATAACAAAGCCAGGTTTGCAAAGTTGCAGTCGATATGTTTCCATGTCGTACTTTCCTACTATTTTCGCAGGATATGTTATGGTTGTGCATGGGTTCTATGCCGAATAACCTCCACGCTATGTTTGCTATTTTGAGGCTGCAACACTTAATGGATAGAAGCATGGCCCAAGTTATATTTGCTCTAACGCTGCGCACTATACAATCTTTGTATTTCACTAAAGCTAAGTTATTCATTGAAAAAGGTGTAGACATGTAGTTCGAGTTTGTTCGATCCCTGTCAAAGGAAAATATAGGGAATATAAAAAAATTGTCTCATAAGAAAATTGAAAATTGCCTCAATTTAATTAAATTTTTATTTATTAAAGTTAATTTCACCATTGTTTAAGAACAGGATATGAAGTAAAAATGAAGGAAAAAACAAAATAATTTACAAGTACCTTAGACTAGTTGTAGACAAAGGGGGAACGCCGAAAATGTCCATGTTACAAAATGCCTTGTCACTAGCTGTGTGGAGTTTGAGACAATTAAGAGAGTCTCAATGGGGTTAACCGATAGGCGTAAAACGGCCAAAAATTTAGTCGATGGCCGTGAAAAATGAAAAATTGTAACCATTAGCCGTAAATGGGATTAAAAACAAAGTTAATCGTAAAAGAAATTGTTCCCTAGATTTGCTACTTTTAATGAAGGTACTAAACTCACTTATGGTTGCGTTTTTTATTTCCCGGCTAGTGTGACTCCGTACGCACGTTAGGCGAAGCGCCTTTTAGGTGTTGACCAAGACCTACAAGCTTGGACAAAATAAAATGGAACAGCAAACCCCCATCCCCCCCAGATCAAGGATGTAGCCGCGCGAAGGGCAAAAACGCGCCGTTTTCCCATCCTTGATTTGTGGGGGAGGCGGGGTCTAGGGTTTCCATTTATTTTGTCCAAGATTGTAGGCTCCATTTCCGCTGCTCTCTCGGGGAACTAATTTTTTGCATAGCGAAAATCTGTCTTCTTGCTGGGGATTAATATTTGCGATTTTCAGGAGGTCGTGCCCTCGAAACAGTAGTGAAACAACACGCAGAGATGTCACTGTTTGTAAAACACGTTGCCGATAAACAAGATTTCCCTGTTTTTCTCTGACGCTACGGTAGACATTGACATGCCTAGTCTCTGTACGGCGCCTTCCCACGCAATCTCGGTCAAGGCATTTCGGTGGCGAACTCGCTCGGACCACGTGACCCGAAACGCATTAGCCGCGCGGAATAATGAGGCTAACGGACAAGGCAACGGCAAACGGTCGTTCCGTACAGTCCTTCGCTATCATTAAAAACACTGGACACGGAAATTTTGTTATTGGCCCTTTTCACACTAGAGTAGCTAGAAATGGATTATCCGTCTGAGACTCGCCTGTCTACAGTCGCGCCCTCCCCACAGTCACCCATTCTCCGACTTTTTCTGAGGGGAGAGGGTGGCTGTACACAGGCTATCTGGAACGGATAATCCCGTCTGCAGAAGTCAGGCGGATTGTTCCTTCAAAATTGAAACTATTCCATTTTCCAATTAAGACGTATTACCTATCTGACCCTGCGAATCATCAAACGGATAACCCGTCTCACAAGTATAATCCGTCTTCTAGTGTGAAAACGTGAAAACGGCCATTTCTGTTATAATGAATGTCGCGCTCCGGCCTCGAGTTGGGCGTTCGCGTGTCTGCTTTTGCTTTTTCACAAAGTTTATTTTGAAATTGACCATTGACATTTCTCTGTGTAAAATAATATTAGAAGTGGAATACTTTATAAAAGTATGATCTATCAAAAGTTAAAATCTTTCAAAAGAATATATCTTATCTCATCCCGAGATGATCCGAAGACCTTTATTTTGATTTAAAGATACAAAAAATACAGGTTAATTAATATTTAAGTTTTTTAAACAAAGGAAGTTAATTTTTAACTTCTTTGTTAACCGTAACTGAAAAAAAATTAACCGAAAGCCGTAAAAGAGCCAAACCTTTAGCCGATAACCGTAAAAGCCACCACGCCATTGAGATCCTCAATTTAACCTTGTTTAATATGTTTTTAGTGAAAATTATTAGTAATAAAACTATTCTGTTGAGAAACCCAATAAAGTGCAGTTCTCCGGTGAAACAATTTGCCTGACTGCTAATCAAAATACTGCTAGGATCCAAAGTTAATGTTATAGAGTGTGGCGTTCCATTTTACGCGCTGTACTGTAATTTAGTAGCTCAAAGTTAAACGAACCAGTTATTTGATAAGTCAACAATGATTGTTTTAATAGGAGCTTATTCAAAACGCTGAAGATGCAGGTGCAACTGAAGTTAAGTTCCTTTATGACAAAAACAGCTACTCGGCACAGAAACTCTATAACACAAGTCTGGCAAAGTTTCAAGTAAGTTTCACAATCATAATTTGACACTGGTGTAAAATAAGGCTGCTCTAATCAGTTGTAACCTTGCGTGCTGGCAGGGGGTGCTGTAACCATCAAGTTTCGTGATGAGAAAGAGAGAGTGGGAGTAACAGGTTAACGTGGGAGAGGGGGTAGGGCGACTTCGTTACCTATTTTTTTCAGTGGTGAACAAAGGGGATATTATATACTATATTCCAAATGTTAGTTAATTTCTTTCCTCCACTCAATTGGCCCTTTTTCCAAAATGTTTTGAATTCTATAGATGCGATCGAGGCAAGGAGGGCCAACTAATATTTATAGAAACTTTTTCTTCGAAAACAGGGTCCAGCGCTGTATGCCTATAACGATGCCCAGTTCACCAAAGACGATTGGGAAGGTATCAGAAAGATATATGACAGCAATAAAGTTAAAGATCCTATGAAAGTTGGTCGTTTTGGCCTGGGATTTAAGTCAGTATTTCACTTGACAGGTAGGCGAATCACGATTAACGCATGTGGAAAAACCGGGGACTGAGAACATCCTCCGTTCACAAGAGGATTACGGGGGCTATGTTACGAGGATATTGCGGTTTCAGGTCAATTCTTTGTTGAAAGCATGACTTAGTGCCTTAAACCATACACAAAATGCTCCTTTCGCGTTGCGAAGAAGATATCAAGCAAAATTCAGGGAATCAGGGAGCACTTACCATAATATTTTCCTCTGGCAATTTTTGCAGTCATAGCATCAAAACTAGGCTGGCCCAACTTTTTCAAGTTTCAATCCACATGCATCCATCCTTGCAATCCTCTGTCGGGGTTAGAAAAGTGGACAAGTGAGGTTCTAGTTGTACTTGTCCAAAGCTCAGGTCTAGTTGTCCTTGCATGTCAAGTTAAATCAAATTAAAGTTCTAATGATGCATGGAACTCAGATAAAACATACAGCATTTTAAGTGTACATAATGTACTCATACAAGTAATTGTATGCTTATATACTGTGTTTTCGTTTGCATCATGTACTACCCGGCACTGGAAGGTTTCTTTCCAAGAAATCTGAAATCTGAAACTTTCGAACTCATACCGTTGGGCTGTCACAACTATGTTTCTTCTCAATCACGCCAGTGTTTTCTGCGGAAGAATTTCCTTTCCTCTTCAGCGGCTTCACTGGTGCACCAAAATAGCCTGCACGAGCTAATAGTTACCAAGAGGGTCTATTATAAATGCAAAAGTCGATCCCCCAAGAGTCCGAGGCCCCTTTCAGAGCGCAATGAACTAAAATGGCGGATAGATCGTAGGTCACCTGCATCAGTGCTGCTCTCTTTTCATTTCTAACTTGTAAGTTGCCTTGTTTTACTCTTGTGAAAACCTGGCTGTATGCTTTACTGAAACTTGTTGAAAGCACCGTGTAATTTAATTTTTATTTTTAAGGATGATGACCTACTTGTCCACTGATCAAAACCACTTGTCTGGGGCAAGGGGACCCCGTTTTTGTCGCACCCTGGGCTGTAACAGAATGCCTAAATACAGTCCTAAATAACAAAACTGGGCCATTTTTTTGGATTTAAATTGATGCGAAAAACGTTTTAGCTTTTTAAAAAGATAGCAAATAGCGTGGTATAGACCCTTTTCTAATTATAAGGGGCCAGTTTCCAAATGATTTTACTGTAGCTGGGATAATGAAGTATGAATTAGTTTGAGCAATATTAGGCCAAGTACTTTTGAGATAACAGTATGGAAGTCATAATCACTCAAAGTTCTGTGTGATTCTATTTGCGCAATCAATCGTCGGCCACGCTTGTAAATTAGCCTACTGGTTCGTCTCTTGTCAGTTCTGATTCTAAACCTTGTTATTGTACATTTAGAGTGCGTTTTTTTCGGAAGAATCCAGAAACGGATATGTGATCTCAGATCATATGGATTCTTCACTACCAAAAAAAAGATCTAAAAACGGATCATTTTACCATGCTAACGGCATGTCTTTCTGCTTCTCGTGATGAGGAAAATAGAGGGAAAAAACAAGAAACAATGTGGGCCTTTTTTTGATCCTCGCGGCGAAGACAAGAAGGAAAGCAAACTAAACTACGTATGAATGTGCGAAATGTATATATTTGGGTTTGAAACACAAACGTTTCTCGAATAGAATGCACCCTAGCCTGCGAACTGCAGACGCATTTCTGGTCGTCGCTTCTCTCCCTCCGAAAAATAACGTCTGCGAACACAAGCGACAAAACGATTTCCGTGACGTAAAAACTTTTGTTTTGATGTTCGCCAATCAGATCAAAGGATAGAATACAGCTCGAGTGATTCATCGCGACCTCGCGCGCTGGCATGTCTTACGATTTGGAGCGTGAATTTCACAACTATAACGAGGTTTCCTGCGACGTTGAATGCTGACTTCTTTGTGAAGCAACGGCTTCTTAAGCTATGTATGTGATCGATGTGGGCCTTTGCTTTCGCTTTAAAAAATACGGTGGTACGTGACATAACAAAACGTGGACAAAATAACTCCCTGCAGCGAAAGGAAAATAACATAGCTAATTACATCTCGCTAAGACCCGCGATTTATTTCGATTTAACCAGCGCTGACAAAAGGTGATGAATCGATTGTACAGACACATCCTTGAATGATTCAGAAATCTCTGACAATCGCTCGTAAATAATTCAAAATCCTACAAGTATCGCCACAAAACAATGATCTGAAATATTATAAACCTGGGCCGGACCCAGCGTGAAATAAATATTTACAGCAGTAAATTGATCATAGTCAAGATGACATTTCTGCTACGGTGCTTTGACTCCTCTTATAAAAAACTGGAAATAAAAACCTTGAAAAGAACATATATTTAAAGAAATATAAGAACAAATATAAAATGCTTTCGATCTGATCAATGTACATTGTCTGAACCAAGGAGCAACCAGGCATTGAAAATCAATTACCACATGTCCTAGCTTTCAAAGATAAAGGATACTAAAAAATCATCTAAAGCGGCACACGACAAACTATGAAAAAGAGTTCTCCAAAGCATACTTTCCTGCAAGGAACCAGAAAGGAACAGAAGCAACACACGGCATGCGTCTACTTTCATTAGGACATTTATCGTTTCGAATATGATCAAACAACAAGGTGTGATAAATCATTGACTCCGTAGGCAAATAGATGAAAAATTTCCCCAAATCTTTTCTTCTATATGAATCCTCTTGGTGCTTATTTCATTAATCAGTCCCACGATCCCTAAACGCGTCGTTCTGAGGGAAAAAAATACGTCTGCGGTTCCCAGGCTAGAAAAAGGGCGGTTGTACACACACTCAGTATGGCCTGCGAGAGCATCCGGTTTTTCCGGCTCTAGTTTGTTGGTTCCACATAAGAATACACAATAGACAAAGCCCGAAATACTACAGACTTTCCGAAACCAGTGGAAGATTGACGAAAACATCGCTCTTTGATTCAACAAGTCGCAAGGCTTCCTCTTGATCCTCTTTGAGTCTTTCAGACCCAAAAACTTCCCATTCTTTCCTCAACGCATATTCAGCCATATTTTCCCGCGCGTTTGCGCAAGATCCACGCAAAAACACGCGCGTTACTTCTTCGAATATGCAAGGTGAATTGTGATTGGTCATTCACAGCTGACGTCACGGAAATTTTTTCTCGGCTCGTTTTCGCAGACGGTTTTTCTCGGCGGGTGAAACTAAAGCTGAAATAACCGGATGCTCTCGCAGGCTAAGTGCACCTTAGGACAGTAAAATTATGAAAACGTTGTCACTGTAATTTTGTAATTTGACTTGTGAAATTAAATACTTATACTGAAATTTTGCGCCGAAATTAAGGAGTAATTTGACACCCATGAACAGATATAAAGTATTCAATTTAATCCTTCGTTCATATGCTTTGCACGCATCTGTATGTTTATCATCATACCTTCGGTCTTAACCAATTAAGAGAGTATGGCTTTTTATTGATTTAGTCAGCAATTTAATGCCTTATGTCTAATATGTTCCATCGTCATAGATTTACCAAGCATCCTCAGCGACAGCCAAATTGGTTTTATCGACCCACACGAAATGCACTTTGGTGATTCCCGAACAGGATTCCTGTGGCGTTTAAAGAAACAAAAAGAAGAAATGGACCAAATTCCAGATCAGTTTCATCCTTTCAAAGGAGTATTCGACTGCAATGACGGCGTCTTTACACAAGGGTTTTACAACGGGACGTTGTTTCGTTTTCCCTTGCGGGACATCGCCTCCAGCTTATCGGAGACATTGTATTCTGACGAAAAGATGCAGAGTTTATTTGGCAGTTTCATTGCTGACGCTCACCTCGTACTCTTGTTTCTGCGAAATCTGGAAAAAATTGAACTTTACATACGAGAGAAATTTGAGTCTGAACCAAAAATAATTTTTCATGCAAAGATCACCGAGGAAAGTCTTGAACTGGTTCGGAGGAAAAGGAAAGAGTTCCAAAACCAAATCGAACAAGGTAAACACATGCAAGAGCCTGTCGCCGTTACTTATCCAATCACAATCGAGACACAGACACTTGACGGCGTAGAAAAACACTCCTTCCTCACCACCAGCTACTGCTGCGGAGTTGACGTCTCACCTGATTTTGAAAAGCTCCTGACAGATAAAGAACTCAGCTATTTACCGTCCGTTGGTGTTGCTATGGCACTACGAAGTGACGTGCTAGCCCCTCCCATTGAAGGCCATGTGTTTTGCGCTTTACCTTTGCCAGTACAAAAGAACAGCATGACAGGTTTACCAGTTCATGTGAATGGATTCTTTGCGTTAAACCAGAACCGACATTACATTAAAACGCCAAATGCAGATGAAGACGACCGGGATAAACTTACGGACAAAAAACAGTTGCTGTGGAATCGATGTCTGATGGAGGAAGCGTTGCCAAAAGCTTACGTGATGATGATAACAGAAGCCATCAACACATTCAAAATTCAGCCAAACGCAGTCTACAGGTAATTAAGTTTTTCTAATTTTATTATCTGTAGCATAATACGTCCCTGAATACCAGAGACCGGAAATGTCTTAAGTTTTAGTTTATCTGAAACGTTACTCCTGTCAAGCAAGACGGAATCCATTAGTAAATTGAGTAATTTTAATTTTCAGTGGACAGAAACCTTGCAACAGAATATTTTAAGCCATATCGCATTCTTTTTTACACTCTGCGAGGGCTATAGATTTACTTAGTTATCTGTAATAACACCAAAGACAATTTCTTACGGGAGCGCTAGAAAATAGATTTCAAATTTCAAAGGAACTGAGAAAACACAGGTAAAATCGTCATGCGTATGATTTCATTCTGTGAAACTTGAGGTTTTTTAACTTTTTTTTCGGGAGTATTTCTTCGGAGTTATTTGATAACACTTATACCATTTTTAGCCTTTGAAAAGTGTGAAAAAGAATGCAATATGCTTGAAATTATTCTGGTACAAGGTTTTTGTCCACTGCAATTTTAAATTGCTCAATCTCATAATGGATTTTGTCTTAATACGTTAAAGTTGATACTGCTACTTGAGACACAAGACCCTTTAAGTCTGAGCAACTGGAAAAAGCTCCAAGGGTTTCAGCCGATCAATTCGGTCTGATCTGTTTTGTTTGTCTTTATACTCAGCTGCAAAGAAAAATTTATTATTTATTCTTTCACGGATAAACTACAACCTCTTTAAGAATTGTGGTAGTTAAATTAATCGGAAATTGACACTGATATTTCATGATGAAATACGTTTTTTTACAGAGCATGGCCAAATATATTCAAAATCGATCAAGCTTGGTTAAGCGTGCAAAAACCTTTCTTTGAGAAGCTGGTTCGTGAGAATGTGATTGCTACTCATTGCGGCCGGTGGTTGAAAGTTGAAGACGTTCTCTTTGACAGTCTTGATGACAGGGAGCCGAGAGATTTGCTTCTGAAAGCATTGATTGACGCCAATCAAAATGTCGCTAGCCTGCCCGAACATGTGTTGAAATCCATTAAACACTATAGACCAGCTATCACAGAGATCACTCCTTCATTAGTGAGGCACGTGTTTAAAGCCTCACCATCCTGTTACAGGTGTCTAAATCGGGAGGAGAAGTTGTTTCTTTTGAAATATGTCCTCAAATGTGAACAAAACAACTTTGTAGACCTGATTGGTTTGGAGCTTCTACCTACTGCCAGTGGGACCTTCATACCCTTTTCAGATTGCGGTGATAATGTTTACATCTGTACTTCAGAGCATCCACTGCAACTCCTACCGGGAATGAGAAATTGGTTGTTAGACCCTAAAATTGACGAGAATCTTCAAGCAGTTTTTGAGGAGATTGCAGGACAAGGTAAGTTAATAGAACGATCATTAAGCATCACGGCTTGAAATAACTGGCCGGCACTCGCCGGATACCTTTTCCGGACAAAAGTATTTTTGTTCAACAGACATGACCGGTGTTTGGCCGGTCAGATATTGTAAAGTAATAGTTTATCAGTAGAAACATTTGTCTACGAATGGACAGGAATGATATTTTAAGGATAAGACTAAAATGATATTGAAAAACGAGCCTATGATATGGAAAACGGTACGTTACGAGTACTTCTTACGTTCGAGTGTGGACTATGAATTTATAAAGAAGCCCTGAGGAGATAGGAGTAATCAGGTACAACGAAATTAAAATAGAGACAAGGCAGAGTAAAGGTTCTTTTAAGATGGCTGAACGTAGTTTGGTAGATGGTGAGTAGTTACGAAATTCATTGGGGTGTTGTTTCAAACTCGTTGCCAGTACAAGATTTAAATTTGGCGCGGGCCAATATGAGAGATTACGTTCACTTGATTAGTTTTATCGTAAGATTTCGATCATTGCCATGGATGATTTAAAACAAACCACAGATTTTGAATTAAAGTGGGTACACGCAAAATCCTGTTATAAGATTTCGCTACGAAAGCTTCGAGGCTTTTTGAGTATTTTTCTTTAGATCATGTGAGACTTGTTATTTCAAACAAATTTCGTTAGAGCAAATTCTTAGCACGCCAACTGTCTCAGCGAAGTTGTGTTCCGTCACCTAAAGCTAAATTTCAGGTGGTCACTTTCTTCACAGGGTGTACTCAACTACGACGCCTTTGCAAAGAAGAAATACCTGCTCTGCTTAAGAAGTCGTTACCTTCTGACTGGTTTAGTGGACACATGGTTCAGTGGTTCCCCGGCAAGGACTTAAATCATCCACCGAAGCGCTGGCTCGAATCTTTATGGATATATTTACGTGATCACTTTAAAGAAGACCTGAGTACGTTTGAAAACCTTCCTTTGATCCCACTGGACTTGTCCAAAGTCCCCATAACGTTAACAAAGTTAAAAAACCCATCAAGAGTTGTTGCCAAGAGACTGAAAAATGACCGCCTTGATGGAAAGTTGAGCGAAGTGTTGAAGGAGCTCGGGGTAATACTCATTAAAGAGTGTCCTACTTTTTTGCTGAGTCATCCAGCCGTTCTGGAAACATTTGTTCATCCACCGCGTGTACATAGCGTTTTAAAAGCTATGGCAGCTTCTTCTTTGTTCTTGGGGGACGGCCCCGGCATGCATTCAGCTATCATGCTAGACAAGGTGAAAGACGAAAGCAAACGCTATTTGAGAAAATTTATTTCTAAAACACCATCCCTTTCCCCGGAAGAAAAGACTTATGTTTCTTGCCTTCCCATTTTTGAGACACTGACAAAGGTTTTCGTGTCAAAGAAGCATGGCTTGGGAGCAGCACCAGAAGATCCACTTCCAGTAGCTCCAAAAGGAGATTTCATTGACGTCAGTGATAAAGAGTCAAGGGACATGGCCGGCCTGCTAGAGATCGGAATTCCAACGCTAACTGAATTTGTGTGCGATAAGATTTTTCCTGATGTGGCAAGAAGGTGCTATTCAGAAGAAGACATTGATAAACTTATGTCCTTCGTAATAGAAAGGTATCATGTTCATCTATTGGCCGATGATAAATTTGAAGAGATCATGAGAGCCCTCCCATTTGTTCCAACCAACAGTGGACGAGTCGTAGCAGAAGGCATCTTTGATCCCAGGGAAGCCCTATTGCAGGAGATTTTCGCTGATGAAGATGTGTTTCCTGTTACGGAACTTTATTTAAACCCTCAATTCCTGGTGATTCTAGAGAAACTTGGCATGAAGAGCGAGGAAGAAATCTCTGTCCATGACCTCCTAAAAAGTGCAAAAAAAGTAACAGATGTGCCCAACTCTGTTAAAGCGAGGCAAAAATCAGAAGCCATAATGGCTTACTTGGAGAAAAATCCTAGGAAACTCAAGGAAACTTTTTCTGGAAAAGACTTGGGATCACTGCTTTGTGATATAAAATGGGTATCTGCTCTGAGAAAAAAGCCTCATGGCTTTCCAAAGACCCTACATCTCTACGGAGAAACTGCCAAAGAAGCCCGTTTCTACAGGCCAACAGATGTCACAAGTGAAGACAAAGTGACCCTTATTGGAACGGTGATGCCCATTGTTAAAGTACACAGTCAATTGGCCAAACATTTCGGCTGGAACGAGAAGCCCCGTGCCTCGGACGTCGTGAGGCATTTAAAAACAGTATCGTGCCATTACACCGCGAATGAGAAGGCCCAGTATATCGAAATGGTAAAGGACATATACTCCTTTCTTGACCAGCCTAAAGACGCTGATGTAGAAGCGGCCATGCAGGAAATTGAGCTTTCAAGTTGGATATGGAATGGAGACGGCTTTTCCTCTTCTAAGGCCATACTTACTCATAAACCTCCAATTGACCTATTGCCATATATTTTCTCCCTTCCTTCAGAAGTGAAACAGTTCTCAAGGCTTTTCACAACGTTTGGCATGCAAGAGCGTTGTGAACCTTTGTCCCTTCTTCATGTCCTTCACCAGATAAAAGAGAAGTATCTTGATGATGGCCGTCGCTTTCCTCGCTCAGAAGTAAAGAAAGATTTGCAGATATCTGTTGACATTCTAAATGAGATCAAGCCAGATGTTGGCAAACAGCTGCCTTCGCACCTTCAGGAGAAAGTTCTTATACCTACACATGTAGAGGGAGATTCCTGTGTCAGGCTAGTCAAAGTTGAAGATTGCATGTACTGTGAACACGAATGGCTTGAAAGAGGCAACCTTGACGAAGAAGTGGATTATTTGTATGTGCATCCAAATGTCCCAAATAGTACTGCAGAACTTCTACAAGTTCCCACTCTAACTAATCGAATGCTCAAACCCGATGAGATGCAAATAGGAGATGAATTTGGACAAGAAGAGAAATTGACAGACAGACTTCGCCGACTTTTGGAAGAATACACAGATGGATTTTCCGTACTTAAAGAGCTCATTCAAAACGCGGACGATGCCGGTGCTACTGAAGTTAAATTTCTCTACGATAAGAGAAGCAATAAAGATGCACAAACCTGTTTGATTGACGAAGGGATGAGAGAATGTCAAGGCCCTGCTTTGTGGGTTTATAATGACGCGGAGTTTCGTGATGAGGATTTTATTAACATTACTAAACTGAATGCAGGTACCAAAGAAACCGAAACTGAGAAAATTGGCAAATTTGGACTAGGTTTCAACGCAGTGTATAACCTGACGGACGTTCCAATGTTCCTTAGCAAAAATTATTTTGTCATCTTTGATCCCAGCACCCTCCATCTTGGCAAAGCGATAAGGAACAAAAGCAAACCGGGAATGAAGATCGACGTCAATAAAAACACGAAGAGGCTACGAAATTTCAAGAACCAGTTTAAACCCTTCAATGGCATTTTCGGATGTGATTTGCTTCTCGAGAAAGAAGACAACTCATTTAATGGAACACTGTTTAGATTTCCGTTGAGGACGAGACAGCAAGCCGCAACAAGTGAGATAAAGAATCTTCACTATAACGATGAGGAAATGCGTCAGCTGTTGAAGACCTTTTACGAAAGGAGAGACCTTTTGCTTCTGTTCACGCAGAACGTAATCCGTGTTGGGCTTTACAGCTTGCCTAGTTCGTCAAGTCAAAATCCACAACCAACAATGTTGTTTCAGGTCACCAAATCGCTAAGAGACGATGGAATATTGAGGGAATTGTCCCTTCCTGTCATGTTACCTCGTACTGCAAGAAAACTGGACGCAGAGCATCAGAAGTTATTGAAACAAACTAATTTTCTGCAAGCGGCGTCCATAGTTAAAAGAAAGGCAAAGGGTTGCAAAGTTTCTTCAAAGGTATCTTGTGTGTCTTCAATTGCTGTGGACGTTGAATGCAATCTCGCCAAATGTGGAGCAAGTTTCTTCAAAATTAAGGGGGCCTCACAAGAGTCTTCCACTTGGCTGGTGGTATCCTCAATTGGGAAAGGCGAGGCAATGGAGTTTGCTCGAAAAGATCCTAGCCTTGTTTCCTCAGCGGGAACAGCTGTTCAGCTTCTGAGGAATACAGAAAACCTTTTTCTGCCCTCTCCTGTCACAAAGAAAGACAGTGGACTGAACCTAAACGGCACGATTTTCTGTTACCTTCCGCTTCCAATGCACAGCGGTCTCCCCGTACACATAAATGGAGCATTTGCAGTGACTTCTAATAGACGTCATTTACAAGAGAAACTTGAAGACGACAAAGATTGCCATGGGGTTAAATGGAACACAAAGCTTATGGAAGATTCTTTAACGTCTGCTTACCTTACTTTACTAGAGGATGTTAAGTCAATTGTCCCAAAAGACGGTACGTATGCTTTCCATTCATTATGGCCGAAAAAGTGCGAAGTGCAAAACCATTGCTTGCCTGTTCTGACATCTTTCTACAAACACCTTGCAACTGGATCGCATGCACTTTTCTCTGATGGAAATGAATGGTTTTCGGTTACTCAAGTGGTCTTCCTCCATCCCGATCTCCGCATGGATCCTGAAATTGGAAACGTTTCCTTTGCTGTTTTCCAACAATGTACTAAATCAGCTGAAGTGGTAGTTGACTTGCCATCTGAGGTGTTCCAGTCGTTTGTCCATTGTGAACAGTGGGATGTAATAAAGAGCAAGACTTACGACATCAATCGCTTTTTCTGTGAACTTTTCTTCCCCAACATTTCAACTGTTCCTGTACATTTGAGAGATGTATTGGTCTTATATGCTTTGGATCAGAACAAAAGTGTTCTTGACGAACTGTTAAAGAACTACAAATGTATTCCGGTAACGACAAGTGGGAAGATCCTCAGATTCCCAAAACAACTAGTAAATCCAACGAAAGCCGCTTCCTCTCTGTTTTGCGAGAGAGATGGGAGGTTTCCCTGTGGCAACGATGGATTTCGGAAACCTGCAATACTGGAAAAGCTGGAAAAGCTTGGAATGGTTTCTGATGACCTTCCGTGGGAAGAAATCGCAGAGAGAGCAGAAAGTATTCCAAGGCTAAATGCAGTTGACGGTAAGGCTGCAGTCAAGCGTGTGAAGGCCTGGCTAAAATTTGTAGAAAAGAAACTGAAACACATTGCTGAACACGACGGAAACAAACCATCGCCTTCTGTCCTTCTTCGTCTTCTGGAGGCTCATTTTTTGCCGGTTCTTGAGAAACCGACGACATTTCCACTGTTTTGGAAAGGCAACGAATTCCACGGCAGTAGAAAGAGTCTGGCAGCCCCTAAGGGCATCTTTTTGGAGGAGAGTATGTACCAGGTATGTTGTACGGAGCCACTTGTTGGGTTGTACATCCCAAAAAAGGTGAAAGAGCTGCTTAAATTAGAGGGCAAGGAAGTTACTACAGAGCAAGTGTTGAAACAGCTTGAACATGCCATTTCTACGGACATCAGTTCACTTCATCGTAAAAGAGCTGCTTATAACGAAGTAAGCCGCGTTTGCACTGAGGCCTATTGCTTTCTACAGAATAAATTGATAAGTGGCGCATCCTGTATTAAAAAATTCTTAGTTGAAAAAAGATTTATTCTAGTGGGGAAGACATTTCTTTCTGCAAAACAAGTGGCTTTCAAAATGAAGAATGATTGCTCGCCGTACCTACAACGACTTCCGGAACATTTTTGCGATGACTTTGCTGATATTATGAGGGCGGCTGGTGTAAAGGAGCAGTTCGAAGCGATAGATTTTATCTCAAGTCTCCAAGAAGTAAAAAGGCGTTTTAAAGAGAGGAAACTAGATGACGATACTTTACAAGTGGCAGTCAACATGGCGACTGAACTCGCAGAAACGTTGCAGCCATCGATTGTCAATGATTCTGAACTACAAGAAGGCTTGGGCTCCGTTTGTCTCCCTGATGTTAACGGCATAATGCGTTCTGTAATCGATCTTTGCTACAAGGATTGTCATTGGATGACTGATGATCCGGACGAGCTTTGTGTCCATGCAAAAATTCCTTCCCTGATTTGTTCTAAACTTGGGGTTAAAACACGAAGAGAGGAAGCGTTGCAAAGCCACGACGTTGGCTTACCATTTGGGCAAAAAGAGAAGCTTACAAATCGACTCAAACGCATTTTGACAGGATATCCAGGTGAGAAAGAAATCTTAAAAGAGCTTCTTCAAAATGCAGATGACGCACAAGCAACTGAGGTCTGGTTTATCAAGGATCCTAGACATCATCCTGATGAAAGAGTGTTCAGAGAAAGTTGGAAACCACTACAGGGCCCAGCATTGTGCGTGTACAACAACAAACCATTCACCAATGCCGATATCCAAGGAATATGCCAGCTGGGCGAAGGCAGCAAGGGAGAAGATCCATACAAGACTGGACAATACGGTGTCGGGTTTAACGCTGTCTACCACTTAACTGACGTTCCATCATTTATGTCCAAAGGTGATGAAATTGGTGATGTTCTGTGTGTGTTCGACCCGCATTGCAAATACATTCCTCATGCAAGTGATTCCAGGCCTGGAAGAATGTTCAAGAACATTGTAAAGTTAAAGACAAAGTTCCCAGATGTTTTTCCTTGTTACTTAGAGAAGCATTTTTCCATAGAGAATGCAACCATGTTTAGATTTCCCCTTAAGTCTGAGAAAATGGCAAAAGAATCACAAATATCACAAACTTCAGTTAGCATAGAGAAATTAGACACAATGATGGAAGACTTAAAAGAAGACCTTTTCGAAGTTCTGCTGTTTGTCAACAATGTCAAAACTATTAGCATTTCAGCGATAGATGAATGTGGAAACCTAGAAAATACCTACGTCGTTCAAGTGGTATTGTCAAAAGAGGATGAAAGAGAAAGAAATGAGTTCGCTGCCTATATGAAAGACATTGGAAGGCTGGCGAAAAACAGGGACTTTCTTCCTTCAAGCATAACGGCCAAACAGTGTACCTATACATTAAGGCTAAAAGACAACTTTGGTTTGGAGCAGAAGTGGTTAATAGTCCAACAGGTTGGCTTCGAGACAGCCATGAAAAAGAGTATTGTTGATGCCTTTAAGGCCCAACAGCTCATGATGCTTCCTTGCGGTGGTGTTGCTTGCCTTTTAGAGAGCACGAGATCGGTAGCACAGCGAAAAAACAAAGCGTACTGCTTTCTTCCACTTCCATTTGAAACGGACTTGCCAGTTCACATAAATGGGCACTTTGCGTTGGACCACGAGGCTAGAAGAAATTTATGGAGGGATGAAGCTGGAGGTTATAGGAGCGACTGGAACAATGCTTTGTTGTGTGATGTTGTTGCTTGCTG
Organism: Porites cylindrica; assembly: GCA_964035525.1. Taxonomy (NCBI): domain Eukaryota; kingdom Metazoa; phylum Cnidaria; class Anthozoa; order Scleractinia; family Poritidae; genus Porites; species Porites cylindrica. The sequence continues at coordinate 32,915,457 of OZ037777.1, read as the reverse complement.
TTATCTCACCCTTCTGCAAAACGTGCGTGAATTCCTCCACCTTCCAGTTGTTCAATATCATGCAACTCGCAATGCCACTTTCAACAGAAATGATATCATAACAAGATTAACCTCTTACGAAAATCTGCTTCCAGTCTTTCCCACAGAAGAACCTTACTGGAGGACACTGGTTGAGTCAGTATTCCAACAAATCAACACCAAAAAAATGCGCTTGCTTCCGTTAGTGAGTCCTGTAAAGACACGGTCAAGTAGCCGTGCAAGAGTCTCTGATTCTGAAAAAGTTCAAGTTACTTGGTTGCCGCCCACTGGCACTGATAAGGAGCAAGCCTTCTTCAATGATCTTGACGTAAATGGTTGTTTTGCATTATCGCCGCCAAAACATTCTGAAAGCGAGGAAGAACAGAAAAGAAGAGAAGAGAACAGAATTAGAACGAAGACCAAATTCGAAGAAACTTTACTGGAAACTGGCTTCAATCTGGTCGCCCTTTCCTTGAAGGTTTTTCACGCATTTAGCAGAGCAGGAGTGCCAGTTCGTTGCATTTCTCCTTCAGCCGTTTTAGACTTCTACAAGTCAATTCGTGATCCATATCCGCATGGTAATATCGGTGCAATTCCATGCCATGTTAGAAACACGCCCTTCAAGGATCAAGGAGGAGTGATTCGTGTCCTGAAGTATTGCAAGGATGATGAGCAGTTTTTGGAAAAGCTTCCTGATCTCCCATTACTTCTAACCCAAGACAACTTTTTGAGGCGGTTCAGCGAAAGTGATCGCCGATGTCTGAGTCAATATGCAGACATTTTACCATCATCCCCTTCTGTTTTTGTGAACACTGCAGTACTTAGTGAAGTATTCTGCGGTATTGATTGTGGAGACGTTTCTGTGTTCCAGCCCTTAGATGTCAATTTTTTTGCTACACAATTACCCAACAGTTTGCCCGACAGTTTCTTTAGGCAAGATTGTTTCGTAAAATGGCGTCCTGATAGCCAAGCTCACACTCTTCCTAATCACCGCTGGATTTACAGAGTATGGGAGTTTTTACGTCAATTTACTAACGATGTTATGAAGGGAAAAGGCGTAGAAAAGGAGAAGACAACAACATTCATTCGTGATCTCCTGTCGCCACTGTCTGATTGGAATATTCTTCCAGCAACAGAAGTAATCCAGCTAGAAATCCCCCAAATTCATCACCCTGTGATGCACAGCAAGCAAAAACCCGCAGAGCAAATTTTGGTGCCCTTGAAAAAAGCCGAAGCTGTTTTAGATTTTACGTATTGTGGTAAATCTAGCTTCAGGCTGGTAGAGGCGTTGCGGAATTTGGGTTTGCCAGAGCTTAACAAATCTGTGATGTTAGCCAGGGGTGCCGATTTAGTACCTTACATCAAATCGGAGTCATACGAATTCGCACATATGCTTGTAGCCACCCTCGAGTCGCCGCATTCTCTTATCATAGTGCTTAAGGAGAAGCTCGAGATGCATTCCACTTTCTTTGGCAGAAAAATAGCCTTCTCAGATGCTATAGATATTCTCGAATACTTTAGCCGTAACACCGAAAGCCTGGAGATGGTTGATCGGGAAACTTTGAGGAAACTGCCATTTTATCCAACAGCAACAGGTAGTCTTGCTGAGATCAAGGATAAAAACGTTTTTCTTCTTCCTGGAATCCCCAAGGAAGAGATGAATGTTGTTGAATCCAAACAAAGTTGTCTGTTTTTAGACCCTCTTGGAAGCTTGTCAAAACTTTATGAGTTTTTAGACCTTCAGCTCTTACCGCCAGTAGAAGTCTACTTGAAGTTTGTCTTAAAATGTTTTAAGCATCTGACTGTCAAAGGCCAGTTGGCACATCTCCGATATCTTCGTCAACTAATTTTGTATCCAATTAGGACGGGAAGTAAGGGTGAGGAGCATGAGAACAGAAGACTTCTTGACCGTTTGAAAACAGTGGAATTCATTCAGGCAATAGACGGTGCCCAAAAAACCGCATCCAGCTTCTACGACCCTCATAACGAGGTTTTCTGTGCAATGCTTACCAAAGACATGTTTCCTCCAGACCCTTTTGGTTCGAATGAATGGTTGCCCTTCTTGAAGGAGATAGGGCTTGTTGAAGAAGTCTCTGATGACGATTTTTGCAGATTTGCAAGCCAAGTTGCACAAGAAGCTAAAAATTCACAAACTAATGAAACGTGCAGCAAATCTAAAGTACTGGTGCGTCACCTCTTCTCTAGACCTAATGTGGTCGGGGGGTTTCTTTTGTACCGTGTCTATGGCATTCCCTTTGTCGCAGGAAGTCCGGTCAAAGAATGTTTAAGGGCAATTTGCACACCGTTTGGTGAAAAAAAGGCTCACGAAACTCCATTTATCGCATTTAAAGATGCAGTTGTCGGTGAACATGAAGAAATCGTTTGGTCAAAAGCTTCTTTGCTTCCTGAGTCAGCAGATCCAAGACGTTTTCGCAGTGAGCTTGCAATTGGCTGCCCTCATAATAGAAATCTTGACCAGTATCTGAATGATCTCCTCTCCAAACTGCAAATTCTTAAGAAGCCGCCTGTTGATCTTGTTGTTAGTCACTGTAAAACAATCTGCCTCCATCTTCAAAGCAGAAACGCCAAAGAAAACGCATCGAGAGAACATTTTTCTGCGATAACGCGGGTCATGGAAAGCATATACAAGTTTCTACAGGATAATGCGATCAACGATCGTGGAGCAAAACTACTCGCGCTTCAGACTACTCGTTGTATTTTAATTGGAAATGGCAAGAGCTTCATCCTACCAAGTCAAGCAGTCCTCGATCTGTACGAGAAGGATGAGATAAAACCCTTTCTTTATGGAGTGCCCCCAGAATTTGGCAAGTTTCGAGAATTGTTTGGGTTCTTAGGATGCTCCAAGTATGCAAGACCTGCCCACTACGCCATGGTCCTTGAGATGTTGCAGCAGGGTTGTAAGGATGCCAGACTCAGTTCAAACGAGTTTCGAATATGCTGTAAGGCAGTTAAAGGGTTTTTCGATACGTTGCAGGAAGAAGAGGACAACATCTCTCCACTGTCTAAATTGTACTTACCAGCAATGCCTCCAGGATGTGCTTCGCCAAATACGGTTCCTACTGTCATCCCAGTTTCTTTACATCAATCAAAAGAACTCATATTTGATGATGCACCTACTTACAGCAATCGCATCCGGGGACTTCAGAAACGTTTTGTGCTGGATCTAAGCCTGATGGATGTAAGCTGTAAATCGACAATGGTCAACTTTAAAGACCTGATGATGAAATTGTCATTAGATATACAGCCAAAGATGCTTTCTTGTGAGGTCATTGAGAAACTAAGCAATCCCGAGGAAGCCGTCATAGTGACAGATGGCGCTGTGAACCTACTGAAACGTCAACTTGCGACTGTGCAGTTTGGTCGTGGAATTGCAAGAATAATTAGAGACGCTAATTCTCATAAGAAGGATTTTAAAGAAAGTGTCATTGCCGGTATCGAGAAAGGTCTTCGAAGCATTGATCTCTGTGCTGTTAAATGTCTTGAAACATCCCTTTTTCACAATGGGATTCTGATCCCAGGAAGTAAGGCCGAGGTTCCCTCTTTCCAAGAAGAGCTGAAGTTGTCTGGCGAAGAGATACGAAGAGTGTACATTAATACCAAATCTGCAATGGATGATCCCATCTCCACAACATCTTTGGTTACCAATGTGATCGTTGAAATGTACGGGGAGTCACTAGGAAAGAAAGCATTTGTCATTTCTGATATGTTGCGTTATCCTCCTTCAAAAATTTGGTCACTCTTAGACAGAATGGGCATTCGAAAAGATGACAGTTATGTTGCAGCGGAAATGGATATCTATTCAGAGCCAGGAACTCTAATTCCAATCGAGGATCATCATTTGCTAAATGAAGCCTTTGCGTTATTTGAGCCCGACGAATACGTAGGTTTTCAGTTAGACGACCCCGCTCTCCACCTGGATGCCACGTTCATCTACGCAATTATCATCGACGAGGTAAGCAATGAGGACACAACTCTCCTTACGAAGAGGTACAAAATCAACGTTGGACACGACAAAGAACCAGTCGTAGTCAACTCTGCCAAACTGTATCAATTCCACCGTTTAAAAGACATATTTGATCAGCAAGGAAATTGTTGCCAAAGCGAACAAGAGGTCTTAAATGAGGTCACGGATCTACTAAAGAAAACATGGGAGCTGCCACAAGAGGAAAGGTTTCAAATCATCAAGCGTCTCTGTCTACGATGGCATCCAGAGAAGAATTTAGGCAATGAAGAATTCTGCAGAGCTGTTCTTCAGCACATTAAGAACGAAGTTTCACGCCTTGGAGGTTCTTACGACGACTTGTTCGCTTTTTGTGAAACTCGTGCGAGGGAACATGGCTTACAGCGAAAAGGATACAGAGAACGCTTTTCCAAGAGGTTCGGTTCCTGGCAGTCCTCATCTACTAACAGACCATGGAAAAATGTTCCTCCAAGCCTTTGCGAAAGGAATCCCCAACCTGAAGAAGCCAAGCGATGGTTTAGACAAGCTGAAGCTGACCTCGAGGCTGGTGAAAATGAACTTGCCTTTACCAGCCCTTCATTTGAGTGGGCATGCTTTAAATGCCATCAGGTAAGAAATGAGCCCGTGACCTATATTTCCAAGTTGACCTGTACCTTCAATTTGTAAGTAGCGAGGAGAGTGAGTATGACCTAAAAAAAAGCGTGATGCAAGTCTATGGAAAAATTGAAGGAATTGCGCTAGAAGTATTAAAAGTAATTATTATGGATTCAGTGTTTTATTATTATGTTTGTTGAAGGTTTTTATGTGATAAAAGATACTGTACCATACAGATCATCTGCGTCATTTGCATCGATCTAAAAGTAAGGAAGGAAAACAATTGCTTAGAGGCGCAGTATTTTCTAGTTTTGGATTCTAAGAGAGGGTTTGGTATAACTCATTGAATCTATATAACAAGTTTTTTAGTTGTTTGAAAAGTCACAGGATATGATCTGGTTTGGTAGAAATATATAGCAGTTGAATAGTTCTTGGATATTTGCAGGCGCCAACTTGTTTGGACATAATAAAATAAATTCAAAAACTGATTGTATACAGATAAAATTTAAAATTGTTCCTACAGGCAGCAGAGAAGGCCCTAAAGGCAGCTCAGTATGGTGTAGACGCAAACAAAATAAACGTCCACAATCTGGTTAGAAACTGTCACAATTTGGGTGACTCTCAGTTGACAGAGCTAGCGGGCCAGCTGGAGAGCCTCGTGGGTGACTCGACACACATGCGCTATCCCGACAGAATGGCCTATCCCAAGATACCGAAGGACGCGTACAATAAAGAGAAAGGGACGAAGGCTTACGAAATAGCTAGTAAAATCGTAAAGAATGTGGAAAAAAGACTCAAGTGAGGTATGAAACATTCCACCGTCCTTAAAACTACAGATGTGACTTGAACATGGTGTTTAAAAGTTTCATTGCTGCCACCCTAGGAAGAAGCAACACAACTCTAGTTTCTAAATATATGCTGTCTTCACAAAATGTGAAGAATCTCTTTGCCTGCCGTGTACACGGCTTTTTTTTGCATACTTTAAAAGTAAAGGTAAAGAGACCTCTTTTACGTTTTTAGCTCGAAAAAGTCATCACCTAACTAAAACCCTGAGAGAGACGGTGCGCTCACTTTACACCCTCTTTCCGCACATTGCTCCGTTAAATGGCTATTTAACCCCCGGACGTACAAATTGGGGGGGGGGGGGGATGTGGTTTCCACCCCGCTCTGAGGTTTTTTTATAATTTTTTTCTAGCCAATAAAACATCAGCAAAGGACGTTTTCAGTAGCTGTTCGTTTATCCCAAAAGCGCATTTTGAGACAAGTTTAGTGATGATCAGTTACTATAGTTACGAGGGACTTCATAAGTAGCACGTGGTCAAGCCATTTTCGAGTGAAAATGCATTTTCTTTGAAAATTTTTCAACAATAAAAGTAAAACTTGTGGATGAAATGATGCAAAGTGCTTATTTATGTTTTATTTAACAGCCCAAGCACAAAATATTACCATTTATAGCATTTATAGCATTTAACCTGATTTCTAATTCTTGTTAAAATCAAAGATGACAACCATTGTTGGTAACGTCACACGCCTAGCAGCGTCATCACTTATAAATAATACCACATCTTGTTGAGAAGATCAAAGGTTTTCCACTGAAGGCAAAAAGGTTTCGAAATACTGCAACATATAGAAAACTCAGGAGAGCGGTTCCATCACCGCTCCCCCTCCCCTTGTACCACGGAAGGGGTATGGCTTTCCGTGTACATCCGAGGGTTAAAACAGCTTCAAGCTACATGGAAAGGAAAGGAGGCGAATAAGGGACTTGAGGTCACCCATGGAAATCGAACTCGGAACATGTCACTCAGAAGGCCATGCAGTAACCGGCTTTGCCAGTACTTGCTCCTTCGGTAATCGCTGGCTGTTCCAAGATGTAAATCCCAGCTCTAGTCAGCTTTCGATATATTCACTATATCCCACACGTTTTGCACGGTCTCATAAAACATAAATTTCAACCAATGAGAATATGAGAAATCATTTAGTTGTTGCAATAAAATTATTGATAGATGTGAAGGGAATGTTGTAAATGTTTGAATTACAATCCTGGAAAAAAAGTAAATGGCAGCAAGAGTTCTCGATACAAAGGTTCAATTCAACGTTGTATCTGGAATGGTTGTAGGGAGTTGGCGCCACATGGACTTTGGTTCATGATTGTCTAAAATTAAAACTTAATTGGCACTCTCCTCACTCTGTATGGGGCGTTTTTCCTCGCTTCGGATGAAAGATCGTGATACAAAATTCAGACAATCATGTAGACAAACTTACTTGGGACAGTCGTGCAATATTCGTAATGATATGTCAGTTTTAGGTTGCTTTAATTTCTTGAAACAGCGTTTCTTTTTTTTGTCTACAAATGCCTAGCGGTGGCTTCTTTCCCGCCCTGTCCAATGTTGAAAGGCCTCAAAATTGTTTCTTCAAGGCTTCAACCTCGACTTAAATTGGTCCATGATTACAGGATGGTCATAAATACTTCGACATTCTATGATCACACACCGGCCGGGCTTATAAATACTTCGTCCCTTAGCAAACGGTTACAATTAGGTAAATGTCACGAGATGTTGTTAGTCTTTTGCGGGTTGGGTTTCTGTATCTTTTAGTTACTTGTGTTAGTGGAACGTTAACCGCAGAGAACTATACATAATGATAGTAAAATGACGACATCCAAATATTGCTGTTTTATCCAAGTCACAATTAAACATTAAACATTAACAAGACAGCAAAACAAGTCACTTTTGCCTTTGCTGTATTATTATTATTATATTATTGTTATTATTATCATTGCTATTGTTAATGTTGTTTATATATATAATGAAGCTAGTCAAAGGACACTACAACAGCTCGTTTCGGTTTCGTCTTCGTCATTGCAACAAAGGCCAAAACTAAACATTCCTTTTAGACTTGCACTTGTTTTAGTTTTAACTGAAAGTTGTGTTTGTTACAAGCTAACTTATTAATTTTATCCCTTGTTTCTTCAGAAAAAGAAGAGGAAATTTAAAAAGGACCAAGGCCATATTTAGACGTTTAGCTGACTCGGCCCTGTCGTCCCCCTGTCTCCTATCAACGAGAAAATCAATGAGAGCACGAGGGATGATTGGAAGGAAGAGTGTTAACTGTGATGTATGAGCTGATACGTACGGAAAAGTAATCTGATTAGGAACCATGTTTAAACTTTGTTAACGTAGTTCCCCATCACAAATAACATATTCAGCTTCCGATGCACTTTCCGATCGGGACGCCTATTGACAAAGGGCAAATTTACATTCATTAATCTTGCAACTATTGTTTCATATATTTGCTTTTATCTCGGATTTCCCTTTTTAAAGTGGAAGAATTATAAGTATCAGTTATCAAAAGCACGAAATTGCTGGGTTGCAAAAATGTAGATGAGCCATACATTCTCTGTCAAATTTCCAGCAATTTTAAAACAAATTCTCCGAAACCATTCAGATATCAGGGTAATTTTTAGGGATTAATAATCTAACAATAACCGGGGATGGTGTTTTACAGTGCGACAGGGAAAACCGTGAACACTTGCAATATTTCAGGAATGTTTATGGTGTTATGACCAATCACAGCAAAGATCAGGACACGCGAACTGGCCACAAAACCGCAAGCTAATTAACGTTCTTGCTTATGGTTTAGTTGCGAGACGATAAAATTCCAGAAAAATATTTCTCTTGTTCACGATTTTCCCGGTTTGACCGTAATTGCTTGATAAGCATGCACATGTTACAGTGCGACTACTAATCGGATTACAGGAAAATAACAATACAGTCTGAGAAAGTTGATGTCAATCATAATTACCACGAAACGAAATAAACTAAATGGATCGAAATAAACCAATTACAAACTACAGACATGACCTTTTGAACCCGCAAAAGGAAGCACCTGGTTCCCGAGAGGTCCGTTAGAGCGAGTGATGGAAGCGAAAACCTTCAACGTTACTTATATTTTTGACTTGCGGTCGCATGTTATTGCCAAGCACGGCAATAGTAGCGGGGGAAATTCTGGTAGATGACGAAATAGCAGCTTGTATCAAATAAATATGTCTCATGGGTGTGCATGCAAAGTTTGGACTAGAAAAACATTGTCTGGTGAAACATTTTGCTTTCCTGAAAAACGTTTATCAATATTGTATTGTTTACGAGCTGCTGATGATTGGCTGACAGCTAACTTTCTTGGAATGTATTGTTATTTTCTCATTATCCCATTGGTCATTATTGTCTAACTTGCCCTTGTTATAGTAGTCGCTCTGTGATAATGCGAAATTTAAACGAAGATTCGTCTACATATTCAGTCGACATCCGTTTTTTATCTTTGGGTTCATTTTCTTGCTTCTCGGTACATCGGTTTTTTTGCATGTACGAGTAGTCATGCTTCAGCATTTTACTCCTCTTTGGTGTATAGGTATAGGTATAGGTATAGGTAAGTCATTGATATGCATAAGGGTCGAGTCCATGACGTCACCCATTGTAACCTAGAGAAAAAGTCAGTTCCTCCATACCCTTATGCATATCAATGATTTACCTATACCAATAACTACACCTATACGCCAAAGAGGAGTAAAATGCTGAAGCATGACTACTTGTGCGCAACGTCACTATGACGAGGAAAGTTAAAATATCCATAGTCCTTTAAAAGGGCCAAACCATATTTTAATCGTATTGTACTAGATTTTCGTGATTGAACACTACAATCAGAGTAGTAGACCGTGATTCCTACAACACGTTAAACTAAGTTGTGGGAGAAGGACCTTTCGTTTTAGTGGAGCGAAGATTTTTAATGAAGACATGATTAATTTAACATAGCAAACGCTAAAGGGCATAAGGGTTTTATGCCGTCGAACAAGGCAGTTTTTTCTAATCGTAATTATTAATAACGTTTTCCATGAAATTTTATACTTTTTAAGTTTCCATTTTTTGTATTTAATTGGTTTTTAGGGTTTCTTATACATTGTATGTTGTTTTAAATTATGTTATAGTACTTAATTTCATGCTTCAAAAATATGATTTTAAATCTTAGTGTAAAGTAGTTTTTAAGATGCGGGCCCTGGGTCATGTTGAAATAAAGTTTAAGTTTATTACAATGCATTTTGAGTATGTTTGATTTCGGACAGCTGGAGCCTTTTAAAAAGTGCTCTCTTGGAAGAAAAGCCATAGGTTGAATCTTCAGCAATTTTGATTTTTCTCAGCCAGAATGTAAATCAACTTCAAATGTTATCAAAATGTTTTGAATTGGGGTCCAATCCTTTTCTTGTCTTCCCTCTTTGATTTATAGTAAGGAGTTACGATAATTTTTAGCATCGACGAAGACGACGGCAGCGAAAATATCACTTTGCTTCAGTTCTACTTCCGTTTCAGACTGGCGGAATGGAGGAAAAAGAACTAATTCGTACTTCGCACTATCTATCACCAAATAAACTTGTAGAAAACAAAGCTAATAATATAAAGCATACGGCAAATCTTAAAAACAAAAATGGTCTTTTGAAACAGTTTATCACAACACAGACTAAGACTGTAAAGCTTAGCTTTTCTGAACTAACCTCGATAAAGGTTTCCCTAATTTGAAGCTCGGGATTCGGGATTTTAAAGCAAAATCAAGCTAGCTTCGGGATTGAAAGTATACGTGCCAGTTACAACGCCCGAAATAACCCTCGGGATTACGGGATTGCACGAAATTTTGGGTCGGAAAAACGGGATTGAAGAACCCTATTGGGAACTCTGCTTATACCGCAGCGGACTGAGCTGTTTTATGAGGAAAATGTTTGAAATGAGATAATTGTGTTTACTTTAATCCCTTGTTTTCATGGCAAGTTTAATTCAGTTCCACTTTCCTTTCAGTCAGTTGTAATAGTTTTCAAATAACTAATTCTTACTTCGCTATAACGCTGAAACGCGTTTGCGAGCATATCTGCCTATACTTTCCAATTGCGCAGTCAGTGGATGTTCTAGAAAACTCAGACCTCGAGGACTCAGAGGTCAATTAGTTTAAAACAAGACAGTTTATATTCATCGCAATTTGACTTGATGTGTTTTGAACTACTGATCAACTAGATCTTTTCCTCGGATGAGATTTTAGTCTTTCTGAGAAATCGTTGCATTCCTGAAACAGTTCAAAGTCCACTTCATCAAACTGAGATCCTTCAGAGGAAAATTAAATTGCGGAAAAATGATCTTTTTTAGGCCACGCTCTAAAACGAGCCGCAGTTTTATATGCAAAGAATGTATGAGAAACTATTGTTTTATCTCTTAAATTTTTAAACAAACTTGGAGAGGAGTTTTTGAAATACAACGCATTATTTTGCTTACTCATCTGGAAACCATCCTTGCTATAGTTCTTTTAAGGAACTCTCCCAATGTTTTGAAAGCCACTTTGGAATTTTTATATTACAGACGGCTTGTTTCCAGGAAAGCACGCACACAACTTCCGAGAAACGTGAAGAGGAAAATCCTACAGTCGGATTCCTAGTGCTGTATTCCTTATTCCAAGGCCCTGGATTCCGGATTCCACATGCAAAAATTTCCCGGATTCCGGAATCCGGATTCCCTTACATTGGGCGATTCTTAAGAATTCTCCAAGTATTTTGAAAGCAAATTTCAGTGCCACTTTATCAATCCACTTTGGTAATTTTATGATATTACAGACAGTAGTGTTTCCAGGAAAGCACCCAAACAATTTCCGAGAAAAGTGAAGAGGAAAATCATAAAAGAGTTATATTGAAAAATGTACATTGAAAGGGGTCCCGTCTTTAAGGGCGGCTCCCCGTAAATATCAACTAGACGTGGAAATAGTCCAAAGATGACCTGGCCTCAAACTCACCCAGAATAAAGCCCTATGGGCCCTAGTTACAAAATCGTTGGTTTAAGTACGATTCAGTGAATAATATTTTTTAAACGAATTTTTTTCTTCCCGAGGCCTAAAATGGGCAAAAATCATACGAAATTATAGTCATATTGAGTAACTCGTAAATTTTAAAATAAAGTTGGCTACTAAAATATAATGACATTTCGTATTTTTACTACCTTTCCTCTATAATTTTAACTGATTAGTTCGCGATTTGGTCAACAACAGATTTTTCAAGAAATTTTCAAAGTTGTTGACTCAAAATCGCTTAATCAACCGTCAAAATTTGGCACTTTTTCACGAGCTAAAAAAGCGGATTGGTACATGGCTTTGAACACCAAGGCTTGTTTAGTCTGAAAGAGCATTTTTTTTTCTTCAAATTAGCGAAATAAAATTTTTGGGTAAATGAAATCACGAGCGCTGACAAAGCCAAGCAAATGTAAATATTACACTAAAAACGGGCGAAAAAACGTGACCTCTTGACCGAAGCACAACCAAATGAGAATTACGGTAGACGCCAAACCTTTAATTATTCGGTAACTTCTTGAGACAATACTGGTCCGAAATGTGTACAGATTTTTTAAATAAAGCTGAGTTAAAGTATTAAGTGTCAAAAAGTCCACAAAGCGGTAAAAAATACAACAAAAGTCACGAGTAATCTGTTCCGTTTTCTGAATTTTACGCAGCGATTTATGCGATTTAACGAATGAACAATTTTTAATCCAACGATACCCACCTGAGACTGTGTTAGTTTAAGAGTCCATAAAACTTCTCAGACGATTCCTTGGTAAGACCTCCAGAAGGAAATGAATGAAAAATTTGAACTTATAACTGTAACAATTTCACTTGCCGCAACGGCAAAACGAAAACAACTGTCGAACTGCCACAGGCAAACCAGATTTGAGTGGAGTCATGCAAAGCATGTCACGTCACGTAATTCTGCCCCGCGCGTTTGGGAAGGAGGGAAGAAATTCTTCCACGCTGTGCCCTAAAACATTTATGAAATAAAACTAGCTTTGGACTGTTTCATTTTTGCCCTCGCTTGAGGGCAAAGGCGCCTCTTCCGCCGATATAATCTTGGACTTGATGAGCATCCCCACAAACGAAAAGTGGGAATTTTTTTTTCATCTTTGATCTCAACAACGTTAGCCTCAATTTTCTCATTTTATCTTCCCTTTATTTACAGACTGGTATAAATGGGAAAATATGACTCCTCTGAAAATGCCACCAAGGAGGCTAAATGTTTGGTTGCCTCTTAGGCCAAATTCACTTCAGGGATCCGGAATACTTGTCAGTGGAACTTGTGGAAGGCACACATGTAATAACTGGACCCAAATGTAATAACTCGGGTCTATCCGTAATAACATTTGAACCCAAGTGTAATAAAGGTTTCTTATCTCACGACTGAGATAATATGAGACATGTCCACAACAGCTTAAACATAGTTATCTTAACTTAAAAAGCTGCCATCACGGTTCATGTGACCAAACAGAACTAGAAAAAAAAGGAACGAGAAAAAATACCATAGAATCTAGCAATGGCTCTCAGTTAAAGTTTTGGCAAATTTTTGCTATGAACCGTGTTTTTAAAAAAAAAATTCATCGCTCCAGAGCAAATAAATGTGTCATTCCCTTTCGCTTACACAAAAGTGCCAGGCTAAACAATTTTAAATCCAGTGGACTGATCTGTTATTATTTTTTCCCCTCTGTCTTCTTGTCATTTTCACTATTTCACTCACGGCAGAATTTTATTGATAGGATTTAATGAATGTCAGTACTTTGCAAAAATAAGTTCCCGCAAATAAAAATTACCGCACAAATTTTTCCCGCAAAAACTTACTCCAGAGGAAATACTGTATGCTCTAACTTAAATTCACTACACAAGAATACAGTACCAAGAAATCGTGTTAGCCTGCGAAAACATCCGTTTCTCCTCGCTCTTCGCCGCTGGGAACGTTTCGCGCGGAGGAACGTCGAGAAACGTCCCCAGCGGCGAAGAGCGAGGAGAAACGGATGTTTTCGCAGGCTAAAATCGTGTCTGTTCCATCACAACTGGTCTCTTTTTTTCAGAAAAATACTGACGCACACTTAGTGTTAATAAAAACGACAATATTATCAATGCTGGGTACTGGGTACTTTCTTGATCCCCAGCAAGAAAAACCAGTCTGTCCTAATCGCAAAAATTAGTTCCCACAAAACACAAAAAACCAGCATAAGCCTTGATTGGCTCCGAACTCAGAGTAACATCTTTGCAGGGGGAGATCCAGGAATTTTTCATTGGGGGAAGGGGGGTGGGGGTTTGGAGGAAGGTCCAAATTTTGGTTCAGAAAGGACTGTTGAACTTTTTTGTGGCAAATTACTTTTCCCCAACACCCCCTCCCACTAGTTACTGAGAAGGCAGAGACGACTACGTGCTTCTCAATCTGTGAAAGCCAGTCGCCATTGGCGCGGGAAAAACTGCTTTGCGAGCAGAGGCGAACAGATCATTAGAGGGTACCAAATTACAATCACATTTTTTAATATCCCTGGAATTTAGTTTAGTGGAAAATTACAACACGCGTTTCATTAAAAAATTCAGCCAGTTAAACAGTGACATGCAATCCTATCGTTGTAAGGATTTTAGTCTCAAACAAGTATCGGGTCTGATGGGGGGTCCGGACCCCCCGGACCCTCCCCCTGGATCTGCCACTGCTTTGGTGCCCTTTGATATCCTTTCTACAGCATTCGGTAAAATTTGAACACACCAATTGCTAGCTGTAGATGCACGTTCTGAACTTGAAACACAATCATTATAAATAGAAGATATAATAGAAGAAGTGCACAGCGCCCCTCCAGCAAAAACAGGGGAAAAAGTTATTCTTTTCTTTAACTAGTTGCAAAAGATACATTCCAAAGCTTGTTTTATTTCATAAATGTTTTAACGTACAACATGGAAGAATTTCTTCCCTCCTTCCCAAATGCGCGGGGCAGAGTTACGTGACGTGACATGCTTTGCATGACTCCATTGAAAGCTGGTTTGCCTGTGGCAGTTCGACAGTTGTTTTCGTTTTGCCGTTGCGGCAAGTGAAATTGTTACAGTTATAAGTTCAAATTTTTCATTCATTTCCTTCTGGAGGTCTTACCAAGGAATCGTCTGAGAAGTTTTATGGACTCTTAAACTAACACAGTCTCAGGTGGGTATCGTTGGATTCATAGGCGTACGGGCCGAGGGGGCGAGGGGGGCTGCAGCCCCCCCAAATTTTGGGCAACTCAGATTTTTTGGGCAGCTGGAGAAAATTTGGGCAAAGCCAGTTTTTAAAGACGTCTCCATGTTTTTATTATTATTTTGAAGAGATAAATATTTTCTATTTTAACCTGAAGTCGGCGTAATAATCCAGTTACATTAACACGAGACAGTGTCTTCCTAACACGTGACGAGTTTCTGGTTATAAGGGAAAGGTATCATATGCTGATTTTTTTTTTTATTGTTGGGCACTGTACTGCAATGGGCTATTTCCACTCGTGAATTTATTAGAATAAACTTCCGCCTAACTTTCTAGAACCATCTCCTCTCGTAGAACAGTGTATGGCAGATGGCATCAGTAATGGGTCTTAAAGAGAAGAAGTGGCTGACTAATTCTCAGTTTTAATTGCGAGAAGAATCTTGATTTTTTTTAAAAAGTCTATCGAGCGGTTTAAAAATTATTCAATAATTTGTTAAAGTAGACTGAGATGTTGACAAAACCGCTAACAAGAGCGCCATGATACATCTAATCAAATCCTTCTTTGTAGCAATTGGCCGGAGCTATCTCCATGATCTATCACCCACGTTTTTAAAAAGATTGAAACTACTATGAGGTGAAATTGCATGTCAAAAGCGCATCGTTTTCTACAGACAACGGCCAAACATCAAGATTTTCCTTTTTTTACCGTATTTCCAACGATAAAAACTTTATCCCAAAATATCTCAATAACGCTTTCACAGATTTCGTTTTAACTTCACGAACATCGAGGCGACTATTGGAGGAAAAAGCTCCTGTGATCGATTTTAGAAGAACAGTTACCAGAGAGAAATATTGCTGCAAGTATAATAGGCAATGGCTTCATTTCATTGCTATAACAACTCCGATGTCATTGCAACCCTGATCACAACAAATTTTCATCTTTATCTAATACAACCGTGGTGGCAAATTTTCCAAATGTTTGTTTGTGGCGACGTAGTTTATGCTCAAACTTGGCAGGTATTGAACCTGAAAAACTGTATGGAACCATTTTCATAAGCCAGTACGGCCTATGTTGTTGCATCGACCCTCGTTTCTGTTCGACTGTTTTGTAAAAATTTGGGCAACTTGCAAAAATTTTTTTGGGCAAATGGTTTACCGCCCCCCCTGGCAAAAAATAGCCCGTACGCCTATGGTTGGATTTAAAATTGTTCATTCGTTAAATCGCATAAATCGCTGCGTAAAATTCAGAAAACGGAACAGATTACTCGTGACTTTTGTTGTATTTTTTACCACTTTGTGGACTTTTTGATACTTAATACTTTAACTCAGCTTCATTTAAAAAATCTATACACATTTCGGACCAATATTGTCTCAAGAAATTACCGAATAATTCAAGTTTGGCGCCTATCGTAATTCGAATTTGGTTGTGCTTCGGTCAGAGGTCACGTTTTTTCGCCCGTTTTTAGTGTAATATTTACATTTGCTTGGCTTTGTCAGCGCTCGTGATTTCATTTACCCAAAGATTTTATTTCGCTAATTTGAAGAAAAAAGAATGCTCTTTCAGACTAAACAAGCCTTGGTGTTCAAAACCATGTACCAGTCCACTTTTTTAGCTCGTGAAAAAGTGCTAAATTTTGACGGTTGATTAAGCGATTTTGAGTCAACAACTTTGAAAATTTCTTGAAAAATCTGTTGTTAACGAAATCGCGAACTAATCAGTTAAAATTATAGAGGAAAGATAGTAAAAATACGAAATGTCATTATATTTAGTAGCCAACTTTATTTTAAGATTTACGAGTTACTGAATATGACTCTAATTTCGCATGATTTTTGCCCATTTTAGGCCTCGGGAAGAAAAAAATTCGTTAAGAAATATTATTCACTCTATCGTACTTAAACCAACGATTTTGTAACTAGGGCCCATAGGGCTTTATTCTGGCTGAGTTTGAGGCCAGGTCATTTTTTGACTATTTCCACGTCTAGTTGATATTTACGCGGAGCCGCTCTTAAATTTGAATATATCATCTTACTGAAACTGCAGCCCTTCCATACATATATGCTTTTGACTGGAAAAATATTTTACCTGAGAAAGCAGTTAAGATAATTATATCAATCTCGCCCCATTCGAGTGCTTTTAGGATACATCACCGAAAATACATTGACCGAGAAGGCCTGGGAAAATCCAGCGTAGCTGCAACAGATCGATTCCGAGAAATCTGCTCACGTGGCGTCTACCATTATCCAAGACCATATTCTGGGAAAGATTCATTTCCAAAAGATTGTGGACAGGGAATGGTTTACTTCTCTGTTCCGTGAACCAGCGAAAACGGAGTTAACCAAAAAAGGTATGTCAAACATATTCTAAAGCTGAAAACAGGCAAAATTTAGTCCTGGTTGGTGGAATTCAAAGCCCTGAATCCAAGTGTTTCAGCGCCTCCTGTAACTGATTAATATTCACCGTTTTCCGAGAAACCTGTTCGCGGGGGGACTTTAAGATCCAACGACGCGGAGGACAACGAGAACGTCAGCAAACAAAAAAACAAACAGTAGGTTTAATAAGCAAAACAACAACTTCGCACATCACACTTTTTGTACATTTCTTTCCCGTTTTTGCACGACTACGAAGCGAAAATGCCTAATTTCGCGTTTCATGGAGGACGTAAACAAGCAACGACGAAATTTTACTTCTGTCTCTGAGCTTGAATATGGGCCCTTGAAATTGAGCTTCAGGTGGGTTCGCCTACAGTTGATAAAGTAAGTGGGTAGGAATAATCGCTATAAAGACTGAAAGAACGCAAATTCACTTTTTAAGAGCCAATGTCTGTAATTTTCGAGAATCGGTTGACAGTCGTGAATTTTTGAATTTCTTCATATTTTGCCCAAATAATCTCTATAGTACACTTATTTCAAAAATCACATTAAAATTTGTAACGGCTTTTTATTTTTTCCTGAATCGGGCAAAGTTTGAAAAACGCTAAATCGGCGCTCTTTCGAGTATGAAATTAGCAAAAATTAAGCATTTTCTTGGCGCTCGTACATATAAACGGGATGATATCTCTCAATGAAATCAAGTCACAAAGCAAACACAGACTTGTACTTTATAATTCAGCAATTATCTTCAGATAAGCTGTTTAAATGTGACTGTGTCGGCCGCAAGAAGAAACACGATTTCGGCTCTTTACAAAAATGGCAAATTTGACCTAACTTCACCATCGAAAAAACCCAATTGGTACATAGAATTTCAACATGAAACAAACACTATTTTAAAGTACATTCTTTACCGTTTCTTGTGTTAAAAAATTTTTGGCGGCATTACAAAAGTGCGTCGCTGAGACACCGAAACGTGCAGGGTAGTTTCGCACGTTGGAACGCTGCAACAAACTAGCCGCAAGTGTAAGCACCCCGGGGTAAGCACACAAACGTTTTTGCAAACTTAACTTCTTTTACAAGGGGCACTTTACGGGAAGCTCTCAAAATCTTTTGAAAAACACTTTTCAATTTGATGGTAATAAAAAAGAACTAAGTAGATTAACCCTGCATTTGATTGCCCGCAAGTAGCTGAAAAAGACATCGCTGCTCTGGCTGCTAATTTCGTGTTGAGTGTAAATATTGACCTTGAGTTTCTGCACCTAAAATAAAGCCGCTAGAACACGGCTTGCTAGCTCTAAATGAGATACGAGATCTATAACAAGTTACTTACCAGTCGTTTCAGCTGCAAGTGGCCGCAGTTTACTGAAATCTTCCGTCGTTTAGCCACGGACTAAACCCTGTGTTGCGTGATGAAAGCCCGTGTGTGATTTGAGTCTCGTCACGCAACTGTACAGACAAGGATAAATCATCGCACGAGTGTACAAGAAAAAATAAAATGACAATTAACACTGTTTTTTTAAAATTATTTTTATATTTTATATTCCCCAAAACAGGTCGAACTAAACTTGATTTTAGGATGCACAAGCCGAAACTCAAACAGAGAAAGAAAACAAATAGAGTAAGCCGAGTCTGCAAAACGTTTCACACTAGTTTTCTTTTCATTGCACTGAGCCTTCTGAACCTTTGGTTTTTATTAACTAATCTTAACCCCGCTTGGCGTATAGACTTCTCTATCGATCACCTCAGTATGAATTGAGGCATTTAGGTACACACGTACGCCATATGCAGCATGAAGGTAGAGCAGGGAAATGGAAACGAGTAAAAAACTGGTTTAAGAAAAATTGTCCAATGCTCCGCAAAAGACCATTCCTGAAAAACCACAAATCGACAATGGACAATGGACACATTTAATGAGCGAAATACAAGTATTTAACATGTTTAAATTACAGAAAGTAGTATTGCTTTGCTCCTCTGCAGCAAGGGTATCTACTGGCTAGACCTCAACCTGCTGTTGACGACCTGATCTCCCGCTCCTTAATTAAAGGCCAGTCTACACATTATGGCGTTAGACCAGAATGCACGTACATGCTAGCTCCCGCCTAAAAAAAGGAATAGTCACCTGGCTTTCTCCGCCACCACTCCCTGGCACTTGTTCGCAGGCTAGAAAATAAACCAATTCACTGACAAGTTCTTTTTCATAACGTCAAAATCCGTCGCCTAAATGAAAAAATGCTTTAAAATGTCTCAGCCATTTTACTTATCATCTTTTAACCAAATCAGAAAATAGCCTTTCATATCGATTTAAAATTTCAGATGGAGAATGCCCTTTTCGCTAGGTCTGCACCAGCAGAGACCTGTGTGCTAAAACTCCTTCGTGGTGGTATCCCTCAGGCAAAAACGACTGCCTAGCAGCGAAGGGCGAGGGGAGAAGTCCGTGGCCATTTTCGAAAAGAAAAAGAAGTGTAAAGACTGCACCTTCGTCGCTCAGAAAACGTCTGCGTATATCATTTTCTTCAGGCCGCGCAGAGTCATTAATTAATGTGCCCTTAATTACGGACCCCTTTTAAAGGAGCAGACAGTAGGCGGTTCTGGAACGGTACAACGTGATTTGTGCTCTGCCACCCGAAACCAAACATTTAGCGGTGGTGAGTAAAAACTTCTATTTTCATGCGCCAATTTTGTGGATCAAACAAAGTCTGCTAGCTCTAAGTGGAGTGATAAAGACTTGAATTTTTGTATGTGTACCAACCCACCCATCTCCTCCTCTTGCCCTAGCTAAACTTAAACAAGCTAAGTAGACTTTTCATGACGTTAGCATAGTCACCTGAGACCTCTTGTAAAGTTCACTAAAATAATAGCAAGCACTTTCGTAGCCTGTTCACAGACCCCCTACTTTTTCTTTAGAGATCGTCGATCTATTTTCTCTTTGATCGTCGATTTTCGCGTATGAAAATAAAAACCGCATGGGATTTATTGACTATTAGCGCAAGATCTCTCTCGCGCGCTCGCTTCGCTTGCGCGCTTGTCTATTTTGGAAACGAAAAAGGAGTGTAAAAGCTGCACCTTCGTTGCTCAGAAAACGTCTGCGTAAATCATTTCCTTCAGGCCATACAGAGTCATCAATCAATGTGCCTTTATGGACCCCTCTATGAGCAGCCAGTAGCCTGATCTAGAACGGTACCACGTGATTTGTTGCACCGCCACCCAGAACCAAACATTTAGCGGTGGTGAAGAAAAACTCTTATGTTCATGCGCCAATTTCGTGGATCAAACAAAGGTCACCTAACGTAAATGCAGAAAACCTTACTTCTATCATTAACATACTCACGTGACTAACAAGTCAGGAGCATACCAAGTGACTCACGACATCTTTTCTATGATCGCAATACATTCAGCATTACTGGGGCCACAGGCGCCACAAACCAAGTTTGAATATGAGCGAGATGCTATACGAACATACAACAAAGACTTGTACCGTAAAACACGTATACCAGCAATTTCTTTTCCGGCGCGTTACGCGTCACGCACTTCCGGAATGTTATCTTCCCTCGTGTTGACAGATTGAAAACATACACAAACGTAACTTTGAATCTGCCTTGATGCAGAATTTAGTTGGCGGTACTGTGACCCCGTCTAGCATTTAAGTTCAGGTAAGTAAATAACTTTTCTGATTTTAAGGTTTCAATACGATTAAAACTATAACAAGCGAGTATTTTGACAATATTCCTCTCTACGAACTTTGATTTGAACTGCGTATTCGTGTCTCTTCATTATGGTTTATCGCAAAAATCAGTTGAAAGAAATCATGTTAAACCGAACAGAAACGCCGAAATATAATCTGAAACCGTTACAACTCTGACTAGGGTTTAAATGTCGAAGTAACTTATGTTTGCAAAGGATTAATATTCCAAGCATCGAAACTTGCTTGTTGCACGCGCTTTCCTGGTGTCAAAATACCCTTCAGGTTTTGGTCTCTCGACGGTGCGCATTTGGAATGCCGCCAGAAATATTTTAACAAAAACAACAGCAAAGGATATGCTTTAATACAGTTTATGTTTCATACTGAAATTGCATGTACCAAGTGGGTTTTTACGATGGTGAAGTTAGGTCAAATTTGCCATTTTTGAAAAGTGCTGAAACCGTGTTTCTTCTTGCGGCCGGTACAGTTTCATTTAAACGGTTTATTTAAAGTTAATTGCTGAATTATAAAGTAAAAATGTGTGTCTGTTTTGTGACTTGATTTTATCTAGAGATATTATTCCGTTTTTATGTACGAGCGAGGAGGAAAATGCTCAATTTTCGCAAATTTCATACTCGAAAGAGCGCCGATTTAGAGTTTTTCAAACTTTACCTGATTCCTGAAAAAATAAATAGCTGTTACAAGTTTTAAGGTGATTTTTGAAATTAGTGTGCTATAGAGATTATTTGAGCAAAATATGAAGAAATTCAAAAATTCACGACTGTCAACCGATTCTCGAAAATTACAGACATTGGCTCTTAAGCCACGTTCTTGTCGCCGTCGCGTCGTTGGATCTTAAAGTCCCGTTTAAAATCATCCAACCGAACATGACAAAGTATCGTGTATCGAATGCATGGACGAGTAAAACGAACAAAATATTGGAAAGTTCTTGATTAAGACCTAAAATTTGGAGAAGTTAGGATAGACCCCTCCCGAAATAGCAAGTCCTAGGCAAAAATGATAAGTAAAATGCGTTTGTTATGCGGACGGATCGTTTCGCCGATCATATCCATGTTGTTGCTCAAGCCCTTGATCATACAGCAGAAAGGACTCAGAAAGGGATTTAATGGGCGAGTATAGTGATCGATCTACTGGACAGCTACTGAAACACTTCCTCCTTTCCGAGAAACATGTTACGATACATATGTTCGTGTCGTCTGTTACTTTTTTTAGCTTGTGAATTTATTAAGGAAGTGGCAATTGAAGGAATCAGATTTTAAGATCTATTAAGAAATTTGACAGTGAACGGGATGTTTTTAGGAGCGGATGGTAGGTTTTTATGCGAATAGGTGCAAATGATATGTTTTTTAAAAGGTTTTGGCTATACTTGACAGCAGTGCACTATGAAAAGTAAAAAGGAAAGGAAACTCTGTTCGCACGTGAGGGGTTGGCGTTGTTGTTTGGCCGGCTTCCGTCTTGCGGAAATTGACATCTGCTCGCATGAAAGTTACTACGAGTTCAATGCATGACTACATTTCAAGGACATAGTTCGTATTCTAACAAAAATCGTCGAAATATTTATTCAGAAACTATTTTCACAAGTGGTGGTGAGGTTTCTAGATAATTCCGTAAATTAAAGTGTTATTTCAGTCCTGATTCGCTTGGGTTCTTTTCCAAAAGTAAAGCATCTTGAACACAGTATTTCGTGCGAAAGTTTATATTCAGTGTAACCTAAACCCTTTGCCTTTTACTGTCCTTTTATCCTCATTTTCGAGCTTCTGAATTTCGAGAATTTAGTGAACATAACGACGAGTGTTTATCGAAGCGCTCTACAGAC
Organism: Porites cylindrica; assembly: GCA_964035525.1. Taxonomy (NCBI): domain Eukaryota; kingdom Metazoa; phylum Cnidaria; class Anthozoa; order Scleractinia; family Poritidae; genus Porites; species Porites cylindrica. The sequence continues at coordinate 32,892,935 of OZ037777.1, read as the reverse complement.
AAACTCTGGCTCAGGCGCCTAGGTATTCAAGCCAGACAAAGCAAAGTGAAATGCAAACTATAAGTTAGAAAAATTCAGAGGAAATAACCTTTAAAAAAGAGCCACGAGAATTGCTATCTACTAATTATATCCGATTTTTATTGGTTTGCTTTATTCTGAGTCATTGTGCAATGATTATCTTGTTGGTGTTTTTAATAGCAGCACTTCTTGACTATAGGAAATTTTCTTAATTTTATACACTCCTAGTTAGTTTTCTAGCATTAATTATAATGGTCGGTTACTTAAACCAAGTCTAATTTACACCGCTGTTTAAGACATTTTTGAACCTCCAGATCTCCCCCTCAGTGGGTCAGTTAAACAGGATAAACGGCTTTTCTACTCTATACGCCTTAATGAAACTGTTCAGCAAAATAGCTTTGAGATAAAGCCCTTGCATTTTTGTGCAAACTGAAAATGACTTAATTAGAACGCGGTTTTGTTAAACACTGTTTAAAGTCCGTTTAAATAACCGGCCCGGTGAGTTTCTTTGCAATAAGCGCCCAGCATATTTGATTAAATCTCCAATTTTGTCCTGTAGTTTTCTTCATTCTCGCCATAATTTTCATTTTGGTTTCAAATGCTGAGAAACTGGGATTAGAGTCCCCACCTGCTAGAAAATATAAAGATTTGAAAAAATATCGTCCTTAATTCTCTTTCCTTCCTTCTCAGTCTTTGTCCCTGCCTGCCTCCTACTTTTCTTTCTTCTTTGCCTCCTTGTTTCCATCCCACTTCCCGCTCCCCTCCTACTCCCTATCTTTCTTATTTCCTTCCTGCTCGTTCCCTGCTCTGAGGGCCTCAATGGGGTGGTGGCATTTACGGTTATCGGCTAAAATCTTGGCTCTTTTACGGCTATCGGCTAATGTTTTTCAGTTACGGTTAACAAAAAAGTTAAAAATTAACTTCTTTTGTTTCAAAAAGTTAAATATTAATTAACCTGTATTTTTTGTATCTTTAAAGCAAAGTAAAGGTCTTAGGATCATCTCGGGATATGAAATAAGCTTTTCTTTTGAAAAATTTCAACATTTGATAAATCATACTTTTTATAAAGTATTCCACTTCTATTATTATTTTACACATAAAAATGTCAATGGTCAATTTAAAAATAATCTTTGTCAAAAAGCAAAGCACACACGCGAACGCCTAACTCAAGGCCGGGGCGCGACATTCATTAGAACAGAAATGGCCGTTTTCAGACTAAAGATGGATTATTCGTGTGAGACGGGTTATCCGTTTGATGATTCGCGTCAGATAGGTAATACGTCTTAATTTGAAAATGGAATAGTTTTAATTTTGCATGAACAATCCGCCTGACTTTATCCTTCAACTTCGACGGACAGTTTGAAGACGGGATTATCCGTTGCAGATAGCCTGTGTACAACCGCCCCTTCCCCTCAGAAAAAAAATCGGAGAGGGGGTGTCTGTCGGGAAGGGGGAGACTGTACACAGGCTAGTTTCAGACGGATAATCCGTTTCTAGCTCTAGTGTGAAAACGGCCAATAACAAAATTCCCGTGTCCAGTATTTTTAATGGTAGCGAAGGACTGTACGGAACCACTGTCAGACGTTTTGCCTTGTCCGTAGGCCTTATTATTTCGCGCGGCTAATGCGTTTCGGGTCACGTGGTCCGAGCGAGTTCGCCACCGAAATGCCTTGAAGAAGCCACACTTTCGCTATAGAAAAAAAAATAAGTTCCCCGAGAGAGCGGCCGAAATGGAAATGGGTCTTGGTCTTCACCAAAAAGGCGCTTTACCTAACGTGCGTACGGAGCCAAACTAGCCGCGAAATAAAAAACGCAACCATAAGTGAGTTTAGTACCTCCCTTAAAAGTAGCAAATCTAGGGAACAATTTCTTTTACGGTTAACTTTTTTTTACCCTATTTACGGCTGACGGTTAAAATTTTTCAATTTTTACGGCTATCGACTAAATTTTTGGCAGTTTTACGCCTATCGGTTAACCCCATTAAGACCTTCTTCTCTGGCTGCCTCTCATTTTATCGTTCCCACCTTCCTGGTTCCTCCCACCCTCCCCCCCCTTTCTCCTTCCTTTATTCCATCCTTTCCTCCTTCCTTTTAAACGTCCTTCCATTGCTTCCTCCCTTCCCTTTTTTTATCTTTCTTGTCTTGGCATCGTTCACTTGTAACTAATTGCTTTTTTTTTGCAGACCAGGGATATCGATATGTTCATGTGACGTGGGCATGATGAGTGAACAGAGTAAGTAAGATTGCTTCTACAAGATAAGTTGTCTTATGTTTTGACTCTGATATAACTTGAAAGGCCGCCACTGATTCTCGAACGTTTTTTTGCTTGTTTGGTGGTTGTAGAGGATGATGATGATTTTAACGTGATTCAGCCAACCCTCCTGCAACAGTTAAAAACCATACTAGATCAATATCCTGATGATGGGCAGATACTGAAGGTAATCTTTATGTAGTTAAAAGTCTTGAAACAGATCTGTCTAAACAAATCTATTCCTTTTGCCACGTATTTGTCTACTCAGTCGTTCTGATCTCATGCCATGCGCACATTTCAGTTTTTTGTCACTCCAAGTTTTTAAGGAGGGAGGGAAATCCGGTACCCACCCCCCCCCTCCCACCCCATTTATGTTTGCCATTCAGGCCACGCAAGCACACAGCCGGAAAATATGAACTCCAATCCGGTAGTTTTGCTTTCTTAGTTAAGTAGTTTTTAGCATCATCCCATTTGACACTGTTTAGGGCCTGCTTATAGTTGTCCGTATTTGTTTTTGTTTTGTTTTTGTTTTTTTTTGGAAGGAACTTATCCAAAATGCAGAGGATGCGGGTGCAAGTCGAGTGAAATTTCTGCATGACAAACACAGTTATGGAAAGGAAAAGCTGCACAGCCAAAAACTTGCCACTTTTCAGGTGAGTTTTGTCAAAGAGGTAGCTAAGAATGAACAATGCAGGGTTTCCAATTCTCTGTATAGAGATAAGCGTTTTGGGTATTTTTATTATTATTTTTTTTATTTTCAATTACAAAGTACTTACTTACAATACTTACTTACAAACAATGTATGGTACTTACGCTACTAACAAAACTATACTCTACTTACAAAACAATACTTATTTACAATGTGAGATACTTACGCTACTAACAATACTACATACTCTACTTACAATACAAAGCTTGCAATACTTACTTACAATGAGATACTTACACCACTAACAGTGCTATACTCCACGCTTTACATATATACAAAAAAACACAGCTACTTGCACTACTTACATTACGGATTACAGACGCTACAAAAACCAGAAAATAAAGAGGGCGGGGAAGTATGGTAAATTTTAGTTAACTGTAGCTCCAACTCAAAGGAGAAAAAAGAGATTTATCATCTTGGGTATTTACATTTCTTTGAGAAAGGCTCGTCTCGAACCAAGTCGATCAAGAGATATTCACAAGCAGGAGAAAGTTTAAAAGTTGCAAAACACATTAAACCTTTCCACGGTTTTTACAAGTTTTTATACATACTAGTTAGCGAATGCCCACTGACACTTCTGAAAAGAGCCCCTCAAAATAAGGAAACTTGCCAATTTTGAAGCAGCTACGTTAAAAGCGAGCGAAGGTATTGCTCCAAAAAGTCACGAAATGTTACAGACGTTTGTATCATCATCCATCCTTCTACCCATCCATCCATCCATCCGATGGGCAATACAAAAAAAGGCAAAATAAAACAGTATAGAAATGTAGGCGCATTCTTAGCCAGACAAATCAAGATGTTAATCAAGAGTTACGCGCAAATACTTTTATAGAAACTTTAGAGTGTCGTTACTAGACTGGGTACTGGTCAGCCCAGAGTTCTATTCTCGAAATGGACAATGTTCAGGGTCTTAAAATTACTGCAGGGTCTTAAGTGCTGACATCTGAAAATTTTTTGCCTTTCTTTTCTTCTGGGATGACGACGAAAAAACGAAAGGATCCGTCTCACAACACAGCTCAACGCGTTCACTCTGTCTGAGTCCAACCCTAGCTCTAAAGACCTCCGACCCGACAGTGTTCGTTAAGGGGTTGGGTGCGGAAGCACCTCGTGTGGGCAGTTAACGTTAACGCCTATCCCGACTAACACCGCGGCAAAACGTTTACGCATGCGCCAGGTTGAGCATTTCCGGTCTCTTTTTCAGTCACACTTTCCAGTCAGATCAAAGTCTCCTGCGCGCGCTCGGCTTCACTCTGTGTGCAGCTTGTGGTTCAGTTGTTCTGCTTCATGCTGCTCGTGTTTTTAACTATTTTGTAGTTATCAGGGTTTTCAAATTGAAAAAAAGTAGCAGGAGGAAATTGCAAAGTAGCCGGAGCACTATCGACAGCCTTGTGGAGTGGGGGGAGCAACCCCGCCCCTTCTGCAGAGAGGAATGGGGAGCTTCCCTTGGAAAATTTAAAAACCAGGGTTCCTTGATTAATGAACTTTATTTCCTTGTATGTTTTGCACCTGTAACTGATTTTGTTGAGCGCCACTGTACACTTATTAACAAGGGTTAGTGTTCAAACTTTGTAAAATTAGTTGCTTTCAAAGTAATAAAGTTTTGCAAAAATGGCCAGGAATGCTTCTACATTTTGCATGAGTACAGTACTTATTACATTATTTGACTTCTTGTATCTCCAATTGAACAACAACCAGCTTTATTACAAAAAAAGTTAAAATTTTACAATACAATATATTAATACAAAAAAAGGTAACGTTTACTCATTTAGAGAGAACATTTATGTAGTTTTGACCCCCAAAATGCATTTTCCTGCAGTTCCAGCTCAAGATCGTTTTTGTTTTCTTCATGAAAGAGAGCTGCAAATGAATCTACGGAATAACGAAATATTGCCATAAAGTGGCTTCCGTTGCTATATTTCCTTTTACATACATGACGTATTATCACAACAAAGTCAGCGGTCTCGTTTCGTTTCTACTTCGATTCGCTGCAATTCGCAGTGACCTCTCACGCGAAAACGTACACTAACGGTTTCCCGTTAAACGGCTGAAGCCGTTGGGTACCCGTTGGGTACCCGTTGAAAACGTTTACTAAAGCGTTGGAGGCGTTGAGAAAACCGTTGGGATTTTTCCTTTACCCGTTGAAGGCGTTGAGAAAAGCCGTTGAAAACTTTGTTCCAAAGCGTTGGAAGCGTTAGAAAAAGCCGTTGGGTTTTTTTCACTTACCCGTTGAAGGCCTTGAGAAAAGCCGTTGGAAAAAATGTGTTCTAAACCGTTGGAAGCGTTGGGAAAAGCCGTTCTAGCACCAAGCAGCGCTCACAAAAACCGTTTCTCAAAACCTGTCAATTATACAGTGCTATGATTATGCTAGCTGAGTGAAACGTAGAAAATATACAGCACAGCTAACTCCGCTCACCGCTTCGGGTCTTTGAATGGCTACTAATTATTGTTAATCAGGGGAGGTGAATATAAATAACATCATGTCTATTTTGCGATTCTGGGCTTATCTGGCCGGCCATCAGCGGAAACAAACACGTCTGACCGTAACATGACCAATCTTTGGCTCTGAAATTACGATCGCAATCCTTGAAAACTTTCGGGAATCGATACCTTTTATTCTACTAGGAAATATAGTAGAAATTTAAAGTTTGAGTTAATCTCTCGTAAAATTGGACTTGTTTTTTTACGCGATGGAACTTGATACACGTGAACTTTTTCGTTGCCTAGCACGTGAGTGCAACTACCGTGATGAAAAATTGTGCGATGTTTCAAAAGCGGATTGCATTGCACGAGACTATATATTGCTCTCAAAGCTCAGAAGCTCTTGGAGGTTTCTGAAGTTTTCTGAAGCTTTACTTGTATATTCAAATCGAAACTTTTATGTACGCAATCACGTCTCACAAAAAGCGAAGGGCGAAAAATCAAACTGAGATGCTATCGCGAATCGCGAAACAGCAATTCAGGTACAAGCAATGTTTTCAGCGAAACAACACCCTGACTGCAGACACCGATGACCAGAAATTCAACTGCGATAATGCCGATGGACATTCACAAACAGGCAATCGAAAAAAAATTAATGTCGGGAAGTTGAATTCGAAAGACAAACCGTGAGAACAAAGGCTACGAGAAGCGCCTTGAGACTTTGTTTTAATACACACTGTCGATCGAACATTAATTTACTTCATTTTATTGTGGATTTGACATATATAAAGTCATGGATTTTATTCAAGTTCCGCTAGTGAACTAACGACTTCTGCTATTTCAATGATGCAAAATACCGTTCGAACATTTCTGTTAACGTTTCGACGCAAAGCATCATCCGAGCCGTGCGAATCAATGCACGGTGGAGAAAAACGGTGAGCGAAGTTAGCTTTACTTTTGCAGACTGGATAAACAACTGAATACAGTGCTGACAATTGAAAGAGCGTGATATAAACCAATAAAAATTTATGGTGAATTGTGAATGAAACTTCCCTTCGATAAAGTAGGCAAGTAAGCGGAGAAATTGACACGCTGCGACGATTGATTATAAAATAATATAGATGAGGAGTGATCATGAAGTTCGATTTTGTTTGGACTCAAGGCGTTGGAATTGTCTAGCTGAGCTGTAGATGTTTTGAGCTCTCGCTCCTCGGCCACTCGTGTCGTTTTGTTCTGATTTCAGATCGGCTTTTCTCATGTCAACGCCAAACATCGTTGAATACTGATTTGCACAGTATGCAAATAACAGCCGTGAAATTGACACGGTGCGATGATCGAGAGGTGAAGTTCGAATTTTGTTTCGACCTGGGACGATTGAATTTTGTAGCAGTGCTGTAGACGTTTGAGCTCTTAGCCACTGAAGATTTTGTCATTACCACGCCTCCGCTGGTTGCCCAAATTAAAGCCGTTCAGCTCCTAGTTCGGGAAGTGTTGAAAATAATTGTACAAGAGCATTGTAAAGCGTTGAAAGTGTTGAAAAGCGTTGGAAATCAGAACCGTTAAAATCCTTTAACCGTTGAAAAAAATAAAGCCGTTAGCCAACCCGTTGAAAGCGTTATGAAAAGGCGTTGGAAAAATCATCACAAACCGTTTGGAAAAAGTTACAAGCCGTTGAAAGTTTTTGCGCACCCGTTGAAAGCGTTGAGAAAGCCTTAAAGCCGTTGGAGAAACCGTTAGCTACCCGTTGGTTAGCCGTTGGTTTTTGCCCGTTTAACACAAAACCGTTAGTGTACGTTTTCGCGTGAGAGGTCACATTTATTATTTAATTTAGTCTGTTTTTCTCAACACTTGCGCTGTTGAAGGCTTTTTTTGTTAAAACTTCCTTCAGTCTTTTCTTGAAAATACATTTGGTGCAGTCAAGACCATAATGAGTAACATTTCACGAGAAAGACTGCCTTCGCATTCACCTCGTGGATGCCGCTACAGCTACGGATACTGGTCATTTCAGCCTCAGCATATTGTTTTATCGTCACTTTCAGAACTGGAACAACACGTAATATTTGTTAACTCTTATTCCTAAAATTATTGTTACCTGTTTCATGTAATTATAGCCACACTGTTTATTAATTATTTTCGCTTTGTAGTTTTATTTACCAGTGAGTTTTACCGTTTTTTGAAACGAAACTCTTCTGAGTTGATTGCCATGAAACATAAGCTTAACTACACTGTTGAGGTTGACAGCAAGTTGACAACTCTATTTATTTTTTCCCATTCTCAGAATCCGATAGAGAAAGCTGGTTCGATGGCTTTTAGAAGTCGAAATTTTCATGCCTTGTATTTATAATTTAGCAGCTGAAAGTTTCGTGTTTGTATGAGATGCAGCCGAGCCGCACAGTCTGAAATTATTGAAGTCTTCACTGACCAAAGAACAACCAAAGAATAACCATGGAAAAGAATTAAATAGGCATTTTCTTGAATGAAAGTCATTTATAGGCATGTTTAGTTTCCCAGCACTGAAAGCTCTGGGTGTTCGTGACTGCAGTTATCAAAGTCGAGGTTGTTATAAAATCCCGCACATCTTTTGTCTTGAGTTGTTGTTTTCTCTGATAATAAAAAAATTGTTGAACGGACTAAAATTATATTTCCTGGTTCTAGTGTTAATGATAATGACGACGGCTTTTTTTGGTTTCTTTCATAAGTATTGCCATTCTTTTCTTAGTTAACGCCTTCTCCCAAATAAACTTATGCCAAACCAGTAGCATGCAAGAAAGCCAGTAAAAACAACTTCGTCTTGCCGAGCGCTCGCGACCTGCAAACTTCAAACATCATTTTCACCGTTGGTGCAAACAGATAACCATGTGGTGCAAAAGTTTGACACTAGAAAAATATATAAGCTTTCGAATGAAGTGATTTTTTTCGCCCCCTTTTTTCTCTGTTTCTCCCTTTTTGCTTTCAAACTTGGTGCGACGGGAATGTTATGCTTACTCAATTGGTTTATATACTAGACCGGAAATAAAAAGCTGACCGGATGTTAAATTTTGTGCTCATGCGCAGTGCGTTTTGCCGCGGTGTTATCCCGACTGGGCAGGTCTGTGTCCAGTTAAGGTACCTTTGTAGAAATCTTGTTAGTATCTTTCGTTCAAACTTGTAATTGCTTCATAACAGGGTCCAGCGCTTTATGCGTACAATAACGCCGAGTTTACCAAAGGCGACTGGAGGGGCATAAGGATGCTCTGTGACAGTAGCAAAGTGAAAGATCCCATGAAAGTTGGTCGGTTTGGCCTTGGTTTCAAGTCAGTATTTCACATGACAGGTAGTTATATCGCATATATGGGTCATACAATTAGCACCATTTATATCTGTGATCGTCTGTATCAAATGTTATATTCAGCGTTTGTTTATTCAGCTTGTTATTTTTAGAACTATTGGCCATGCAAAGAATTAGAAATATGATTTATTTTTTTATTACCCGAAAACAGGTTAATTTTGATAATCGCCCACAACAAGAATAGAAACATAATAAAAATCCAAAACTGCTGCAACATTTCAACGACTTAAGGCAAACTAATTGGCTATCAGTTACAAAGGATACCTTAACTCATTATATGTGATTATATGACCTTGCATGGCTGTTTCCGGACGCGTGAAAGATTAAGTAAATCCTGTGTTGTTATTTTCATCGAGCCTCTTGTGCCCGTTAGGGATTTTCCCTCCCAAAAATAGTTCTCTTGAGAAGATAATAAATCCATCACTCCATCACTCGCCAGAAATGTTCGGTCAAGATGGCTTGACTTAGCCTCGTGCTTATTTCTTGCCTTTTTATTGGCCTTAACTTCACGAAAAGTTATCTGCCAATATTCAGCAGCCATGTTGACGTCACGTTTGGTCATCAATAGCGCATATATCTGAAGCATGTTTCCTTGGCTTGTAGATTTACCGAGTATCCTCAGCAACACACGGATAGGTTTCATTGATCCGCTGGAGCACTTGAGTGATCACGAATATCGAATAACTGGGTTCAGCTGGCTTTTGAAGGAGCAGGAAAAGATTGAACATATACAAGATCAGTTTCGTCCTTACAAAGAAATATTTGATTGTAACGATGAAGTCTTCTCTGATGGAAAGTACGGTGGGACATTGTTCCGTTTCCCTTTACGACAAACTCCATCCAAATTATCAGAGACATTGTACTCGGAGGAAAAAATGGAGAGGTTGTTTGACAGTTTCTTTGCCGATGCTCACCTTGTGCTTTTGTTTCTTCGAAATCTGGAATCCATTGAGCTTTACACACGAGAGATTTCAGAATTCATGCCAAAAAGAATCTTTCAAGCGAAAATCACTGAAGATAGCCTTGAGTTAGTTAGGAAGAAGAGGAAGGAGTTCTTTGACAAAATCGAACTAGGTAAACACATGCTTGAGCCTGTCACAGTGACGTATCCAGTTACAATTGAGAAGGTGGTTATGGGCATTGAAAACAACATTCAACAGTTTTCCTTCCTTGTCACAAGCTACTGCTGCGGTAGCGACGTCTCATCCGAATTTGAGAGGCTCCTGATAGATGAAGAACTTAGCTATTTACCCTCCGTTGGCGTCGCTATGGGGGTTCCCTCGACAGAAAACCTGCCAACGCCTGATGTTGCTGGTCACGTGTTTTGCGCTTTGCCCTTGCCTGTGCAAAAGAAGAGTATGACAGGTTTGCCTGTTCATGTAAATGGATTTTTCGCCCTCACTCAGAACAGACGCCACATCAAAACCCCAAACAAAGATCAAGATGACCGAAGCAAACTTACCGACAAGTCCTTATTGTAGAATTGTTGTTTGATGGAAGAGGCTCTTCCAAAAGCCTATGTCACGATGATTAAGGAAGCCATAATCAACTTCAACATGAATCCAGATGCAGTGTACAAGTAAGGTTATTTTTTTACACTTTCAGTATAAAGTTTCGTTCCAAACGCACCATCTCACGAAAGACTTTGTTATCGTTTTTATCACATTCTTATCTTTTTTTCACATTACCAGTCACCGTGTTTATTGGCGTGGCCTGTGTATTGGTTAACGGTGGGACCTCATTTATTTCGGAGTTATTGTTATAGGAATTCTTTAACTTGCTCTTTTTTGCCTGGTATGCGAATATAGGTAGCACAGTTAGTTTCTAATAAACCAAATAACACAAAAATTTTGTTTTATTAGGCTAGTTGAGAAAGTTAATGGCTGGCTTTTCCAGCGCTGGCACTTCGTCAGAGTCAAATTAAGGGATTGAGGTCTATATATCGAATGGTAAAGCTACTCTCTCAACTGGAAAGCGATTAAAAAAAAACGGTGATTTGAATTTAAGGCGTTTTGATTGATTAAACGTAGACGTCAGAAAGAAATCTCGTCACCGCTTAAAACAGTGGTCGTAAAGGTTTTACCCTCTTACAAACGATACTTTTATATCATTTGTCTTTTAGAGCACGGCCAGATAAGGAAGTTATTGATCCGGCTTGGGAAAGGCTTCAGAAACCATTTTTACAGTTGTTGCGTGGTGAAAGCTTCGTATACTCTCCAGTCAGTGGAGGTCAGTGGCTTAAGGCGGAGGAGGCCATTTTTGACACCCTCGACAAAAATGACAGCGAACTTAAGCAGCTGCTCGTTACAGTTTTGCTTCAAGCCAATCAAAATGTCGCGTGCCTGCCCGATAATGTACTGGAGACTGTGACTGTCACGCAGGAGATCACTCCCTCGCTGGTGCAAAATGTGCTGAAAGAATTCCCAACTTGCTATAGGAGCCTTGATCGAATGCAAAAGTTGTTACTCTTGAAATTTGTGCTGAATGGCCAATTTGAAGAACTCCTTGGTTTGGAGTTACTGCCTAATGCCAAAAGAGGTTTTTCGTCATTTTCAAAGAAGGGAGAAGCTATTTTCATTTGCTCACGTAAGCCTCCTCAGGAAATTAACCTTCTACCAGGCCTAGAACATCGATTTTTAGACCACGACATTGATGAGCACCTCTTTAAAAGCCTAGAAGCAGTTGAAAAGCAAGGTATGTTTATAACTAAGTTGCCATATATTAGCGTAGGCAATTGAGAGGATTAATGTCTGTAGAAAGCTAATACAAATTGGGAATAAGGTGCTCCAAGGATATGAATAAATATTACACCCCAGTACATAAAATTTTCAATTTTTCACTTCATTTTACACTAAAACTAACCTTTCATCGTGGTTATTGGAGAAAAATTTGCAAACACTAAGCCAAATAAATCGAAGTTATAAGGCTTTTAACTTACTTTAAGTTTTGATTTCTTCTCTATTGTAAGTTAAAAATGGAAACTGTTGTTATTTTGGGCTCTAAATTCCAAAATAATTTTACTTGAGCGCGAAGTTCATTATTTTGAGAATGATGAGAAGATGCCTACATTAACGTATTATTTTGTACATCATTGCCCGAGCAATCACAAAAACAAGTGCGCACGTCTCACACATGTGACCTCATTGGAAACTAGATCTAGTTTGAGAGATCTAAATTTCGAAAACTAATAATAAACAAAAGCAGAGAGCCCTTTTATCAAGGCCAAACAAGATTGTTTTAGATTTTAAGCTGTTTCCTTGGCGTACAGCCTCCATTGGGAGAAGTTCCAAATACAAGGAAAGATTCCTGTATTGAGGGTTAGACCCCTTATTTACACTATATGTTAACAGCAAAATGTGAGTCGGTCGTGTTTAATTCTTATGTAGGGTGTACGCAGTTGCAACGTTTTTGTAAAGATCATATTCCGGCCCTACTGCGTGAGACCCTGCCATCTAAGTGGGTAAATAGCAACGTTGTCGAATGGTACCCAGATGATGAGAACTACAATCATCCCACGGAAAACTGGTTCAAGAGCGTGTGGGACTACCTACGAGAATATTTTGAAAGGGATCTCCACAAACTTACAAACCTTCCTTTAATTCCGCTTGACCTCTCCAAACGCCCTATAAAATTAACAAAGATGGCAACCCCGTCTAAAGTTGTTACCAGTAAGCTAAGTGAAAGTGAAGATCTCCTGGACAGTTCCTTGTGTGATGTACTGAAAGCTTTGGGTGTGATGGTCATGAATGAATCCCCGCATTTTCTAAAAAGCCATCCCGGAATAGAGAAATTTGTCCACCCACCATCTGTCAAAGGTGTTTTGCAAGCTATGTTGTCTTCTTCCAGCGTAATGGAGATAGGCATGCACTCCGCTATTCTAAGTAAGGTTCAAGATGATGGCAGACGTTCCCTAAGAAAACTGATCGCTAAAGTGTCTTCCCTTTCCTCAAAGGAAAAGAAATATCTTTCCTGTCTTCCAGTTTTCGAGACACTATCTCAAGAGTTCGTGTCGAAAAAGCAGGTTCTAAGTGCAGCACCAAGAGAACCTCTTCCAGTGACACCTCGCGGTGACTTTATTGACGTTAAAGAAGACGACTCTGTTGCTGTGGTCCGCTTGCTAGGCGTCCGAATACCGACACTAATCGAATTTTTATGTAATAGAATACTTCCAGATGTCAACAGAGGACACTATTCAGCGGAAGAGATTGATAAGCTAATGTTCTCTGTGTTGGGCCATATTGACACGGACACCAGATTAGAAGAGGAGATGAAAGCTTTAAAATTTGTCCCAACCAACAGTGGACGTCGGTTTCAGGCTAGAGAACTCTTCCATCCAAGAAAGGACCAATTGATGGACATTTTTGCGGACGAAGATGTTTTTCCCGTGTTGCAGTATGCTAATCCTGAAGTGCTCAGACATCTGGAGAAACTTGGCCTGAAGGGTGAGGAAGATATCACAGCTCAAGACCTCTACAGAAGTGCTATGAACATCGCTGACACAACACCACTGGAAAAGGCGGAGAAAAAGTCGACAGCAATTCTGAGTTATTTGCACATGAATCCGAATAAACTTCAGGACGACGTTTTTGGAATGTCTTTGGGATTACAGCTTCAAGATGCTCCGTGGATATCACCAGTGCGAGTAAAGCCCCATGATTTTCCCAGTAGCCTTCCTTTCTACGGAAAAAATGAAACAAAACCTTATTTCTTCAAGCCTACGGAGGTAGAGACAGAAGATAGGGCGTCCATAATTGGAGCGATAAGGCCTATTGTTCCAGTTCATTCATCAAGTGATTTAGCGAAACATTTTGGTTGGGACAAGAGTCCTTGTGCACTGGACGTTGTGAAGCATTTTGAAATTGTGGTCGATAGTTACTGCAAGGATGATAAGCCACATTACATGTTAATGGTGGAAGAAATCTACTCTTTCTTACTTGGGACAGATGACACTGGCGTGGAACAAGCCTTGGAGAGAATTAAAAGCTCGAAATGGATTTGGAATGGAGACGGCTTTTCCTTTCCCAATGCTGTACTGGCGGGAAAGCCTTCTATTGACCTCTCGCCTTACATTGCATCCCTTCCTACAGAGATGAATGGCTACTCTGAATTGTTTTCCAAGTGTGGCATGCAAGAGCAGTGTGATGTTTCATGCTTGCTGTTTGTCCTTCAGTTAATTAAACAGAAGTATGATGATTGTGAAGAGCAACAGTTTGATTCTGAAGACGTGGAAAGAGATCTACAGTTGTCTATCAACATTTTGAATAAGGTGGAATCTGAAGTCGGTGGCGCGTTATCTCCAGAACTTCTCCAGGAGGTTTTGCTTCCAACTTTCGTAAAAAACGATGCTTATGTGAAGCTAGCCCAAGTGGAAGATTGCGTTTATTTAAAGCACGGGTCCCGATCATTGAATGATGATGATGATGAAAGCATGGATCATTTACTATTACACAGAAAAGTCCCTTATAGCACTGCAGAATATTTCAACGTTCGAACTTTACAGAACAGCATGCTAGATCCTGATGAGCTTGGATTTGGGGAAGAGTGTGGACAGGAGGAAAAACTTACTAGTCGACTCAGCACGCTACTGGAGGACTACACCGATGGATTTGCAGTACCGAAAGAACTTATTCAAAATGCAGACGATGCGGGTGCAACCGAAGTTAGTTTCCTGTACGATGAAAGAACCAACGAGGATGCAATGGACCTTTTGTTTGACGAAGGAATGAAAGACTGCCAAGGTCCTGCTTTGTGGGTGTACAATGATGCTGTCTTTCAGAACGAAGATTTTGAAAATCTGACTAAGTTAAATGGATGGACAAAAGAAGAAGACACACAAAAGATTGGAAAATTTGGACTTGGTTTCAATGCAGTTTACAATCTGACAGACGTTCCTATGTTAGTGAGCCGAAACTACTTTGTTATCTTTGATCCTAACACTTTTCATCTCGGAAGAGCCATTAGAAACAAAAACAAACCCGGCATAAAGATTGACACCAACAAAAACGTCAGGAAGCTGCGGAGTTTTCGCCATCAGTTTAAGCCGTTTAATGGTATCTTTGGCTGTGATCTCTGTCTGGAAAAAGAAGACAACTCATTCCACGGAACACTGTTTCGCTTTCCTTTACGAACCAAAACTCAGGCCATAAAGAGCGAAATAAAACAACTTGTTTATGACTGCAAGCAAATGAAAGAACTTTTACAGCTTTTTATCAAAGGGGCTGGATCATTACTTCTCTTTGCGCAGAATATCCGTCGAGTCAGAATTTTTCACCTGTCTAAAGAGGCGACAGATGCGACACATCCTAAACTAATGTTTGAAGTAACAAAGTCGTTAATGCAAGAAGGGATCATACGAAAATTGTCTATGGTAGTGGACCTCCCTTCTACTGCCAGCAGTCTCAGCAAAGAAGATAAACTCTGTCTGGAGCAATGTAACTTTCTTAAGGCATCAACAAAGACTGCTAGATTTGTCGAAGAAACAGAAAATCCCAGCGCCGTTTTGCTGAGATCAGGGCTAATCCTTGACATTCAAAGCATCGTGACGGAGGATGGACACCTTTTCTTTCAAGACACTACTACTCTACCAACAGGTGTCGAGACTTGGCTTGTCGCCTCTTCCATGGGCAATGGCGAAGCACTGAAGTTTTCCCGGAGTGAAAAAAGTCTCATTCCTTCAGCAGGAGTTGCTGTTCAACTGTCGCTTGACAATGGCTCTGTTTCAGGACCTCTATATCCCATAGATTTCAAAGGAACCTTGTTCTGTTATCTTCCACTTCCAATTTACAGTGGTCTTCCTTTACACGTTAATGGCGCTTTTGCAGTGGCCTCAAACAGACGTACTTTGAAACAGAAAACAAATGACGACAAATCCTGTGTCGGAGCAGACTGGAACAATATTCTATTCCAAGATTCAGTCTGCGCAGCGTACCTAGATCTTCTTGAAGACGTTAAGTCATCTAGTGCTCAAATTTCTGGGAGCAAATACATGTTTCATTGGCTGTGGCCCTTGTCTTGTAAAATGGAAAAGGCCTGTGAACCGCTGGCGAGATCACTTTACGTCCACCTTGCTTCTGGTAAAAGTTCCCTTTTCTCAGATGGAGAAAAATGGGTCAGCATCCACGAGGTTGTCTTTCTCGATCCACATTTTCGCCAAGATTCTGAAATCGGTGACGTTTCATTCAAAGTATTTCAGATGTTGGTTTCTAGAGATGTAGCTGTGATCGATCTTCCTTATGATGTGTACAAATCGTTTGCAAACTATGGGTACGAAGAACTGATCCATTCCAAAAGATATGACGTGAACAGGTTCTTTGTCGAGCTATTTTTCCCCAACATTGGTTCTGTCCCGACTCAATTGAGAGACAGGCTGGTCATGTACGCACTGGATGAGAAAAATGAGAGGCTTGACGAGATGATTAAGGGCCATAAATGCATTCCAACAACACCGCATGGTGCAACTCTCAAGTGTCCTAGCCAGCTTATAAGTCCAAGCGGAACTAGTGCTTTGTTGTTTTCTCCGTTAGATGAAAGGTTTCCACACGGCAGTGGACAAACATTCCTTCATCCCTCACGACTTTTTAAACTCCAGCAGCTTGGAATGTTAACCGACGACCTCCCCTGGACAGAGGTTGCAGAGAGAGCAGAAAGCATCAGTATCTTAAATCAAATGTCTACGGACGCAGCTTCTAAAAGAGCCAAGAACCTGATCGCCTTCTTAGAAAATAAGCTGATTCGTGACGGCATACCCTCTTCGCTGAGTGAGGATCATTCCAGAATTTTAAAAGCAAAATTTCTGCCAGTTCTCAAGAAACCAAAGTCATTTCCTCTTATTTGGAAGGGGAGTAAAAGTGATGGTGGAAAAAATCAAGTGTTTGTATCGTCGTTGGAGGGATTTTTATCCGAGCACACGTATTTAGTATGCTGCAGCCAGCCAATTATAGAAGAGCCTATCGCAGAAAAAGCCAAAAAGTTTCTGAGATTAGACGGAAAACGACCTACAGTGATGCAGGTAATTGAACAAATTAACGAGGCAATTTCTACAGGCGCAGGAGCCGGTGATGCCGAAACTGAGGAAATAAGAAAAGTTTGCATCCAGTCATACGGATTCCTTCAGGAAGCTCTTGATAGTCATGAAACGCAAATATCAGATTTTCTTCAACGTTCACAATTCATTCTCGTGGAAGATAGATTTGTGCCTTCAAATCAAGTTGCTTTAAAGTTAGCCGTTGATTGTCCTCCATATTTGTACAAGCTTCCAAATGATTTAGCCAGGCGATACTTAACGTTAATGAAGGTGGCTGGCGTGAGAGAGGTTTTCCAGGTGGAAGATCTTATTTCAGCTTTGAAGCGCATCAAGCAAGATTTTCAAGACGAAAACCTAGACGATAAGACACTTCGTGTTGCAATAAACCTAGCGGCTCAATTGAAACAATCACTGGAGAAGTCCGAAGTGCCGATTACAGCTGATATTAAAAGGACATCAGTTCACCTTCCAAATTCGAGGGGAGTAATGCAACTCGTAAGTGAACTTTGTATTAACGACTGTCCTTGGATTTCAAACAACGAAGGCGTCCAGTATGTCCATCCTGGAATCCCCGTATTAGACTGTTACCACTTAGGAGTTAAAACGCGTCGAGCAGAAGCCTTGCGGCACTATGCTTATGGACTCTCATTTGGTCAGAGAGAAGAACTGGTGAATCGTTTAAGGCGGATTTTGGAAGCCTTTCCATGCGAGAAGGAGCTGTTGAAAGAACTTCTCCAAAATGCTGACGACGCTCAAGCAACCGAAATTTGCTTTGTTCATGATCCCCGACACCATCCCAAGAAAAAAGTGTTCGAAGAATGCTGGGAACCTTTGCAGGGTCCTGCATTATGTGTGTATAACAACAAGCCTTTCACGCAGGCCGACATTGAAGGAATACAAAACCTTGGACAAGGAAGTAAGGGGAGTGACCCAAACAAGACTGGGCAGTATGGCGTTGGTTTCAATGCCGTCTACCACTTGACAGATGTTCCTTCCTTCATGTCCAGTGGCGAAGAAATTGGCGACGTCTTATGTGTATTCGATCCACATTGCCGGTATGTCCCTGGAGCAAGCTCTCAAGAACCTGGAAGAATGTACACAGATACCAAACAACTAAAGACAGTTTTTCCCGACGTTTTTTCCTGCTATCTAGAAGAACATTTTCCCATCAAGAACTCCACTGTGTTCCGATTTCCTCTTCGAACACAAGAGATGGCAAAAGTTTCCAGATTAACAAAAACCCCAATTACCTCCCAGACACTGAATGAAATGATGCAGTCCCTAAAGAACGAGCTCTTTGAAGTCCTCCTTTTCGTTAATAATGTCAAAAAAATTACTGTATGCGATATCGATGGAAACAGCGGCAAGATGGCAGACACGTTCTCAGTTGAGGCGGCGATGTCGGATGAAGATGAGGCGAAACGATGGGAATTCGCTAATCATATAAAGCAGATCGGAAAGTTAGCAAAAGAAAAGGGAAGTGTCATCTTAAATACCGAAGTTAAAAAGTGCTCCTATGTCATGACTCTGACGGACTCTGACGGCAACGAAGAGAAGTGGCTAATTGTTCAACAGTTTGGCTTTGAAAAACCGGTGTCAGAAAGCATAGCGTTTGCTTACCGAAATCAAGAGCTGGGGATGATTCCTCGAGGTGGCGTAGCTTGTCTTTTGGAAAAGAAATCAAAGAAACATGGAGAAGCGATTAGAAAAAAGAAAGCTTACTGTTTTCTTCCGCTTCCCATAGAAACCAACCTTCCAGTTCACATCAATGGACACTTTGCTTTGGATCACGAGGCCAGAAGAAACTTGTGGTGGGACGAAAAAAGCGGCTACCGAAGTGAGTGGAACAATGCAATACTTGGGGATGTGGTGGCATCATGCTATCTTACACTTTTAGACGAAGTGAGGGGATTCTACCAGTTACCATTCATGGCAAACGAATCTGAAAATCTAAGATGTCTTGAAGATGATCTACTGGAGAGGGTTAGACGTTTTGAGAATTTATTTCCACAGTTTGATGGTCCTGGTTCCCACTGGAACACACTTGTCAGATCAGTGTATAGGGGCATGGAAGAAAAACGACGGCGGCTTTTGCCTGTAGTGCGCTGCGCTTCACAAAGTACAGACCCTGGACGTTTAATCCAACTCAAGTGGTTTCCGCCAACAGGCAAAGGAAAAGACCAAGCATTCTTTAACAACATTGACAATGTTGGAAGCGCTAGCAAGCAGAGTAAACATGGAGAACGTGATCTTGGAGAAATCCTAATTCAAACGGGGTTTAATCTGCTAAGTTTTTCCTTACTTGTATTTGAGGCATTCAAGAAATCTGATGTCAACACCACTTGTGTTTCACCTTCCTCGGTATTAGATTTCTTTAAGACGTACAGCTCCCAAGATTCCCTTGGCACTGTTGGAATCGATATCAGTGAGACGCCGTTCGAAAACGTCCAAAGTCTTGCACTTCTGCTCAGGTACTGCAAGAGAGATTGTCATTTTCTGAAAAGATTACATGGTCTTCCGTTGCTCCTAACGCAGGACAACATCCTTCGGGTATTTGATGTTTTCAATCCCAAGTTTTTGTCTCGCTACCACGACATTTTGCCGAATTCGAAGGACATGTTTGTCCATGAGCATATAAGATACAAGCTCTTCGATGACACTGCAAGTCTCGAGGCACCTGTATTCCGACGTTTTGATGTCCAGGCTTTTTCTTTCCTTTTACCGCATTCTTTGCCGGCATGTTCGTTTTGTCGGTCAGATGAATACGTGACGTGGAAACCAGATAGCACGATTCAGCCAAATAGTTGGTGGATCTCTAGAGTTTGGAGCTTCCTTGGGGAAGAGGTAGCACGCTTTCAGCGAGGTTGGCCAGGAAGTATACTGTCAGTACTGAATCCTCTGACTAACTGGAACATCCTCCCTGCCACTGAAGTGCAGATTGAAATTGACTCAAATGATCCAAGTGTGGTCAACGAGCAAGTGTTGGTTCCCTTGACACTAGCCGAATCTGTTCTTGACTTTAGGGAGCAATCTAGAAGTACTCCACTTGATTCAGCTTTGAGAGACTTGGGTCTTGCTGAGCTGAATTGTGCTATTCTTTCTGCCTCGTCTGCAAACAACACGTTTTTGGCTTCTCAGCCCATTGCAAGGCAAATCGTAGCATCGCCTGAAAAACCAAGTTCTATCCTTGCAGCACTCCTCCAAAAGATGAGGCGAAACCCACAATCCTTGCAAGGAAAATTGGATCCTTCAAGTTGCAAAGTCATCCTTCAGTATTTTAGCCACAACGTTGCAATCCTCGAGAAAACGCTCTCCACAAACGATTTAGAGTCGTGCAAAACTACTCTGAGAAAGTTGCCCTTTTATTCAACTATAGACGGTCGTCTTGTCAGTCTAAATGAACAAAAAGTTTGCGTAATACCAAGTGTTATGCCTCGAGAAGAGATGGCCTTGTTACAAGAAGAAGTGAAAATGTTGTTTCTGGAATCCAAAGAAGATCTCTCCAAGCTATTTAAATTTTTGCGATTTGATTCCATCTCGACTGTGGATGTGTATTGTCAGTCCGTCTTACCACATTTCCAGGTCTTCAGTACCGAGGCACGGCAGAAGCACCTCAAGTATATCCGCGACTCCTTGCTTAATGATGCGAGCGATGAGTACAGACTGTTGCAATGCTTGAGTAACACAGAAGTCATATCCAGCCAAGAGGGAACGTTGAAAAAAGCGTCTAGTTTCTATGACCCAAGGAATGAAGTTTTCAAAGCCATGCTTCCCGAAGAAAGCTTCCCTTCCCTACATCTGTCTAGAGTGGTTGCCGTTTATGAGGAAAATAGGAATGATACATGAAATTTCCCGTGATCATTTCATCAAGTTTGCCAGAGAAGTTGCACAGGAGGCATCACAGCGCCGTGCTTCGAAGACAGACGAGAAGTCAAAGCTTCTTGTTTCCAACCTTTTGAAACGATCGAAACCATCAGATGGACTGTTGCAAGCGGTTTGTAATGTTCGTTTTGTAGTTTCAGATCCAGTCGCGGATGACCTTAAAAAGTTACATTCACAGTATGGTTCAAAGGACGATGGCCTCAGTCCATACATTTCATTTCAAGACTCTGTTGTTTCTGATCATACTGAAACCGTGTGGACAGCAGCGCACATACTTCCACGATGGGCTGATCCGAGATTTTGTTTTGAAATGAAAGTACCTCACTACTTAAAGAGAGACGATTTTACCAGCTCCATCCTTTCGGCTCTGAACGTTTTATCTGAACCCACTGTACAGATGGTTATTTCACACTGCCTTAACATTACTCGTCAAGTTTCAAAACAAAATGACAAGAAATTTGCTGACGATCAGGGTACCACCAGGAAGTCAGTTATGCGAAATATTTACAAGTTTTTCCAAAGAAAGGTTTTAACAGGAAATTCTATCGTGGAGGACCTTAAGAACAAGCCTTGCATTTTGGTTGAAGAGGGGACAAGATTTGTGCAAAGCAAACAAGTGGTTCTTGAGCTGTACGAGAGCCTCGAGATATCACCATTCCTTTATCGGTTGCCTCCGGAGTTAGGGGAGTTTCAGAGTTTGTTTCGCCGATTGGGCTGCACTGATTCTGTTACAGCTTTACACTACTCCATGGTCTTGGAAATGTTACACGAGCACTGTCAGTCAATGAAGTTGAATCCAAATCATATTAAGAGTTCTTTAAAAGCGGTCCGAGGACTTTTCGAAACGCTCGAGCCAAATCCCCAGGAGAAATCTGAGTTCCAAACCTTGTACTTACCTGCAGTGTATCAGGTTAGCAGATGCTCCTTTGACAACCTGTACAAGTCGACTGATTTAATATTCGATGACGCTCCAGAATATCAGAGTAGGCTTGAAAAGTTTGACCAACTTTTAGTAGTGGACCTTAAGATGGCGGAGCTGCAGTGTTCTTCCTCTATGAACTATAAGGACTACATCTTACGCCTTCCAGAAATAGTACGACCGCAATTTCTATCTAAAGTCATACAAGAAAGATTAACTTCTTCCAAAGAAAATGTTGATTCTAGTTCCACCGTCATCGTTGCTGATTCCTTAAAAAAGCAATTATGTTCAAGACATTTCTTTCAAGGAATTTTGAGGTTAATTCGTCACGCAAACCATGCAAGTATATGTTTAGATGAAACTACAACTGCTCGTCTAGAAAGCAGACTTCGAAGTATTGAGTTTCTTGGACTGAACCAAATTGTGACCCACCTGGTGTATAAAGAAAGTATCATTCCTGGCAGTGAAGCAGATGTACCACATTTTTTGGAAAAATTTTCAGAAAGTGGTAGAGATGTTTGGAAGGTGTATGTCAATGGGAAGACAGAGGAGGGCGATACTCAGATATCACTGACCTTAACGCAAGTGATCGCAGAAGCGTGTGAGGGATTGTTGCGAGAAACTGTTATGTTTATACCAGAGATGTTGCGCACGAAACCCAACAAAATTTGGTCAATCCTGGACCACATGAAAATTCGGCAGGATGACTCTTATGATCCATCGCTAAGTGATCTTTTACCTGACCCAGGTGACTTCATCCCGATTCAGGATCATCATCTCCTGAACGAAGCATTCCAAGAATTCTCTCCCGGAGAATATGTTGGTTTCGAATTGGAGGATCCAAGTCTAGAAAATCAGAAAGGAGATGCCACGTTTATCTATGCCATTATAGTTGAAGACGTCAGTGGCGATGAAGATACAAGTATCTACACAAAACGTTATAAAGTAAATGTCGGACACGACAAAGAACTGTTGGTTGCCGAGTCAGCAGATTTGTACAAATTTCATCAATTTCACCCTTCTGCTGCTAATCAAAAAGGAAGCTCCACTCAAGATGCAGACAGAGAAGCAATTTTTCGAAAAATCACAGAGGTGCTTAAAATGGTATGGCGTCTTCCTACGAGAAGAAAAAGAAAGATTATAAAGCGATTGTTTCTTCAGTGGCATCCCGAACGAAACATTGGGGATGCCGATCTCTGCAAGAAAGTCTTTCAGTACCTTCAGAATGAAATTGAAAAGTTAGAGAGGGATGATGAAGAGAGCGATCAAGGGAGCTACAAGAGTTTTTACCATGTCTGGACAACACGAGCCGAGCTGTATTGTACACAACGCCAAGAATACAGAGCAAAGTTTGTTAAAACATATGGCTCCTGGTAAGCCTCGACGAGCCACAGTAGAAGTGGATGGGTTCCACCAAGTTTCTGCAAGAAAAATCCCCAACCAGGTGAGGCAAGACGCTGGTTCAGACAGGCCGAAGAGGATCTAAAGGCTGCTCAAGAAGATTTGCGTTTTGGCACCACATTTTACGAGTGGGTGTGTTTCAAGTGTCACCAGGTGGGCTGGTTATGTCATTTAATCGTTCAACCTAATGTTTTTATTAGATAGGAACGTTAAAAGTATGTCTGGCAGAATTCTACTAGCAAACGTCTGCCAAACAAAGAGGCACCCACTCCAAATAGCTTTATCTTACTACTTACCAGGAAAACCAGACAATATACTTTCCCCTACCGAAAATATATAGGTTAGCAAAGCAAAAGATTATGTCTATGAAAATAAAATTAAACGTTCCTGGAATAAAGTTTTACCCTTTTCTTTAGCCTGTCTTATGATTTTCAATAATTATGTAATTGCCAGCTTTTGACCGAAATATTTCCCAAATTCTGGTATTTTCAGAATCAAAATGATGTTACATATAACAAAGTAACTTTCTTGCCTTTTATTTATATATTTTAAGATCGCGTGTGCATTTCTAAAAACTGATGTTAGAGGGGTTGAGAGAGGCCTTTTGTGCTTTCTGTTTTTATTGTTGTTTAGAGTGGGGGTGCAAATGTGTGGGTATTTATTCATTTAATTTCTTTGTGTTCATTATTATTGGTAGGCTGCAGAGAAAGCATTGAAGGCTGCCCAGTATGCAGAAGATGCCTCCAAGACGCGTGTTCATAATCTTTCATGGAATGCCAGCTATTTGGGTGACTCAGATTTAGCACGCATCGCCAGCGATCTGGAATGTTGTGTGGTGGATTCAACACGCATGCGGTACCCTGATAGGGTTAATTATCCCGCAATTCCACATGATGTCTACACGAATGGCATGGCCAGAAAAGCGTTGGGTCTAGCTAGAGAAATTCTCGAAAGAGTCCGCCAAAATTGGCAGGTTTGTAAGCAAAAATAGAGATCATCACCAGTCTTAGGGCCTGTGTCTAATGTGGACACGACGTATTTTCCTGCAATTCGGAGGGAGCTAGTACTAAAAAAGGACCTTCTCCTATGACGAATTTAAATTAGTGGGCTGATAAAAAAAAACTCTGAACTCAATGATTCACGTGTAATAAAGCAAAACCTAACGTCTCAGAATAGATAAACATTAATTTATCAGCCACGTAAGAATCGATTCAGAGGTGCTGTCTCTCATTCAGAATTTAACGAAAGAAAAGACAACCGCCTTTTTTTGCGTTTCTTTTGTACCTTAGAACATTGGAATCGAAGTAGAAATAGTGGGTGCTTACCACTTGACAGAAACGTTCGGAAATTACGGATGGAAGGTCAATGGTAAGGTCACTTTTCCGAAAATCCAGGCGAAAATTGAAGAGTACGTTTTGAGGTAGTCCGTTCATTCCGGTTGGTACGAACCAAACGAAATCTTGCTTACCATTTACCAATTTCTCGGTTCCTTGTCGGTTCCAGACTCACGCTACACAAATTCGCCCATGTTTTGGATTCAAACCGTAACGGATGTGGCAATTTTGCGGTGTGCTGGTAAATCGGTTACCATTATGCTTTCGACATCCCAACCGGATTTTCCTGTCAAATGGTAAGCGCCTAGGGAACCTTGGGCGCTTCTTACAAAGAGTACCGGTTGTGGCTAATGAAGCATCGGAGATTTGTTTGCAGTGTAATCATCTTTGACGCGTGTTTTCGGCTCTTAGTCTTAACATTCTTTTCCAGATTGGTTTAGTGAATCTATGTTTAAAAACAGTACAGCGTTAATTTTTTGTGTGCTATTTTGTTTTGATCTCCCACCCCGTTATTGTTAGGGCAGAGCTCAGAGAGAGCCAAGCAATCTTGATCAGGAAACTAAATCAGTTATTTGAATTTACCAATGAACTGTTAGGTTCTTTTCTCTGGCGTTTTCATTATATACCTAATAATAAAAGATTAAAAAGTGAAACATTGATATTTGCTTGTAGAAAAATGCCTTTTTTCACAAAAGTTACGGCTTTTGTGCGAACTGTCGTTTGTAAGATACAGTAGACGCCATGTTAACGAAGGCAATCGTCCTTCTTTCACGCTTTCGATTTATTTTTACATGCAGAGAACATGTCCTAGACTAGAAAATGCCTCTGATTTAAGATAATTAAGGAAGGCCGTGAATTCGGAAGTGATTTGCTTTGGACTATCGTAAAACACAAGTGCATATCCCTCTTAACACTATAAACTGTAGTCAAAATCTTAACAAGTTTTAGATAGCGATCACACAATAAAATCAATTTCAATTGTCACCGTGCAACGTGTTGTCCCGAAATATTATAGACTTCTTTGATCAATAAACTCCTTTTGTTTCCACTGTACTCGGCGTTCATTGTTTACCCTCCATCTTCTACATAAAGGTAGCAGAGATTGCTAAAACATCCTCGCGCTTGGTGTTTATTATATTAGGGGCATAGTCCTGGACCAATCAGAGTGCGTCAGTTTATATAACATCTTAAGTAATCGTGTTAAAAAATGCATGTTGGTTTCGGCAAAGGGAAATCTTAAGCCTGGTTTTCACCAGCGCATAAGCATACGCAAAAGTAAAACAGACGGGTTAATTCGTTGTTCTTGTGCTTGTGCCTATGCTTAAGTCGTAGGTTTGACTAGTGAAAAAGGGGGTCGGCATAAGAATATGCATAAGTACAAGGCCGTGGACCAATCATAGGTCAATTTGACCCAAATCTCATGCGAGCATATCAAAAACAATATGGCGGACTCTTCCTCCGCCATCTTGTTTATCATAGGGTTAAGGAGAGCAGGTAACGAGAATTGAGTCAAATATGCCATTCTGCGCGTGCATATGTCCTTGTGCTTATGCTTATGCGCCAGTGAAAAACAGCCTTTAAGAACGTTCGCTGTCATATTTAAAAAAATTGAAAAGGCTAAGCCACTTTTTTATCGCAATAGGGACGGCGTTAGGGAGCGGACTAGAGTTGTATAGATTTAAACATAGATCCGAATGGCGAGCGTTTTCTACATTTACTGTGGTTTTGTTCAATGAGGCCCCGTAAACCTGATTCTCAACCTTAGATTGGCAGAAAAACGCAGAAACAATGGAAAATCAAGAATGTACTAAAAGTGGCCTATATTCTTCAGACTGGAGGTGATAATGATGATTATAAACTAAGACACTGAGGATTTTATTTAGTTATTTTATTACCAAATCAATCAAGTAACCAATCTTTGTAAATAAAACACCTCACATTTTAATCTTTCTGGTAAGAGTACGCATTTATCACGATTTTGTGGCCTTTTCAGTAAGGAGATAATTTTCTATTTACCAGTTAACAACAACAAGCCAAATTTTCGTCGCTTTCTTGCATTGCATTTCTTGATACAACTGGCGACAAATATAAAAGTTAAAAAAGAAAACAGGTCAGCAAAACAACAACTCTGCACGTGCATCACACTTTTTTGTGCATCGTCGCAACATGACTACTACGTGAAAATGACTAATTTCCCTTAAAGGGAGGACGCAAACGGCGTATGGCGAAATTGTCTCTGAACTTTGATAGTTGTTATGAATTCCACTCCAGGAAAGTTCCCATCAAAGTGACGATAGGTGAGTAGGAATAATCGCGATGAAGATTGAGTGAATGTGAATTCACTTTTAAAGGGACGTTTTCGTGGAATTTAACAATGGACTTTACGATCCGACGATGCGACGGCAACGAGGACGTCGAAAATTACAATAGGTCTAGTAGACAAAACAACAGCTACGCACGTGCATCTTACTGTTTTGTACATTTCTTTGCCGTTTTTGCACGACTACCACGTGAAATTGCCTGATTATAATTTTCAGGGAGGACGTAAACGAGCGACGACGAAATTTTATCCTCTCTCTAAACTTGAATACAGTTCTTAGAAATTCAATTCCGGGAGGGTTTGCCTACTTTTGACGAAGTAAGTGAGTTGCAATAATCCCGATGAGGACCGAAAGAACGCGAGTTCATTTTTGAAGCGACGTTTTCGCTGCCGTCGCGTCTTCCGATCGACAAGTTCCTACTAAAACGAGGAACGGGGAGCAGGAGCGGGAAACGAGCATGGGAACAGGAAATTGAAAAATGTGAGCAAAACATTTCTTGAACCCTAGCTCTATAGCTCTCTTTAAGGATCTTCTTGTCCATATCTCTGGTTTGTTACTATCTAGTCCAGTCAATCTAGGCATTTTCGAGGCTCAACGTCAAACTAATTGCAACAGAATTGTTTTCAACATCATTTAACTAAGGGTGGCCTATCTAGTAACATACTAAAAATCCGCCAAAACCCGTTCGGCGGAACATGTCAAAATTAAGCGTTAAACATTTTGAGCTTTTAACACAGGGTACCCACGTTAGTTGAAATTATTCGGTTGAACAAAAAATGCACAAAATGTGTTTGTTACTTTTATGGAAAAGTGAAAGAAGAAAGAATAAGAGTGTTTCTTTTTTTTTGAACAGGAAGCCCATGTTCCACTCAAGGAACCCCAAAACAACAGGAGGCTTTCATAGTAATAGAGTGAACTGTTGGCTGTAAAACTACAACAAATTTAGTCGTAAGGCTTTAAATCTGAAAAATGAAAGCCGTTACTTAATCATTAGCTTTTAAAGGATATCCCTTTTTATCAGATTTCTGTTAGCCGCAAGGGTAAGAAAAATATATATCAGAGCTGGATTTTTGACTAACGTTACAGCCAAAATAGAGCTCTCCCCTCAAACAGTTTTCTTCTTTCAACAACTATCTCCAAAGAAGTCAACATAAAAACTAAGAGTGTAGCCATTGTTCTTCTTTCTTCTCCTCGTTTCTTTCTACTCGCTCTTTCTATTTTTCCTTCACTTGTTCTTTTCTAGGAGGATTTTTGGGCTCATTTTCCATTCGGCTTTTGCTCTTTTCCTCAGTGAAAAGGCTGCAATTTTCGTTCGGTACGTTTTCAAAAATCCAGCAAGATAATGCTTTGGCTTTTACGGTTACCTATACATTAATTTTTGTTAAGGTAACAGCATTCTCAAATATACAAGTTTCACTTTTTCAAAGCGTTTCATTTTCTTCTTGCTAAAAGTGAATTGAAGAGGAGGGGAGGTTAGTTTTACTAATTCTTTACGACGCACAACAATGCAGAGTTTTTGAGCAGGTTAAGCTCCAATGCCTATGAATTTGATGAGAGGGAAATGCCTGTTCATTAAAGGAAAAGTGTTGTTACCTTCGCAAAGGTTAACGGAACATTCGTCGCATAAGAAGTTTGGTTCTAACAAACGTTTGTTTTAAGAAAACGAAATAGTATAATAGGAAAGGTGGTTTTTAAGGGAAAGATTAACTCTGGGTAGCCAAAACAATGCGTATAAAAATATATTGTAAGAGTCTCTGGAGTAATGGAAATTCTCCATGCAGAGCACAATTCACGCAGCTCAGTCAGAAGGTTAACTTGCAGTAAGTTGAAGTGTTACACAAAGCTCATTCCAAGAGAAACATGAGTTCCCCAAAAAGAGGTGACACATCAGAAGCTAAGTCAGGCAAGCCCATTAATGTCGTACATATGTCCAGTACTTTCGCTCCTTCATGACCACTGCAGTTGTTTTCAGATGTTAAGGATCCCAAGATTGTTATAGAAAAAGAGGTCTTCATTTGCCAATGGACGAAAAAAAAAACTGGTCAAGGTTCAGGGTTGTTCTCCGAAAAGAAATGCAAGGAGGGAATATAAATGCCTTTAGACCACACAGCAATTAATCTTATTCGTCGATCTTACTAAGAAATGAAGAGCTGCCGCAGAAAATAAAAATTAAACACACAGAACTTAACTAAATCTGAGCTTCGCTACAAGAAGAACATAAAAAAGAACAATCACACTGCCTTGGTTTTGTGGATTTCCTTTAGAACAGATTCGGCCAGGTGTAATGAAAAGCACAGAGCGTTGTGATCTAGCAAAAACCAAATAGACAGAGTCCTTAGCAGAATATTTATTCACTCACATTGGAAAGTACAGAGTTGAAAAAAATCCCTGATTTCGATCACACATATTGTGTCCAAGGTTTGAACATAACTACCTCACAAAACTCGATTACAGAAAATGCGAATAGGTTAAACAGTTTGTACTAATGACAAAGCTATCGTCCGTTACACACATTTAGTTGCGCGTATCCTGCAACATGGATGCAAATTTAGTAGCTTACTAAAGGTGAACAAAATATCAAATCAAACTGTTCAACATCAGTCAGCTACTACTTAAAAATTTGATTCCATGCTGCAGGATATAAAAAAAAAATTACAAGCCTATAAAACTAAAAATACTTGCTGCATTTCTGATATTGCGCAAAAATCATGTCAATACAGACTGACTAATAATTTCCCTTTTAAATACCGTCATAGAAAAAAAATTACAGCTTCGAAAACAGAATGTGAACACAAACGAGTGGCTGGGTAACCTGTGCAAAGCCGTCAAGACGAAACACTGAACCAGGTGTTTCTCACACATTTAGTCGGCGTTTAAAAAACCGAAACTACCCAAAATACATTAGCGATGTATATCGAAAATTCTTGAGGAAAAAAAAAATTATCAAATGTTTTATCTGAATCTGTGAGCTTCCTAAAATTGGGTGTCCTGTGGTGAAAGTTGAACATCGTTATTGCCAATTTTTCTCACGTTTCACCGAACCGATTTTGGCGGATTTTTAGTATGTTGTTACAAAGCCATCCAACAATTAAATGGCGTTGAAAATTATTCTGTTGCAATTAGTTTGATGCTAAACCACAATTTGACTGGACTAAACTTTTGATTTTCCGTTCTGCTTGCTTGTTTCTAGGTTCTCATTCCTCGTTCCAGACGTGCCGAAAACTTTATACCAAAGACAATAAAGCCAAAATTCGGAATCGAGGAGTTCTTCTAAAACGAAAGTTGAAAGATAAACTGAAAAAGAGAGAAGGAGAACGTTCGAAGTCGCTTGATCTTGGCTCTTGTACGTACATGTAATTGCATCCTGCGATCAGGCGTTTCTTGTGGTGGGAGAGGGAGTGGGGTGTAATGCAGGCAGCGCAAAAGTTGTACACTGAGGAAAGGGGCTGGAAAAAAAGAAAGATGTCAGGTCAAAAAGATCTGAATGCTTGATTGTATGAAAGTGAAGCAAAATTGTAATCCGGAAGTCAGAAAGGATTAATGTATTTCGCACGGCTGAAAAGTGATAGCGTACTGAAAATATCAAATGGCCACAAACTGATTGGAATAACATTTAATATTTTCAGAGCCAATTTCCATGACCGATTCCAATAGTTCTATGTTTTCTTACCAAACAAACGACAATTATGTGGCGCGCCACAGCAGCTTAAGCCGAATACGAAAGTCAAGACTTCCTTGATGAGCCGACATTTAAAGAAAGATGTCCAGAAGCAAAGAAGACAAATATGAAAGTGGGTGACCCAACTCACCCTAGAATTTTATCAATCATGTGGACAGAATGTTCTTTTTTAAATTCAATGAATTTATATTTGGTCGTAGTGGGAATGACTGGGTTATTTCTGAACATTTTCCCTTGGATTGTTTGCTACTCCAAGCTTCGTGCTCATCGAAGTAGTAGAGACGTGCTGTTAATATCTCTTGTTTTGGTCGACGTTTTGACAGTCTGTGTACCTCTACCAGTTTATCTATCAAAACACTACAACTGTCCAAGAAATCAGAGGACAAGCCTCGTCGGAAGACCAACGATTTGCGAGATCTTTCATCTCGTGTTCGTGAGGCTCAAACTTGCTGCACTGTTTATCATAACAACGTTGAACTACACTTCATACCTCGCTATAACCGCGAGGGGAATTTATCGCAGCATCGGAGACAGGATTTCTTCGTCTTTAGCGTGCTCTAAATACGAGCTGAGACACCAAGAAAAGACGCGCTCGACAATGGTCATAGCTAATTTAGTGATTGGAATAGCTATTGCAGCCTATTTGATCGCTTCTTTACCATACATTGGCCTTGGTCCAGAGAGCCTTTCACCAGAATCTACCCTATTATGTCAACAAAACTCTACGACAACTTTGTTTCAGTGTTCGTTGGATCAAAAAAGCTACCCGCAAAAGAACAAAGAATACACGTTCCTGTTTGCGGTGCCCATGAGCAGTGCCGCTTGCTTCTTGCTTCAGGTTGTTCACAATTTCCTGAGCTGCTTTAATTGTCCGAGTTATTCACTGGCAAAAACGGGCGCATCGAGAACTTTTGCCTTTTACAACCGAAGGCTCGGAGCGGAAAGAGACTTTGCCAAACTTACCTGCGTGTTGGGCCTGACCTTTCATTTAACGTGGATTCCGGTTATGGTAATTAATAAGTGGATCAATCTTGATTGTGCATTTGAAGCGTATTTTGGTCTAAATTCTGGAAAGAATGAACTTTAAGAAAGAAGATTTTAATTCATTTAAAGCAATACTCAAAAGCTTAGAAAGGCCGATATCATTTCATCTTCCACGAAATCGTTCAACCTACCTATACTAGCGTGACTAAAAGATCATTGCAGCATTGACTTAAACTTAGCCAGCTGACTAGAGTTTATATACTAAAGACATTTGTAAGCTTATAATGACCAAATGTAACGCATAATTAGTTAGGCTATCTTTCATTTGTGTGGTTGCTGTCAGTGGTATTTTGAATTCGTCATTCGACTCCACACAAGATTTGACTAATCAAAGCTCTATTCTATAGTGTAGGTCAAAATACATGGGGAGGGATAGGTTTTTCTAAAATGTATATATACCTATAGAAGCTCATAAGGACGAACACTTTCGAAATGGATAACTCTTACTAGTCCCTAGCACTCTAATAATTAAACTGACCGCCAAAACGCATTGTCTTCAATGGATAAAATATCACCAATCGACATCGAGTTATTATTTTCAGTTCAATATATCAATATTACAGGAGCTATTAATTATTTTTTACTCTGGGCATCCAGCAGTTTGTACTGCCATAATAATAATAATAATAATAATAATAATAATAATAATAATAATAATAATGGTCTTTATTGATTAATAAGATAGAAAATACATGTCTTATGCTACGAAACAGACTATCAAAAAAATGAGCGGGGGAGAATAAAAAATGCAAACAAGAAAAGAGATGCACACAACCGAAACAGCAGAGGAATTATTTCCTTCGGAGTTTTCATGCATCCTGAAATGGAAGCTCGAATCCCAGGTGAAAGCCTTTTCGCTTCGTAAATTTCTCTTATCAATTTTTGGATATTAACCCCGCATTTATGCTGTGTCCTACAAACGCTGGAGACAAGACTTACATTAACCGAATCTGTAAAGAAATCCGCCGAATCAACGGCCTAAATGGGGGAATACCGTAAATCCTCTATTAAGCTTCCCACTCCTAGATAAGCCACCCCCTCTCTAAATAAGCCCTTCCCCCTTTTTTCAGGGGAGGAAAGTTAATAAGCCCTGCGTCTCTTTTTAGCCCTCCCCCTCCCCTCCCCCTTATTATTCTTCACTAATAAATGATAGACTGTATTAATCAATCACAACTGTAAAATTTTGTGAGGACTGATCCGAGATGATGTATCCACCAACTATAAATTCGGATTTGTTTTTGATCCTCGGCTGCATGACCTCCAACTACTTGTACTTGAGCTTTTCCACTTTGTATTATTGTTCTGAATGGAGAATTGCTACCATCGTCTTTTATAAAATAACTAAGATAGTACGCGCGCTCTGATTGGCCGAGAGGAGTGTTTGCATGAAAGTATGTAAACATGGTTGTGGCGTCAAGTTGTTTGGCTTTTCGCGCGCTAATCACGCAAGCACGAATTTGAAAAAGTTTTCGAGTTCAAAACTCGACAAGTTTACTTTATTTACGCATTCCTTCGTCGGCTGAAACATGAAAAATCGTTACAAAGAAGGTGAGTCAATTTTTCTTTGCTTAAGCCGGCATTTTGAGCGAGAAAAATCCGTATTTTGCAAAGCATCTTTTTGCAAAACAGGAACTGATTACGCATGCAAGACTTCGTTGACAAGATTTTGCGACTGGTAAGAATTTCTCTTTTAATCAGTGCCATACAAAAAGTTTTGCGTTTTTTCTCGTGAAAGTTATTTTATAAGAGCAATAGAAAACTTTTTCCTGTGTTTGCATAGGCTGATATAAACACTCGAGGCGTTGGGAGAATTCTCGACGGTTATGCAAACCCTCGACTTCGTCGCGGGTTTGCATAACTGTCTCGAATTCTCCCAACCCCTCTCGTGTTTATATCAGGCTATGCAAACACAGAAAACGTTTTCTATTGCTTAATGCTAAATTTGAAGCCCCCCGTCTCTATTATATTATAAGCCCGCCTCTAATGTGTTTGAAGTAAATAAGTCCTCCCCCCCGGGGGGAGCGTAATATAAAATTCATGGTATGATTGAGTTTCTGAATAGGAAGAGGGGGTAATTCTGTGCCCAGGGATTTCTTATATTGAGTAGGGCCCCTTTCTCGCAGATGGCTTTTAGCCGTTGTTTTAATTTAATTTAGGAATTATTGACATAAGTGACAAATCAGGTACATTTTGAACTAGCGTTTATTTATTACTGATCAAAAATTTAGTCAGCCAAGTTACAGTATTATTAATAACCGCAACAAATTACAACTTTACGTGTGGAACAGTGGCGATATTTTATCATAATCTATATGCCTCTTAAGCCTCATGTTGCGGTTTTAAGGAACGGAGCGGATCTCAGCTTCTTGCTTCAACACCAATGCATGTACCAATGCACAACCAGCAGCCCAATGCCTTACGTTTCATTCGACCAGAGGTATCCGTTGCCTTTGTACAAGTATTGCCGTCTTTGAAATGCACCTCCAATCCCACCTTGCAGCTCTTCATATTGGTCACGCCTCTTAAATTAACATCCCTTTTAGCCTTTGCATACAGTTTCTCATCAAAAAGATCTAAGAGGAAAATGAAAAAGAAGAGTAGGAATTTGTGGATTATATCCGAGGGGGCTAATAACCGAAATAAATAATAATAATAATGATAATAATAATAATAATTATAAAAGTAAATTATAATTGTCATAAGAAAATCTCCCAGAGTCCTTTGAGGAAAGTTTTTGAAAAGCTTTATAACTTTGACAATTTTTACGTAGAAGACTGACAGACCACAACAAGATAACATTTGTCATAAAATATCTTCCTAAGTCACATGTAAGGTAATGACGTCTTCAGTCACGTGACTATTTCCGAATGTGTTTTTTTTTGTTGCTATAACAAGATTTCATAAACGAGTGAAAAACAAATAGCATATTTAGTTGTGTGAGGTATTCAAAAATAGCCAGTTGACGTCAGACATTTCAAATTTGAGGGAAACTAGGGCGAGGGCTGTAGAGAGTCAACCTTTTATCACACGGCAGAGAAAATTTGCGGGAAAGTAATGTTCTAACTGATAACTTTTTTCACGAGCAAAAGAGGGACATGACGTCATCAGTCACGTGATCAAAGCGTTTTGAATTTTTTTTAGTTTGTTTTGAGGTACCTTTTCTGTCATAAAGTTTTTTTGGTTTTTCTCAACAATTCTTTACACCGTATTTATTATTCCAGGGGAATTATTATTCCATTTTCAAAACAGAAGCAACAAAACCTGAGCCAGAAGTTTAAAAGTTGTGTAATTTGACCAATATTGCAGGTTAAAGCAAAAGGGAGACCTACTCTTAAGACTTCTGTCAAACCCTCTTTCAAGTTAACTGTTTGTTTGCCGACATAAAAGTTCAACGTTTGTTAATAAAGGAGAACTTTAAAAGCTAAAAGGGTGTATTTGGCAGCCATATTGTTTTTCTTCATTCCGGGGAGAGACGTCATGTAGCAGCTCTTCTAACCCTAAAAGCCAAAAGGTTTGCTACCCTAACCTAAAAAAATGAAGATAATGAAGAACGATGTTGTGTTAATGTTTTCCCCGACCGATGAAAAGACACCTTACGAGCAGGGAGAGAATCGTACGGTCATACGGTTCAGTCGGCAGCCGCGCGAACGATAGTTCATAACTTTCTTAAAGGTTCCCCGGCATGGACCAAGCCCGAAAGCGGTATTAATGGGTTTATTGCGAGCTTTACGTATCGCTTCGATCAGTTAAAGATTTAATTCTACACGGAAATTTAAAAAAAAAAAAAAAAAAAAAAGTCATCCTTGAAAACTGTCAATCACCATAGAGAAGGAATATATACCTCTTTTAAGCTCGAACTGTTTTCGTTTACCGAGGTGATATAGTGGATAGAGGGGTTAACTTTTAGTTCTAACCGATTCTGAGGGTGCGGGTTCGAATCTTCTGGAAGCAAATTTTTCGTAACCTATTTTTTTTCTTTTTTTTTAAATCTCTTTTTTACTCTCTTCTTTTACCTGTGTGGTGCATATAGCTATTAACATAATGTGGTAAATTGAAAGCAAAGTTTACAGGAATATAAAAAATGCGCTATGTATCATAGCGTATCTACCGGTATTTTTAGTAATACTGGACACTGTTATCAGTCCTTAGCTCAATCGTCGATTTTCACATGTGCCTAATTTAATTCGAGAGGTAACTGCTTTGAGATGGGACGTCTGAATTAACTAAATTCCACAGTTTCGAGTTAAATACGACTTTGTCACTTGTAATAATAATAATAATAATAATAATGATAATAGTAATCACGCCTGGTAATAGCAATAATAATAGTAATATAATGATATATTCTATTTGCATTATATGTTTCAGAATTATTTGAGTGGAGTGCCTGTAAACTAGCTGGATAAACTAACGGCACATTTCACTTTAAACAAACCTTTAATTAATATAATAATCGTCCTTATTTGAATAGCACTTTTTCCTTAAGTAATCTAAAAATGGAATAGAAAAAGCGCTTCGAAATGACCTATAGCACTGCTGATAAAAATACCTTTTGCATTTACTGGTCATGTTTTTTATTTATTTAATTATTATAACAATTTTTTGTTTACAGGTAGATGGGCCTATAACTAGGGGGGTGGGGGGCGGGGGGGGGGGGGGGGGCAGTATTCCAGTCGGTTCTTTTTTTTTTTCATTTCGTAAGTGCTGAAATAACCGCACCCAAGTTCGCATCACAGTTAGTAAGAGAATCGAACCTGATTTTTCTTTAGTTTGTTAATATATTCCTTTTTCCTTGTTAGTTTTAGATTTTTTTCTGTTAGTTTTGATTGCTAAAGTCCCTGAAGGAAGCTTAAGGACGAGATATTTACCATCTTTAGGCATCAAGGTCGCTAATTCTTCAATAATCTCCTGTAGTCTCGAGCAGTCAACTATCTTGTAGAAATAATATTTTTTTTTGTAGACTGGTTTGTCGCTTCCTGGCTCGCTCGCCAGCTTCACGGTCTGTTCTTTCTTGTACCCATGACCCTCGAGGTCTGCTTCCTTTAACTTAGCCCAGATCTCTTTGTCTGAAGGCTGGTAGTCGGGATTGTAGACCTTTAATATCACTGTTTCTTGGGATGTGGCATCTGTTGACCAGATATTGAAAGTATTTATAGCCTGCGAATATAGCCGTCTCTCCTCGCTCCCGGCGCTGCTAGGGACGTCTCGCAGGACACTACCACGTCGTCTCTCCTGCGAAACGTCCCAAGCAGAGAAGAGCGAGTCGAGGAGAGACGGCTATGCATACCATAAAGATCTATAAACAGAGGGAGAATAGATTTTTTTCCCTGTATTTGAGACAATACTGTTTCCAAATGCTATTTTAGAAACAAATTTCGGAATCTACTTGTTATGGTGACAGCAGAGTCCTTTTTTATACAACGTAGTACGCATTCTTGATGTCTCAAATACTTGTTTAAATTAAAGGAAACCAATGTTCATTGATAGGTAATACATTTTTTTTCGTCTATGAAGCTAAATCGCCAAGCCTGCTTACCTTTAAAGATAAGATTTTTTCTTAAAAAAAATGGAGCAGAACAACTCGTTATGGTTATAAAAGTTGTGAACTTTGGAAAAGAAAAGAGGGATTTTTTTCAACGTCAAGTAATTTTGTTACCTTAAACATCTCATTAAAATATATATTTAAACGGAAGGTGGCTGTAACCAGTTGACTACTGTTAAACGTGCCGCCCCTGCCCTCAGTTATAAATTACGTTAAGCTAACTAAAAAAATAAGCTTATTCAGTATATAACCCGAATAAACAAACGTTTTGAAGCCTTTTGGTGGTTTGAGTTTCTGAATGAACAAAGAGCTTTCCGTCAGCTTCTAGTCAGGTTACCTTCTTCCTTATCCTTGATAAGGAAAGGTCACGGCTGGACAGCTATTGTACCAACTTAGCGTTCATTTTTTGCCCCCGGCAGATTTTAGTATTCCTTTAATTAAAAATTAAAGACAAGACACTAAAATGATCAATAACCCTATTTCTTGAAAAGACTATATGAAAATCTGTCTGAAGGAGCTGAATGAGGTTACACAACATTAAACATACAAAATACTGAGAAGTCAACGGAGTTTTCGGTTTCCATGTAGTGCATGTCGTTTTGAAAAGGTGTCCACCCAACAACCCTTGGAAAGGATCTATGTTATTCTGCCGCCTGATACAAAATACAAATTCTAATGTGAAGACCGACAACCGATATGACGGTTGACCACCAATAAGAAAAAAAAGCAAAGCAAAGAATCCACGAATTGATTCAGTCGCTAGCACTGTAATACATACAACAGGTAAAAAAACAAACAAACAAAAAAACAAAAAGCCGAACAGAAAGAAAGATTTAATTTGGAGGCATGGCCCCCCTTCTAATATAAGTGAACTGAACTTGCTAACGTACCTCAGACAAATGCTCATAAAGCCAAAAAAAAAAGGAAGAAAAAAAAAAAAAAAAAAAAAAAAAAAAAAGAGACAGAAATCTCACCTGCGATATTAAATGTAGAAAATAGCGCCCAAAACATAACTAAAATTTTCCCGCAAGCCATCACGACAGGCTAAGACTGAGAAGGTAAGCTTACAATTCTGAACTAATCGAACTGTGCTCGATATTGGTTTAACTGCAGAATAAGCTGAATCTTAAAAGGTTACCTGTGTGAAATGTGATAACTTTGTTTAATTCAACGCCCTGTTATCACGCGCAGTTTGCTTCAGTTCCACTTTCCTTTTAGTCGGTTGAAATAGAAACTAATTTCGTGCTTTCCGCTAACGGTGAAACACGTTTATTGTGTCAAATGTAGTCTTACATATGTATAAGCAGAATCTTTCAAAGTTTTTGTTTGAAAGGCGTTTATGTTAATGACTTTTTAGATGTCTTTCGCAGTTTGCTTTAGTTCCAAGTTTCCTGTCAGAAAGTTGGCGAAGTTTTCAAAGCACAAGTAGCACTAATTTGTATTAGGTAATGCATTTGTTAATTGCAGCTGCGCCTCCCCTCCCCCCCCCCCCTCCCCCACCTAAAAAGGCACTACTCTACCGGTACAATAAATGACGACTTACTTATGTGTTCAGGGGACAGAACTTTGGCCTCCCTTTTTTGTCCCCACCGCGGGGTATTTGCCAGCTTAAGTGCCCCCTTGCCCGGAAATGTGCCTTCCAAGACAAAGAATGCCGATGCCCATTGGTTAGCCTAGGGGTGGGCGGCTGTGAATTGACTGGTACATTTTTAGCACACGAAGAAAACAGCCCCAATAACATAACCGAAATGCTTCAATCAATCACGACAGACAAGCTTTTCTGGACTGGTTGAATTGACTACGATTTTGGTTTAAAATGCAAACTTAAGGCTGCATTTTTTACTGTTGACTGTAAAATGCAGTGAATTTGCGTACTTCAATGTCTTCAAGTTGTTATGCTCGGTTTGCATCAGTTCTCGGACACGTTCCTTTCAGTCAATTCAGGACTACCTCTGCCTTTAACGCTTAAACACGTACATCGGTCAGGTTTGAAGTATTTGTTGACTTTTTAAATTTCGTGGTTTTTCTTCAGTTCTACGTGCCTTTCAGACGGTTTAGTTTAACTAATTCGTACTTTGCTTTATCACGCATAAACTTGTAGAAAACAGAAAACAGACTTAATAATAAAAAGCCGATGAGAAAAATTTTAAAAATAAAAATGTTCTTTTGAAACGGCTTATCACAACACAGACTAAGACTGTAAAGCTTAGCTTTTCTGAACTTATCGAACTGACCCTCGATAAAGGTTTATAATGCAGCCTGCGCTGTTTTATGCGGAAAATGTACCGTGAAATGTGATAATTGTGTTTACTCTAATCCCTTGTTTTCATGGGAAGTTTAATTCGGTTCCACTTTCCTTTCAGTCAGTTGTATTAAGCTTCAAAGAACTAATTCTTACTTCGCTATAACGCTTAAACACGTTTGCGAGCATATCTGCCTGTACAGTTCTTTCCAACTGCCCGTTCATTAGAAAACTCAGACCTCGAAGACTCAGAGGTCAATTAGCTTTAAAGAAGACAGTTTATATTTGACTTGATGGTTTTTGAACTATTGATCAACAAGATCTTCTCCTCGGACGAGATTGTAATCTTTCTGAGAAATCGTTGCATGCTTGAAACAGTCATGCTTGAAATCTACCTCATGAAACTGAGATCCTTCAGAGGAAAATAGAATATCCGAAAAATGAAGAATGATTTTTTTTTCTAGGTCACGCTCTAAAACGAGCCGAAGTTTTATATTTTGTTTACCCATCTGGAATCTATCCTCGATATAGTTTTTTGAAGATCTCTCCAAGTGTTCTGATCAAAGCTACTTTGCCACTTTGCCAGTCCACTTTGGGAATTTTATAATATTACAGACGGTAGTTTTTCCAGGAAAGCACGCACACAATTTCCGAGAAACGTGAAGAGGAAAATCATAAAATATTTATATTGAAAAATGTGCATTGAAAGGGGTCCCATCTTTAAATTTGAACATATCATCTTACTGAAAGTGCTTGACTGGAAAAATATTTACCTAAGAAACCAGTGAAGATAATTATATCAATCTCGCCCCTTTCGAGTTGTTGATCATAAAAAGAAATATGGACTCCACTCGGACATTGCCTTTTCGTATTCAAGTCAACGAGGACGTTCTGTTCGGGTATACATCACCGAAAATACATTGTCCGTGAAGACCTGCGAAGAGGCAGTTCAGGTTGATTCTGAGAAACCTGCTCACGTGACATCTGCCCATTTCGGAAAGATCCACTTGCAATAGCTAGATTGTGGACAGGGAATGGTTTACTTTTAATATATATATATATTTCTCCGTGAACGAGCGAAAACGGCAACACTTATTCTAAAACTAAAAATAGGCTGAATATAGTCTTGGTTGGTGGAATTCAAAGCGCTGAATCCAAGTGTTTCAGCGTCTACTACAACTGATAGTAAATATTCACCTGCTGCCTGATAATGCTTTCCGACAAAACCCGTTCGCGGGACGACT
The DNA here is from genome assembly GCA_964035525.1 of Porites cylindrica. Classification (NCBI taxonomy): domain Eukaryota; kingdom Metazoa; phylum Cnidaria; class Anthozoa; order Scleractinia; family Poritidae; genus Porites; species Porites cylindrica. The sequence goes on along the minus strand of OZ037777.1, from coordinate 32,852,581 downwards.
GGTATATTGCAGAATGTCGCCAAAGAAAACAAGACAAAGTATCATTAACTCTCATTTTTAATGATATGATACAGGAGATATGTCACGTACTCTACAAAACGTCCTGTTTGTCTGCAAAATATAGTAGAATCAGATTCGCTGTGGCTATATGGCCGGTAACCGGTCAAGGTTTTCAAAATACTAAATGGCCGGCAGTCCTATATTATCAGTAAATTTCACAAAATCGAAAGATTCTAGCTAATCTAAACTATCATATGTCGATTTAGAAAAGTCAAGCGATCCTGAAATGCTTTACAGATCTCAAGTCTAGTGTTTGGTTTAGGCTGGGCTCAGAGGAGAAAACCATGTTTTGTGACACTTAGAAATTTTTTCAGCTCGACTGCCGGTCAAGGTTTTCAAAACACTAAATGGCCGGCAGTTCTATATTCTCAGTAAATTTCACAAAATCGAAAGATTCCGGCTAATGTAAACTATCATATGTCGATTTAGAAAAGTCAAGCGATCCTGAAATGCTTTACAGATCTCAAGTCTAGTGTTTGGTTTACCCTGAACCATGTTTTCTGACACTTTTCAGCTCGACTGCCGGTCAAGATTTTCAAAACACTAAATGGCCGGCAGTCCCATATTCTCAGAAAATTTCACAAATCGAAAAAATTCAGCCGTTCTGAACTATCATGATCCATATCGTGATCCTGATCGTCATCCTGATCAAACCAGCCGGTTTTGTGGGATTTCTATATCATGTTTTTGTTGGTCCGGAGTCTTTGGATGTTCGTTACTATTCTCTGTCCAAAGCATGGCGTGACAGGCGACGTTTGACGTCATAACATCTTGAACTTTCATGCGGCCACCGCGGAAAACTGGCGGGAAAAGTCTCTACGCGTTAGTTCCCTTCTGGAGCTGAGCTTGTTTCATCATAACGTCGACAAGACAATGTTGAATTGTATTTCACAGATCAGCTCCAGAAGGGAACTAACGCGTAGAGACTTTGATCAGGATCACGACTTATGATAGTTCAGAACGGCTGAATTTTTCGATTTTGTGAAATTTACTGAGAATATGGGACTGCCGGCCATTTAGTGTTTTGAAAATCTTGACCGGCAGTCGAGCTGAAAAGTGTCAGAAAACATGGTTCAGCGTAAACCAAACACTAGACTTGAGATCTGTAAAGCATTTCAGGATCGCTTGACTTTTCTAAATCGACATATGATAGTTTACATTAGCCGGAATCTTTCGATTTTGTGAAATTTACTGAGAATATAGAACTGCCGGCCATTTAGTGTTTTGAAAACCTTGACCGGCAGTCGAGCTGAAAAAATTTCTAAGTGTCACAAAACATGGTTTTCTCCTCTGAGCCCAGCCTAAACCAAACACTAGACTTGAGATCTGTAAAGCATTTCAGGATCGCTTGACTTTTCTAAATCGACATATGATAGTTTAGATTAGCTAGAATCTTTCGATTTTGTGAAATTTACTGATAATATAGGACTGCCGGCCATTTAGTATTTTGAAAACCTTGACCGGTTACCGGCCATATAGCCACAGCGAATCAGATTAACAAAACAATCATTATTTTCCAGTCTCTGTATGACATTTACAGACTTAAAATGTACCATAGAGCTAATAACAGACTTAAATTAACTGAAGAATAAACGGTAATACAAAAGTTTTTTGGTTTTCTGGTTTTCTTATTTTAAATTAACGTAATACCTCTGACGTCACTGAATTGGTCGCGCGATACACTTCAAAAATGATTCTTTTTAATTCAAACCGCTTGTAAAACCGTGTTTAATGTTGTAAACGTATCACTTGAACTCGAGGGAAGAGTCAGTGAGACGATACAAAACTTATTGCTTCCCAAGGGATTCAGAGTCGCATAGTGAAAACTGGCGTCGGTCAATTAAAGTTAGGCAAATGAGCTTCTTGAGTCACTTCTATGATTTTAAAGGCAAAAGAAGGTTAGGAAGAGTAGAAGTGCGAACAGCACAGCTCATGTAGGCTGGGCATAAGGCGAACAACCGACGAGTAGGGACGCGTATGGGGTTTCACCCCCCTTCTAAGCCTCTTATGATCCGTTCTTGAAAGCGAACCCGCGTCCCCTCAATCTCCCAAAGTCCCTCCCTCTCTCAACGTAAAAGAAAAAAATTCTGCATCAGTATCAGGGATCAGGATTTTAACTGTTTTGTTTCGTAACAGCAAAAGAAGATTTAACAAAACTCCAAATTCACTGGAAGAGATCACAGAAGAAATACTTGAAAGGCAACTGATTTCGTTTTCCCGCTTCTCCTCTTCATAGATAAGTATGTTACCAAAATTCACACCACTTTTTAAGATTACCGGAAGTAATTTTTATAAGCACACAACAGATGTAGAAATATTTTTCCTGAAAAAACATGGCAATTTAATTCCGAGTGTCTTAATCTTGTGTAGAAGCTACTCCTAAGGTCTCTCCTAATTGGCCACAGGAAACAATGACATGTCATTCTTTCAACTGCTTTTATATTGTTTTGGGCCGTCAGGGTTAGGCAGCTGCTACATAACGGGTACTTCAAAGGGAAAAAAGTATGAATAAAAGCAGTTTCAATTGCATGACTTAAAGTATGTAATCATATCAGACATCACATTTACCCTCGTTTGGGACAAATCGAAAATGGAGTTTTAAATTCCTAGCTTTTCATGTAATGATTCCTTGAAAAGTGCAACCAAGCAACCCTCCCCCCCCCCCCCCCCCCCCGTCCCCGCTCCCTCTCTTTTGGGAAGGGACAGCACAGGCAGCGTGAAAGTCAGCACTCGGGGGAAAGGGGGGAAAGGCAAAGAAAGAGAAAAAAAGCAAAACACGGCTGACCGAGGGTAATAAAGAGGTCTAAAAAATTAGTTATGCAAGGATTATAATCCACACACAGCTGAAAAGTGATATCATTGTTTAGATATCAAATGGTCACATTAGCATGAAGGCCACAACTCTGAATAGAGAATAATATTTTCAGTGACAATTTCTATGACTGATTCCAATAATTCTGTGTTTTCTTATCAAACAAATGGCAATTATGTGGCGCGACGCAGCAGCTTAAGCTGAATGTAAGACTCGAGACTTCCTTGATGTACCGACTTTAAATGAAAGATGGCAAGAAGCAAAGAGGACAACTATGAAAGTGGGTGACCCAACTCACCCTAGAATCTTATCAGTCATGTGGACGGAATGTTCTTTTTTAAATTCAATGAATTTATATTTGGTCGTAGTAGTAATGACTGGGTTATTTCTGAACATTTTCCCGTGGATTGTTTGCTATTCCAAGCTTCGTGCTCAGAGCCACCGAAGTAGTAGAGACGTGCTGTTAATATCTCTTGTTTTGGTTGACTTTTTGACTGTCTGTGTTCCTCTACAAGTTTACCTATCAAAACACTTCAACTGTCCAAGAAATCAGAGGACAAGCTTCGTCGGAAGGCCAACGATTTGCGAGATTTTTCATCTGATGTTCGTGTGGCTCAAACTTGCTGCACTGTTTATCATAACAACGTTGAACTACACTTCATACCTAGCTATAACCGCGAGAGGAATTTATTGCAGCATCGGAGACAGGATTTCTTCGTCTTTAGCGTGCTCTAAATACGAGCTGAGACATCAAGAAAAGACGCACTCGACAATGGTCATAGCCAATTTAGTGATTGGAATAGCTATCGTAGCCTTTTTGATCGCTTCTTTACCATACATTGGCCTTGGTCCAGAGAGCCTTTCACCACAATCTACCCTATTATATCAACAAAACTCTACGACAACTTTGTTTCAGTGTTCGTTGGATCAAAAAAGCTACCCGCAAAAGAACAAAGAATACACGTTCCTGTTTGCGGTGCTCATGAGCAGTGCCGCTTGCTTCTTGCTTCAGGTTGTTCACAATTTCCTGAGCTGCTTTAATTGTCCGAGTTATTCACTGGCAAAAACGGGCGCATCGAGAACTTTTGCCTTTTACAACCGAAGGCTCGGAGCGGAAAGAGACTTTGCCAAACTTATCTGCGTGTTGGGCCTGACCTTTCATTTAACGTGGATTCCGGTTATGGTAATTAATAAGTGGATCAATCTTGATTGTGCATTTGAGGCGTATTTTGGTCTAAATTCTGGAAAGAATGAACTTTAAGAAAGAAGATTTTAATTCATTTAAAGCAATACTCAAAAGCTTAGAAAGGCCCGATATCATTTCATCTTCCACGAAATCGTTCAACCTACCTATACTAGCGTGACTAAAAGATCATTGCAGCATTGACTTAAACTTAGCCAGCTGACTAGAGTTTATATACTAAAGACATTTGTAAGCTTATAATGACCAAATGTAACGCATAATTAGTTAGGCTATCTTTCATTTGTGTGGTCGCTGTCAGTGGTATTTTGAATTCGTCATTCGACTCCACACAAGATTTGACTAATCAAAGCTCTATTCTATAGTGCAGGTCAAAATACATGGGGAGGGATAGGTTTTTCTAAAATGTATATATACCTATAGAAGCTCATAAGGACGAACACTTTCGACATGGATAACTCTTACTAGTCCCTAGCACTCTAATAATTAAACTGACCGCCAAAACGCATTGTCTTCAATGGATAAAATATCACCAATCGACATCGAGTTATTATTTTCAGTTCAATATATCAATATTACAGGAGCTATTAATTATTTTTTACTCTGGGCATCCAGCAGTTTGTACTGCCATAATAATAATAATAATAATAATAATAATAATAATAATAATAATGGTCTCTATTGATTAATAAGATAGAAAATACATGTCTTATGCTACGAAACAGACTATCAAAAAAATGAGCGGGGGAGAATAAAAAATGCAAACAAGAAAAGAGATGCACACAACCGAAACAGCAGAGGAATTATTTCCTTCGGAGTTTTCATGCATCCTGAAATGGAAGCTCGAATCCCAGGTGAAAGCCTTTTCGCTTCGTAAATTTCTCTTATCAATTTTTGGATATTAACCCCGCATTTATGCTGTGTCCTACAAACGCTGGAGACAAGACTTACATTAACCGAATCTGTAAAGAAATCCGCCGAATCAACGGCCTAAATGGGGGAATACCGTAAATCCTCTATTAAGCTTCCCACTCCTAGATAAGCCACCCCCTCTCTAAATAAGCCCTTCCCCCTTTTTTCAGGGGAGGAAAGTTAATAAGCCCTGCGTCTCTTTTTAGCCCTCCCCCTCCCCTCCCCCTTATTATTCTTCACTAATAAATGATAGACTGTATTAATCAATCACAACTGTAAAATTTTGTGAGGACTGATCCGAGATGATGTATCCACCAACTATAAATTCGGATTTGTTTTTGATCCTCGGCTGCATGACCTCCAACTACTTGTACTTGAGCTTTTCCACTTTGTATTATTGTTCTGAATGGAGAATTGCTACCATCGTCTTTTATAAAATAACTAAGATAGTACGCGCGCTCTGATTGGCCGAGAGGAGTGTTTGCATGAGAGTATGTAAACATGGTTGTGGCGTCAAGTTGTTTGGCTTTTCGCGCGCTAATCACGCAAGCACGAATTTGAAAAAGTTTTCGAGTTCAAAACTCGACAAGTTTACTTTATTTACGCATTCCTTCGTCGGCTGAAACATGAAAAATCGTTACAAAGAAGGTGAGTCAATTTTTCTTTGCTTAAGCCGGCATTTTGAGCGAGAAAAATCCGTATTTTGCAAAGCATCTTTTTGCAAAACAGGAACTGATTACGCATGCAAGACTTCGTTGACAAGATTTTGCGACTGGTAAGAATTTCTCTTTTAATCAGTGCCATACAAAAAGTTTTGCGTTTTTTCTCGTGAAAGTTATTTTATAAGAGCAATAGAAAACTTTTTCCTGTGTTTGCATAGGCTGATATAAACACTCGAGGCGTTGGGAGAATTCTCGACGGTTATGCAAACCCTCGACTTCGTCGCGGGTTTGCATAACTGTCTCGAATTCTCCCAACCCCTCTCGTGTTTATATCAGGCTATGCAAACACAGAAAACGTTTTCTATTGCTTAATGCTAAATTTGAAGCCCCCTGTCTCTATTATATTATAAGCCCCCCCCCCCCCCCCTAATGTGTTTGAAGTAAATAAGTCCTCCCCCCCGGGGGGAGCGTAATATAAAATTCATGGTATGATTGAGTTTCTGAATAGGAAGAGGGGGTAATTCTGTGCCCAGGGATTTCTTATATTGAGTAGGGCCCCTTTCTCGCAGATGGCTTTTAGCCGTTTTTTTAATTTAATTTAGGAATTATTGACATAAGTGACAAATCAGGTACATTTTGAACTAGCGTTTATTTATTACTGATCAAAAATTTAGTCAGCCAAGTTACAGTATTATTAATAACCGCAACAAATTACAACTTTACGTGTGGAACAGTGGCGATATTTTATCATAATCTATATGCCTCTTAAGCCTCATGTTGCGGTTTTAAGGAACGGAGCGGATCTCAGCTTCTTGCTTCAACACCAATGCATATACCAAAGCACACCCAGCAGCCCAATGCCTTACGTTTCATTCGACCAGAGATATCCGTTGCCTTTGTACAAGTATTGCCGTCTTTGAAATGCACCTCCAATCCCACCTTGCAGCTCTTCATATTGGTCACGCCTCTTAAATTAACATCCCTTTTAGCCTTTGCATACAGTTTCTCATCAAAAGGATCTAAGAGGAAAATGAAAAAGAAGAGTAGGAATTTGTGGATTATATCCGAGGGGGCTAATAACCGGAATAAATAATAATAATGATGATAATAATAATAATTATAAAAGTAAATTATAATTATCATAAGAAAATCTCCCAGAGTCCTTTGAGGAAAGTTTTTGAAAAGCTTTATAACTTTGACAATTTTTACGTAGTAGACTGTCAGACCACAACAAGATAACATTTGTCATAAAATATCTTCCCAAGTCACATGCAAGGTAATGACGTCTTCAGTCACGTGACTATTTCCGAATGTGTTTTTTTTTTTTGTTGCTATAACAAGATTTCATAAACGAGTGAAAAACAAATAGCATATTTGAGGTTTTAGTTGTGTGAGGTATTCAAAAATAGCCAGTTGACGTCAGACATTTCAAATTTGAGGGAAACTAGGGCGAGGGCTGTAGAGAGTCAACCTTTTATCACACGGCAGAGAAAATTTGCGGGAAAGTAATGTTCTAACTGATAACTTTTTTCACGAGCAAAAGAGGGACATGACGTCATCAGTCACGTGATCAAAGCGTTTTGAATTTTTTTTAGTTTGTTTTGAGGTACCTTTTCTGTCATAAAGTTTTTTTGGTTTTTCTCAACAATTCTTTACACCGTATTTATTATTCCAGGGGAATTATTATTCCATTTTCAAAGCAGAAGCAACAAAACCTGAGCCAGAAGTTTAAAAGTTGTGTAATTTGACCAATATTGCAGGTTAAAGCGAAAAGGAGACCTACTCTTAAGACTTTTGTCAAACCCTTTTTCAAGTTAACTGTTTGTTTGCCGACATAAAAGTTCAACGTTTGTTAATAAAGGAGAACTTTAAAAGCTAAAAGGGTGTATTTGGCAGCCATATTGTTTTTCTTCATTCCGGGGAGAGACGTCATGTAGCAGCTCTTCTAACCCTAAAAGCCAAAAGGTTTGCTACCCTAACCTAAAAAAATGAAGATAATGAAGAACGATGTTGTGTTAATGTTTTCCCCGACCGATGAAAAGACACCTTACGAGCAGGGAGAGAATCGTACGGTCATACGGTTCAGTCGGCAGCCGCGCGAACGATAGTTCATAACTTTCTTAAAGGTTCCCCGGCATGGACCAAGCCCGAAAGCGGTATTAATGAGTTTATTGCGAGCTTTACGTATCGCTTCGATCAGTTAAAGATTTAATTCTACACGGAAATTTAAAAAAAAAGAAAAACGAAAAAGTCATCCTTGAAAACTGTCAATCACCATAGAGAAGGAATGTATACCTCTTTTAAGCTCGAACTGTTTGCGTTTACCGAGGTGATATAGTGGATAGAGGGGTTAACTTTTAGTTCTAACCGATTCTGAGGGTGCGGGCTCGAATCTTCTGGAAGCAAATTTTTCGTAACCTATTTTTTTTCTTTTTTTTAAAATCTCTTTTTTACTCTCTTTTTTTACCTGTGTGGTGCATATAGCTATTAACATAATGTGGTAAATTGAAAGCAAAGTTTACAGGAAAACAAAAAATGCGCTATGTGTCATAGCGTATCTACCGGTATTTTTAGTAATACTGGACACTGTTATCGGTCCTTAGCTCAGTCGTCGATTTTCACATGTGCCTAATTTAATTCGAGAGGTAACTGCTTTGAGATGGGACGTCTGAATTAACTAAATTCCACAGTTTCGAGTTAAATACGACTTTGTCACTTATAATAATAATAATAATAATAATAATAATAATAATAATGATAATAGTAATCACGCCTGGTAATAGCAATAATAATAGTAATATAATGATATATTCTATTTGCATTATATGTTTCAGAATTATTTGAGTGGAGTGCCTGTAAACTAGCTGGATAAACTAACGGCACATTTCGCTTTAAACAAACCTTTAATTAATATAATAATCGTCCTTATTTGAATAGCACTTTTTCCTTAAGTAATCTAAAAATGGAATAGAAAAAGCACTTCGAAATAACCTATAGCACTGCTGATAAAAATACCTTTTGCATTTACTGGTCATGTTTTTTATTTATTTAATTATTATAACAATTTTTTGTTTACAGGTAGATGGGCCTATAACTAGGGGGGTGGGGGGCGGGGGGGGGGGGGGGCAGTATTCCAGTCGGTTCTTTTTTTTTTCATTTCGTAAGTGCTGAAATAACCGCACCCAAGTTCGCATCACAGTTAGTAAGAGAATCGAACCTGATTTTTCTTTAGTTTGTTAATATATTCCTTTTTCCTTGTTAGTTTTAGATTTTTTTCTGTTAGTTTTGATTGCTAAAGTCCCTGAAGGAAGCTTAAGGACGAGATATTTACCATCTTTAGGCATCAAGGTCGCTAATTCTTCAATAATCTCCTGTAGTCTCGAGCAGTCAACTATCTTGTAGAAATAATATTTTTTTTTGTAGACTGGTTTGTCGCTTCCTGGCTCGCTCGCCAGCTTCACGGTCTGTTCTTTCTTGTACCCATGACCCTCGAGGTCTGCTTCCTTTAACTTAGCCCAGATCTCTTTGTCTGAAGGCTGGTAGTCGGGATTGTAGACCTTTAATATCACTGTTTCTTGGGATGTGGCATCTGTTGACCAGATATTGAAAGTATTTATAGCCTGCGAATATAGCCGTCTCTCCTCGCTCCCGGCGCTGCTAGGGACGTCTCGCAGGACACTACCACGTCGTCTCTCCTGCGAAACGTCCCAAGCAGAGAAGAGCGAGTCGAGGAGAGACGGCTATGCATACCATAAAGATCTATAAACAGAGGGAGAATAGATTTTTTCCCTGTATTTGAGACAATACCGTTTCCAAATGCTATTTTAGAAACAAATTTCGGAATCTACTTGTTATGGTGACAGCAGAGTCCTTTTTTATACAACGTAGTACGCATTCTTGATGTCTCAAATACTTGTTTAAATTAAAGGAAACCAATGTTCATTGATAGGTAATACATTTTTTTTCGTCTATGAAGCTAAATCGCCAAGCCTGCTTACCTTTAAAGATAAGATTTTTTCTTAAAAAAAATGGAGCAGAACAACTCGTTATGGTTATAAAAGTTGTGAACTTTTGAAAAGAAAAGAGGGATTTTTTTCAACGTCAAGTAATTTTGTTACCTTAAACATCTCATTAAAATATATATTTAAACGGAAGGTGGCTGTAACCAGTTGACTACTGTTAAACGTGCCGCCCCCGCCCTCAGTTATAAATTACCTTAAGCTAACTAAAAAAATAAGCTTATTCAGTATATAACCCGAATAAACAAACGTTTTGAAGCCTTTTGGTGGTTTGAGTTTCTGAATGAACAAAGAGCTTTCCGTCAGCTTCTAGTCAGGTTACCTGCTTCCTTATCCTTGATAAGCAAAGGTCACGGCTGGACAGCTATTGTACCAACTTAGCGTTCATTTTTTGCCCCCGGCAGATTTTAGTATTCCTTTAATTAAAAATTAAAGACAAGACACTAAAATGATCAATAACCCTATTTCTTGAAAAGGCTATATGAAAATCTGTCTGAAGGAGCTGAATGAGGTTACACAACATTAAACATACAAAATACTGAGAAGTCAACGGAGTTTTCGGTTTCCAAGTGTAGTGCATGTCGTTTTGAAAAGGTGTCCACCCAACAACCCTTGGAAAGGATCTATGTTATTCTGTCGCCTGATACAAAATACAAATTCTAATGTGAAGACCGACAACCGATATGACGGTTGACCACCAATAAGAAAAAAAAGCAAAGCAAAGAATCCACGAATTGATTCAGTCGCTAGCACTGTAATACATACAACAGGTAAAAAAACAAACAAACAAAAAAACAAAAAGCCGAACAGAAAGAAAGATTTAATTTGGAGGCATGGCCCCCCTTCTAATATAAGTGAACTGAACTTGCTAACGTACCTCAGACAAATGCTCATAAAGCCAAAAAAAAAAAAGGATGAGAAAAAAAAAAGAGAAAAAGAAAACAAATAGACAGAAATCTCACCTGCGATATTAAATGTAGAAAATAGCGCCCAAAACATAACTAAAATTTTCCCGCAAGCCATCACGACAGGTTAAGACTGAGAAGGTAAGCTTACAATTCTGAACTAATCGAACTGAGCTCGATATTGGTTTAACTGCAGAATAAGCTGAATCTTATAAGGTTACCTGTGTGAAATGCGATAACTTTGTTTAATTCAACGCCCTGTTATCACGTGCAGTTTGCTTCAGTTCCACTTTCCTTTTAGTCGGTTGAAATAGAAACTAATTTCGTGCTTTCCGCTAACGGTGAAACACGTTTATTGTGTCAAATGTAGTCTTACATATGTATAAGCAGAATCTTTCAAAGTTTTTGTTTGAAAGGCGTTTATGTTAATGACTTTTTAGATGTCTTTCGCAGTTTGCTTTGGTTCCAAGTTTCCTGTCAGAAAGTTGAGGAAGTTTTCAAAGCACAAGTAGCACTAATTTGTATTAGGTAATGCATTTGTTAATTGCAGCTGCGTCTCCCCCCCCCCCCCCCCCCCACCCCCTCCCCCACCTAAAAAGGCACTACTCTACCGGTACAATAAATGACGACTTACTTATGTGTTCAGGGGACAGAACGTTGGCCCCCCTTTTTTGTCCCCACCGCGGGGTATTTGCCAGCTTAAGTGCCCCCTTGCCCGGAAATGTGCCTTCCAAGACAAAGAATGTCGATGCCCATTGGTTAGCCTAGGGGTGGGAGGCTGTGAATTGACTGGTACATTTTTAGCACACGAAGAAAACAGCCCCAATAACACAACCGAAATGCTTCAATCAATCACGACAGACAAGCTTTTCTGGACTGGTTGAATTGACTACGATTTTGGTTTAAAATGCAAACTTAAGGCTGCATTTTTTACTGTTGACTGTAAAATGCAGTGAATTTGCGTACTTCAATGTCTTCAAGTTGTTATGCTCGGTTTGCATCAGTTCTCGGACACGTTCCTTTCAGTCAATTCAGGACTACCTCTGCCTTTAACGCTTAAACACGTACATCGGTCAGGTTTGAAGTATTTGTTGACTTTTTAAATTTCGTGGTTTTTCTTCAGTTCTACGTGCCTTTCAGACGGTTTAGTTTAACTAATTCGTACTTTGCTTTATCACGCATAAACTTGTAGAAAACAGAAAACAGACTTAATAATAAAAAGCCGATGAGAAAAATTTTAAAAATAAAAATGTTCTTTTGAAACGGCTTATCACAACACAGACTAAGACTGTAAAGCTTAGCTTTTCTGAACTTATCGAACTGACCCTCGATAAAGGTTTATAATGCAGCCTGCGCTGTTTTATGCGGAAAATGTGCCGTGAAATGTGATAATTGTGTTTACTCTAATCCCTTGTTTTCATGGGAAGTTTAATTCGGTTCCACTTTCCTTTCAGTAATTCTTACTTCGCTATAACGCTTAAACACGTTTGCGAGCATATCTGCCTGTACAGTTCTTTCCAACTGCCCGTTCATTGGGTGTCACGAAAACTCAGACCTCGAAGACTCAGAGGTCAATTAGCTTTAAAGAAGACAGTTTATATTTGACTTGATGGTTTTTGAACTATTGATCAACAAGATCTTCTCTTCGGACGAGATTGTAATCTTTCTGAAAAATCGTTGCATGCTTGAAACAGTCATGCTTGAAATCTACCTCATGAAACTGAGATCCTTCAGAGGAAAATAGAATATCCGAAAAATGAAAAATGATTTTTTTTTCTAGGTCACGCTCTAAAACGAGCCGAAGTTTTATATTTTGTTTACCCATCTAGAATCTATCCTCGCTATAGTTTTTTGAAGATCTCTCCAAGTGTTCTGATCAAAGCTACTTTGCCACTTTGCCAGTCCACTTTGGGAATTTTATAATATTACAGACGGTAGTTTTTCCAGGAAAGCACGCACACAATTTCCGAGAAACGTGAAGAGGAAAATCATAAAATATTTATATTGAAAAATGTACATTGAAAGGGGTCCCATCTTTAAATTTGAACATATCATCTTACCGAAAGTGCTTGACTGGAAAAATATTTACCTAAGAAACCAGTTAAGATAATTATATCAATCTCGCCCCTTTCGAGTTGTTGATCATAAAAAGAAATATGGACCTCCACTCGGACATTGCCTTTTCGTATTCAAGTCAACGAGGACGTTCTGTTCGGGTATACATCACCGAAAATACATTGTCCGTGAAGACCTGCGAAGAGGCAGTTCAGGTCGATTCTGAGAAACCTGCTCACGTGACATCTGCCCATTTGGGAAAGATCCACTTGCAATAGCTAGATTGTGGACAGGGAATGGTTTACTTTTAATATATATATATATTTCTCCGTGAACGAGCGAAAACGGCAACACTTATTCTAAAGCTAAAAATAGGCTGAATATAGTCTTGGTTGGTGGAATTCAAAGCGCTGAATCCAAGTGTTTCAGCGTCTACTACAACTGATAGTAAATATTCACCTGCTGCCTGATAATGTTTTCCGACAAAACCCGTTCGCGGGACGACTGGTATATTGCAGAATGTCGCCAAAGAAAACAAGACAAAGAATCGTTAACTCTCATTTTTAATGATATGATACAGGAGATATGTCACGTACTCTACAAAACGTCCTGTTTGTCTGCAAAATATAGTAGAATCAGATTAACAAAACAATCATTATTTTCCAGTCTCTGTATGACATTTATAGACTTAAAATGTACCATAGAGCTAATAACAGACTTAAATTAACTGAAGAATAAACGGTAATACAAAAGTTTTTTGGTTTTCTGGTTTTCTTATTTTAAATTAACGTAATACCTCTGACGTCACTGAATTTCTTTTTAATTTAATTCAAACCGCTTGTAAAACCGTGTTTAATGTTGTAAACGTATCACTTGAACTCGAGGGAAGAGTCAGTTAGACGATACAAAACTTATTGCTTCCCAAGGGATTCAGAGTCGCATAGTGAAAACTGGCGTAGGTCAATTAAAGTTAGGCAAAAGAGCTTCTTGAGTCACTTCTATGATTTTAAAGGCAAAAGAAGGTTAGGAAGAGTAGAAGTGCGAACAGCACAGCTCATGTAGGCTGGGCATAAGGCGAACAACCGACGAGTAGGGGCGCGTATGGGGTTTCACCCCCCTTCTAAGCCTCTTATGATCCGTTCTTGAAAGCGAACCCGCGTCCCCTCAATCTCCCAAAGTCCCTCCCTCTCTCAACGTAAAAGAAAAAAATTCTGCATCAGTATCAGGGATCAGGATTTTAACTGTTTTGTTTCGTAACAGCAAAAGAAGATTTAACAAAACTCCAAATTCACTGGAAGAGATCACAGAAGAAATACTTGAAAGGCGACTGATTTCGTTTTCCCGCTTCTCCTCTTCATAGATAAGTATGTTACCAAAATTCACACCACTTTTTAAGATTACCGGAAGTAATTTTTATAAGCACACAACAGATGTAGAAATATTTTTCCTGAAAAAACATGGCAATTTAATTCCGAGTGTCTTAATCTTGTGTAGAAGCTACTCCTAAGGTCTCTCCTAATTGGCCACAGGAAACAATGACATGTCATTCTTTCAACTGCTTTTATATTGTTTTGGGCCGTCAGGGTTAGGCAGCTGCTACATAACGGGTACTTCAAAGGGAAAAAAGTATGAATAAAAGCAGTTTCAATTGCATGAGTTAAAGTATCTAATCATATCAGACATCACATTTACCCTCGTTTGGGACAACTCGAAAATGGAGTTTTAAATTCCTAGCTTTTCATGTAATGATTCCTTGAAAAGTGCAACCAAGCAACCCTCCCCCCCCCCCCCCCCCGTCCCCGCTCCCTCTCTTTTGGGAAGGGACAGCACAGGCAGCGTGAAAGTCAGCACTCGGGGGAAAGGGGGGAAAGGCAAAGAAAGAGAAAAAAAGCAAAACACGGCTGACCGAGGGTAATAAAGAGGTCTAAAAAATTAGTTATGCAAGGATTATAATCCACACACAGCTGAAAAGTGATATCATTGTTTAGATATCAAATGGTCACATTAGCATGAAGGCCACAACTCTGATTAGAGAATAATATTTTCAGTGACAATTTCTATGACTGATTCCAATAATTCTTTGTTTTCTTATCAAACAAATGGCAATTATGTGGCGCGACGCAGCAGCTTAAGCTGAATGTAAGACTCGAGACTTCCTTGATGTACCGACATTAAATGAAAGATGGCCAGAAGCAAAGAGGACAACTATGAAAGTGGGTGACCCAACTCACCCTAGAATCTTATCAGTCATGTGGACGGAATGTTCTTTTTTAAATTCAATGAATTTATATTTGGTCGTAGTAGGGATGACTGGGTTATTTCTGAACATTTTCCCGTGGATTGTTTGCTATTCCAAGCTTCGTGCTCAGAGCCACCGAAGTAGCAGTGACGTGCTGTTAATATCTCTTGTTTTGGTTGACTTTTTGACTGTCTGTGTTCCTCTACAAGTTTACCTATCAAAACACTTCAACTGTCCAAGAAATCAGAGGACAAGCTTCGTCGGAAGGCCAACGATTTGCGAGATTTTTCATCTGATGTTCGTGTGGCTCAAACTTGCTGCACTGTTTATCATAACAACGTTGAACTACACTTCATACCTCGCTATAACCGCGAGAGGAATATATTGCAGCATCGGAGACAGGATTTCTTCGTCTTTAGCGTGCTCTAAATACGAGCTGAGACATCAAGAAAAGACGCACTCGACAATGGTCATAGCCAATTTAGTGATTGGAATAGCTATCGTAGCCTTTTTGATCGCTTCTTTACCATACATTGGCCTTGGTCCAGAGAGCCTTTCACCACAATCTACCCTATTATATCAACAAAACTCTACGACAACTTTGTTTCAGTGTTCGTTGGATCAAAAAGGCTACCCGCAAAAGAACAAAGAATACACGTTCCTGTTTGCAGTGCTCATGAGCAGTGCCGCTTGCTTCTTGCTTCAGGTTGTTCACAATTTCCTGAGCTGCTTTAATTGTCCGAGTTATTCACTGGCAAAAACGGGCGCATCGAGAACTTTTGCCTTTTACAACCGAAGGCTCGGAGCGGAAAGAGACTTTGCCAAACTTATCTGCGTGTTGGGCCTGACCTTTCATTTAACGTGGATTCCGGTTATGGTAATTAATAAGTGGATCAATCTTGATTGTGCATTTGAGGCGTATTTTGGTCTAAATTCTGGAAAGAATGAACTTTAAGAAAGAAGATTTTAATTCATTTAAAGCAATACTCAAAAGCTTAGAAAGGCCCGCTATCATTTCATCTTCCACGAAATCGTTCAACCTACCTATACTAGCGTGACTAAAAGATCATTGCAGCATTGACTTAAACTTAGCCAGCTGACTAGAGTTTATATACTAAAGACATTTGCAAGCTTATAATGACCAAATGTAACGCATAATTAGTTAGGCTATCTTTCATTTGTGTGGTTGCTGTCAGTGGTATTTTGAATTCGTCATTCGACTCCACACAAGATTTGACTAATCAAAGCTCTATTCTATAGTGCAGGTCAAAATACATGGGGAGGGATAGGTTTTTCTAAAATGTATATATACCTATAGAAGCTCATAAGGACGAACACTTTCGAAATGGATAACTCTTACTAGTCCCTAGCACTCTAATAATTAAACTGACCGCCAAAACGCATTGTCTTCAATGGATAAAATATCACCAATCGACATCGAGTTATTATTTTCAGTTCAATATATCAATATTACAGGAGCTATTAATTATTTTTTACTCTGGGCATCCAGCAGTTTGTACTGCCATAATAATAATAATAATAATAATAATAATAATAATAATAATGGTCTCTATTGATTAATAAGATAGAAAATACATGTCTTATGCTACGAAACAGACTATCAAAAAAATGAGCGGGGGAGAATAAAAAATGCAAACAAGAAAAGAGATGCACACAACCGAAACAGCAGAGGAATTATTTCCTTCGGAGTTTTCATGCATCCTGAAATGGAAGCTCGAATCCCAGGTGAAAGCCTTTTCGCTTCGTAAATTTCTCTTATCAATTTTTGGATATTAACTCCGCATTTATGCTGTGTCCTACAAACGCTGGAGACAAGACTTACATTAACCGAATCTGTAAAGAAATCCGCCGAATCAACGGCCTAAATGGGGGAATACCGTAAATCCTCTATTAAGCTTCCCACTCCTAGATAAGCCACCCCCTCTCTAAATAAGCCCTTCCCCCTTTTTTCAGGGGAGGAAAGTTAATAAGCCCTGCGTCTCTTTTTAGCCCTCCCCCTCCCCCTCCCCTCCCCCTTATTATTCTTCACTAATAAATGATAGACTGTATTAATGAATCACAACTGTAAAATTTTGTGAGGACTGATCCGAGATGATGTATCCACCAACTATAAATTCGGATTTGTTTTTGATCCTCGGCTGCATGACCTCCAACTACTTGTACTTGAGCTTTTCCACTTTGTATTATTGTTTTGAATGGAGAATTGCTACCATCGTCTTTTATAAAATAACTAAGATAGTACGCGCGCTCTGATTGGCCGAGAGGAGTGTTTGCATGAGAGTATGTAAACATGGTTGTGGCGTCAAGTTGTTTGGCTTTTCGCGCGCTAATCACGCAAGCACGAATTTGAAAAAGTTTTCGAGTTCAAAACTCGACAAGTTTACTTTATTTACGCATTCCTTCGTCGGCTGAAACATGAAAAATCGTTACAAAGAAGGTGAGTCAATTTTTCTTTGCTTAAGCCGGCATTTTGAGCGAGAAAAATCCGTATTTTGCAAAGCATCTTTTTGCAAAACAGGAACTGATTACGCATGCAAGACTACGTTGACAAGATTTTGCGACTGGTAAGAATTTCTCTTTTAATCAGTGCCATACAAAAAGTTTTGCGTTTTTTCTCGTGAAAGTTATTTTATAAGAGCAATAGAAAACTTTTTCCTGTGTTTGCATAGGCTGATATAAACACTCGAGGCGTTGGGAGAATTCTCGACGGTTATGCAAACCCTCGACTTCGTCGCGGGTTTGCATAACTGTCTCGAATTCTCCCAACCCCTCTCGTGTTTATATCAGGCTATGCAAACACAGAAAACGTTTTCTATTGCTTAATGCTAAATTTGAAGCCCCCTGTCTCTATTATATTATAAGCCCCCCCCCCCTAATGTGTTTGAAGTAAATAAGTCCTCCCCCCCGGGGGGAGCTTAATATAAAATTCATGGTATGATTGAGTTTCTGAATAGGAAGAGGGGGTAATTCTGTGCCCAGGGATTTCTTATATTGAGTAGGGCCCCTTTCTCGCAGATGGCTTTTAGCCGTTTTTTTAATTTAATTTAGGAATTATTGACATAAGTGACAAATCAGGTACATTTTGAACTAGCGTTTATTTATTACTGATCAAAAATTTAGTCAGCCAAGTTACAGTATTATTAATAACCGCAACAAATTACAACTTTACGTGTGGAACAGTGGCGATATTTTATCATAATCTATATGCCTCTTAAGCCTCATGTTGCGGTTTTAAGGAACGGAGCGGATCTCAGCTTCTTGCTTCAACACCAATGCATAAACCAAAGCACACCCAGCAGCCCAATGCCTTACGTTTCATTCGACCAGAGGTATCCGTTGCCTTTGTACAAGTATTGCCGTCTTTGAAATGCACCTCCAATCCCACCTTGCAGCTCTTCATATTGGTCACGCCTCTTAAATTAACATCCCTTTTAGCCTTTGCATACAGTTTCTCATCAAAAGGATCTAAGAGGAAAATGAAAAAGAAGAGTAGGAATTTGTGGATTATATCCGAGGGGGCTAATAACCGGAATAAATAATAATAATAATGATGATAATAATAATAATTATAAAAGTAAATTATAATTATCATAAGAAAATCTCCCAGAGTCCTTTGAGGAAAGTTTTTGAAAAGCTTTATAACTTTGACAATTTTTACGTAGAAGACTGTCAGACCACAACAAGATAACATTTGTCATAAAATATCTTCCCAAGTCACATGCAAGGTAATGACGTCTTCAGTCACGTGACTATTTCCGAATGTGTTTTTTTTTGTTGCTATAACAAGATTTCATAAACGAGTGAAAAACAAATAGCATATTTGAGGTTTTAGTTGTGTGAGGTATTCAAAAATAGCCAGTTGACGTCAGACATTTCAAATTTGAGGGAAACTAGGGCGAGGGCTGTAGAGAGTCAACCTTTTATCACACGGCAGAGAAAATTTGCGGGAAAGTAATGTTCTAACTGATAACTTTTTTCACGAGCAAAAGAGGGATATGACGTCATCAGTCACGTGATCAAAGCGTTTTGAATTTTTTTTAGTTTGTTTTGAGGTACCTTTTCTGTCATAAAGTTTTTTTGGTTTTTCTCAACAATTCTTTACACCGTATTTATTATTCCAGGGTAATTATTATTCCATTTTCAAAGCAGAAGCAACAAAACCTGAGCCAGAAGTTTAAAAGTTGTGTAATTTGACCAATATTGCAGGTTAAAGCGAAAAGGAGACCTACTCTTAAGACTTTTGTCAAACCCTTTTTCAAGTTAACTGTTTGTTTGCCGACATAAAAGTTCAACGTTTGTTAATAAAGGAGAACTTTAAAAGCTAAAAGGGTGTATTTGGCAGCCATATTGTTTTTCTTCATTCCGGGGAGAGACTTCATGTAGCAGCTCTTCTAACGGTAAAAGCCAAACGGTTTGCTACCCTAACCTAAAAAAATGAAGATAATGAAGAACGATGTTGTGTTAATGTTTTCCCCGACCGATGAAAAGACACCTTACGAGCAGGGAGAGAATCGTACGGTCATACGGTTCAGTCGGCAGCCGCGCGAACGATAGTTCATAACTTTCTTAAAGGTTCCCCGGCATGGACCAAGCCCGAAAGCGGTATTAATGGGTTTATTGCGAGCTTTACGTATCGCTTCGATCAGTTAAAGATTTAATTCTACACGGACAGTATTCCAGTCGGTTCTTTTTTTTTTTTCATTTCGTAAGTGCTGAAATAACCGCACCCAAGTTCGCATCACAGTTAGTAAGAGAATCGAACCTGATTTTTCTTTAGTTTGTTAATATATTCCTTTTTCCTTGTTAGTTTTAGATTTTTTTCTGTTAGTTTTGATTGCTAAAGTCCCTGAAGGAAGCTTAAGGACGAGATATTTACCATCTTTAGGCATCAAGGTCGCTAATTCTTCAATAATCTCCTGTAGTCTCGAGCAGTCAACTATCTTGTAGAAATAATATTTTTTTTTGTAGACTGGTTTGTCGCTTCCTGGCTCGCTCGCCAGCTTCACGGTCTGTTCTTTCTTGTACCCATGACCCTCGAGGTCTGCTTCCTTTAACTTAGCCCAGATCTCTTTGTCTGAAGGCTGGTAGTCGGGATTGTAGACCTTTAATATCACTGTTTCTTGGGATGTGGCATCTGTTGACCAGATATTGAAAGTATTTATAGCCTGCGAATATAGCCGTCTCTCCTCGCTCCCGGCGCTGCTAGGGACGTCTCGCAGGACACTACCACGTCGTCTCTCCTGCGAAACGTCCCAAGCAGAGAAGAGCGAGTCGAGGAGAGACGGCTATGCGTACCATAAAGATCTATAAACAGAGGGAGAATAGATTTTTTCCCTGTATTTGAGACAATACCGTTTCCAAATGCTATTTTAGAAACAAATTTCGGAATCTACTTGTTATGGTGACAGCCGAGTCCTTTTTTATACAACGTAGTACGCATTCTTGATGTCTCAAATACTTGTTTAAATTAAAGGAAACCAATGTTCATTGATAGGTAATACATTTTTTTTCGTCTATGAAGCTAAATCGCCAAGCCTGCTTACCTTTAAAGATAAGATTTTTTCTTAAAAAAAATGGAGCAGAACAACTCGTTATGGTTATAAAAGTTGTGAACTTTTGAAAAGAAAAGAGGGATTTTTTTCAACGTCAAGTAATTTTGTTACCTTAAACATCTCATTAAAATATATATTTAAACGGAAGGTGGCTGTAACCAGTTGACTACTGTTAAACGTGCCGCCCCCGCCCTCAGTTATAAATTACCTTAAGCTAACTAAAAAAATAAGCTTATTCAGTATATAACCCGAATAAACAAACGTTTTGAAGCCTTTTGGTGGTTTGAGTTTCTGAATGAACAAAGAGCTTTCCGTCAGCTTCTAGTCAGGTTACCTTCTTCCTTATCCTTGATAAGCAAAGGTCACGGCTGGACAGCTATTGTACCAACTTAGCGTTCATTTTTTGCCCCCGGCAGATTTTAGTATTCCTTTAATTAAAAATTAAAGACAAGACTCTAAAATGATCAATAACCCTATTTCTTGAAAAGACTATATGAAAATCTGTCTGAAGGAGCTGAATGAGGTTACACAACATTAAACATACAAAATACTGAGAAGTCAACGGAGTTTTCGGTTTCCATGTAGTGCATGTCGTTTTGAAAAGGTGTCCACCCAACAACCCTTGGAAAGGATCTATGTTATTCTGCCGCCTGATACAAAATACAAATTCTAATGTGAAGACCGACAACCGATATGACGGTTGACCACCAATAAGAAAAAAAAGCAAAGCAAAGAATCCACGAATTGATTCAGTCGCTAGCACTGTAATACATACAACAGGTAAAAAAACAAACAAACAAAAAAACAAAAAGCCGAACAGAAAGAAAGATTTAATTTGGAGGCATGGCCCCCCTTCTAATATAAGTGAACTGAACTTGCTAACGTACCTCAGACAAATGCTCATAAAGCCAAAAAAAAAAGGATGAAAAAAAAAAAAAAAGAAAAAGAAAACAAATAGACAGAAAGCTCACCTGCGATATTAAATGTAGAAAATAGCGCCCAAAACATAACTAAAATTTTCCCGCAAGCCATCACGACAGGCTAAGACTGAGAAGGTAAGATTACAATTCTGAACTAATCGAACTGAGCTCGATATTGGTTTAACTGCAGAATAAGCTGAATTTTATAAGGTTACCTGTGTGAAATGCGATAACTTTGTTTAATTCAACGCCCTGTTATCACGCGCAGTTTGCTTCAGTTCCACTTTCCTTTTAGTCGGTTGAAATAGAAACTAATTTCGTGCTTTCCGCTAACGGTGAAACACGTTTATTGTGTCAAATGTAGTCGTACATATGTATAAGCAGAATCTTTCAAAGTTTTTGTTTGAAAGGCGTTTATGTTAATGACTTTTTAGATGTCTTTTGCAGTTTGCTTTAGTTCCAAGTTTCCTGTCAGAAAGTTGGCGAAGTTTTCAAAGCACAAGTAGCACTAATTTGTATTAGGTAATGCATTTGTTAATTGCAGCTGCGCCTCCCCCCCCCCCCCCCACCCCCTCCCCCACCTAAAAAGGCACTACTCTACCGGTACAATAAATGACGACTTACTTATGTGTTCAGGGGACAGAACTTTGGCCCCCCTTTTTTGTCCCCACCGCGGGGTATTTGCCAGCTTAAGTGCCCCCTTGCCCGGAAATGTGCCTTCCAAGACAAAGAATGCCGATGCCCATTGGTTAGCCTAGGGGTGGGCGGCGGGGAATTGACTGGTACATTTTTAGCACACGAAGAAAACAGCCCCAATAACACAACCGAAATGCTTCAATCAATCACGACAGACAAGCTTTTCTGGACTGGTCGAATTGACTACGATTTTGGTTTAAAATGCAAACTTAAGGCTGCATTTTTTACTGTTGACTGTAAAATGCAGTGAATTTGCGTACTTCAATGTCTTCAAGTTGTTATGCTCGGTTTGCATCAGTTCTCGGACACGTTCCTTTCAGTCAATTCAGGACTACCTCTGCCTTTAACGCTTAAACACGTACATCGGTCAGGTTTGAAGTATTTGTTGACTTTTTAAATTTCGTGGTTTTTCTTCAGTTCTACGTGCCTTTCAGACGGTTTAGTTTAACTAATTCGTACTTTGCTTTATCACGCATAAACTTGTAGAAAACAGAAAACAGACTTAATAATAAAAAGCATGAGGGAAATTTTAGAAATAAAAATGTTCTTTTGAAACGGCTTTATCACAACACAGACTAAGACTGTAAAGCTTAGCTTTTCTGAACTTATCGAACTGACCCTCGATAAAGGTTTATAATGCAGCCTGCGCTGTTTTATGCGGAAAATGTGCCGTGAAATGTGATAATTGTGTTTACTCTAATCCCTTGTTTTCATGGGAAGTTTAATTCGGTTCCACTTTCCTTTCAGTCAGTTGTATTAAGCTTCAAAGAACTAATTCTTACTTCGCTATAACGCTTAAACACGTTTGCGAGCATATCTGCCTGTACAGTTCTTTCCAACTGCCCGTTCATTGGGTGTCACGAAAACTCAGACCTCGAAGACTCAGAGGTCAATTAGCTTTAAAGAAGACAGTTTATATTTGACTTGACGAGACGAGATTGTAATCTTTCTGAGAAATCGTTGCATGCTTGAAACAGTCATGCTTGAAATCTACCTCATGAAACTGAGATCCTTCAGAGGAAAATAGAATATCCGAAAAATGAAAAATGATTTTTTTTTCTAGGTCACGCTCTAAAACGAGCCGAAGTTTTATATTTTGTTTACCCATCTGGAATCTATCCTCGCTATAGTTTTTTGAAGATCTCTCCAAGTGTTCTGATCAAAGCCACTTTGCCTCTTTGCCAGTCCACTTTGGGAATTTTATAATATTACAGACGGTAGTTTTTCCAGGAAAGCACGCACACAATTTCCGAGAAACGTGAAGAGGAAAATCATAAAATATTTATATTGAAAAATGTGCATTGAAAGGGGTCCATCTTTAAATTTGAACATATCATCTTACCGAAAGTGCTTGACTGGAAAAATATTTACCTAAGAAACCAGTTAAGATAATTATATCAATCTCGCCCCTTTCGAGTTGTTGATCATAAAAAGAAATATGGACTCCACTCGGACATTGTCTTTTCGTATTCAAGTCAACGAGGACGTTCTGTTCGGGTATACATCACCGAAAATACATTGTCCGTGAAGACCTGCGAAGAGGCAGTTCAGGTCGATTCTAAGAAACCTGCTCACGTGACATCTGCCCATTTGGGAAAGATCCACTTGCAATAGCTAGATTGTGGACAGGGAATGGTTTACTTTTAATATATATATATATTTCTCCGTGAACGAGCGAAAACGGCAACACTTATTCTAAAGCTAAAAATAGGCTGAATACAGTCTTGGTTGGTGGAATTCAAAGCGCTGAATCCAAGTGTTTCAGCGTCTACTACAACTGATAGTAAATATTCACCTGCTGCCTGATAATGTTTTCCGACAAAACCTGTTCGCGGGACGACTGGTATATTGCAGAATGTCGCCAAAGAAAACAAGACAAAGTATCGTTAACTCTCATTTTTAATGATATGATACAGGAGATATGTCACGTACTCTACAAAACGTCCTGTTTGTCTGCAAAATATAGTAGAATCAGATTAACAAAACAATCATTATTTTCCAGTCTCTGTATGACATTTATAGACTTAAAATGTACCATAGAGCTAATAACAGACTTAAATTAACTGAAGAATAAACGGTAATACAAAAGTTTTTTGGTTTTCTGGTTTTCTTATTTTAAATTAACGTAATACCTCTGACGTCACTGAATTGGTCGCGCGATACACTTCAAAAATGATTCTTTTTAATTCAAACCGCTTGTAAAACCGTGTTTAATGTTGTAAACGTATCACTTGAACTCGAGGGAAGAGTCAGTGAGACGATACAAAACTTATTGCTTCCCAAGGGATTCAGAGTCGCATAGTGAAAACTGGCGTAGGTCAATTAAAGTTAGGCAAATGAGCTTCTTGAGTCACTTCTATGATTTTAAAGGCAAAAGAAGGTTAGGAAGAGTAGAAGTGCGAACAGCACAGCTCATGTAGGCTGGACATAAGGCGAACAACCGACGAGTAGGGACGCGTATGGGGTTTCACCCCCCTTCTAAGCCTCTTATGATCCGTTCTTGAAAGCGAACCCGCGTCCCCTCAATCTCCCAAAGTCCCTCCCTCTCTCAACGTAAAAGAAAAAAATTCTGCATCAGTATCAGGGATCAGGATTTTAACTGTTTTGTTTCGTAACAGCAAAAGAAGATTTAACAAAACTCCAAATTCACTGGAAGAGATCACAGAAGAAATACTTGAAAGGCAACAGATTTCGTTTTCCCGCTTCTCCTCTTCATAGATAAGTATGTTACCAAAATTCACACCACTTTTTAAGATTACCGGAAGTAATTTTTATAAGCACACAACAGATGTAGAAATATTTTTCCTGAAAAAACATGGCAATTTAATTCCGAGTGTCTTAATCTTGTGTAGAAGCTACTCCTAAGGTCTCTCCTAATTGGCCACAGGAAACAATGACATGTCATTCTTTCAACTGCTTTTATATTGTTTTGGGCCGTCAGGGTTAGGCAGCTGCTACATAACGGGTACTTCAAAGGGAAAAAAGTATGAATAAAAGCAGTTTCAATTGCATGACTTAAAGTATGTAATCATATCAGACATCACATTTACCCTCGTTTGGGACAACTCGAAAATGGAGTTTCGAATTCCTAGCTTTTCATGTAATGATTCCTTGAAAAGTGCAACCAAGCAACCCTCCGCCCCCCCCCCCCCCCCCCCCCCCGCCCCCGCACCCTCTCTTTTGGGAAGGGACAGCACAGGCAGCGTGAAAGTCAGCACTCGGGGGAAAGGGGGGAAAGGCAAAGAAAGAGAAAAAAAGCAAAACACGGCTGACCGAGGGTAATAAAGAGGTCTAAAATATTAGTTATGCAAGGATTATAATCCACACACAGCTGAAAAGTGATATCATTGTTTAGATATCAAATGATCACATTAGCATGAAGGCCACAACTCTGAATAGAGAATAATATTTTCAGTGACAATTTCTATGACTGATTCCAATAATTCTGTGTTTTCTTATCAAACAAATGGCAATTATGTGGCGCGACGCAGCAGCTTAAGCTGAATGTAAGACTCGAGACTTCCTTGATGTACCGACATTAAATGAAAGATGGCCAGAAACAAAGAGGACAACTATGAAAGTGGGTGACCCAACTCACCCTAGAATCTTATCAATCATGTGGACGGAATGTTCTTTTTTAAATTCAATGAATTTATATTTGGTCGTAGTAGGAATGACTGGGTTATTTCTGAACATTTTCCCGTGGATTGTTTGCTATTCCAAGCTTCGTGTTCAGAGCCACCGAAGTAGTAGAGAGGTGCTGTTAATATCTCTTGTTTTGGTCGACGTTTTGACAGTCTGTGTACCTCTACCAGTTTATCTATCAAAACACTACAACTGTCCAAGAAATCAGAGGACAAGCCTCGTCGGAAGACCAACGATTTGCGAGATCTTTCATCTCATGTTCGTGTGGCTCAAACTTGCTGCACTGTTTATCATAACAACGTTGAACTACACTTCATACCTCGCTATAACCGCGAGGGGAATTTATCGCAGCATCGGAGACAGGATTTCTTCGTCTTTAGCGTGCTCTAAATACGAGCTGAGACACCAAGAAATGACGCGTTCGACAATGGTCATAGCTAATTTAGTGATTGGAATAGCTATTGCAGCCTTTTTGATCGCTTCGTTACCATACATTGGCCTTGGTCCAGAGAGCCGTTCACCACAATCAACCCTATTATATCAACAAAACTCTACCACAACTTTGTTTCAGTGTTCGTTAGATCAAATAAGCTACCCGCAAAAGAACAAAGAATACACGTTCCTGTTTGCGGTTCTCATGAGCAGTGCGGCTTGCTTCTTGCTTCAGATTGTTCAAAGTGTCCTGAGCTGTTTTAGTTGTCCGAGTTATTCACTGCCAAAAACGGGCGCATCGAGAACTTTTGCCTTTTACAACGGAAGGCTCGGAGCGGAAAGAGACTTTGCCAAACTTATCTGCGTGTTGGGCCTGACCTTTCATTTAACGTGGATTCCGGTTATGGTAAGTGGATCAAGCTTGCTTGTGCATTTGAGGCGTATTTGGGTCTAAATTCTATAAAGAATGAAATTTAAGAAAGAGGATTTTAATTCATTTAAGGCAATAATCAAAAGCTTAGAAGGCCGAAATCATTTCATCTTCCACGAAATCGTTCAACCTACCTATACTAGCGTGACTAAAAGATCATTGCAGCATTGACTTAAACTTAGCCAGCTGACTAGAGGTTATATACTTAAGACATTTACAAGCTTAGCTAAGCTTATAATGACCAAATGTAATGCATAGTTAGGCTATCTTTCATTTGTATGGTTGCTGTCAGTCAGGTATTTTGAACTCGTCATTCGACTCCACACAAGATTTGACTAATCAAAGCTCTATTCTATAGTGCAGGTCAAAATACATGGGGAGGGATAGGTTTTTCTAAAATATATATATATACCTATAGAAGCTCATAAGGACGAACACTTTCGAAATGGATAACTCTTACTAGTCCCTCGCACTCTAATAATTAAACTGACCGCCAAAACGCATTGTCTTCAATGGATAAAATATCACCAATTGACATCGAGTTATCAATGATTTTCAGTTCAAGTACATTTCAATATAACGGGAGCTATCAACAATATAAGCACATGATGTTTTATGTACTAATCACCCCGGCTCCGAAAACAGCTAGGATTTTGCAGTGCTTAGTGATTCGTTCGCCTTCAGTAGCTCAAGTTATTCCAGAGACCGTTTAAAGCTACCTTTAAATTAATTTATCAGGTTTGATCAATTCAACATCAAACGTTTTATCAGCATCGAAGTCAAGAGAAAGAAGGTGAGACATTCAAACCGTATTAATCAGTAATTTTTTTAAAAAATCTATTTCTTGCAAAATATACATCAAGAAAAGCGCCTTCGAGTCTGTACGTTTCTGTCAAAGACCACAAATTGGGCGTTGTCAAAGAGCAGACACCACTTATATATATAGAAATCTGCTTCTCCTTAGGCATTATAGGTAATCAGAAGGAGCGTAGATTTTGCATTTCTGAACGCTTTCACTGTTAACAGTGGCCAGAGGAAAAAATTTCCTCAAAATTCCAAATTTCTTTTTGTAAACTTATCCTAAGGAATGAAAATCACCATGCAAAGGTCTACTAAAGAGGCTTCATTTGAATGATCCTGAACACCATAGTATTTCATAGGTTTCTTTTGAATGGACACGTCATACAAGTTTTTCCATAGATTTTTAAAAGTTAGAATGACAAACTCTCTTCATAAGGTGCTCAAAAATGAAAGGGTTTTTAACGTTTTTTAAAGGCCAGAAATATTGTAAATGAGGGACAAGCTTTGGAAAGGTAGCATTCAGCTGCTAAAAAGCTCTTTAATCCTATTAATGAAATCTCCAGCGTTAAGTTTTAAATAGTCACTGCGGATCACTGAGTCATCGTTAGTTTTCACCAAGCGGACGTACCCGGGGTGGGGGGAGTGTGAAGGTTGTTAAAATTTATCAAATTGATTCAGTGCTTAGGAATTGCCATCAAATTGAGTGAAACATGAAAATAACTACTCAGAACGATAAAAGGTATAAATAAAGGTATGGATGGACAAATGTGAAGAAGATTGAGGAGGATTGCAATTATGGTTTTTGAAAACCAGTTAGCGCAACAGTGTTTCAAAGTTCATTTTTGTTGAAAAATTGCCTGGGAGACACATTTGTTTACACGAAACTGTTATCTTGACACTCACAAGTAATTTCTTAACTTTTTTTATTATAGAACAAGGACGTGTAATTGCATTATTAGCAAAATGAACTGGACATAAGTGACACTTACAGCCCCCTCTACATCCCGGACTAACTATGAACCATAATCTCCATATCTTCACACCACAAATGAAATTCCTATAAAGGATAGCCGATCTTGACCAAAATCTAAGACTAGGGCCCGCGCATCAAATGTAAAACTTCACATGCTAATAAGTGAGAAAGGCAGATTTTGCTCAATAGCATTAGGTTCAGTCAGAAGTGAATTTTGATTTTTTTCCCGGTTTCCTAATCTGTTTGAAATCCTTTCCTTGACTACGACACAATATTTATACATTGCGCCCTCCCCCCCCCCCCCCCCCCGGGGGAGAGGGGGTGTGCCGTGAATTGGTACTAATTGATGTCCAGACTAAAGTCAGTCAAAGGCGCCTTCAGTCTTTAGTGAAGTAGTGGGTCCCGGCTTTGCACAAAAGCTTTGTGACTCAAAATCTCTAAGTTAAAGTTATTGTGACCATGCCTTGGTTCTTTTTGTTTCAGGTGGCTATTAGTTGCATCATGTCTGGATACCATATCAGTACGGAATTCTCCCAGTATGTCATCGCAGCGGCGTTTTTACCACCGACTATAAACCCAATGCTCTTCGGTACGTTTCTGTCGGATTTCAGAGACGGTTACAAGGCTTTGTTGAAGCTCATACCAGACAAGGTCACTGAGATTTTTAAAGGTTTGTTTTCAGTTTATCAACACCATTTTAGACTATTATATCACTCGCATACTGTTACTAGGTTGGCTTCCACGACTTCTGTATTTATTTGGCCTGATGTTTTGACCAGGCGCAAAGAAGGGCCAACCAGTGGCATTTAGCTGCACAACTCCCTTGGTAGAGCAATACCCCGCCCAACCGGACCACTTTTGTTCTTTTCTATATTTGGCAAATAACAGACTATTTTAACACTCTTGAACAAAACTGGCCTGAGAAAACAGTCGTCATTTCGCATCGCCACTACTGGTTTCCGCGCAACATAACGTCTAAGCTGGAAATGAGTGCAGAAATTCCATACTGATGACGCACCACTACCTAGATCTGGTTTGTACTTTTGCTTACTTGAAGAAAATTTTCAATCAATCAGAAGCACTACCAAGATCTGGGTACTGTGCGTCATCAGTATGGAATTTCTACGCTCGTTTCTCAGACGGCATTTCGCGGGGAAACCACGCAGTGGTGGTGTCGCGAAATGTCAGCTGTTTTTTCAGGCTATAACAAAAGTGACTTTATTTTCTTTTTGGCTGGAAGGAAGGTTTATTGGACGTTTTACACCATATTATAGATCATCATAATAGTTAAAGCTTGACGCCCTTATGATCTTCTGTTCAGTCTTCAGTCTCTGTAAACCTGAAAGAAATTCTTTGAGAACTGCCTTTTGGGGGGCAGACTCAGCACATGAAGGTGTTGGGGATGCTCGTCGTCTCACTTAGGGGTGTAAATTTCGGATTTTGGTCTCACTTAGGATGTTCTGGGCAAAACGCCATCATATTTAGCCCTGGAGGTCTCGTTTAAGATTGCACACCAAAAAATATAAAAAATATATATATTGTCTGTGTTTTAACATGGTCTCTTTTAGGGGTCAAAAAAAGCTTGGGCCACGCCCAGATCGGTCTCCTTTAGGGGTTTAATTCAAAATTTCCGACGAGCATCCCCACCTCTTTCATATGTGGACTCCCCCCCCCAGGCTTTTGCCATACTTTTGAATGAAGTCAATATCACCAATTCAAAAGCTAAGTACTGTACATCACTTTGTTGAAATGAAATTCTGCAGAGTCTAAAAAGTTTAAAGGTAATTTGGTAATTGCTTTCTCTCCTTAGATTGTGCGACTTTGATGTATAAGCCGAAGGAGATGATAACAAATTCAGCGATCGTTACAATATCCTCAGAGATTGGACACAAAGTATGAAAAGATTATAGTTCACACTTTAAATAAACCATTCAGTACATGTGAACTGAAAACCGTCGTGCAAATTTCAACACGCTAACGTCCGTTGTTACTACTGCGGGAATGACGAGAGTTTTGTATTTAGCACGCCTTAAAAATTAGTCTCTGAATTTGTTATTAATGACGTTTCTATGGGTCAGTACACACAGTCACGATCAAAAAGACACTGATATCAACTTTTGATTCATTGCGTTAGTCTGCAATGCTGTAGCTTGCGTCACAAACGAAACTAAACTCTGGTTAACCGAGGTTTAATTACGTCTGCGTTCGTAGGCTAGCATTGCTAGGGCATAAGAAATTAAGGATAAAGATTAAACAGGCGGCGTTGGTCTCTTTCCTCATGCGTGTCTCGGATGGTCTCATAAACACACTGCTGTGGACATGGCCAAATAAAAAGTAGCCGAGAATGGCGTGAACGTTTCTTAACAAAAATATGATAGAACTGGTCACACGAGTAGACATCTCCTGGTTTTCAGGAGGAATAACGCCCGGCGGACTTAACCGTGCAACTTTAACAAGGTAATTATAGATCGGGGAATTGAATTAGGTTACGACCGGTAATGGTTAGCTAGAGAGGAACTGAACAGGAATCAGTGATATCATGCCATAATTGATCTAAAAGTTGTAGTTAAATTAATCAATCTATCAGTGGATCTCGTCGGTGCCACTAGAACCTAAAGCTACTTGCAAACGGACGCAACAACGTCGCACATTGTTGGGCCAACAATGTTGGGAGTTGTTACATCCGTGTTGACATTGATGTGCAAACGGATGTAACAACTCCCAATAATGATGGGACCTACAATGTATCGTGGGAAGGATACAACCCTCAAGACATTTGGAAACCATGTGCAATGCGCGTGCCTGGCTTAAAAAGATGTTGGAAAGAGTTTTGCAAAAGGACGCAACATGCAACATCCAACAATATTGGCAGTCGTGGGCCAACGATGTTGGGTCCGTTTGCACGGCGCTAAAGCTGCTGTTAATACTAGGCATACGTTAACTGGCCCAACTGACTGTTATTAACTTACCCTACCATTGAGAATAAAACAAAGATAGTGCAGTTTCTTTTCCCACTTTTGGTACTTAATGTCGTTACAGATGGCGGTTCAAGTGCTCTGTGATCAATGACAGTAAACAAAATTGGGCAGTTGTGGAGACAGTAAATGTATTCACTTTCGATGGCAAGGAAATGTGAGGCTATCTACGAAATTCTGACTCCAACTATTACAGTCTGTAGGTGCGTATTTAAACCGGCAGCTGTCCATTGCTGCCAAACAACCCTCGGTTTCCATTTTGGGTGCGAACCTAAAAGACAGTACCCTGGCTCCAGAGGTCCGTTCTCAGGATACCTCAAATGAAATGAACCGTGCTCACGGTTTAATAGGGCTCGCGCCTTGTTGACGCGGCTTCGTCGCGAACCATCAGTCGGATCGATGAGAAAAAAATATCCTCTGGAACCCAGGGTAAAAAGACAGCTAATACTGGCGATCAATTTCTGGGTTTCTGATCTCTTTTAATGTTTACGCCGTAATGCGCATTTTAAAAGACGTTCAGGCCGGTTAGCTATAAGCACAGAGAGTAGGATTTTACTGGAACAAACTGTAACGTCTACTTTTATTTGCACTAACTTTCACTTCAAGAAACAAATTAGGTGAGTTTACTCCTACTCCGCACATGTACTTAATGTAATACTAATCTAATTTATGAAATACAATTACTGCAAAAATCCTTAAGGAAGTGTTAAATGTTGATGCAAGTCTATCATGTATCACAAAAGTGACGACCATCTGAGGAAAAGATACCCCCGTAATAGCGCCCCTAAATTAATAACTTTCCTTTATCTTTGTTATTACTCATAAACAAGAAAGTAAGCTAAAATCATGGACAGAAGTTATGAAAGTTATCAACGGTTTGGTTCTACATGTTTTACGATAACAAAGTCACGCTTAATTTAGTTCTCAGTAGAAAACAAAAAATTCCAGATTCCAACAGTAAAACGGGTCACGTGACTGATTTCAGGGTGAAATATGGAATATATCCCTAAAAGAACTAGAGATTAAGAGAGCAATGAAAAGGGGGGTCTACCAAATGTAAGGTTGTAACTGCGATTTTATAGTTATATCAAGAACGGACAAAATGTAATATGAATAATTTGAAAAAAAAAATCAGAATTCTCCGACATATAAATTCTGATAATCTTGCCGGCAGTCGACACCCATCTTAGGTTCAGGGCCTCAAAACTGGTTTCAAGCTACTTTTCTCATGCTCTTCTCATCTCTGATGGTGTTTACTTTTCGCTTCCCGCAATTTTTGCATTAACCAGGTCATGTACGTCCCATGTACGAAGAACTAATTCGATACTAGCGCTACTAATGTATTACTTTGTCTAAATAGTTAACATTTTGTAGTCCCTAAATAAGAAAGCCTTAAAACCTGCTAGTTTGTAAAGAAGCAGGGTGTGTTGCATTGGTACTTTTAAAAAAGAATAAAGTTAAAAGTAAAAGTTTCGACAAGAAAAGTTCTTCTAGTACTGAACAACTTGTTATTTCGCAAGAGTCAAAGTCTTTTGTAAAAGCTGGCTTTTATGTTTCTTGTGATTGCCAATCGAACTAATTTAAAGTTGTTTTTTTTTGCGTTTAAAGAAATAAAAATATCAAAATAAAATATCAAAATAGCGTTAAGATTAAGCTTTTACAGTTACGTTCTACCAAAAAAACATCAATTGTGTTTCTATATGTTACACAAGGTCGAACGTTACAAAGCTACGGACACAAACACGCAGCAAAATGCTTCAAAGGCAATAAAACAATCAACAATGCGTTTGACTAGATACTTTAAAAATATCTTGAGTAAGTAATTAATAAGGCTAGTCAAAAATTGTGTCGAATAATCCTCGATCGCGAGAGGCACCACAATCTTCTGATACACAAGTTTATACTGGACCTCTTCTTAATTCGAGACCTCTTTAATCTACAGTTGACTTCCTTATAGCAACCACTTCTGGTAAGCGACCACCTCCCGAAAGCGACTACTTAAAAAATAGCCGCTTTGTTCCTCAATCAAATACTCTTTCAAAAACTCTCTCGTATAAGCGATCACTCCTAAATTTCTAAATTTCCAAGCAGGAATACGCCCGCGACCACTTTTTGACCTACTCTTTTGTTTTCTGTTTCCCGTAAGCAACCAGCCTGTATTTTTCACATATGATTGTTAGAAAACCAATCCTCCAGTGAGAAAATGGTCAGTTTTTGGTAGCGCTCGCCAAGCCTACTAACAGTTGTATCAGTTGACTTACAAAAAGATAGCTATAATATGATCTGCAGGTAAAAAGGTGAATTACAACATTGAGAAGAAATGTAATTGGTGTAAGTACGAAGTTTAAACGGTTCCAAGCGCTATTCGATGTGAAACATTATTGCCAGTTGACGGTTTGCCTACGTTTTAGCTTAAAAGGTAATAACTTAATGTAATTACAATAATCAGGACAGTTTTCTTGAAGATTCCGGAAAGACTACCACCTCCCGAAAGCGACCACTTTGTCGAGCACCAAGGGTGGTCACTCAGGAGAGAGTTGACTGTACTTTAAATAGAGCTAAAAATAATCTGGCAGTAGGAGTCACTCTTTCGCCACTTACCATACATTTGCACGCCATCATATTAACAAACCAAGTAAAAACCTCATGACCTTACTCACTTGGTATACCATCCAATGCAGTAAATATTTTGTACAAAAATAACAAAGTTTTTTGTTGTTGTTGAAGCTTCCAAAGTTTCTCTCAATCTTGAAAACAAAACTCCTTTGCAACGACAGCTTATACAGACAATGTTTTTTTTTTTGCCTATGGCCATTCAAAACGTCTCATTTGCGTTCGGTTTGTCTTTTTCCATTTTTTCTACATCCTTTGTCTTTTGTCTTTGTCTTTTTTGGGGGGTGGGGTCATCTCAATTAATTTGGGATACAAAGGGGGGCCACCCAAGCAAATTTCTAACGACGAGGCGGGGTGGTCATCAAATTATATAGAAGCTACCCGTCAAATCCCACCAGCCCCCTCCCCGCCTCCCCCCCACAAAAAAAAAATCAACGGTCCTTAACTGTAAGAAACGAAAAGACTTACTTTAGTCGACGACTCGCACCAAAAGTAGCAAAAAAGAGCGATCTAAGAGCAGCAAATGTATTATGATAGCAACTCCAATTATAGCAGTAGTAGTAGTTTTACCTTTGCTGTGTGTCGTCTTTTATAAGTTACAGATGCTACGTGCATTATGCTTAGGGCATCAACTAAGTAAATTTGTTCTTACGGTTCAAGTTCATTTATAGA
>OZ037777.1:32737986-32812986 GCA_964035525.1 Porites cylindrica | reverse complement strand
AGTTTGCTAGTCCTAAATTCAAAACCATTGAAGTTATTCAACTTTATAGCGAGAGGGGAGGGGGTGGGGGGCTCCTCGGGGGCTCCTCGGTCTGAATAGAGTCAACCGTGCTTTTATCGAGCCTTTTTCAAACAATCGTCTATATATCTGAGTAAAAAATACAATGTTGAAAGAGAGAAAGAATAATTAACAATAAATTGGGATATTAAAACTTGTATGAAAGTCAGTTTTGTATTAACGAAGCGCTCTCAACTTCATAAGTTGAATTTACGAGTAGGTTTTGTTCTAAAGGTGTTATCGTGCCTCTCTCTTAGCGCCTAAATGATTATCGTGCTTAAATAGTGCCTCAAGGACAAAGGCACGATGCACGAAATGAGAATTAGAACGGTAATCGAGCCTTTATGCACCGTAATGTATCATGCATTGGCAATTTGGTGCATTAAAAGTTATGTTCTAACGCTAGAAATATGTTTTTAGTTATTGATCATGAAAATGCTTCGATAGACATACATTTCATTAACAACGAAGTAAGATCAAAGCTGTATACAGAAAATATGTACTCTCTTTAATGCACATTGATTACACAGCAACCGTGCAGAAAATCAAGTTTTTATAAACGAGTTTAATGTTAAATGTAACAGTAAATGTAGCGTTAGACCATTTTTTCTTTTTTTTTTTCTCGAAAATGTAGTCACCAACATCGTATGCCTGGCCAAAACGATAAAATTAACAATACAACAATCAAGAAAAACGGGGATTTGTTTTTTTTTTTCAGGGAGGATTTTCCTCAACTTCCAAATGTTTTAGAGGATTCTAAAAAAATAATAACAAGTCAGCTCCTTCAATACTCCTACTTTGGACTGTTTGGAGAGAGCGTGTGAGGGTGGCAAGAAGTCACACACACCCTCTCACAATGAGGCTTTATGAGGCAGATCCTTCCGCAATAGCATTAAGAAGCTGATCAGCAAAACAAAGAGAATATTTATGGCAAGTGCACTCTTGTCTAAGCGACCCAAGGAAGTTTGGAAGACGATCCATCGCATACTCCATTCTAGTCATCAACCACTAACTTTTCGTTCTGGCTGAGCTGAACATGCACTTTGCTTCTAAAGCTGAACGCGAGGAATTGTAGGGCTCCATAGGCTTATTAATACGCCTGTGGAGGACCCTAATACTTCTTTGTATCTGAAGGGTGTCATCTAGATGAAAGTTCTGTGGTCTGACTGTATGCTCCTTTTGTCCAGATATCATTCCAAGCAATTTCTTCAAGCTAGTTTCGGGTAATCTAGCATTTCCCTTTAATTAGCACACATCTTAAATATGTGGATTTCGAAGCTGGAATTTCAAATTCTCTGGAAGGTTGCATGCACCAATCACATTCTGAAGGTGGCTAAATCGCAAGCAAATGACGATTTTTCTTCCTTCTCCATTTTTTTCTGTGTTAAAAGTAGTTTATGAAACACTGTCTCTACGAGAAATGGTGGATTTTCTCACGGAAGCTGCTGCACTTCAGCCAAATTTAAAAGCATAACGGAATGGCCATTTCACCCGAAATACTTTGCTTGGAATAAACACTGAATCATCCGGGCTGCGAACAGAGGAGAGGTCACCATTGCGGTTTTGGCGGAAGTTTCTAAAGCTTTTGATACAGTAGCGTATGAGTTAGCTCTGCGTAAGTTGCATAAGCTAGAGTTTTTCAAGTCCTCTTTACATTGGATTGTTATATTTGACTGATCGAACGCATTACGTCCAAATCAACGATCGATCGCTTATCTGAACGCATAGTTGTTCCTTTTGGGTACATCAGGGATACAATCTGGGTCCTGTCAGGTTAAACCTGTATGGCAAGGACTTGACTGAAGTACTCCCAGCTGAACTTAGGTTTCATCAATATGCAAAAGATACCATGATTTATGGTCACTGTAAACTTTTTGAACTTCAGAGTTGTCCGGCGGATATGCAACTTGTGTTGGATATTAAGTTGTTTATCTGGTTATCGCAATGTAACTTGGCGCTCAACCCAAAGAAGACTAAAGTTATGCTCCTTGCAACTGTTCGGTTTTCAAAAACGCATCGACTAGACGAACGCTGAATCAATCTCTCCTCAAAAGGAAAGGGTCCAGCGGAAGTTGTAAACTTTTGGCTTACTTCGTACGAAAGTGCACGAAAACCTCAACTGGACAAACGAGATAGACTCCATCATTTTAAGTTGTTACAGAACATTGCCTGCACTGAAAAGGTGAAATATGTAGCCCCGTATAACACGCCAATCCTTACCATTATTTTTCCTTTCAGAGGTGTTTTTTTTTCCGACCAATGTTTTGGCTATGCTGATTAGTGTGTTTTCGTGTCTTTTTCTCATTTTTTAAAATCGCTTTTCACTATTTTCTTTTTATTTACTGTTTTTAGCAAATTTTATTAATGCACACTCAGTATCCGTTACTTGCCCTTCAAGTATGCCGATATTCACGCCCTCCTTTGTCCTTTACACCTTCGACTAGTTTGTTTTTAGCTATGCAGTCCCACCAATTTGCATGCAGTGACATTAGTTGTTTTGTGCGTTCAAACCAATATTGCTTAAAGTGAAGAGCTCAAGTGATTTCCACAAAATGAGGAATACCTTTCTCTTGTCTCTTAAACGTAACGCCGAGGTTGTATTTTTACAAGAGACGGACTCGATCACCGCGACAGGCAACCAATGGAGACATGAATAGGGTGCGGAGATGATAAATTATCACGAGGTGTTGCAATTTTGCTTAAAAAGGGGTGGTGATTGTATGTGCCATTGATGAAAAGACCCCAGGGGCGATACATTACGCTAGCATCCAAGGAAGAAAACAACAACAACAACAACTATGTGCAGATTAATGCTTATGCGCCGCACAAAGAGTAAGACGTGTGAATTTTTTCAGTCTATTTTCAATTTTGCAAAATGAAAATCTGGGCTCTGTTGACAACATCATACTAGAAAAGGATATATAATATATAGATTTAGCTAGGACTGAGAGCGTAGCTCCAGTTAATAAATGTATGAATCAAACAACAGAAACTTGTAAATTATCCACAAATCAGTTAACTGGGGAGATCCATATGACTTTAAAGGCTGGGGCTGGGTGATTTTAGGGAAAAAAATAATTTGGAAACAGCGCGAGTATGAAACAAGACCTAAAGTCTTTCATCGAGTTAATAGTCTTATATGTACACCGAAACCAAAGCAATCACCTTTGATCACAGTAGATTAGGCGTGGAAAACAAATTCCTCCCAAGCAAAACAACATATTTGCCCACCTACACCACCTTTATCTTACATCCTATATCTTATCTTATATAGAGTAATTGAACAGTCCCGAAATATAATTTTATGCCATAAAGGCTGTTAATAAGGCAGATACTCCTTGGTGGCGGCTAATTTACACGTTCTAACTTATCGGTTTTATCTCTCTGTCTAAAGGAAAGGCCAGAATGAAATATCAGGCCGGATTTTTTTTGTGTGGCTCGCTACGAGTTTATGCACTTATCAGCGAAAATGCCGAAACGGACGACGGATGCGGACGGCAGATGGCGGACGGCAGATGGCAGACGGCAGAAAATTATAATAAATAAATAAATGCATAAGATAAATATAAAATAAATGAAATAAAAAAATGAAATAAAATAAATTCTGGTTTCAAGCAGTCCATCGTCCCTAACAAAATGACATGGGCTCGTAGTGATTCTACTTTTTCCGTGAAGAATCCCGGCGATATTGCTAACTTGCTCAAAGACTACTTTTACTCGGTCGCCAAACCTCAGTTTACCAGCTCCAACTGCGTCGCTAACCTGCAACCCCCGACTTGCTGTGATTTCAAGAACAATACTCTTAGGACAATAAGTGTTATCTCTCTGTCGCCGTCTGAAGTCCACGATGTACCACTATTGCTGGATCCTAACAAAGCAATAGGCCCTGACAAGATTCCTGCCAAGCTGCTAAAGGTTTGCGCGCCGCAAATTTTCCTCTCCTTTTGTGCTCTCTTCAACAAGTGGTTGCAATTGGGAAAAATGCCATCCTCTTGGAAAGAATCTAACATCGTCCCAATATTAAAAGGCGGTACTGCTAAGGAGGTATCGAACTATATACCCATCTCTCTTTTACCTCTTGTCTCAAAAGTTCTCGAACGTTGCGTGTACAACAGAGTTATCGTCCGCATCTCTCCTCAGCTTCAAAAGATGCATTTCGGGTTTTTAAAGGGCAAATCCACCACGGCCCAGTTACTTCAAGTCCTTTACAACAGAGGCGAAAAGCTTGATAAGCGAGTAAAGGTTGATGCTATCTATCTTGACGTCGCTAAAGCCTTCGACAGGGTTAACCACGAACTGCTGCTCAAAATGATCCAGCGATTCGGCATCTGCGGTACCATCCTGTCTTGATTGGAAGACTATCTCACTGACCGTGTCCAAAGGGTCACCGTTCTTGGGGTCAACTCTAAATCTCTCCCTGTGTTGTCAGGCTTGCCTCAAGGATCAATACTTGGACCACGCATGTTCCTCATAAGTGTAGATGATCTTTCTGACGTGGCGACCTCAACATCTGTTGCTCTCTTTGCCGACCGCACGAAGTGCCACCAGTCAATCAAAAGGATGGAGGATGGTGCTTGCCTACAGCGTGACCTCGACCAGATTAACCAATGGTGTGATCTCTGGCAAATGGATCTTAATCAATCCCAGCGCGGGCTACTTTTTATTACCTTATCAATTATCCGATGTCCAAGTTAAGACAATGGAAGCCCAGGAGGACCTTGTGGTTTTAGTTACAAGACATCTGAAATGGAACTCCCAAGTGCTGGCAGCTTGTTCGAAGGCCAATAGGATGCTTGGCTTTATCCGGAGGTCAGCTTTCGACACTCATGAGCAGCGAGTTTGCAAGTTACTTTACACGTCACTAGTTCGCAGCAAGCTCGCATACTGCTCGCAGGTGTGGGTTCCTCAAGCTGTCAATCTTATCCTTGACATCGAAAGAATTCAAAGGCGTGCTACAAATTCACTTTTCTTTGCCGTATCGGTCTGAAGTTAGGTATAAGCAGAGGCTTTTGAAAACTGTGCTGCTACCACTAAGTTACTGGCACAAAATTTTAGATATGCTGTACGTTTTTAAATGTTTAGTTAGTCTATCGGATCCTTTTATTTCAGTAATGAATTCCACTAGACCCAGGCGCACTGTCGCCTCTAAAGATACGCTGCTGAATACGGTTAGATCCAACACCGGCACCTTACTGTAGAGCCCCAAGAATCTGGAATACTTTACCAGCCCACCTCTAGAACGTTGACTGTTCAGTAGCGCACTTTAAGAAAGAACTAAGTCTGTTTATGATGTCGACACCACCCAGACCTATAAGAGTGTGTGTATTAAGTGCCACACTAGTCGGCCATTGAACAGCTTCCTCGATCGTATGTGTTGTTTATTTTTTTTATCGATGTTTACCCCAATTCTGTTTTCCATTGCCGCTTTTTGTTGTTTCTACTGTATTGTCATTTTTGTTAGTATTAAAATTACTATCTGGTCTTCGTAGTGGAGCTTGCTCTGTGAGTGATCCAGGAGTCTTGGCGACGTTCATAAATCAATCAATCAATCAATCAATCAATGAACTGAAATTAATAATTAAGAAATTAAAATATTAAAAATATAAATATCAGAGAGGGCAGTTATGTGGCTCGCTCGGATGTCAGTTCCAACTCTTGGCCGGGGAGGAAGTTTTGCAGTTTCTGTCCTCTCTTTTGCGTAAGGTCCTTGGCATATTTATCTTATACATTTACTTATTTATTTATTTATTTATTTATTTATTTATTTATCATTTTTCGCCGTCCCCCGTCCGTTTCCGCATTCTACAGAGTCCCTTTTGTTTCCCGCAGCTTTCATTGTCAAACAATTGTTGAAGTTCCGGTTACTTGTAGGATTTAAGGGTGGCGGACGGGTGTAGCCTTCTTTTTGATGTTTTTGTGAGATGGCGCACTGTTTTAAATCAGGTGTTACGTTAAAGGGGTTAAGGGGAGTGGAGAATACTGCCTCTACTGTCGCAATTTTGGGTGTGTGTGTGATGTTAAGTCAGGAACAGCGCTGTTTATCTCTTCCGGTC
Source organism: Porites cylindrica (assembly GCA_964035525.1). Classification (NCBI taxonomy): domain Eukaryota; kingdom Metazoa; phylum Cnidaria; class Anthozoa; order Scleractinia; family Poritidae; genus Porites; species Porites cylindrica. The sequence goes on along the minus strand of OZ037777.1, from coordinate 32,806,876 downwards.
GTGTTCTGTATTTTATTGTTCTTTGAAAGCAAGGTATCTGATTTGTAACTGGAAGTATCGTTTAGCTTCTTGATCACGGGCGACTAGCACTTCTGTGTATGCAGGTTGCCATGCATGGTCAAAAACACCAAACGGTCCTCTCTTTGGGAAGGTAACTGGCTTTGAACCCAGGATGTATTTCTAGACCTGGGAATTCAAGCAACCATGCACGTGAAAGGATGCTCCAAGCGAAACAGCTGACACTTTTGTAAAGTCACTGGAACTGTTTGAAATGGAGTGAGACCACGTGCCTTTGCATATTATCTTTTCTACTGGATTTGTCGAAAAAGGAACAGGACTAACTTATGTCAACTCGTCAGAAATATAATGTAGACTGCGAAAAGGTCGAATGTTGCCCATTTACATAGGTTTGGCAAGCCATAAAATTTAATAGACCTTTTTCGACATATTAAAATTCATACTTGGGGGATTAAAACAAAAGAAATGTATTATTCATTATTGAGCCTGAAGATGATTTCTTTTGTTTTATACCCTCAAGCATCGCAGCCAAGTACAAATTTTTATAATATCGGAATTGGTCTGTTTATTCCTTCCTCCTTCTAAATTATATTGTCCCTCCTTCTCCTCATCATTTTTGTTGTTTTCCCTTCCCCTCTTCCACCTCAGTTTTAATGTTTTCCTTCTCCTCCTCCTCCTCCTCCTCATTTCTATTTTGTCCCTCCAAGTTACTACCAATTAGTTCATTTTGTAGCATTGTCTCATGTAGTGAAGAACTCTAGTCTCTCTTTCGGTTCTCTTACGGACCGCCACTCCACAACTTGCATTACTGCAAGTCTTATACAATGTACGTTAGGACGACATTCTCATCCCCGAATAAAATAAGCAGAAATTGTTGTCATGTGAAAATGCTCTACTAAAGCTAGCAGAAACCGTTGTCCATTAAAAACCAAAAAACCTAACCTTGTAGAAGAAGATGATGGTTTTATTCAATACCTATTCGTCAGGATACAAAGCTATATGTTACTAATTCGAGGTCCGCTTTCCATCGATACAGATCGAGATTTGGTTGAGGAAAGTGAAAATGAAGAAAACGGAAGTTCTCATGATGAAAGCGAAGATGAAGAACCAAGGATTAAAGATGTTTTGAGTAACGTGTCCCAAGCGGTGCCTAAAGAGTGTGTTTCTGGTTTGTTGCATAGCATTGTCACTTCCAGAGATATTCTATTCTGGACTCTCCGAGGACAGTTACTTCGAAATAAAAGCATAATTCTCGTGACAAACATCGCCGAGCTAGTTGAGTATGTACTACTACCACATAACGATGACGTGACCAAACCTCGTTCGTTAAATACACTCCTAGATGGACGTGCGGAGTTAGGAGTCAATAAGGGCTTAATCAAAAGCAAAAAGGTGCTAAGTGATTTGGTAAAGAAAAAGACCACCAAAATGGAGAGAATACTTCCGTGAACGAAAGAAGAATAGAAAGTTCATAGAGACAGCTTCTGCGAATGGCAGTGAAGCAGAAGGCATCCAAGAGAGCGACAACGGCACTGAAAACGACAGTTAGGAAACAGAAAGCAATAACCCTGAAAAGTCCATCCCTTCCACTCTGAAATTCTCTGTGAATATTGTGAGCATTCTAATGTGTATGGGACATTTATTATGAAATGTGTTAAATGCTTTTGGCACGATTCATACAAGGTTTGTCCTACATGTGATCACCAGATCCACGAGGAGAGAAATTATATGAAAGACGGCTTTCTTCGGTGTCATGATCGGGGAGCAATAACACACAAATACGCGAAGACATTGGAAACCACTTTTTATTCCCGTTCTGAAGAGGGGAGCGAAAAGGAGGATTATTTTTTTTTTTATTGTTGTAATGTAGTGAAGATTAGAATAAAGAATTTTCATGTCGGACTAATTTTTGTGTGAGTTGAGTTTCAGATAATTAGTTTGGTTGTACCCTCATGACTATGCTCAATTTGCGCGCCAAGAATCAGTGAGCCGGAACTTTAACAATTGTTAGATAATGAAAAGAGCAGGAAGTAAAACGTTTGAAGTTACATTACGACTGAGTGATTTTAGGTGGCTTCATACCAATATAACGGCTGAACACCACCTAATGTTCGAGAAACAACATTTTCCACCATTTTCAGAAGGTTATTAATTATGTATTTCAACCTACTGAAAACATTCTTTTTGACAAGTACTTGTGTAAACATGATTTTTTCTGTTTTGTTTTGTCCCCGCCCACTTACGGTGTCTTTTCAATAGGCCATTTGCATGATGACATCATCTTACTACTACGACCAGAATCCTTCAAGGGTTTGCTTTCTTGTGCAAATTAGACCTTTTGTTATTTAAACCTCGCTGGGATTACCAAATTTGAACATGAAAGGAAAAACGAAAAGGATTCTGGTCGTAGTAGTAAAATGACGCCATCGTGCAAATGGCCTATTTAATCCAACAACAGTTTGCGGCGTATTTTATTCATGAGCCATTTATCAATTTTTTGCTGCCCATTTTTGCTTTCCCCGAAGACTGCTAATTCTGACCATATACCACTTCTACATCTAATGATTTGAGCGATTTTGTTGAGTTGTTAATCCCTGCTTTTCGAAAAGATCATGATGCTATCACTTTAGAACTTGGACAGTTAGAGAACGAACTGAAAGGCCAGGGAATTGGAAAATGAAATGATCACTGCTGGATATAATACACCAGGATGATTCTCTTTTGGAAAGGGAAAAGTCAGAAAAAATTAACTAATTGTTGAATGATTTGGGATTGGATTAAATATAACATAAGAGCTCGTGCTATTCAATAATCTAAAAGAGAGGCTACTTGCTACTGAACCCCCACCGTGGTAGAAGAGGGAGAAGAGGTGGGGGGGGGGGGGGTGAATGGAACCCCACCCCGGATTTTTGATATGTTGCAGTCTTTTGAAACGATTTTACCTTTAGTGGAAAGCCTTTGATCTTCTTAACAAGATGAGGTATATTTTATGGGTGGTGGCGCTGCTGGAGGCCCGTGACGTCACCAAGAATGGTCGCCATCTTGGCCGCCATCTTGGATTTTACCAAGAATTGGAAATCAGGTTAAAACCGTGAGAAATGGTAATTTTTTGTGCTTGACATGAAAAATAACACATAAATAAACACTTTGCGTGATTTTATCCACAAGATTTACTTTTATTGTTGAAAGAAGTTGAAAAAACACTTATTTTCACTCCAAATTGGCTTGACCACCTGCTACTTGTGACGTCATATCTCGTAACCATAGCAACTGACCATCACTAAACTCATCTCAAAATCCGCGCGAGTGATTAACGAACAGCTACTGAAAAAGTCAGGTGCTGATGTTTTATCCTCTAGGTAAAAACTCAGAAAAACCTTATGGGGGGTTGGCATCCACCCCTGCCTTGTACGTCCGAGGGTTAGTAAAACAAAGACTAAACAAACCGTCGCCCGCTTAACTAAGTCGGATAAGCTCTGGTTTGTCGAGCGGGACGCTGTTTGTTCAAGCCCCGGCCGGACCAACACTCAGGGTCTCTAACGGACTGAGGAGAACGTGCTGCCTTTATAAAGACATCTGCAAACGGTCAGACTTTCTAGTCTTCTCGGATAAGGACTATATATACATATATACATTCTGAGGGATGTTAACTCTATTCACACCGGGCTTTATTTTTTATTTTTTCCTTTTCTGTTTGTTTGTTTGGCCACTAAAACTACACACAATAATATATTTATTATTTCCAACTTGGCATAACTTGATTGACGCAATGACGTAATCTGACGTCATTATGACGTCATATTGTAAAATACATTGGTAGAATCCAAATTTCCATCAAGGGAAACAAAAAACGAAGAATTCTTAAATAGTAAGATCTCTGATAAAATCAAGGTAAGATCAATGTGGACGTACCCGTCACGACGAATTTAAAATGTTTCCAGGTAAATGTTGGTAAATGTCGCTAACTTTGGTGGTCCTAACTCTAACGGTTATGAAGATATTCAACTTTCTAGCATGGGTGGGAGGGGGGGAGGGCCTCAAATGTCCCTTCAGGTCTGAATAAGGTTAAGAACCCACACTGTTCGTAAAGAGGAGGGGATATAGCTCTCGGCTTGGTGGTCTATCTCTCGTGGGAGTTGGGACTGTTCCGGGGCCGCTGTAATTGACGTCAGGCTGTTGCGGTCACCCTAGACAGAATTCATTTTGGCGAATCTGATAAAATAAAACTTGAAAGTAATCCAGATTAATCCAGCCTTAAGCACCAAGAGGAAATGCACCAAACTGAAATGAGAATACTTTAAGCAGCACTTCTAGCCCATCCACTTCGGGAAAAAAACATTAACGACATTAACGCTGTAAAGCAACAACAAAATCAAAGCTCTGTCCCAGCCACAACTGCAGTACTCTCTCCAACAAACACAGCTGTTTAGCACAAATATGCAACTCTTTAACTCGTTTGGTGCGGATGTCGAGTATTCTAGACATGCGCTTTTGAGTTTCTCAGTACGAACGTCGAGTTTTTTAACGCTTACAACTTTGTGGCATTCATCGAGGGAGTCAACCTTTTTATGGCCAGACATGCCCCAGTCGCATTATTTGTTAACTTGGTACAACCGCTTCGCATGAATCATTGAGCATGTTTTTTTCGAGCGCTGTGATTCCTTACATGATCTGTTTGTTTAGGCAACTGAAGCTTTTTCTTCTGTCGCCTTTAACAGCTTTCTAAGGCTGTTAACAGTCTGTGTTAATTCCAAGTCTTTGTTTTGTTTTGTTTGTTCCTTTTCTTTTTACCAAATTTCTCCATTGCGATTCACAGTGGCTTGATGGACAAACGGTGCATTTTTGTCGAGCATAGGCTCTGGTCGGTGCTGCCGGCAAATTCGGTAGGTTTTTCGTACCACAAGGAAATATGTTCCGCTTGAAATCCTGGCGTGGGTGCATGCCAGCTGCTGCTTTATCTCGTCCTTTCGATATTACTTCCTCCATTTTCATGTAGGCCTTGCTACTGAACGTTGTTTTGTAAGTCACGACGCTCCGTATCAGATTATAGTGTTCTTGGCAACTTAAGGCCGAATTGAAGTGTATTATTCAACCAAAACAATAGCTTGTAAACTCTGAGGGCTATGATACCGTTAAATTCCATCGCACCAGAAAAATAAAGATTAATATCTCTTGGCAACTTCTTGGTTGACTTTCTGAATATGAATGTTGGTGAAAATCTAGTCTTAACTCTATGAAGAGAGGCATTTAAATTCAAATAATTATTGAAATAAGGGGGTACTGAACCATGAGGGCATTCTCTAGTTGACAAGAAAATGTGAATTTTCGCCTATTAATCAAGAGCACCAGACCCAATGTAGCATTTGGTTCTTTAGTATAGAAACCAGAATTTAATTTGGAAAAAATTAACTTCTTCGCATTATGCTGTAAACTCTCGAGGGCATCAGATTTATAGTTTCTACACCTGTGCCAGGCCACACCACAGTATAGTAAGAAACGGGTAAAATCATTGTTTTCAAGGCGTCCAGCTGCACCCATGGGGATAAAGATTCTAAAACGCCAAAAAACAACTAATTTCATCGAAAGCCTGTTAACAACGTGCTGAAAAAAAAAAAAAACTCAAGTGCCAGGATCCATCATATGTGTCTTGTGGCTTATTTACTAATATATGGCTGAGTTTTCGTTCGATCAATCACGTCGCCAGGATCCATGCGCTGTGTCTTGTGGCTTTGGGGCTGCTTACATGAGAAAACTGGCACCGGCGCGAGTTTCATACCGGGTTGACTTTTTGATTTCGTATCGCGTTTACATGATGACTAGCTAGGTACACTTCATGTTGATAAAATAGACGTGTGATTCCAAATCGCAAACATCCAGTCTACCGGCAGACCGCTTTCACACCGAAACGTGTGGTCGTTTCGCGTTGACATGATACCGTTGCGAGATCTCGTACCGGAGTGAAATTCTCTCTCCGGGACAACAATTGGGGTGAACACACGCCGGGGTGACTCTCGCCGGCATGACATTTGGTGGTGGTATCATGTAAACTAATACAGAGCCATGAGAGGAAACGGGAGTGAACTGGCTTCGCGGCGAAAATCGCCCCGGTGTCCCTCTTATTTATTAATATACGGCTGAGTTTTCGACCTCAAACTTACTGCTGAGGGAAAGAAATTGTTTCTGACATGACTCAAACAACAATAAACTAAAAATGTCACCGCCTACAAAATTTCGGCGGGAATAAGATGGCAGCGCACGATGGGAAGATTGGGTGTAATACCATCGAAAATACAGCGGCTTTCCTGTATCGTGATTGGCTGTATTTTCTATGGCATGGTATAAATCGGTATAAAGTCTAATCTCTTTTAATATTTTTGGCTTTGTTTCCCTCGAAGAAGTGATCGGTACTTTAGTATGTGTATAAAGTCGTAACGTGCGTTTGCCAAAAGCAATGGGCTTGAAAATTACCTTCTTGTTTTCCAGCCAAAAGTAAGGCGCTGAGATGGCTCGCCTTTGTTGACCAGTCTTGTATGATGCGTAAAGCTCCCAGGCTAAGATTCCAAATGCCCACACATCACTAGCATGGGTGTAATGTCCATCTGATATTACCTCTGGTGCACTCCTACAAACATTAATTTTGGTATCAAGTGGCAGATCAAGAAAATAATGTGTTCTATAATAATGTTACCATAAATATTAACAGCTTACCAAAATTAAAAAAAAAAAATCATTCATGCCGCATTCCTGTTTATTTTTTCTAATATCCTAAACCAATCAAGGAATTATTAATGATGAGGTAAAAAACTGTAGCGCTTTATGCACCAAAATTCCTGGCTCATACCCATGGATATATTCGCTAATCTAGCTTCTTTTAGTTAACATAATTTTTCGGTTCTGCTAGTTAAAATGGAGTCTCATTCCGTTACGCGAGAGGTGTGCGGCAAGGCTGTATCTTAAGTCTACTGCTTTTTAATCTTTATATTAACGACCTACATTTCGCATTTGAAAATACATTATATAATCCTTTTGTCTTGCCAAACGGTGCAAACTAAATTGTCTATTATATGCAGACGATTTAATTAATTTATCACGATCCAAAACAGGACTACAAAATTGCCTCGATAAACTATGTGCATTCTGTACTTCATGGATGATGAAAATCAATCCCAAGAAAACAAAAATTATAGTTTATAGTTTTTCATAAACGTGAGAGAAAAAATGCTGATTTTCACTTTTTCGTAGATAGTCAAATAATTGATGTTGTACGAGAGTACACTTACTTAGGAACTCGAATGTCCTAATATAGCTTGTAGAGCAGAGCTTGGTCGTTTTCCTTTAAATATCACTATCAATCAAAAAATTCTCAAATACATTTTGTATATACAGTCTAAAGATGAGGAATCTCTCGTCAAACAAGCTTTTTTAAGTGTCATTCGACTTACACTGTAACGGCAAAAATAGCTTCCACTCTCATTTAATAAATATGTCAGAATACTTTAAGCTTCCTGACTTTAACCCTGATTTATTAGATATAGCTATGGTAAAAAGCTATGCAAGTTCAATGAAACAGGAATATATCTCATATTGGCAAAATACCCGTCAACAAAGTTAAGCTTTAAGCTTGAAGACTCAGGATTTTTAGAGACACTTAAATATACTTGTCTTCGTAAATGAAAAATGTTGTCTCTGTATATGTTTCAACGAATTACATTTCTTTTATTGATTGTTGGTAGTCTCTCTTGTAATTTTAATCGCTGTGCCGTTTGTTCTTCTTCAGTCGTTCAGTGAAAATCGCTTGCAGGAGTACTCAAAATGCCGCGCGTATCAAACGCTTTTGAAGATTACACGTCGATAAAACCGTTAAATAATAAAAAAAACATAATAAATTCTTTATTATGTTGAAGCTTAACTCGATTTATGTTCGTCCAAACACTCGCTACAGCTCGCACAGCAAAAGTGAGAACCGACTGGCCTTACAGGTAATTTTGGAATTTTTTTTAACGGTTTAGGTAAAGGCCCACGCGTGCGTCGATCGTCCTGAATATTGAATAAGTGCAATTTGTATTGCAAATTGTGAAATACTGTATTCTGTCCGAGGTCTGTATGATAAAAACAGTACCTCATAGTACTGTTTCACCTTAGATGTGATGTATAAATGGTATAAAAGGTTGGATTACACGCACGCAGATTTGTTGGCAAGATTTTGCAAAGTAAACTTGTCGAGCGCAAAAAAATTCGGCCTGTTTTTTTTTTTTTCCAGGCCTAATTAATCTACGGTGATCAAGAGCCATTAGAGCTCTTAAATGTGATAGAAGATGATTTCGATTTTTTGGGTGTACATATGAGGCTATCAACTCGATGTAAGATTTGGTTTACTCTTGGGCTGTTTGCAAATTATTTTTCTCTAAAATCACTTGGCCTTTCTCTCAAAAGTCACATGAATGTGCTATGTGCTCTAAAGTTAACTGAATTTTGGAATACAAGTTTATTGTTTGATTTAAATCATAAATTTATTAATGGGAGCCTCGCTTTTAGCCCTGGCAAAATCTATATATTAGAATTTTGTGAAACTTCGTTCTTACGTGCGCGAAGCGCGCACGGAGCAGAGCCCCATACTTAGGGTGTGTTCCTTTCGACGAATCCAAATAGGGATTTTTGATCGTAGATTTGCCAGAGCTCGCGGTCGAAAGGAACGTGAAACCCGAAATTGGATTTGTGACCTTGGTAACCTTTTGCAAACGCGTGCAATATGCATGACAGCCTCTGAAGAAATAACGTGTTTTCCACTGTTAGACAAATTATAGCGGAGCTCTGGCGCGCGAAGCGCGCCTGCGGAGCACCATAGGTATATGTGCCGCACAATTAAAATTTTGATTTCAAACTGACCTCGGAAGCTAAGATTGAGCCAGTTTTAACAGGCAGGGAAGACATGCCAGTTGCTTTTGACTTTTCTCAGTAAGGTCACGCGTTGGTCACGCTCTACGTCCAATTTTTATGCTCTGATTGGTCACAATTTGACAGGTGAGTTCATGCGGAAAATTTACGCAGGATCTTGAAACTTGTTTACTTTGACAGCTGAAGCTGACAGAGTTTTGTGTCAACTTGTGATGTTTTTAACTGTCTTTTTCCACTCAACATTGTACAAAATGAAATTCAGCTGCTATCAACAGTCTTCTGTTATTCATGGCTAGTTTGTTTATCGGGTTTTTGGTTGAGAAATACGTCGCTTGTCAAAGTCGGAAATCCGATTTCGGATGGCATCGTTTTCGTTTTTCACCTTGTTTGATGCGTAAGAGGGTTGAAAAGTCTGAAGCGATTTTGGCCTTACTTGATAGTTTTCAGTGCATCTCCAATGGTAAGCCTGAGTAATTATTTTATTTGATGTTTGTTTTTTATATCTAATTCAATGAAGTCGAGTGTAGTTTATGGGGCTATTTAGTTTATGCACGTTTGTAGGATTTGAGACAATGATCTGATCGAGTGTCAGGTTTGATTATAAGCTTATAGAACTTTAAAAAGCCTTCAGACATTTTCTCACCGCAAATAGAAAGAAAACGTTCCAAAGAATATTTACTGATAATTTTGGGTGTAAAAGAAAGCTTTGAGCGATTTTCTTGCCTCGAGTTCATCTTTGAAAAACGCAAACACCGGGAAGCCGGCTTAAAACATAAACAAGGATTTTCAGAGACACTTTAATACTTGTCTTCGTGAATGAAAATTGTTGTCTCTGTCTATGTTTCACCGACTTATTTTCCTTTTATTGATTGTTTGTAGTCTCTTTTGCAATTTTCATCGCTGTTGTGCCGTTTGTTTTCAGTCGCTCATGAACACAGCTTGCAGGAGTAGTCAAAATGCCGCGCGTATCAAACGCTTTTGAAGATTACACATCGTTATAAAGCCATTATGTTGAAGCCTATAACTGTGTTAATCTTAATTTAAATAAGGCTATCAAGTCGATGTAAGATTAATTTCACTCTTAGCTTGGACTGTTTGAAAATTAATTTTCTCTAAAACTACTTAGCCTTTCCGTCAAAAGTCACATGAATGTGCTCTAAAGTTAACTGATTTGTGGATATACAAGTTTACAATTGTTTGATTTAAATTATAGATTCGAGTTAGTAGGAGCTTCGCTTTTAGCCCTGGCTAAATCTATATATTACGATTATACCGTTCAGAATTTTATTGTCGGTAGTTCAAATAGCGACTATAGAACATAAACAAATCAAATGTTAAAGTTAAAAAACGATCTGAAGGTTGTCGGCTCAGTTTCATCCAGTTTCTAGCTCGGATTTTTTTATGTAGTACGATTGAGTGCCTATCACGTCTACAAGCGAGTTTGTTGAAAGATAGCAGTTCATTTGTGCCTTTTACTTATTTGTGTTTTTAAGCAATCTTTAGAGACAAATGGTTAGTACATGGATAGTTTACTGTAACAAAACGATCATCCAGGGTTTTTAGATATTTTACAGCAAATGACAGCAACTAGGAAACTCTACGGAAATTCTTAAACTGGAAATACCGCTGGATCATCTGACCAATTTCGGATCCACCGTGAATGGAAAAGCGTAGATCACTAATCCGTTAATCTGGGTCTGGATTCTTCGAATTTCAAATCCAATGAATCATTTTTCTAAAAGGATTCACCAGATCAAAAATCCGGATTTCGATTTGCTGAAAGGAATACAAAATCCGTTTTTAGATCAAAAATTCTTTTTTGGATCTACCGAAAGGAACACACCCTTTTAGAATATGGTCAACCTTTCTTCGTTTGGTTGTCACGTGATTGACCGAGAGTACGTATGCGTCTACAGTTTCTCGGGGTGGAGGGGGGGAGTCCCAGGCATTTAGTCTAACACTGTCTTAACATCATTTCACCTTACATCCATGATAGCGGAGCTCCACAAAGAAAGAAAATCTATCCATCCAAGAAAATTTGGTAATCACGTGACCGTACACTCGCCTCCATCCGTCCGCACCACAGGGAAACCAACGTTTAATTTCACACTTTCTAGCTATAGATAGAAGTTTGGGAGCCCAGGTGGAATCTGATATTGCACATCCATGTTGTGGCAGCTGTCAAAACAGCTGTCCGCTGACCAGTACCACCTGACCTTATCGCAGGCTCAGGTGTCGACCTATCAAGGTCGAGTATTTTTTGAGGTTATCCGCTAACAAGTTGCGATTTTTCAAATGATTGCAGGCTCAAGTTGAATTTCTTTTAGTGCGCAGAAAATAAGTTGTGCTTATGAGCTGCACTAATGAAACTTTGATTTCATTCTGACCTCGGACGCGAATATTCAGCCAGTTTTTACAGGTGTGGAATGCAGTTACTTTTGACTCACCATGGTCACGCGTTGGTCACGGTCTACGTCCAATTTTTATGCTCTGATTGGCCAAAATTTGACAGGAGAGTTCATGCGGAAAATTAATGCATCATCTGGGAACTTGTTTACTGATAGCTGAAGTTGACAGAGTTTTGTGTCATGTTGTGATGTTTTTAACTGTATCTTTCCACTGGATGTACACAATGAAATACAGCTGCTTTCAAGATTCTTCTGTTATTCATGTCTGGTTTGTTTATTGAGTTTTTGGTTGAGAAATGCGCGGCTTGTCAAAGTCGTTGGAAACCCGATTGCGGATGGCATCGTGTTCACCTCGCTTGATGTGTAAGAGGGTTGAAAAGTCTCAAGCAGTTTTCGCCTTACTTGATGGTTTTCAGGAGCTGCATCTCGACTGGTAAGCCTGAGTAATTATTTCATTTGATATTTGTTGTTGTTTTGTTTTGTTTTGTTTTTCTGGTTTCATGAAGTCGAGTGTAGTTTATGCGACTATGCACGTTTGTAAGATTTGAGACAATGATCTGACCTAATATCAGGTTGAAGCCTACAGAACTTTAAAAAGCCTTCAGACATTTTCTGACCGCAAATAGAAAGAAAACGTTCCGAAGGATATCTAGCTATAACTTTGGCTGTAAAAGAAAAAGCTTTGAACGATTTTCTTGCCTCGAGTTCATCTTGAAAAATAGCAAACACTGGAAAGCCGTTTTAAAACATAAATCTTCAAGGTTGTTTATATGTATAAGCTTACATGACTCAGGATTTTCAGAGACACTTTAATCTCAACACTTGTCTTCGTGAATGAAAATTGTTGTCTCTGTACATGTTTCACCGAACATTTTTTTTTTATTGATTGTTAGTAGCGTCTTTTGCAATTTTGTAAAATCACTCCGCCCGTTGTATAGACCGACTGGCTGTATAGGTGATTTTGGAAATTTTTCAGCCTTTTCGCTGAAAGCCTAGTACTGCTCTGTACACCACATAGGAGCAAATTGTTCTGACTGAACAGTCCTGACAAAATGAAATTCTTTTCATGAAAAGTTTTTATAGTGTGGTCAATTCTGTAATTTGTTTTGCAAAGGAAGCAAGTACTTCGATCGTCCTATTTATTGAATGAGTGTAATTAGTCTTGCAAAATTGTGAAAAACTGCATTCTGTCCCACAAAAACACCGTCTCTTAGTATTGTTTACCTCAGAGTTTATGCATAAAAAGCATAAAAGGGTGCTTAACACACCGCCAGATTTGTTGGCAAGATTCTGTAAACTTGTCGAACAAAAAAAATCGGCTTGATTTTTTATTTTGGCCTCCCTTTTTGACAAAGGAATCGACCTACAGATTACAACGTGTAAATTGGCTGCCAACGAGGACTATCCTGCCTTATAACCGGCCTTCATAGTATAAAATTAAATTTCGGAGATGTCCAATTAACCTTATAAATTAAAGTTGGTGCAGATGGGAGAATGGGTTATTTTGTTTGGGAAGAATGTGTTTGCCAGGCCCACTGCTGTGATCAAGAACCATTATGGCTCTTGACTCATCGAAGATGATCCCTATTTTTTGGGTGCTCATCTAAGGCCATTAACCCGATGTAAGATTTGTTTCACTCTTGGACCGTTTGCAAATTATTTTTATTTAAAATCACTTAGCCTTTCCCTCAAAAGTCACATGAATCTGCCCTAATGTGATGGATTGAAACAAAAATATGTTAATGGGAGCTTCGCTTTTAACCCTGGCTAAATGTGTATATTACTGAACATCACTAAACATCCATATTATGGTTCATTGACAGCTGTCAAAATAGGCCATCTACTGACCAGTATCACATGACCGTATCGCGGGCTCAGGTGGACTACTCCTCGAGGTCATGTATATTTTTGAAGGTATACGCTGACCAGTTGATAATTCAGTTGGTCGCAGGCTTAAGTCTTACTTACGTCCGCATAGACTCTTTGGGAAGAAAGTCCCAATGTAGGACATCGATATCAAGGTCAATTGACAGCTTTCAGACAGTGAATCCTCTGACGAGTATCACGTTTCCATATCGCGGGCTCAAGTATACAACCCCATCAAGAACTCGTGTTGTTTGAGATTGTCCACTGACCGTTTTACAGTTACTGTTGTGTTTTGTTTGTAGTAGAAGTCACTTCATTATAATGAGTGAATCTTACTATTTATATGTCAAACGACAGTTTCAAAACCTAAACACTAAAATGTTTTCGTCTCTTCAGGCAAAAATGTACGTTTTAAGACTTTTTTGGCGCTGTAACCTTGACCGTGGCTTGACCGTGATCACCTTATGGTGACGCTTCACTGCCATCCATCAGACTGGTCAAAATTTTGACAGGTGAATTAATGCGTGAAAATGCACTCTTTACAAGAACTACAAGTTGACCGACAACTGAAGCTAAAATTCATTGAACAAAGGAGTTGAACCAATTTAACTATATTTTCCTTCTATCGTAGCTATAAACGGAATACAGGTGCCGTCAAGATTTTGCTGTTTTCAAAGCTTTTTTTTTTTTCGTTTGATGTTTGGTTTAGAAATGTAATAATATCATCCAGCTTTGAGATTCTTCGATCTAAAAAAACTACTCTTTTCTTAATAACTTGGAAGTCCCCTGAAGAATCAAGATCCTAATAGCACAGAAAACGCCTGCAAAGATTCTAACACCGAGTGTATCTTAGGTGAGCTTGAATAGTTATACGTTTCGTTTGGTTTAAATTTGGTTTTAAGTCGGGCTAAAGGCCAATTTACTACGGTGAGGAATGCACGTTTGTTGTGCTTTGCGTTATTCGGTTGAAAAGTACGTATGCTTATAACCATTTTACGAAACATTTTTAGGAACATTTTTCCTCTACTTTGTTTCTTGAATAAATGGCATTATCTTTAAAAATTTTTACTTCAATTTAAATTCATTTCTTGTTTGTTAGAATTTTGACGTGCGGACCGCTTTTTACACTTTTTACGTTTGTGAACTGATTCAAAACACAAAGCAAATTTCGTTCCACCGTAAACTGAGTTATGATGAGATGGTTTGTCATTCTATAGGATTCTAACTATTTAACCTGTGGACGAAGTCCTTTGGTGTTACGATCTAAATAACACCTCCTTGGCAGAACTTTTGAATAATGCTATTTATTTCTAAGGAATTTTTACAAAAAAAGGATTCGCATTTGTCAGTGATTTTTTTTACCCTAGCCACTATTTAATCAATGAATTTTTTTACTCCTAGACAGAGTTATCATCAAGTGATTTGTCACTCTAACTTTTAAATCTCTGAACAGAATCGTTTGTTGTTACTATTCAAATGTAACCCCCGTGGCAGAACTTTTGCAAAGTACTGTATTATATTTCTTAGGATTTTACAAAACAAAATTTGTTTCTTTTTTTACGTGCATTTTTACTTTGGCCATACACTCTTAGGAGTGAAAGGGTTAAAGGATGAAGCAGTTCGCTTAAAAGTGTTCAAAAACATCAATTTGTCCATTATATTTTATTGTTACTATTTTATTTCGGAAACCAAAAGGTGTACCTAATTTCCATTTAATTCCCAGCGCACCTTATAGCAAAACTAAAGCTTAATGCGTCCACAATAATTTTTTAATTTTATATGCATTAGTATAATTTGTTTTCATTGTAGTAATCTAAATTTAACTTATTTTCTTATATGGTCAGCGCCGCCTTTAGTTCGCCTAAATCTATATTTTATAATACCTGTCACCGCCTGCCAGCCTGAGGGAACAATTAATAAACCCTTTCTCCTCGCAGTATCTAGTTTCACAAGCCGTCGCTTGCTCTCACTTTAACTCTGTTTGTATTTGCGGAAACTATGAGCAAAATGGCGAGATTACGAAATATTCCTGGCAAGTCCTACTTTATTTGAACGGGAAAATGTCGGCAAGAAGAATCCGATTTAACCTGCATCGCGTTCGACCACTAAACAATTGTGGGAAATTGTTCATGCAGAAAATCCCAGCCGGGCTATGGTCTGCGGTAAGTTAAGCTTTATAAGCCGAGCAATTGCTAGCAAGTCTTCACATTGTTATTTCAGTTAATTGTTGATGAAAATTATCGAGGGAAAATATCCACCGAAATATATATGTTCTTTTTTTTCGCACTTGTTTCCCTTACGATGTATTTGACAAAATAATTACGTGTATATTACTTAAAGATTCTGTTCCAATTGCTCGATATTTCATATATTTTACACTTACATATGCCGCCATCGTTTGCCAGCCTTGCTCATTCGACGCTTTTTCCTATTTTGCTTTTCTTTTTTGATCACCGACTCATAAAATCGCTTTATTTCTGGCGAGAAATACGCGCCACGGGTGTTTGTTTGGGACCCTGATCAATGATATATCAGTAATCAAGAACAAAGGAAGAAACATCAGACAGGTAAGAATACTTAATTATATTATTGGCATTTGATGTTAAACCTGAATTGTTGGTTTTCTCATGACGTCACTAAAATTCAAACTACAAAACTGTCGATCCTACTGGGATTTTACTTTAATGATGTATTAGAGCAGCTGAAAACTAATTTTCATACAAATTTTCGCTTCAAAAGGGTTCTTGGTTTTGTGATAGAGTACGCTTGAATTCTTAAGCTTCTGCGTGACGTGGCATTTACATGACGGCCGAGAGAGCTGTCATGTAGGTTAAAAAAGTGACGTATTTTGGGAAATTTTGCTATCTAAACAGTTCATGGATTAGAAGAAGTATTACTTTAATGTTTATGAGTTCCTCGAGGAATAAATTCACGCTTTTGTACCAAAACTCGGGGCCCATCCGGGTGGGCACCAGCATGGCGTCTCCATACAAATCTCTATAAATCTGGGTAAACCATTTCTTCGGATATCTCGTATACGGAATATTCTTCTGACCTGAATCTTGGCGAGGAAATTGGTATATTTATAGTGTACCTCCTTTCATTTCCCAGATTCCGGACTATATCTATTGAACGGTTTTGATGTTTATTTTGATCTATTCTGAATGGCGTGACGCTGAAAGCCAGCAATTATTATTTTCTTAAATCGTTCTGAATATCTACTTCAACACTCGTTAACTCATTTGCTTTACCAAGATAGTCAGCTCTTTTCTCCAAAAAATAAATAAATAAATAAATAAATAATAGTAATTCGCAGAAGCTCGATGCATGATATTAACCCGTAGTATCCTGGATAGTGTATACCTGAAGATTACAGTTAACATTTAAAAATGCTCTAATTAATCCTGTGGCGTATCCTGGGTAGTGTAAACCTGAAAACTGCAGTTAACATGCAAAAATGTTCTGATCAGTCCTGTAGCATGTCATGGGTAGTGTATTGAGTGTTTTCACTCACGTGGCCAGCATCTATGTAAATTTATTGGAACAAAAGAAAGCGTTTGCATAAGGAAAGAGTTCAACTCCCAGCGGATTGGTTTGAGACACCAACATGGCCACCGTTTCGTTGTTTTGGGACACCAATATGGCCTCCGTGACGTCATGTGAAAACGCGATATACCTGAAAACTACAGTTAACACGCAAAAATGCTCTAATCAGTCCTGTAGCGTATCATCGGTAGCGTAAACTTGAAAATTACAGTTTACGTGCAAAAATGCTCTAATCCGTCTTGTAGCGTATCACGGGTACTGTATACCTGAAAACTACAGTTAACATGCAAAAATGCTCTAATCAATCCTGTAGCGTATCATGGGTAGTGTAAACTTGAAAATTACAGTTTACGTGCAAAAATGCTCTAATCCGTCTTGTAGCGTATCACGGGGACTGTATACCTGAAAACTGCAGTTAACATGCAAAAATGCTCTAATCAATCCTGTAGCGTATCATGGGTAGTGTATACCTGAAAACTACAGTTAACTTGCAAAAATACTCTAATCAATCCTGTAGAGTATCATGGGTAGAGTATACCTGAAAACTACAGTTAACTTGCAAAAATAATCTAATCAATCCTGTTGCGTATCCTGGGTAGTTTATACCTGAAAAATACAGTTAACTAAATGCTGCATTTAACGTCCCTATGACTTATGAAACCCCCTAACGGCTGAACTTGGAAGTGGCTAAATTTTTTAAACAGATAATAATCTTATACTTCTCTTACTCTTTTTTAACATTCATGGTGTTCACAGTTTTCTGATAGTTTTTTGGTATTCTACAGCACCCGGTCTACATCGATTTTAGCACAAGCGTTGACACGAAAAGCGAAGATTTAAAAGAGCTGTTTAAAAGAACAGCTATTGTACCATCGCCGCCCGAATTTGCCGAGACGGAGCTGGTAAACTTCGGTTAAAAGCAAAGTATACTCATTAGCTCTCCTGATCAAAACAGTATTTGTAGAATTTCAAAGTTAAAGAACATCGCAAATAAATGTTCTAAAAACGGCTTAAGCGTAATTTAGTCCCACATTTTCTATTCCATTTTGTGTTAGTGATCCTGGAGCCTCTGAATTTGGCGATTTTATTTGCGATGGTGACATATGGTCACGTCTATATCTTTTGCTTGATAGCGGAGCTCCACACGCGCGAGGTGGAGTAGAAGATATCCGCTGACAAGTTACTAGTTTTAAATGATCGCAGGCTCAAGTTTATTTATTTTATTAATTCATATGAAATATCTTGTGTTTAGGTCACTATGACCCCACAGTATTAAGATTTTGATTTCAAAATGACCTCAGACCCATAAATTCAGGCAGTTATTTAAAAATACAGGCGGGGAAGACCTTTTCTTGGCATGGTCACACGTTGGTCACGCTCTACGTCCAATTTTTATGCTCTGACTGGTCAAAATTTGACAGGTGAGTGCATGCGGAAAATATATGCAGCATCTTGAAACTTGTTTACTTTAACAGCTGAAGCTGACAGAGTTTTGTGTCTACTTGTGATGTTTTAAACTGTCTTTTCCCACTGGATGTACAAAATGAAATACAGCTGCTATCAAGAGTCTTCTGTTACTGTATTCATTGCTGGTTTGTTTATTGGGTTTTTGGTTGCGAAATGCGTCGCTTGTCAAAGTCGGAAATCCGATTTCGGATGGCATCGTTTTCGTTTTTCACCTTGCTTGATGCGTAAGAGGGTTTAAGCGAGGGTTTAAGCGATTCTGGCGTTACTTGATAGCCTTCAGGAACTACCTCTCGAATGAAAAGCATGAGCATTCTTTCTTGGCCTGAGTAATTATTGTTATATATATATATATATATATATATATATATATATATATACACCCGTTTTCAAAAAGGTTTTCATACAGAGAGATATATAGATAGATATATACTTTTGTTCTCTTGCACGTGCGCCCGTATGTATTTTTCACTTTGTTATTGTCCAACTTGTGAAAAAATCGGATCAACGATAAATTTTTTCGTCGTCGGGTTTTTTGTTCCAATTTGACATGTCGTTTTCAGTTTTTTTTTTAGAAAAATACATGCGCCCTGCAATACAAATTTGCAATGGCGAATTATATGGCTGATTTTGGGAATGAGGAAAACATCCCGCGAAGCAGCCGATCCGCGAGTTCTACGGCGTCACCGAATTGGTAGGCTAAATGCCATGGCATCTGTAGCAAGTGACGAAGCATTTTTATTGATGTAGTGTATTTAAAAATGCGCTGTCCTGGGGCGTGCTTAAGAGAAACTGTAAACTAACTTGAAAGCAATTGTGGCCAAGAGTTTATTCTGTCTTCAATGACACGTTGCCTTACAGGCCGTGATTTTACACGAAAAAAGGTGAGACGTTAAGATATATGACCAACTCATCATGGTTATGATAAAGTCTGCTTCTATGAACTTCGTCAACGTCTTAGTCCGTTTTAATCAACTGCTATAATATTATTGCTCCTTCCCACATATCTAATATGGATATCCACCGTCACATCTTCCCTCTCAGCGGTTTCGAAAACACATTTTTTTTTTCATTTCATCCGCGTTTTTCGCCTTATCCTGTAACGACAACATATATAACCTACAAGTGACCGAATTCCTCATTCTTTAATTTTCAAGAGAATGCAAATCAAGAGAATCGTAGACAATATTCGTGCATTATTCTTTTTAATTGACAAATTGGAACAAAGAACCTGACGAAAAAAAAAATTATTGTTGAACCAAGTTTTTTCACAAGTTGGACAATAACAAGTGTAAATGCACACGGACGCACGTGTAAGAAAACAAAGGTATATATCTATCTTTATTAAAAACTGAATCATTGGATAATGCAATTCTAGCATTTTGATTGGCTTAGCCGTTATGGTATATGAGCTAATATACCATGTTCTCCATTATGGTCGGTGTACGCGTCAGTTTAAAATTGGAAGCTAGCTGAGATTTTTTTTCGCGAAGGATAGAACGGCGCCCGAAGCAAATCGTGTTAATTCATTTCTTAGAATACTAGAAATGCAATTTCAACGAAAGGAAAAAGACAAAAACAAACAAAAAAGCCTCAAGAGCTTGTTTGAAAGTTTGTCGAAAAACACATTAAAACACATGGAACTAAAGTACCTTGACCAGCTACGAAAGAAGACAAGTGTTGTTTCTTCATGATCGCGAAGCCATTCGCCGATCGAGTCACTCGCCGATAGATAACTGCAGCTTGTTTATCCCACATGAAGAATATAAATCACAAGTAACCAGCTACAAATACAGGCTATGCAGGCATTCACTAGAGCAATCGAGGCGGCAGTATAGCTTCTTTTCTCGTTCAGCAAAACCAGCTTGTGGCTTCAAACAACTTCATAACAAGCGACCGAGGTAATACCGGTAGTTTTTCTCCGTTGTTCTTACTTTTATAACCACACCGAAAATCCTAATTCATAGTAATTTCGACGGCTGTCACTTAAAAATTCCTTTCCTTCATATTATCTGCCAGGTTTTTTAAGCTGTTCTGCTGTGTAAAATCGTAGAATCACAATGAGTTTTTAAAAAACTAATGTTCATCACTACAATGTTTTGATTTTTCATTCATGCAGTCTAGGCGAGTCCGTTCGCGCGTTGACAGTTTTGATAGACGTGTGACATGTGAATAGCGGAAGTCCCTTGTCTTTTCCGGTTTGTTCTAGTCGGGGCGATTCAACGAGATTTTGTGGGCGTTTTTAATAAAACAATTATTCCACTCGGGCTTGTTGGATATGAAATGATTATAGCCAACTCGGCGCTATGCGCCTCGTTGGCTATCTATCATCTCATATCCAACGCGCCCTCGTGGAATAATTGTTAAATATGTCTCTCTATATGAAAACCTTTTTGAAAACGGGTGTATATATATAATTTCATGAAGTCGACAACAGTTTATGCGGCAAGTTTATGCCCGTTTGTAAGATTTGAGACAATGATCTGACCTAGTATCGGGTTTGATATAATCTTACAGAACTTTAAAAAGCCTTCAGATATATTTGCTCACCACTAAGAAAGGAAACGTTCCGAGGAATATTTAGTAATAAATTTGGCTGTAGAAAGAAAACTTTAAGCGATTCTCTTGCCTCCAGTAGTTTTATCTGCAGTGCAGTGTTCCTTGCCATGTTAACTTGCTGGCACGTACAGTTTTCGAAAATATTTGCTTTCCTTTTTTCTCCATAAATTAACTTCTATTTCCAGGCAAAATTGGTCTTGCGAGGAATCCCGAATTCACAAAACAGTGACAAAGCGGCCTCCTTTTCCTCTGTAGAGGTCAATAAAATCATTGCTTCGAGAGTATGAAAGTCAACTACAGTAAATCACTTCGCAATAAAATGACGCTGTTTAAACACCATAAAGTCTTTTCTTACCTTCAAAATCATCAACTCTGGGATATTGTTGTATTTTAAAAAAGTTCTTACCCTGAAACAAAACACCCAGTTCACGACAGCAATTTTGTTTTGCTTTCTATTCACGGCCTTACGCTGTGAATTATCAGTCACAAAACTGATTTCTTGCCGAATTTACCACTTCATACTCTTTGACCTGTCGAGATTGAAAAAGTCGCCAGGTAAAATGTTTATGCCGTTTTACTATAACTGAGATAGTAAATGCGCGGAAAACGATTTGCACCTTTCTTTAATCGGTAATTGCGGTCACTACTATTTCAGTTTACAGGAGCTTGAATTACTCTTTTGTGGGCGATTGACTTAAGTCCTAGCGCGTTCGGCTAACACCTCAAGAGCCGAGAGTTTTCAAACCATGGCACTAAGTTGCTTATGCAAATTAGCTGCGGGGGCATTCAATGTACCCTCAGCTAATGCTGACGTGCCCCCCCCCCCCCCCCCCCAACCCCCTGGTCTGAATAGGGTAAAATGACATTTGTTACTTGCTTAGTAATATTGATTCCACAAATCTGCAATTTCCACGGAACCGTTATCCAGGAATGCGTGTGACAAAAATCGATGACCAAATTTTGAAAGGAAGCAAAATTAATTCGAAATATCAGGAGTTTCGAAAAATTGAGTATTCGAAAACATCTGTAACTTCATCATAAGGAGATTTGCAGCCAATGCGCTTTTTAAGGAGAAAGCGCGAGGAGAAGCTGAGAAAAATGCCCAGGGGCCCGTTTCTCAAAAGTCCCGGTAACTTTACGGGCCCGAAATCAAATATTCAAATCGAAATATAAAGAATAAGAGCGCGGGTCCTGGCTAGCAAACTACTCCATTTTGTTTCATTAACTGACAGTTTTATCGGGTTAGATGCAAAACTATTAAAACCTCGATCTTTAATGTAAACGGAGACAGCTTACCGGGCCCGTTAATTATCGGGACGTTCGAGAAACGGGCCCCAGGCCCGGGTTGTTCAAACGTTGGATAAAGTGCTATCCAGCGGATAAGTATTTGGTAAACCAATTGCACTGTTGAAAAGATTTATCAAGTGGATAGCGTTAACCACGTTTTGAATAACTGGGGCCGGAAGTTCTCTCTTGAAATATAGTCTGTTTTCGTCGCCTTTGCCATATTGCGTGATTTCAGCGTGCGCACAAGTGTTAAGCATGTGTACGTACGGGGCAATGAGAGAGCACTTGTTTTGATGACTTTAATTTTATAGCCAATGTAAAGAAACGACAATTTCTTAAGATATACTCTTGTCGCAATTTGGCAGAATTCCATTTTACATCGCAATTCAGTCAATGCTCATTTCGGGCCTCTAAATCTCTTTACCTCGGAAAAAGGTTTAAATAAAGTTAAAAGACGTCTGTCAACCTTGCGGACTTGGGTGTTGACTTTCTCCTTCACCATTTTTAAACTGTGTCTTTTTGTGAACAAAAGTTGAGAAAGAAACTAACTCGTAGCTTATCGAATAGGAATTTAAGTCAGTGTTTGAAAATTTTATCGCAGTATACAGTTGAGAAAACGAAAATCGACAAGCAGAGATTCAAGATGCATGTTTTGCCCAAGAGAAAATGAACAATTCCTTTGACAAGTATTATAACAAACATACCTCCAAAACACTCCAGCGTTACATAAGCGCGCTAAAACTTGAAGTACTCTTAGTTTCGACCGAATAAACTTTTTCAACATAGCGCATTTGTTTTCACTTTCTCGGAAAGCCTTAGTTTGTTATATGCTATTGTTTTCGTGAACCAATAAAAACTTTCTTTTTTGACGCCTGTCAAATGACTGTGAAATCGCGCTTCCTGCTCTTGTTTCCGATCCCCCAAACAGGAAGAAGCCAAAAAAACGAGGATCCATAATTTACAGTACGGACCGAAAAAACGAGGCTAATAAGAGGCACGTAGTCGCAAGCTATGCTCAAATTCATACGCAAATCTAATGACTAGATTTGGCGCCAACCTACTCGTTAAAAAATTTAAGGTTTGTTTTAGAACATCCATGTTTTCATAGAAACGATGGAAGTCTTACGTTTAACCTATAAAAGCAATAATCTATAAATATAGTATCTCTGGGAAATTTGAAGTTTATACCTGAAACGAGTCTTCAAAGAATCTCAGTGACTTACAATCCTTCAAACTGTGTTCAACCATATTTTTAAAAAGTGTTGACGGACGTACGCAACCCTTGTACAGTACGTACGCAGTTTTTGGATAGCTTGAAAAAATAAAGAATGAAATTCAGCACAAGTATAACGCAAGACGAGGATACGAGCACTGCATTCCAAGCATTTTCTTTAGATCCTTAGAATCTTTCGGCAAGTACGTACAGATGAGTGCTATATAAGGCCTACATCTTTGGTTCTCGGTGAGGTTTAAAGAATCCTCTTTGATAAGATTGCTTCAGGCGTGATGATAAAAAAGCTCCTTTGAGCCTTATTGAGCTTTAGGGTAAATAGGAGAACCTTGGTTATTCTTATTAAGGTTCTGGATTGCTCTTCTTCATATAGCTCCCATATCACTCACCAACGAATCGAATCAGGAGGCACGTCAGCCTGTACAACACAAGAGGTACTGGTCACGTCACAATCAAGCCTCGAAAGGGACTTGGAGCGAGCCAGGCGAGAAACTTGCACCTGGAAAGGAAATTCATTGCACGCTATTGATTAGAATGTAAACATAGTTGATTATTTTGAACAAGCAACAGCGTCAAAAGTAATTATGATTTAAAACCTGGGGTTCTCCACCAAAAAAAGTGACGTGATTGCTCGTCGAAACGTTTCGAAACATCCCCAAAAGGTAGCAGAATCTCGTGTTGTGAGAGTGTCTTAAATTCAGTTTCATCTTAAGAGGTGCCAGTTCTAAAACAACCAAATAACTAGGCACCAAAAGTCTTCGATACCTAGCACCTACCACTATTTACTTGATCAAAAACAGTTCCCTTAATTTTTTATGGCTCAGTACCCCATTATGTATGCGGTAATCATATATTTCGACTTTTGCAATCTGCGTGGCACGATATGTACACATTTTCATGTCTAAAGGGTACGAATAAAACGCTCTTTTTGTCTACTTTTTTTTTGGTGGAAGGGGGAGGAGTATTCCCTACAATCCAGGAGTAAAGCCTTTAAGAATCTTTCAGGATCATTCTTATTTTGTGTGAACCGAGAAAACAGTTTTGATACAACCTGATTTGCTGCGATAGGAGTTTAAGGCGGACAAAAGTGAGAGAACCGGTATCAAATAAAGGTTTTTGTTCAACTCATTAAGAACACGCACCAAAAGAATTGAATCTTTAGTTGTTGAGAAATAAAATGGCTATTGGTGGGTACACGTACCTTTTGTGGTGTTACTACGTTCACATACTCAGCTCGAAGATCACCGTGCACGATATGGTTAATATGAAGGTAGTGAAGGGCTGACGCCACCTGGGAAAGAAATGAGATTATTTCTTCCCCCTCGCATCTTCTATCAAGTACGTACTCCTTAAGGTTGCCGCAAGGACTTCCTGATGAAATCTGTAAAAACGTAACCATGGGTATAACAAATTAAAGTAATTTTTGCTGGTCGTGGACATATTTAGATTTCTACTCTATGTCAAATATCAGGAGTCAATCATTACGTAACCCTATTCAGACATGGCTTTTTTTGCTTCCTTCGACAGTGGGGTGGGGGTCTAAGAGGCCACCCTCTAGAACTTCAAAACAACCCATCCTATGGCCAACAAAATCACACAAAATAATGTACTCATTATTTCCAACTACTGGGCATAACTTGATTGACGTAATGACGTAATCTGACGTCATTATGACGGCATTTTGTGGAATTTATTGATAGAATCCAAATTTCCCTCAAAGTAGATAAAAAGCGAAGAATGCTTAAAATTAATAGTAAGGTCTCTGATAAAATCAAGGAAGTTGGCTAACACAAAAATGATCTTTAAGGACAGCATGACGTCATGATGACGTTATTAGTTAATAAAAAGAAACTGGAAGCATCCGCCATCTTGGATCCGCCAATTCGAATTACTTATATGTATTCCATTTTACTTTAAGACTCTCAAACTAGTCACTAAAAAGACTGGATTTCATTGAAAGTTACAATAACTTTGATAAAATAATGCTAAATTAAGAGTAATATAATAATTCAATCGGTCAAAATAATATATAGATTTAGCCAGGGCTAAAAGCGAAGCTCCCGTTAATAAATTCATAATTTAAATCAAACAATAAACTTGTAATCCGCAGATCAGGGCACATTCATTTGACGTTTGAGGCAAAGGCTAAGTGATTTTAGAGAAAAATAATTTGACAGTCCAAGAGTGAAACAGCTTTTACATCGAGTTATTAAATAATCTTATTTGTACACCCAAAAATAGCATTCATGTTCGATCACAGTAGATTAGGCCTGGAAAACAAATAGACCTACCTATTCGTGTATTGTATTTGCATTAGCTGTTGAATCATAATGTGGCATTCACCACTCTCTCCAACATTGCTCCGTTTGAGAGACTATGGATAATTGGACAACCCCGAAATATAATTTTAAGAAACACAGGCGCCACGATAGTCCTTGGTGGCAGCCAATTTACACGTTGCATTCCTCTGTCTAAAAGAGAGGCCAAAATACAAAATCAGGCCGGATTTTTTGTGTTCGACAAGTTTAGTTAACTAGTAAATCTTGGCGACGAATCTGGTGGAGTGTAAACCAGCCTTTTACACATACTTTTTCTCATCACGTCTCAGGTAAACAGTACTATGAGGCCCTTGTTTTTATCATACAGACCTCGGACAGAATTTGTTCTTTTTTGCCCTATTTAAACCTCTAATTCTGCAGTTTTTCACAATTTTGCAAGAGAATTTGCACTCATTCAATATCCACGACGATCAAAGCACGCGCTTCCTTTGCACAACAAATTATAGCATTGAATTATAAAACGTTTTCATGAAGAGAATTCTATAATGCCAGGACTTTCAGTTAGAAAAATCTGGTCCTATGTGATATGCAGGGTAAAATGGGCTTTTAATGAAAACGATAAAAAAATTCCCAAAATCACTTTTCGGCCAGCCGGACGGGGCTCACTTTTGACAGCCACTAAATTTGCAGTGCGATTAATAGAGTTACCATTTACGCTTCAACATGATAGATAAATTGTATGTTTAGGTTTTATTTCCCTTTATTTATTAAACTGCGGACGGTTTTGTTATGTGTAATCTTTAAAAGCGAGTGATATTTACGCGCGGCGTTTTGAGTATTCTTGCATGAGATGTTTATGTTCGACTGGATACAACCGGTGCAGCGATAAAAATTGCGAGAGGGACTACTAACAATCAATAAAATAAATATAATTCGGTGAAACATGTACAGAGACAATAATTTTCATTCACGAAGAGAAGTATTGAGAGTAAAGTGTCTTTGAAAATCATGAGTCAGGTAAGCATAAGCTTATTTATGTTTTAAGCCGGCTTCCCGGTGTTTGCTCTTTTTCAAGATGAACTCGAGGCAAGAAAATCGCTCAGGGCTTTCTTTTTACAGTCAAAATCATAAGTAAATAATCTTCGGAACATTTTCTTTGAATTTGAGGTCAAAAAATGTCTAAAGGCTTTTTAAACCTGATACTATTGTAGGTTAGATCATTGCTCGTATATAAACTTAAGCCGCATAAACCATACGCTCGACTTCGGGAAACCGGAAAAAAAAAAAACACATCAAAGACAACAATTTCTCAGGCTTACCAGTCGAGATGCTGCTTCTGAAGGTCATCAAGTGTTCCAGAATTTTCAACCCTCTTACGCCTCAAGCAAGGGCAAGTGAGTAGGCTCATTTTTGAAAACGATGCCATCCGAAATCGGATTTCCAATGACTTTGACAAGCGGTGCATTTGTCAACAAAGAACGCAATAAACAAACCAGCCATGAATTACAGAACAATCTTGATAGCAGCTGTATTTCATTTCGTAAACCAAGTAGAAACAGCCAGTTTAAAACATCACAAGATGACACAAAACTCTGTAAGCTCCAGCTATCAGTAAGCAAGTTTCCAGACGCTGCATAAATTTTCCGCATGAACTCACCTGTCAAATTTTGACCAATCAGAACATAAAAATTGAACGTAGAGCGTGATCAACGCGTGACAGTGAGAAAAGTCAAAAGTGATTGCCTTCCCCGCATGTAACAGGAGGGCATTTTGTATGCGCATGCGTCAATATGGGCTGTTGAAGTGCCACAGAGCGACCACAGAGGCATTTTCTATGAATTGTTTACATTCAGTACCAGCATTTGCAGGCTGTTTTCTGGCGATGATTGACGTGTATTGGGTGCTACGTTCCACAAACATGTTCTTTAAGGTATCGAGGTATTTCTACGATGAAAGTGAGTTTGTTGTACCTTCGCTGTCGCCCTTGAAAGGACAGTCTTTCCTTTCGTAAAACAGTACATCGAAGACAAGATGGCGGCTGAATGTTCTTATCACCTAACATTTCGCGAACATTTTTTGAGCAGGAGGAAAAGGTCAGTATGATAGTTTTTCGTTAAACAATTATCCTATAGAAACTTAATTCTTCTCAATAGTATAACTCCAAAATCGAACTTAATCGTTTCAGGAATACAGTGGTTAATTAAGTATCCATTCTGCCGTGAAACTGTTTTTCCCCCTTTCTCCGGCTTGTTTATCTCGAAATCTTGCCTTTCTCCCCAGGTTAAGTTAATGATTAATGAAACTAAGAATACTTCCGCGAATGAGTGGCGCTTTGATGAAGGCTGTGAAAAATCGCCTTCTGCAGTAATTTTAGCTTTCTTCTCCGATACGTCTTCGTTGAGAAATAAAATAAACGCACTTCAACTATAAATTTAAATCAATATAATGATGCCAGTAAGATTGTGTTTTGAAAATACGAATATTCTATCCTTTAGGTATACAAAGGAAAAAAAATTACAGCAATCGGTTTGAATTCTGATTTTTTCCACCTTATTTTGATGATACACTGTTTGTTTACATTTCATTATGCAAATAAATATAACATTTTGGCGTTTTAAAGAAAAACTAGCCTAACTCCCCAACCCCAAAATAGCACGAAATGAAACGTTATCAATACACCTTTTAAATAAATCCTGGCTTCTGCTGCAAAAAAATCGCATTTATTCCTAAATGATACCATTTTGTGGATACTACATTTGTTGATATGCTAATTTGTGAGACATTTCATTCACGAAGGATGTTCACTGAGACCAGCTTCTCCTCTGTATTAAACCACATTCTTGTTTAATGCATCAGTTTCTGCTTGATAATTCTTCCATGATGTACAACTTACATAAGGGGTTCATCTGGATGCAGTAAAAAGCTCTCAACAGAAACATTAATAACAGACAAATTTATCTATCCATTTGTGTCATGTTTGTTGTCGCATCCCAGCTCATTTGGGTCCTTTAGCAGAAGTATTTATTTTCTGAGAAAACAGCATTATTTGGACCCCTTTAACAAACTTCCTGTCTTATGTTTAAACAGGCTTTGAAGGTGAGCAACATCGTCAGATTTATGGAGTGATGGCCATTCTTTGTTTTGAATAGATCACTACTGTCATCAAATTTAAATTAATAACAAATAATCGATTGTGGAACGCAGGAGCTGTTACTCAAGAGTCGCTTCAAAATAGTAGCTTAGGAAAATCTCTGTATCTTTTAGAGTGAAAGAAAAATAAAAGTACCGTTCGTTTTTTCGGAGTATGTGCATTCGTTTTGTCTGCAACTGAGTTTATGAAATGCTCAAATGATTAAGTACTATATAATCACTTGTAATTGTTGCTGTCTCAAACTCAATCCATTCTTCATTTCCTGTAGAATATTTTTTATAAATTTTTCCGCGAAAACTTTCGAAAAACTGTAAAAACCCCATAGATTTCATGTTTTGTGGCAAATATAAACACGTGTCTCCCCGATCAGTTTAACATGAGACATCGCGCTAATAAATAAACCTCGCGTGGTAATTTTTTGTTTCGCTTTTTGTCTTAAAGCAGCTGAACATTGCTACGATGCATTTCCTCCCTGATAAGTAAAACCACGAGTTTGGAAATCAAACCATAGAAATGCATTGCTTTGCCAGTGAAAATCAGACTTACACAGGAACATGACTTTTTGGCGTTGAGTCTTGAAAGTCTTTAAAAGGCCAAGAAAACCTACTGCTGAAAAATCTACGAGTGAAAACCCGCGTGGAAAACGTCCGATTTTTGTCATGGCGAATATTTTTTGTAGGAAAGTACGGTATTCAAAGCACCAACGAAATGGCTTTTAAAAGGATTGTAATTTTACGCGCGAGTTTTCGATTTCCCGCCATCAGATTTGATGCTCCCACGCTATTGTCGTTCAGCGGATTCACGCATGCGCATGCAAAATGCCCTCCTGTTCCCGCATGTAAATGTAAAGGCCGGTTGAATTTTCGCGTCCGAGGTCAGTTCGAAATCAATATTTTAAAAGTGCGGCTCATGAACTCGACTTATTTCATATGCTTTTAAAAAAAATTGAACTTGAGCCTGCGATAATTGAAAAGTAGCAACCTGTCAGCGGATACGTTAAAAAACACTCGAACTCAGTGGGTTGATACGTGAGCCCGCGATAGGGTCAGGCGATACTGGTCAGCAGTAACACTATTTTGACTGCTGTCAATTAATCAAAACATGGATGTACAATATCAGGTTGCAGGCTCCCAAACTAGCTAGAAAGTGTGAGATTAAACATTGGTATACCTCTGGAGCAGACGGACGGAAGGTTGGGTGGTCGGTGTACGGTCACGTGATTGCCGAATTTTCTAAGATGGATCGATTTTCTAAGCTATGGGACTTCGAATTGAGCCCGTGATCAAATAAAATATCAGCGCAAAACTTTAAACACTACGTGACCTCAATGGATAGGCTAATGAGCCCGCGATACACTCAGATGATGATGGTCAGCTTATACTCTAGTTTGACAGCTGTCAATTAACCTTCATTACAATGGCGAATATTCGAATTAACAGACTACGAGTGTGAGTAAGACATCTCCGTCCGGCATATAGTGGAAAATGCCAGATCGTGTACCTGAGCGAACCTGAGCCCACGTTATTAGTTTTCTAATAGTGGTCTGCACATGTCCCATTTTGACAGCTGTCAATTGACCTTAATTTGGCTTGCCAATATATCTTTAAACGACTGTCAGCCAACTGACAGCCTTGCCCGGCGTAGTTTTGTTTTTATGTTGAATTGGTAAGTGTGACATATTATATCCGCTTAGATGTAGGGGCAAAACGACTGGTCTTTCATCTGAGCCCGCGAGATAGTCATGTGATAATTGTCAGCGGATGCCTAATTTTGACAGCTGTCAATCTAATCGTACTCATACGGATGGCTTACATAACTAAGAGGCGAGTCAAGTTGTGCAAGATCCTTTGTGACATTTGACATCGGCTTACATGAAGCGTGTGTACGGGTGGGCGGGCGGGCGGGCGGGCGGGCGTACGCTATGTCATAACCAAATTTTCTCAGATGGATAGTTTACCAAATTTTCTTACCCATGGTGCTCCGCTCTGCGCGCGCTTCGCGCGCGAGGAGCTCTGCTAAAAATAAAGCCTATTATCTATAGAAAATGCCAAACTCGGTTGCCAAGGTAACATGAATGTTGACGTACACGTCACGACGACATTAAAATGTTCCCATGTAAATTTTAGGTGAAGTCGCTAAGTTTGGTGGACATAGCTTGAACGTTTATGAAGTTATCAAAAGCCCCTCCCTCCTGGTCTGAATAGGGTTAATAGTGTGCGAGAAGTGCAAAATTCCAACCAACTCCTACTTTTACGGAGGGGATCGGAATTGATTGCAGGAGATGACTTATTGAACCAAATGCACGACATGGATGTGAAAAAAATGAATTAGAGAAACGAAAGGTTAGCTGAAAGGAGAAATAAGTGCTGTTCATAAACAATACATCATAGACCCAGCCACCTCGAGGCTAGGAGTTAGTGCAGTGAACAACAACCTTTATCTATCCATCCATCCATCCATTCATCCATCCCGTATCTCGAAAAAAGTCATTCGATATTTTTTTGATTTATTTTTTTTTCCTTTTTTTACTTGCGTTTATCGTCTGAAGCTTTTGCATAATATTATACAGTGGAAGGTTCTAATTTGGCAGGGGTCCAGCCAGGTAGCTTCTTAATGCATTTACGAGTTCCCCACAGTATTTACTTTGATTTCATCTAAAAGAAACGCATTGGGGACGTGTTGATATTCAGTGATAAAATTCGGAATAAATTATATAAATAGCAATTTATGTAATGGTTTCTGTTGGACATTACTTTGCCGACGCAACCAACACGTTTATAGCGTCATTGGCCTTCAGGAGCTGCCTCTTAGTTGAGCCGTAGCCATAATTGTCCTTTAGTCGAGCGTAATTTTTTGGTCACTTACAATAACGCATGTTTTTGAGATCTCAGACGAGGATGCATGGCCTTGATTTATCAGGAATAATAAAAAAGCAGGCTTTAAGAATTTTTTTTTCTGCGGGTTGAAAACAGAAACAACAAGTTCTAAAAACAGCTACTGTTACTGACTACTTCGGAGCTAGTAATGACTGAAACAAACAAACAATAAAAATAAAATAAAATAAACAAGAAAGTGCAAAGCCACTCAATAAATATGAACCTTAGCTGCTTTTTAGTAAAGAAAACATCCGTTCACATTCTAAAACTTTAAAGGAACAAGAAAATAATAGATGAAATTCTGCGTGAATGAAAGTAATGATTGAATTTCGCTTTTCTCGGAGGATGTAATTCACCGAGGCCGAAGGTCGAGCTCCGAAAGACACCTTCATATTACATATTAGCCCCATTCAGTCGTGCATTATTAAATATTTGTAATGTTGACCACGTGCTCGTGGATACAAAGCCGCTTGTGAGTTTGCTTACCATTTCGCACTCGATGAAATGTGCATCAAAAAATTCCAACTCTTTAATTCGCGCAAGATTTAAATGGTTGAGACGAAGAAGTCTTTTGAGATGCTGGACGTTTCCTCGTAAGATGTTCTCGCACACCACTGGTGAACCCTGTATACAAATCAAATGGATAAAATAGATGAATTGAAAACCACAAACACGGCATAAATAAAACAAAATAGACAAGCTGAAAAAGCAAGATGAGCTCAGAAATCATTTGCTCCAATAACTTATAATCCTCATGTTATAAGTGTTACATAGGCTGTTTACCGTTTATAGAAAAAATCCGGAAATTTCGGCTGGAAATTTTCAGTCGGTAAAAACAGTACCTGTCGTTTACCATTTGCCTAAAATTTCCGAATCGTCGCGCCGCGTTAGACGGGATTCTAGTTACAACATGAATCTGGTACGAAACTCAAGAAACGAATTTCCACTCGGAACGTCCCAGTAGGGAAAATGGGACTACCTTTTCAGAATTTCCGTTCGTCCAGGGAATTTCCAGTGGGACGAACCAAAAAAAACGTTTACCATTTACATCCCAACCGGAATTTCCGGGAATTCGAGGTAAAATGGTAAACAACCATAAACTAGTACTTTTTAAATGATGAATTTGAATTAAATAGATGATTGTAAAGCGCTAAAGACTAGTCGGATATGACACAACTGTCGCTCCGAAAAAGGAGCCTTATCAGTTTTCATAAAATGAATGTCATCTATCCGCCATACGACAACGCAATAGCACTTTCTTCGCAACCTTCAAAGGACAAAGGGAGAAGGAGGAAAAGTTTGCTGAACCTAATAAATTGTTGGCAAACCAAAACTTTTTTTGTTCAAATGGCAAAGGGTGGGAGGTTGAGGAAAAATGTTGCACTGTATGGCAAAAAATCTGAATCACTTGACAAGTGTGAAAACTGATACCCTAGAATGTACCTCGTGCTCAAGGTCCATTCAGTGAAAGAGAACTTTATTTCTTCTTCTTTTGGAAGCTTAGACGGCAGGAAAAACACTTCAAACATACTAAATGGCATTTGTCTGCCCCTCGACAATGCAACAGCCCGAAAAAACTAGAGCCTAAGAATTTTTACTGAGGATAGAGAATATCCACACAAATGCAAGTCTACAGGGATCAGTTCGTAAACTAATTGCTGGGAATCTAATAACGTAGCTGTCCCTGCTTACATATGGAGAGCTCTAGAAACCTGGCGCTGGAGAAGACCTTGTTACTGCCGGAAGCAACATACGTATCCTTGCAAGCTGTTGGGGCAATCAAAGAGGTGAAGTCTACAACGCGACGACCACAGTTCCTTTCTTCATACCGAGCTTCATGTGTTTTAGTAGGTAAGGGGAGAGAAATCCAGTTGTTCTCTCCGAACCAGACGTGCCCGAAAGGTTGAAAAAAAGGTCAACTGTATGTGGTCCCCAATAGAAATCCAAGGCCGCAGAAATATGTAGGTGAAGCTTGCATTCGTCCTGACAAGCCTGCCTGGAGCGGTCACCATCCTCCTAATGAATTCTTTGTCTTTCTCCGTTCAGGCTTAAGATGAATGTGATACTTTCTACAGAGCGTGTGAATAGTAACGGCTTCTGAATGACGTTGACGCTTTGGACAAACCACCTTGAAAATGTGTTGTACGTTCATATTGACTGTTCCATGGCGTATCGTTTATCCAGTCACCTTCTTTCCAACCGACAGAAGCTCAAGTCTCTGAATAGATGAGGACTTTTACCCAGGGGCTGACCTTACCGATAGGCTGCTCAACTTGAAAAATTTCCAAACTAGCTTTCTAGATTCGAACCTCCCTCAGTGCCTGCGAGGAAATGGATGTGTAAAGACTGTGATTGAATAAATTCGCCTGACAGAATATCTCTCTACAAATCCCTAGTCCACAACCTGCTGATAAGGCCAAGTGCTAATCCATTAGAGAAAACTGTTTCCACCAGGTCGGTCAGCTGACGGGCTGTTACAGAAAATTTGTTACGAGTAAACAGGTCGATGCTTTCGTTCAGAAATTATTAACTCGGATTAATTCAGTTTGTCAGCGGCCATACGAGACCTGTTTCTGGCGGTGACCAGAGAGTGACCGGAAATGTCGTGACACTCAATTAAACCGGATGTGACTCTTTTAGAATCGCATTAGTGTTATCCTGTTTCTATTAACATTTAAAATCGGAGTAGCTGACAAAGAGAGTAGTGCAAAATTACGTTTTGTTGAGATCGGTCGGAGAGGAAAATGTACGTGCGGATGGTGATTTAAATAAAAGAAGGACTTACGATTTAAGCGAGCTATTTTGTGCCCCACAAGTTGGGTAAAAAATGTAGTGTCGAGACTAGGATACTGCGGACTTCTACTTGTTATAACACAACGACTGAAGTAATTGGAAAATATGGACGACGGCGAGTAGCCTGTGAACAGGCTCTCTGTTTGGGGGAAAAATAGCGACGAAAGACATTTGAGGCCACTATTCCGCCCTCCTGTAATTATCCTGCCGATCATCCGTCAGTAAGATTGTTATCTGTCAATCAGTTTCACGCGTGGGAAAATTAAAGGGAAATGAGCTTTTTTTTTGCTCCACCTGAAAACAGAGTGAAATGAAGCGCGAGCCTCATTGTCGGTTTTGAAAAAGTCGTTGACCTCCGGTAAGAGAATTAATACGCTGCCGGTCTTTGGCGTTTCAAGAAATAAGACCTTGCTGGTTGACAGTGGTCAAGACGGCGTTGAACTAGCGCAAACATTTGGATCCTTAAGATTTCCACTTGAGCAAGGAGAAAGCTTTTCCGATTTAAGCTGCTTAAATTGTGCGCGACAGGCCGTTCGTCTTGCTAGTTCAGGTTCTAATTTAACAAGCCCCTGCAATGAGCGCTTCGCTTCAACAGCGCTTCGATCGAAGACAGGAATTACACCTTCGGGTATTTATAGGTAGGCCTATACGGCTTTTACGTCATGCCAAAATGCGGCTTGTTCCCATAAGTTTTTCCTCTGCTGGGTAGATTATGTTCCGGAAGGTTCTACATTTTCACTAAGCAAATGTGATTTTGGCCGCTTGTATCACACTGAGATGTCATGGAACAAATATCGATTTACTTTGGTTTTTGTTTCTGGTCGGCAGGATTTTCCCTCTCATGCAAGAGCATTATTTTTCTTTGACCTAAAGAAAGTAAAGCTTTTTATTGCGGCTGAATAAGTGTCTTTTGTTTCTCCAAAGTACTTTCTGGATCTGAGTAACTAAGCGATTTTCTTTAGTCCGTGAATGTAATGTTTTTCTGCTATGTCGTATCACGCTAGGCCTAGCTAGTTAGTTTTCTTTGCAAAATGTTTAAAAATTATCACGGTTTGCGATTTACAGATCAAAAATTATAAGATTGAAGTGCAGCTTAAACCGAAGCTGAATCAACTATGGAGAATTGCATTGTGACTCGGTAAACTTCAGCTTAGTGTTTTTCTAAAGATAGTGTGAGTCTTTTGACTGGAGTGCGTAGTTCATGCCTTGGTTAATAATAGCTTTTGAATAAGCTTAACAGTCTTTGGACTGTTTTGTTATTGCCACTTTGTGATTAAATCGCGTGCTACGTGCCGACCGAAAAGCCGATGTCAATCAGACCTGTCAACAGTCAGTGTTCTCGCCAACAGGAGCTTGCGTCAGGATCTGATATACAGCGGGTGCAGTGGAACGGCGGTCCCAAATGTTTGTCTACGGGCCTCTTCGTTTTTCCCTCTCCTAAGTTCCCGCTCGACCAAACTCAAGTACTTTCTGGACGAAACGGACGAGCTAATTAAGCTAAGGGATTACACAGAAATGGATATTGCCAACAGACGAGCGGGGAAAATCGTGGGCAATTTATCGGATCTTATTTCGCAAGCAAAGGAATTAAAAATAGATCATGGTGTATCCCCTTGATCGGTGAGACAATGGAAGAAGGACGTGAAGGCTAGGTATTCCACATTTCTTGTGGACAAAGAAAAGCTTGCGAAGTTCTTAAATAACAGACAAGAGGAAATAGACGAGGAAATGGAAAGAAAACGATTTGAAGCCAAACCAGAACAATAGCGAGAAGAGGAGCGCCGTTTAAGTGAGTTCCGTTTGCGACAAGAAGAGCACGAGCGACGTATGTGGCAGGAGAAAATTGATGCAGAATTACAGGCGACGCATAAACGGCTGGAACTGGAGAAAGAAGCCCGTTCAACCACAGAAAAACTGCTCAAATTGATAAGAACACCGTTCAAAGGATCTCCCACCGACTGGGTTAGATTCTAGAACATGTTAATCACATGGAAATGGTCAACCCTAACGTACGAGCAAAGATAGCAAACCTGAAGCCTGTTGAAACTGGCTACAAGATAGCCTGAGAAAGACTGAAATCCGAGCATGGCCAGAGCAAACTTGTTGCGAACGCACACGTACAAAAAATAGTGAACCTTCCTGTCGTCAAAAGATCCAGTTACTTGAAGATTTAGGAATTTTACGAGAGCGTGAGCAGAGAGTACGATGCGTTGCTGGCAATGGGCGGAGCAGACATGCTTCGAGGGTTCGTGCTGTCTACTCTCAACAAAATACCGAAAGTGACGCCCGATATTGTGGAAACCGACAAAAAGTGGAAGAACTGGGATATGGAGGTCTTGATAAACAAGCTTTGCCCGGGCAGTGGTTGAAAAGACACAAAGTTGATGATGCACCCTGAGACAGTGGAGGTGTGCGAACGAAAAGAGAGAAGCATTGGTATAATAACTTAAAGGGAGACCCAGTCTGTATCTTTTGTGAGGGAAAGCATTGGGGAGACGCACGCGAGGTCATTAACACAATATCAACAAGAAGACAGTTCTTCCGAGAAGAGAAGTTGTGTTTCAACCGTAGCCGCGCATGGCACTGGGAGCAACAACGTCGCCGCCAGGGATGTTCCAAGTGCAAGTCAAGGCATCATACAAGTCTTTGTGACAAGGATAAGAATAGACCAACCGTTGACAACAGAACTGCCTTAACAAGCTATTCTCCTTCAGCCCATGAATGGTCATTGAAAGCCACAATACCTGTAAAGATAAAAGGAGAAACTCTTTGGGCATACCTGGACACTGGGGCTGGGAGGAATTTCATTAGAAGCAAAGCGGCCAAAAGGTTAAACCTCAAAGCTGAACTTCACGAATGTTACATTTTCCTGTTTACGTGAGCCATTTCGAGGGCGGTACAATTAGAATTGACCAAGACCCAGACGACAGAAGAATTTCAGAGAAAGTTAAACTTAGCCACGGGAACAAGGCCCAGGGTCATGGTATCAGATAACACCTCAGTATTGAAGTCTACGGCAACCTGGATGAAGAACAGCAGGAAGAGCGAAAGGTTACAGGGCTACCTGGCAAGACAAGACAAACTGGCGATTCAACTTATCCAGATCCCCTTGGTGGGGCATGTATGAACATTTGATCAAGGACGTGCAGGAGACCCTTCACAAGACACTAGGCCGGACATACCTTACTTTTGAGCAACTCGAGGCAGTGTTTATCGACGTCGAGAAGAATTTGAACAACCGGCCTTTAACCTACTTTGACAGCGATGGAGGGTAGGAACAAGTTTTAACTCGAAACATTTTGATGTGGGGGCAAAATGGTTTTGTGCACTAAACAAGCGGCTGAGGGAGGCTAAAAATCGTGCTTGAAAGTGATGGAGACATTAATATATCCACAGCCTAATGGAGACTCATCGAATCACCCGCAAAACCCCAAAGGTACCAGATATCAGAGAAATTGTATTGAAAGTCGAAGACGACAAAAATCGAGGATAGTGGAAAAAGGGAAAGGTTGCACGACACATTCGAGGAAAAGATGGAGTTGTCCGAGGATTATCGTTGCTTCACAAGGGACACCACATTGACAGACCGCTTAACCTCGTGTGCCCATTGGAAATAAGACAGGCAGTAGCGAGCGACAAAGGAGTGCCAACCGCACAAAGCCAACCACCTGAACGAACCAGAATCAGAAGACCAGCAGCTGAAACAGCCAAAGAGAGGTTTCGTCAAGTCATTGCGGACAAGGAAGATGATTGAACTTTGCTACGTAACGGGAACAAGGACAAAAATTGAGCTCCACTCAATTTTTAGAGGAGCGTGACCGGAACGTGACCGGAAATGTCGCGACACGTGTTATCATTTTTTTGATTGACATTTGAAATCGGAGTACCTAACAAAGAGAGTAGTGCAAAATTACCTTTTGTTGAGGTCGGTCGGAGAGGACAATGTACGAGCGGCTGATGATTTAAATAAAAGAAGGATTTATGATTTAAGCGAGCTATTTTGTGTCCCACAAGTTCGGTACAACGGTTCTTGGATATTGTTTCCTCCTCATATCCAAACACTGTTATCTCCAAGGTATTCCCCAAAACCACCAATGATTAAAAGATTTCACAAGGGTAACTACGAGAACTTACGATGTCATTTGCATCAACATTTAAGTCATCTACTTTAAGAAACAACATTATTGTTGTCGATTGTTAGCAAAGTCCTTGAACACTGTTTTCTTTCGCCCTTATGACTAGCTTAAGGCGAGCATTCGAAGTCAGCCAAGCGTGGTCATTGCTCGTGTGCTGAACAAGAATGCTGTATAATGACAGACTAGAAACAATAGACAACTCCCAAAGCACAAACTCAGCCAAAACGCTAAAAATCTTCAATGTTTACTCAAGTTTGGGCTTGTAGAAGGTAATGTCACAGTTTTTCAATGACCATGAAATTCAGAGTCCGGGTAGTTAGTTAATCAATTGTGGCCCTGAGAAAATTTGAACGAAAAAAAAACTACGACTTTTTAAGAAAATGCTTTTTCCGTGAGAAGGACTCTTAAACGCTGACAAACGTCAACAAATAGCGAGAACTATAATTTCTATATGTTTGCTTTGCTCGAAATCGCACGCATTTACAAGGCCCTAAAGCGTTTTGCTGACTTGCAAGGACCCATCTGTTATAAGGATGCCCAAAATACAGAGATGAATCTCATAGTTTATTAGATATAATCCGTGTAAAGTTTGCTTATCATTTTCGCATAAATTATGACCTAAGTTTGGAAACTGCTGAATTTCTTGAATTGGGTCTTTGTGATTTTGGTGAAACTCTGTTCAGCGCAAGGCACTAATACGCACTATGTGTAGCCGAGAGATTTGTACGAAAAAATGCCGGCAACAGCGGATTTTCGACTCAGACCTCAAAGGGGCGTGGCATTATAACCACGTGACATTTACTCCGATCGCCAAAACTTTTATGTTATATTGTAGATTGATCTAATGTTATCCATTCTATGTGTTAGACTTACGATAAAAGTAAAGGTGGGGATACCAGAGAGCTTCAAAGTAGGATGGTACCCCCCCAAAAAACTGGGTCGAGTCACCTTAGGTGCTTCGTCACAGTGGGCCCCTTTCACCTCAGGAGTGTGCTAAGGAAGTCCCCTAAGGCCGCTACTGTTCGTCATTTTCATAAACGATCCACCTGATTCTGCAAAAAGGGCAATTAAATATTGCGTTTTATCCTGACGATTCAAAGATTTTTAGTGCTGTTAAGTGTGCTCGCAATTTCGAAGCTGTACAACCAATCCTATCAAATATGGACGAATGAAAGCGCGTAACAACATCCAATTTATCACCTCTACATGCAAAGCCCTAACAGTGACGCGCAAGAAGCAACCCTTCAGTTATGGTTATACCCTTAACAACGCGCAATTCAAGCATGTGGCTGAAGAAAAGGTCCTTGGAATCATCGTCACCAACACACTTTGACGAGACCAGCATATTAACGCTACTGTATCGAAAGCGAATAAGATGCTTGGTCTCCTAAAGCGCACTTTCCCACAATTGACAAACGTGGCAGTTAGACAATCATTATATCTGTCCCTTGTTAAATTGAAACTCTGCTTTGGAACGCAAGTGTGGTCCCCAAGCCACAGCTACCTACAAAGCAGAATAGAGCACGTGCAAGGAAGAACCACACAATCGATACTGAGGTCTAATATGGGAGAATGTCTTACAAGGAAAGACTTATTAGACTGGACATGTTACCTTTAGTACATGACAGAGAGCTTCATGATATAACATTCTTCTACAAATGCTTGTATGGGCATACAGACCTAAACGTACATAATTTCTTTTATTTTGTAACCCACGGCTGTACTAGGCAAAGTAATTCCTTTAACTTAAAAGTTCCTATTTGCAAACTTCCACATTTCAGGCCTCTTACTTCAATAGGATTGTCAAATTATGGAACTCTATTTGTAAAGTTACTCCTAAAAGCAGCTATTCTACTATCGACGACTTTAAAAAATTTTCGAAGCAAACTCTGACAAGCCTTCTGCAAACTACATTTGGCGTGGAACTGGCGTGTACTTGGTCATTTGCAATATCCTGCCCATGCCATCGCTTATAATAGCACACACAACATTTCCTTTCGATCTTTATATATGTTACTACAAACTGTGTAATTTTTAGCTTTTCTGACTATTTTTTCGGGCGGTACCTTGCATGGGTCCCTATGGTCTCGTTCGTGCTTGCCCCTCTTGGTATAATAACTTTTTCTTTTCTTTTACTCTCATTTTTCTTTTCTCTTGTAAAAAGTCTTCAAGTGATTATGTATAAGGTATTGAAACCCAAAAAGCTGTTAAAAAAAGAAGAAGAAAACTGGCCCGTTGTCTCTTGTGAGCTACAATCCTTAATTGACAAGCATATTAACCATTTAATTACTAAGCAAGCGCCCTCTGCCTTGGATTAGCGACATTATTAAGCGTAGGATGAAGAAGAGAGATCTCTAATGCAAACGGACAAAGCACACAAAGCAGCAGTAGCATAGGTCAGCCTATAAATATTTGTGCAATGAGATCCAGACGCAAATTAAGTACTCAAATGATACCAGCTTGAATGATATCCTAGGTGGGATTGCACCAGATGACGCAGCAAGTTAAGTTCCAACTAAGAAGGCCTGGTCCTAACTAAAGCCTCTTCGGTCCGAGGTAATTGGTATGTCCCCTTACTGCAGAACAATAGAATCTGTACATGTGATATTTTTTTTAAGGCAGAGGCTCTTCATGAGCAATTAGACATTGCATTTACGGATGAGGACTTGTCATCCATACCCCCTCATGGAATCTCTCCCTTCGATAGTACGCCTAATATTCATGTTTCCGTGCAAGGTGTGAAGAAACAGCTTGAGCAAACACAAAAGTTGCCTAATGTGGTATCCAAGGTAACTTAAAGACTTCCTGAGCAATCGCCGGCAGCGTGTAGTCGTTAACGGTTAGTACTCCAGTTGGTTTCCCAGACAAATCTGGCGTACCACAAGGAACTGTATTGGGCCCCCTGTTATTCCTAATTTACATAAACGATCTACCTGATCAGGGCAGAGGCTAGCCTTTAGAAACTGGGGGGCACATCGGTTTTAAGAAGTTCATTGTATTTGAAAAGAAGGGGGGCTTTAGGCCGGAAGGACCCACTGGACTGGTCTCTGTATCTTAAAACCAGAAAATGTTTCGCCTAGCTGCAGAGGCATCATAGTGATTTCGTGGTCATTAAAGTATGTTTGACTTGCTTTAGAAGCAAACACAGACTTCATAGGAAGGTCGTATTTAGAAAACGTCTCGAAAAAAAGCCTGCGCCGGTGGTTGTCTCCCACAAACAAATTGGCAACCGCCACAACGTCTATACCATCAGCAAATTCCTTGTGGACATGCTGAAGCCGCATGAGGTGGTTGAGCCTGGCCTGTCCTGTGGTTGAACGCAGATAGGTCCCGAATGGCTTTAAGGCGGAGAAGGAGCGCTCACTGACAACGTTGGTGGCCGGCATGACAAGAATAGGCTTACCAAGTGTGCAAATCTAACTAAGTAAAAGTTTGAGAGCATTTCCGAGTGACTGAAAGAAGCCCGGCAGATCAGTAATGTCGAATCGGGAAGTGTCGTACCCCATGGTCTGCACCACGTCTGGAATAAGGGACAGCTGGGGTCCTAGCTTGTACGGCGGCAGTCAGTGTCCCCGTACACGGCCATCATTATCGCTTGTTCTTTTTTGTGGTCTTCGCCTGCTACTGCCTTTAGAAGAACTTCCTGTATCCTTCGGTAGACTTTGAAGTCGTTCCCATTAAATTTAGTGCGAATACACTCTCGTCGTTTTCTTGGCAGCTGCGGCTCGCTGCTGCATCCACTTCGCTTTTTTTCTTTAACAACCTTGTAAAAAATAAATCGAAGATGGCTTCACTTCTATCCTTAGATAGTCTTCATACGTCGTCAGACAATCGCTGGCCTTGGGCTGCTAACATGGAGGAATCTTGCAAGGCACGACTCATATTGTCAGTATGCTTCAAGACGAACTTTCCCAAAGTGCACCCAAAGTGCAATTGAAAAGTACTCTGCATTCCTTGAACTCCTCGGATTCGTGCCTTTATCTTGGTGTCTGCAGATCTCGAGAGACTATTTCCATAGCTCCATGAGCTCCCTGTGGTTATTCAAAACCGCTGCTAACGACTCTCCGCGTACAGTCCACCTTGATGGGCAGAAATCACG
Source organism: Porites cylindrica (assembly GCA_964035525.1). Lineage (NCBI taxonomy): Eukaryota > Metazoa > Cnidaria > Anthozoa > Scleractinia > Poritidae > Porites > Porites cylindrica. The sequence continues at coordinate 32,764,268 of OZ037777.1, read as the reverse complement.
GACTCCTCTCGATTTTGTTTTTGTTTCGGCCCTAAACTAGATACGTTTTGTCGTACTTTTGTGCATCACCTCAGGGCGTAAAAATATTAACATGGTTTGGGAAATGGATATAAATTGTAGTTTATCAGGAATGACTTATTTCGGAATGATATAAACATTTTGTCTCAATGTTCAGGGAGATGAAATTTTATTTTCAACTTCTATGCGTCATGTTTTGACTTCTTGGGGCCAAAAAACTGGGGGCCCTAGCCCCTCCCCATACTACTTCCCTGATGATGCAAACTCATTATTCATCAAACTGTTTACTGACGACGCTGTCATCCATATAAAAATCGAAACATCTGTGGACCACCATACCCTTCAGAATGACCTCAAACTCCTCGAGACCTGGTCCTTTCGTCGGCAGATGAGATTCGCTCCAACAAAGTGCCACATGTTACGTATAACGTTAAAAAGAAATCAATCAGCCTTAACGTAAAATTTATGTAACACCTCTATCGAAAGTGTCACGTTTCACAAGCACTTTGGTGTACGTGTTGTGATTCAATTTTATCCCTTGTTTAAATTTTATTTTCCTTTTGTCTCAACTCATTATCATACATTACCATACCCGAAAAATAAAGAAAAAAATTAAAACAAGGATAAAATTGAACCACAACATCGTGTTCTCTAAACTGGAACAAGCAGTGTCCCATACCATTCAACCTTTTACCGCTTTTGTTGATGCCTACAAGAACTCTTTTTTTTGGGCGATGCATTCCTATGTGGAAAAGTCTTCCATCTACAGCTGTTACGGCTCCGTCTTTGTCCATGTTTAAGTCCACTGCCAAAACCTATCTGTCTTCACCTACTGCCTAGCTAGCGGACCACCCATTGCCACGATCCCTTCGGTGTGTCGATGTGGAACACCAAATAATGCTGTCTTTCGAATATAAGATAAACCGAGGCAATTCACCTACTTGAGATGGTTTCTAACAGCATTTGTCAGGGTGAGAGACAAAACCACTGGTTGCAATGTCCTAACTCTCTTTGATGCTGCTTTAATTGATTGTACTGAGGTCTTTTCATCTCCTGCCTCATCGTCCAAGTAGGTGAAAATACAGATACCCTGTTCTCTCCAGTGTTTAAAGCTCAATGCAATTGTGACATCATCCTTCATATCGTGTTCTGAAATTCCTAGCTCATTATGCTTATAATTTATACCCTGCTACTGCGCGCCCAAATCACAGTTCCAAACAAAGTTTTCACCAAGATCAAAATCAGAAGTTAAGCGTGGTTGAGTGGCTCTTTTAGTATGCTTTTTCCATTGGGACGGCAAACACTGGACGAAAAAATGGATTTGCCAAGTTATTAACAGTTTGCTACTTGCAAATAAGTCGCAGAAATTTAAAAATTGAGGAGCAAATATGGGGCAAAGATGGTAAAGGCTACATTTGCATACCTAGAAACAGGGGCTGTTAATAACTTGGCAAATGTGGCTTTTACCGTCATTGTCCAGGTTTACTCCTCAGATTTCACAATTCTGCGACATATTTGTCGAGAGCAAATTTATTCAAATCCAGACTCCCAGCCATATTTCTCTGTTAGCATTATATGTTCATTCATTTCCTTGTGGATTTTTTACCATCCTCCATGACCTCGTTACGAGCTGCTTTATTGCTAGTAGAAACGATCACCACTAATTTATCAAGTGCTTTCACGATAACGTCGTACTGCAGGATCCTGTTCCTTCTGTACTTGAACTCGGACTATGTCAATATTTCCTGAGATTGCTCTATCGGGGGTCGTGACTTCAGTTCTCTCTTAAGGAGGATTGAATGGAAATCAGGCTTAACTTTTATCGGAGTTGAAAGCTGCTGCACTTGATCAAAATATCTTCATTTAATTGGACAATAATATGGTTGTTGAATATAAATTCCGGAGTTACCTACTGGTTAAAAACGTACTAATAAGGACCGTGGTCTAGATTACTGTTACTCGGATCGAGAAGCTGACACCCCATTTACACGCATTGGTACTGAAAGTTACTGATTTTTTGTTTTAGCTGTATACAATTCTATATGGAAAACACCAACCTCTACTGTTTTATGAAGTGGCTTATCCCGGACACCGACATCAACCGGAAAACGTTGTTCACAATCCTCGTAAAAATCTGAATAAATGGAACAATAAAAGAACACACTACGTTTTAGCTTATTCTTTCAAAATATTTTACCCGTTCTGATTGGCTTAAAGCCCCCGTCCAACCAATGGGCGTTAACCATTATTGAAAGATGCGAGCAATATACCGTCGATTCGATGGTATATTAAGGTCTCGGTAAATGAAAATTTTAGTACATTGCTCGATTTTGCTTTTTTTTGGATTTTTGGCATGAGGGAGTCCTAAATTTTATTTTGGCAGAAAAAGAAAATCAGAAAGTGCTCTTTAACCCTTCTAAAATGAGCCTTTTCTGAGCTAACCAGCCAATCGTGGACCTCGCGCTAAATCTTTAGAGCTGATTTTCTCTCACTCTATTTTAGACGCAAAAATCAAAATTCTCCGACCTCCAGTCGATACAGGTTTTAAGCTAAACTTTGAAACTTTCAGATATGATGGATAATGATATAGACTCAAAAAGGGTGTGAGGAATTTTCCGATTTCCCTTTGTAACTCATTTTATGTCAGTTTCTTTGCGTAAATCGCGCTCGAGATTCGACTTTTTAGTTTGAAATGCAATAATTCCGCTAATACGAGACATATGCAAATTTCCTCACACCCTTTTTTAGGTCTTTTATCTGTCAATCAGACGCAATAAAAAGGAGGCGAATATTTAACAACGCGAAGGGGCTGGAGCTTCAGCAGTAAACTCGATACCTCTGAGTTCGAGAGCAAAAAACTTAAGCGCCTTTTGAAATTCGATGAAATAAAATCTTTTATAAGGTAATTTAGTCTTTTAGCTTTAATTTGATATATAACTTGCCTTTGTAGCAAAAATACTCGCGCGACTAGAATTTTTTTCTGTGGGCACCTCGTTTTCCTTTACCGAGACCTTAACTTGGAAACGAAGCTGGTATCGATGATAAAACGAGAGGATGTTACATGGGCAATAAACCATCGAGCAGTCTCCTTCCCATGCTGTCATTTTTTTCGCCTAAGCTGACATTTTAAGAACGAATGTCGGTAAGGACTTAGCAAAACTGGAGATGGTCATACAAAACCTTCCCTCTTACTTTTTGTGTAGTTAGTACTTCAGAGGAAACTATTCACTGTAGCATTTGTTTGACTTTTTAAAAAAACCTACACTGGGCATCGGGGAGGGAGGGGGGTGGGGTGGAGTGAAGGCCAAATATTGGATTTTCTGGGACAATTAACCTTTCGCCTTTTCGTTTGCAAAAGCTTAACACTACTCAACCGTAACTTTTGTATAATATTATGTTAAAGAGTGAGAAATGTTACATAACATAACAAAAAATTAGCTGGATATACTTGGACATAGTGGCGTTGTACTACAGTGTACCTCGCGTGCAATACACCATGGCGATTCGCGTAATGCGTCGCCAATTCGGCAACCGCATGTAAACAAAATTTGTTGAACGTTGACTGAAACACAACTAAGTATACATAAAAAGTATACAAAAACTGAGCCGAGGGCAACAAATTATGAAGTTCCAAAGAAAGAAAAAGACATATGAGATGTTTGTCAGAACTAACGACAGGCGTGATGGTGATTGAAATTAGCATAATCACAAGCACGAGCTGCACACATTTATAATACAAGTCATCCAGTATAGTCATGAAACGCCATCTGCATTCTTAGTAGTCATGCTTCAGCATTTTGGGCCTCTTTGGTGTCTTCCCTTGTCTTCCCTTTGATTAATATGCATAAGTGTCTTCCTCCATACTAATGATGGTCTTCGTGCATACTAATTCAGTGCCTTCCTCCATATATAATGAAGTGGATAGGTTTACTAGTGAGCGTCTCTATTATTCAATAGGCACAATAGGCTTGATTTGGCTTGCCCGGGCTCTTTTAAACCTGATTGGCTCATGTAGAATCTATTATGTGTTCCAAACAAAAGCGGGTAGTTTTCGAAAGCGCTATGGCTCTTGCAATCGCATTGCCAAGGAAACAATTTGTTCGAGTTCGCTTGCCTAACTAAAAATTCGGTTATAAACAAAACTCAGACGCAAAATGGAGCTCAAATTCTTTATTTCAATCTATTACTAGCCTGCGTAGCAGGCGCTCGGAAGTTGTGGGTAAAAGAGAGAACGGGCGCGCGCAAGGGAGACAAGCGAGGGGTGAGGGAGCGCCTGCACGGAAGGCCCCGAAAATCGTTTCAACTCGCATTCTGTAAATGCGGATATTTCCAATTGGTCGAGAGGCTCCCAAGGGAAACAGTTATCCCGTGAAGCGAGAAAACTGTCAATCAGAAGTACATGGACAAGGTATTGAAGATCTTATATCACACCACTAGCTCCTGAAACCATTAAATTGTATACAATCGAAGTTCAGGTCTCGGAGTTTACTTCAATCAGGTTTAATGGGACTTTGTGGCTGTAATCTCAAAGAAAAGTTGGAGTGATCAAACAGTATTCGCGATGGAAAGAATTGATATCAGATACGCATTAGCAGGAGTGGCGAGAGACAAAAGATTTGTCGAATCGTTGCAATGAAGATCAGGGGAAATATACTTTCCTTAGGAGAACTTGGTGGCTTGTGTCGTCGATGGAGCGCATACCATCAAAACTTGGACATGATTGATGAAATGAAACACTTACCATGGGCATGAATTTGAAAAAACGTTTCACCATTGTATTATTCGCCGTTCGCAGGTAACCTGAGGTCTGTCGTTTATATCTCGTTACTGCAGTAGAAAACGTGTCGGTGTTTCTCCTTAGGTTCCTAAATTTTCTCAGTCCTCTTCCTAAAAAAGTCCAGAGTTCCCATTGAAAAAATCCCGTAAAAAAAGACAAAACATCCACACAAGATTTTTTTTCTATGGCGTAAGCGCTCGTCCCCTAAATCCGGGGACTTTTATTTTAAACTGTCAATCTTCCCGCGCGTAACGTAATTTTCGGTAAAAATGCACTTCCGGTTCGCTCTTACAAACAATTCTTTCAGAAAAAAGGCACAAGAAATAATCCTTAACATTTTCCCCCTCCTGGATTTACATTTGACTGAAAATCCAACACTTCAATCGATCTCTTTTACAAACATAACGCAAATTGTTCAAATGTTCCAATAACTGTTCAAATGTTAAAATTCAGATGTTCAAATGTCAAATGTTAAAATGTTCAATCTGTCAGATTTAGACTTAAAATTCTCTGACTAAACAAATCATGAACTGTTGAACTGTTCCTTCAACTGTTCATGATGGAAATCTTTACGACCATAGCTAGTTAGTTCACTGTTCCGTCCGGTCACTTAGTAATCTTCAAATTCCAACGGTGAAATTCTGGAAATTGGTCTTCGTTTCACCCCTCCTTTGGTTCTAACGTCTACGACTCGTACTAGTCCATCTTTACCAGGATGCACTGCCTCTATTCTTCTAAGCTTCCAATCCCGTCTTGGTGCGTCTGGATCAATTACCAACACCACGTCCCCCACTGTTAGATTCTTTGAAGGTTGGAACCACTTTTGCCGGGATCCAATACTTGGCAAATACTATCTCATCCAACGACTCCATACTCTACGAATCAGTTCCTGTATTCGTCTCCATCGTCTACGCACACTGACTGCCGTCGTATCGACTGTGTCTGGGGCTAGCTCTCCACCCATTTGGCCAATTAAGAAATGGTTTGGGGTCAGCACAGGCTCGTCATTGACATCTCCACTAACTGTAGTTAAAGGCCTCGAATTTAACAAACTTTCGGCTCCAGTAAACACGGTTTGTAATTCTTCATCATTGAGATCAGCTTCGTTCAAAATTGCATAAATTGCCCTCTTGGCTGACTTGATCATTCTTTCGAAGACACCGCCAAAGTGTGGCGCTTCCGGTGGGTTAGACTGCCACTTAATTCCTTGGTTGGAAGTAAGCCTTTGAATTTTGCCTTGGTCCATGCTATCCACTAACTCCTTGATTTCTCGTGCTGCTCCGACGTAATTACTTCCATTGTCACTGAGCATCAACTTAGGCCACCCTCGTCTAGCCACCATACGCGTCAGCGCATTTAAGAAAGCATCCGTCCCCAGGGAAGCAGCCATTTCCAAATGACAACAGTGTGTCTGTAAACACAAATAAGCAAAGGTAGCGCTTCACTCGTGGTCTACCTCGTCCTTGCATCGTGTAGAATGGTCCTGCAAAATCTGTCGCACAATTTGCAAATGGTTTCTGAGTCATCTCTAATCGAATTCTAGGTAATGGCGCCATTTGTTGTCGTGCTGGACAGCCCCTGAATCTTCGCTTACATTCCGCACATTCCTAGACACATTTCTTCACTTGTTGTCGTCCTTGAATCACAAAGTACTTCTCTCGTAAATGGTTTAATGTAAAGTTCACTCCCATCTCGTGACCTTCCCTCTCATGGTGATACTTCACGATTAACTTGGTAACGATGTGATTCTTTGGAAGGATGATTGGAAACTTCGTCTCTTCTGGCAAATCATCTGAATATCGCAGTCGTGTGTTTGATCGAAGGAGTCCCCCACAGAACTTTGGTGTAATCTTTAGTAACGTACTCTTACTAGGGAGAGGCTTGTTGTTTTCAAGTGCTCTTATCTCGTCAGGAAAGCACTTTTGCTGAGCCGCCCTGATGATTTGCTCTTCTGCTTGATTAAGTTCCCTTGGGTTCAACTCCCCACTTTCTCGATCGTTTTGAGGCTTTTTGACATTTGCTAAGAATCGATTAACCCAACCAGTCACCCGCACCAAAGACATTCCGATCTCCAGCTTTCCTTTTGGCTTGGTTCTGTACCATTTTGAATACTCCATTGGGTCTGGTGTGCTCTTTGGTTGGACTGTTTCCACGTAATAGCTCTGTGCATTCATGCTTGGCTCCTTTTCCACGAGCTGTTCTCGTTTCTCTGATTTAACTTCTTTGTAAGCTTCTGGGGCTTTTCCAAATTTCCTCTCGGCCACTCATCTTCTCTAAGTTTTAGAAACGGGGATCCATACCACCAGCAGTCATCCTTAACTAGCTCTTGAACTGAAGCTCCTCGAGTCCCTTGATCCGCAGGGTTGAGCTTCGTAGGAACGTACCTCCATTGGTCTGGACTGCTCTCGTCATGAATTTCCCCAACCCGGTGGGATACAAAAGGTTTAAAATTTCGACTCTGTCCTTGGACCCAAAACCCGACATTTACGCTGTCCACCCAAAATGTGGCCTTGTTCCTAGGAAGCTCCAGTGCTGCACATATCTTCAATGTCAGTCGGAGACCAATCAGTGCTCCCGTGAGTTCTAACCGCGGAATGCTCATGGCCTTCAATGGCGCCAACCTTGACTTTGCTGCGACTAATCCTGTGCTAACTGTTCCATCTTCATACTCATGTTGAACGTACGTTGCTGCGGCATAAGCCCTCTCAGACGCGTCACTGAACGTGTGAATAGTAACATCTCGGAGTTCCTTGTCGTCCTTCAAACATCGTAAAACACAGACCGCACCAAGTTCTCCAAGTTCCCCGAACCATCTTTTCCATTCCATTTTAAAATGATCTGGCAATTCTTCATCCCATCCGAGAGCTTCAATCCAAGCTTCCTGCATCAGCATTTTAGCTCGCACTACGAAGGGCGTCAGAAATCCAAGGGGTCATAAATTGAGGCCGTTTTCTTCAGCACGTTCCTCTTTGTTAATACCAATTCGTCTGGGGGTGGAACAAAGGAAAATGAGAACTTGTCTTCCTGAACAATCCACACGACTCCCGAGGTCTTCGTCACTGGAAATTCTTTCTTTTCGAGATCCACTTTAGTTGCTCGATCAGCTTCTGGTATGCTCATGATAACTTCAGGCTTCTGAGAGATCCATTTGCGAATGTGAAATCCTGCTTTATCTCCAAGCTCGGTTAACTGCTGTCGCATCTCCTCTGCTGTTTCCACTGTTTCCACTGAAGGCATCAGGTCATCCATATAACAACTGTTCTTCACCGCTTCAGCTGCTAGAGGATACTCTGCTCTGTGATCATCCGCATGCTTCTGCCACACATAATGCGCACAAAAAGGACAGTAACACCCTCCGAACACATATCTCAAGAATTCGTAAACTTCTGGCTCCTTGCTCTGATCCATATTTCTCCATAGAAACCTGTGTAGTGGCCTGTCTTCAAGAGTAAGGGCAAGCTGATGATACATTTGACTTACGTCACCCACCAGGGCAACCAGTTCCTTTCGAAATCTGACTAGAATGCTAAACATATCCGCTTGCAGTTTCGGTCCCGGTAACGCTTCGCTGTTCAAACTCTTTCCTTGGAACTTAGCTGACGCATCAAATACAATCCCGTTTTCGTTGTAGTCCTGTCAGCACGCACAACGGGAAAATAATAGGGAAGTAACCATTCTTCAGTGGGTGTCGGCTCATCTGGTGGCACTCGGCAGATGTAATTCTTCTCCAAATATTCTTCAATGACTTTCTGATAGGACTCTGCTATTTCAGGATTCTTTGCCAATTTTCGCTCTGTGGACTCCAAGCACTTCTCAGCTAACGGCCTATTGTTTGGAAGGCTTGGTCGCTCATTCCGCCAGGGAACAGCTACTACGTAATGATCATTCTCGAACTAGATTGACTTGCTCACTTTATGTCAGGCTGCTGTTTCATCAGTAGTCATGACCGGTTTAGGAGGTGTAGTTCCCATGGTTTCCAGGTCCCAGAATCTCTTCAACAACGCATTCAAATCATCTGACTGTTTCACTGTCGGTGCCACTTCTCCAAACTGTTGCATGCGAAAAGTATGACACAAACTGGTGTTGTGATCTGCTCCTGTGTTCTCCATATTCATCCTCCCCACTGCCGTCCACCCCAGAGGACAAAGTCGTGCACATGGCTCCTCGGCTCCACCAATCACTTCTCTCTTGGGGTACATCAATTGATAGTTATCAGTTCCGAACAACACATCAATCTTTCCCCGGTTCGCAAGCTTTGGGAATGGAATGTCCTGCAAATGGTTCCAATTGCCCTTAATCCTAACCCAGTCAACTGCTTTCATCCCACCGCAGATTTTCTCAGAAGACTGTGCTACAATCTTAGCGTCCACACTACCGTCAACACTCTCTAATCCAATAGTGAATGTCATGGATGGAAAACGAACTTCCTGATCATTAGCAACGTTCACAGTTATCAACTCTTTCTCCCCTTTGACTCCGAGCTCCTCAACTACATCTTCATTAACATATGTAGTGTCACTTCCCTCATCCAAGAAACAATTGACAAGAATTCTCTTCTTACCATGTTTCAAGATTGCTGGAACAGTTCGCAGTGCCACTTTTTCTGCTTTCTGTATTTTCCGCTTTGTTCTCGAGTTCCTTGTGACAGAATGTTGTCATCTCTGTTTGACTGGATTTCCCTTCTTCCTTGAATTGTCCTGGCCAACTGAGGCTGGGTTGACTGGGACTGGGTTCCCTGAGGCCGTGTTCCTTGAGGCTGAGTTTCTTGAGGCTGAGTTCCCAGGGGTCGAGACTGAGAGTTGTTTCCATTTCGATTCCCATGTAACAACCGGTTGTGTCGGTCCCTGCAACCATCAATGTTACACACTCTACTTCTTGGGCACTCCCCTCCCAGATGATCATCACCCAAACATCTGTAACAGAGTCCTAGTTTTTTCGCCCTAGGCCATTTTTCCTGAATTTTTCTGCTTTTAAAGACATCGCAATTCCATACAGCATGGCCTTCCACACATACTTTGCATGTTCTCCTCTTTTTGTCATCAGTTCGGTTACTTCCAAAAGACTTACTTCTTCTGTTGTGAAATTTGCCGCTTGAATTTCCGGATTTTAAACCATGTTTAATTTCAGTTGCTTGAATCTGATATTCAGCTTCTTCTGCAGTCCAATCTTTGAATGTAATTAGAGACTCGACCCTTCTATTTTCTTTTACCCAGCGAATGTATTGAGACAATAATTTCTCTGGCAGTTTTTCAAGAATGATAGTGTACAAAGTTCCCGCTTCTAAATCTGCCGCTCTATTGTTCTCCTGTAGATTTATCACTGCCCTCTCCAACATGTCTGCAAATTTTTCCAATTCTTTTGAATTTTCCTCTCCGATTGGCTTCAGTTTTATTAATTCGTCTACATGACACTGAATTTCCCTACGATTTCCACCGTATTTTCTCAACAACCTCGACTTAGCAGCCTCATAAGCAGCCTCAGAATATCCTAAACCTTTAATCGTTTCTAAAGCTTCGCCCGCTAAACATGCCTCCAATCTCAACGTTTTAAACTGAGCAGACATTGCAGTTGCATCCACGCAACTCGTAAATGTTGCGTTCCAGTGCTGAAATTCAGTTTTGTTCCCGCTAAATGTTGGAATACGAATTCTTTCTAGGTTATTCACCCCACTATCAACCTTCCTTTGCGGCAAACTGGTGTTAGAGTTACTCGAGTAAGATGGTGGACTTACCGGCCTTGTGTTCCGTGTTACTGAAGTCAAGACGCGACGAGCGGCGCTAGCTTCACCTTCAATTCTTTCGTTTAATTCATCCGCTTCATCCCCGACTTTAACTTGCATTTCAGTGCTCTTTAGTTCCTGATACAATGTCCGTAATTCTTCCAGTACTTCGAAAGTTTTTTCCCTAATCTTTTCCAGACACTCCAAAGTAGCTTTAATTTCTTCAATTTCTTCAAAACTTCTTGGTTAAACGCCGCCGCTTACGCCAGCAACCCGACTCGCTAACTCATTTAGCTGTCTTGTTATTGCCCCTTTTAATTTCCGTTTTTCCGCTTTTAAAGCTTCCACTTTCATCATACGGTCTTCGGCAGAATCTTCTTCGTTGTCGAACATTTTTCCACTGATTTCCTTAGTAAAATCCACAAAGTTTCTTCACCTTTGACGAAAACAACACCACTGTCAACTCACGCCACACAAATCCTCCACGTCCAAGACCGTTTTCCTTTGAAAATTCCAACTTTTAATCCACTTTATCCGGCTCCGAGGGACCAGAAATGTTTCTCGTTAGGTTCCTAAATTTTCTCAGTCCTCTTCCTAAAAAAGTCCAGAGTTCCCATTGAAAAAATCCCGTAAAAAAAGACAAAACATCCACACAAGATTTTTTTTCTATGGCGTAAGCGCTCGTCCCCTAAATCCGGGGACTTTTATTTTAAACTTTCAATCTTCCCGCGCGTAACGTAATTTCCGGTAAAAATGCACTTCCGGTTCGCTCTTACAAACAATTCTTTCAGAAAAAAGGCACAAGAAATAATCCTTAACAGTCGGTACAGTTTGTATTCTGAAGTTTAGGTCCGCTTAGTAAGACATGTCTGCTCCAAAAACGTCTGCCACTTAGCGCAGTAAAAGCAATGGTCATTTTCCACGTACACTGTGGCTGTTGGTGTCTGTACAATTGTGGCTAAGTAAGCTCAGAGAACAATATTTTCAGTTTTTTATAATACACAGCATGCATTCTTTAAAAGATACCCAGTTTTGACTTTGTTATATCCTATTTATTGTGCCCGTGGTTAAAAACGATTTAAAGCTGTGTGTTAACCATCCGTTTATTGCTCCATCGCTCTATAATCAGATAACCCAGCTGATCTTTATAACAGATATATTTAGACCGAGGATAAAATGCACAACGCTTTTTGGCGGCACGCTTTGTTTGTGCGAGGTCAGTCGTTTTCTGTCAAAAGTTTTGACAGATCACGCAAGAACTGCCAGGTAATTAGATTGGGGGCAGGAAACGATTTTCTGGGGCCTTCCGGGAAGGCGCTACGTCTCCCCTCGCGTGCCCGTTTTTACTTGTGCCCACTACTTCCAAACGCCTGCTACGCAGGCTAATCTATTACAAAACAGTGTCTTCTCTACGAAATTACTTAATCTTGATGTCTTGTTACACGCTCCGTTAACCGTAGAAATTTGCATCTGACTCATGCCTCTTTTGTGTTCTCGTAAATTAAACAATAATTCTTAAGTCCTCTAACAAAAAGATAAGGTACCGTTTAACACACAGTTGTTAGGTCTATTGAAAACTAAAATATTCCACTGCAAAGCGCATCGATAACCGTTTAATTATTTGTCATTGGTCTATCGAGCATTCGTTTGGTTCTTTTCTAGGAAAGATCTTATGCTAGGATCATCCTTGTGCAAATAAATCCATTTCGATTTTCCATTACAATAGTGTCTTATTTTCACAGGCCAATAATTTCCATACGAGTACGATGGAACTTAATTGTCGGATATCGAAGACAAGAGCCGAAAATGTCACTCAATATTTGCTTATCACTTGGCGTGTCTGGGCGGTTGTCAACGAAGATATAAACAAACGCCATTCCGTTTCTTGAAAATAAGCTGACATGAATCGCGGGCGGTTTTGTCAAACATTCGTTCCGCAATGATACCGATTTGTTTTCGATCGCTAGGACTTCGGAAGAGAGCCATGTACTGAGCATTCCGGCTAGTGTCCGTGTTAAATTTTCCCTTTGGAAACATATTTTGTAGCAGCAGTATCACACTAGCATTTCGATACCGGCCTTGGGTAAACAGAAGGGAAACGAGAGGACTATCTGTTGCTCTGGCCATAAGATCATGAAACACGAGCACGTTGTTAAACTTTGGGTCAATTTCCCGAAGATCTTCTTCAAACTATGGAAGGGCACGAAAAAACTGAATTTCCTTTCCGATAGATGACTGCATCACTTTGTAGGTATCCTGCCACTGACTGTAGTAACACCATATTCGCCTCGGTTTCTTGCTCTCGTAAAGAATAAGATCCGTTGTGATAATTTTTGAAACGAAAAATGTTTTACCACACTGAGTGGGGGTCATCACGAGAAGTGGAAATTTATGTCGAAACATAAATTTTGGATATGTTTAAGTTTCCAGGGAAACATCATTAGTTAATTTAGGCCTGTTAACTATACAGTGCTGAGGTTTTTCCGTTTCTTTGACACCTGCAATAGTTCGTTTTCGTTCTCTACTTCTTTCCTTTTCCGTGTGTAATACTTGCGGAAAAAGCCGGGACACTCCTTGTGTTATACCCAGACTTTTCTTAGACCCCGAAAATACTTCTGTTTTTAGTCATTGCCTTGTTTCGTGGCTCATCAATCGATGCACTTGCCGCAGGTGATCACTCAAGAAGAGTAACTCTGGCTTGCCACATACCAGGCAATCTCTCTTGAATTTATTCGGTATCTTTACCACACGAGAACCTCCAACAAACTGAAGGAAATAAGTTATTTTCTTGTTTAGCTTTGCTAATCAAATTTGATATCATCATTAGTTCTAATCCAATTCTTGTCAATCGTGATTTAAAATTAGGTCGATGTGGTGTCGATGTGGGGTCGATGTAGGGTCGATGAGGGGTCGATGTGGGGTCGAGGTAAGATCGATTTTTATTTACGAAAGAGAACGCTAAGTAACCCCGCCTTCACCAATTTTCTAGATGTGCTTTCCTTTCCGAAGGTTAGTTTGCTATCAGAACGCGTGCGGTTCAAACCAAAGAAATGTGGAACAGTAGCCATCATAATACAACAACCTTCTTCAAAAAGGTGCTGGAAATTATGAAGACAGCGAAGAAAGCGATTTCTCCCAAGAAAGCGAAGTCTCTAGCCAAGAAACGGAGTCTTCCCAAGACGAAAAAGACAACTTAGAACCGTGGTCACGCATTTTTGATGAAGCCGAGAAACGCTTTGGTCAATGAGTACGAAGGGAATTGAGATTCGGAAAACGTTGCTCGTATTAAAGCCGAGAACGCTCTTGCTCCTGTTTATAGAAAAGAGCTAAGAAAAGTACCCTTAGAGAATCTACAGTGGATGCGTGCAATGAAAAGGATCCCACCTTCAAAAAAGTTATGGAAACCCAAAAAGAGGTTAAAGATACAGAAGGATTTGAGTGGTTGGAATCGACAGAACTAGCGATCGATAAGCGAAAATTCCTACTCAATCGAATGTACGAAAAGCAGCCCATTCCACAATAGCAAGACTAGCCCTACTGTGAATGTAATATAATTTATTAATAATAGAATTTTATTGTTGCGTTTCAATAAAAAACTGTAAACAAGCAGACTTTAAGTGTGTTGTATTAATGACTTCACAATCCTCACAAACTTTTGTCTATTTAGGATGTTATATGAAAGTTATTATTCAAAACAAACTTGTTTCATTGATTTAGAACAAACAGGAAGACTCGGAGTTCCTAAAATTGTTAAGTATAGCAATATATTTTGATCGGCGTGCATCTTGTGCAAAAGCCCTTGAATAAGAAGGTAACTCTTTATCGTTTTCAATCTCTCCACGTTCTTCGGGGGTGATGACATAACGTTGAAAAGGTACGTGTTTGCCTTCAATGAGTCTTTCATACAAAGCCTCCTAGACTCGGTAACTTTCGGGGTGATGCCCGTCCTCACTTGCGCACTTGTAATACGCCTGACGCAACACATCGTCTTTCTCTAGACGAAATGTAGCATCTGGGTCGTCTCGAGTCTTCTTTCACTTTTTGGACATAAAACTTGTACGACTCCCATACTTCGTACATCCATTCTTCTGTATCGAAGCCCATGAAAGATGTTAGGACTTCCTAGACTGTTTTAAAAACCTTGTCAAACATTTCAAAGCCTTCGTCATATTTGCGTGTATAGCACTGGTGTTGGATAAATGCTTTCTGTTTAGCCTCTTGGCGTCGTTTTTCAAACATCTTCTTTATCTCTCCATAAGGACGGATTCTTGTGATCTGTGGCTGAGGTGAATACGAGAGCCGCTCCTTGATACCATTCGATATTAGCTGGTCTACCCACATGAAAAAGTAACACTCTTTTTTGTAAAATGTCGGAAACATGCAATCCTGGCTCCAAGGCTGTTTACTTTTTCTCAGTGCAGGCTTGTTAGAACAATCACAGACCAAGTGAGCTACGTATTGTTTCAAATCAGAGTGTGTATGGTGCGCGATCCACTCTACGTCCTCTTTCCATTCTGAAGCGGGGGCAAACATAAAGCACATTTTCTCATGGCAAAATACTTCCGCTTGTTCTACTGAGAGGGGATGACACGGGCAGAACTGACCAAGTAAGGAACTCGCTTTATCTGATCTGTCAACAGAGGTGTAGCGCTATATTCGACTTGCGTGTTTGGAGCGATGTTTAAAAGAATTTTCGTGATAGTAAGACTTTTTTCCTTAGCAAAGCGATTGCAAGAACGATAGCGCTTTCGAAAACTCACTCACAGAATGCGAGTTGAAACGATTTTCGGGACCTTCCGTGCAGGCGCTCTCTCACCCCTCGCGTGTCTCCCTCGCGAGAGCCCGTTCTCTCTTCCACCCACTATTTCCGAGCGCCTGCTAGGCAGGCTAGTAATAGATTGAAATAAAGAATTTGAGCTCCATTTTGCGTCTGAGTTTTGTTTATAACCGAATTTTTAGTTAGGCAAGCGAACTCGAACAAATTGTTTCCTTGGCAATGCGATTGCAAGAGCCATAGCGCTTTCGAAAACTACCCGCTATTATTTGGGACACACAATAAATTCTACATGAGCCAATCAGGTTTAAAAGAGCCAGGGCAAGTCTAGGCAAGCCTATTGTGCCTATTGAATAAGAGAGACGCTCATTAGTAAACCTATCCACTTCATTATATATGGAGGAAGGCACTTAACTAGTATGCACGAAGACCATCATTAGTATGGAGGAAGACAGTTATGCATATTAATCAAAGGGAAGACAGGGGAAGACCCCAAAGAGGCCTTAAATGCTGAAGCATGACTACTTTTCTTTTACTTTTGCCATGGATAATGTTTTTTAAGTTTTAAACAGTTTTTATTTTTTTTTTATTTTTTAAGAACATCGACAGTTATAGAACGAAAATATAATTGATAGAGTCGTGAAAAACTTAAACCAGAGAAACCACTTCAACGAGATGTTTAACTACTCCAACTAAACCACCCGCAAAAAAAAAAAATGGCAATACTTGCCTCTCCGAGAACAGCGTACCAGCTCAAACAACGAGGAAGAAGTGCGAAAAAAAAAAAACATCTCAAGCCGCCAAAATTCAGTAACAGCAGTGTCTGATGGACAAACCACATCGCCAGCCATGGATTTATGGTCATGGATTTATCAACATTCCAAGCAGGGTCCCAGTCTACTACATCACACCTTTTTGCTCCGACGCGCTTGTTTCATCGCCTAACCTTTATCCGCCCTGCTTTGAAGCTTAAAAGTCCGCAGGTAGTATGAAAAGGGGTTGCCCATATCACGACCATATCACTAGGGTTTTGGGAATGGAGATGCCCAAAACGCGGGGATGCCCATATCACTGTAACAGTGACATATAAACAGGTTGTGCATAACGAGACTGGGCACTGTAAAAATATTTTCTTGAAGAGCAAATATCTTTTGTGACTACTGCACCAAATTCGTTCCTTACAAAAAGCCGACAAGCTTTATTCTTACAGTCAATTTAGGGAGCACAAAAGAATTCTGAAATGTTACCGATTTGTTCAGTTGACATTATTTCAATTCTGCTTAAATATAACTAAGTAAAAGATAAGTTAATATTTAACAGTTATTAAATAAGGCTGAGTAGGATATGAAGAATTCTGCAGATCTAGGAGGGTGTTATTTCGGCCTCGGTGGATAACACCCTCCGAGATCTGCAGAATTCTTTATATCCTACGAAAGTCGAATTCAATAATTGTTTCATTATTCCTTCTTATTATATGGGTAAAATAGTACGCGCGCTCTGATTGGCTAGCTGCTAGGGAATTATTCTCCCGTAATGCCCATGGGCCATTACAGATTATGCAAATTAGCAAAACAAACCAAATTTTATCCAAATGTTTATTTGTTTTATTTCTTAAGTTAATTTTGGGACAAAATAAAATAAGTGAGGATGAACATTCGGTTGGCGAGTTCTATTACCCTGACAAGTTTGAATCTCATGAGGAAAACAGTGAAGCCACAGCGTTATCTGGTTACGAACAAGTTTACGAAAACAGCCATAAGGAAGTTGAGAATTTCGTAAAAGAGCAAAAAGTGAAAACACAACCACGAAAACTTTCAATGATATGAAAACATTTCAGCGTTATTTATCTTGAGTAAACAAGCGAAACGTAGAAGTTTTGGACTTACCTCTCTGTAGCACTAGCAAGTCTAAATCAGCTTCGAGGACCTAAAGGAGCATCAGATGTAAACAGCCGAGTGGTTTTTACCGGCGCAAACATCAGTAGCATTTCTGGTTGCCAATTCAAATATTTAACGGCCAACTGAATTTCGTCCTCAAAAGGCGAAGATTTCATATCATCGAAAGCGATGAAGAGTATTGAAATGGATATTTTGAACGTGGTGCATCCGCCGCATGTATTTTCATTTAAGCTTACCAAGACGTCGTTTGAAGCATTTTGATTGAAGTTTGGATGTTGATCTTTGAGAATGTCACTGAATTTTTCCTTGCCAAGTCGTAGCACAACTATAAAAACTTTTTTTTTTAGCTGTATTGTAATCATTTGTCCCGAAAATAAATCAGCTATGTTTTCTTCACGAAATGCGCGTTTGTTCACTGAATCACCACTCACGAGTGCAGTTCGACCCTCGGCTTGGCGATGAATGAACGGTCACGCGCGCGCATTACCGGATGTAAAGTGATGACCTCCGCTTGAAAAACCCTGTTTTTAGCCATATAATAAACAACTTATTAACCTCGAACGTTCGTTCATTACGGGAAATCTCAAACCTCGGACTTGTCGTATTGATCTCGCTATCGTTCGGTCAATACGTCAAGGCCTCAGTTTGAGATTTTCCCGTAAAGACCTCACTCTCGGTTAATAAGCAGTTAATAATAATTCCAAGTTTAAAAACAAGCTAAAACATGCTAACCTTGGTCGATGTAATTTTATATCGATAAGATGGTCTGAGTAGGGGTACCTCGATAACACTAAACTCTTTATATTTTGGCTTTGTAAATGAAACAATTAAAATTTAGGCATTTAAACACTGACTGTAAAAAATTCTTTGAAACAGTATTTTTTTTTCCAGAAAGAGGTAAAAACGGCTCCAAAAACGCCATTATTATTTTGTTTAGTATATTAAGGAGTTTTCGGCCATTTTACGACAAGTCCAGATTATTTCAAAAGATTTCCAAAGGCTACCGACGATTCCCGAAGACTGCCAAGATTTCCGAAGACTAAGGAAGAGGTCCGACCATTTCCGGAGATGTTCGAAGAACCCTCCAAACACTTGACAGTAATCTCTTCGAAAATAGTAAACATTAAAAAATTGGCCAATTTAACAGCAAACACTAAACATTATGGGCAAATAACACTAAAAACTAAGACCCATTCAGACCCTCCGATAATACATCTTTATCGAGAAGTTTAGGAGATAAAGGTCTGTTCAGGTCTGCAAATATATTCCAAATAGCAGATGTCGTCCGTCTCTCATGTTGTTCTTGTCATGTTTTTAGACAATATTTCGGCGTGAAACTAGTAAAATGTTCCGCCGATTGTTCTGCCATTTCGTTCTCAAGCAAAACAACTCAACCTTGTCCCCAGGTTTTCACGGTCAACGGTTCAATAACCTGCAACCAGGCCAGGCTGTACTTTTGACGTCATCGGTTCACTATGACAAAATTCTTTCCAAATTTGGTCAACAGCAGCTGGTCATGGTGAATTATGCGTGTGGCTTTATCCAATCACAAACGGAAAAAAATTTTAAATGAATAATAAAATGTGACCCTCCACGGGATTTTAATGCTAAAGGTGAAAGCACGCACACGACACGGTTTTACTTTAAAACAAAAGAATTTATTTTAACACACTTTAGCACGCTTGCAATCTTGCCTCATTAGCAATTTCTTTTGTTTCAGAGGACACGCTTGAGACAATTAAGCGTGAGCAAGTCGAACAAAAGAGCGTGTTAAAGTTTTCAAACAAAAGCTCCGTGCGAAAAAGCACAACACGCTTTCAGTGTGCCCAAAAGCACGCAAGGCGTGTTATCTATAAGCTAAATAAATTTCCTCTACAAAAAGGAACCGTAAATGATTATGAACGGCACCCTTTTTTGGTAAATATCGAGAAAGAAAAAGTTATACCTCAGCGATCGCAGCGATGATATCTGATTGAAAAAACGTTGTCGCTTGAAAATTATAAACAGTGAACGGTGTGACCTACTGGATTTATGGGTAGAACTATATTAGCATTGCAAAATCAAAGTTCTTTCCAGAAATGTTTACTGATGAAGCTGTGCAAAGGTTATCTTAACTTTCCTTAATTTAAAACACATTTGCAATTTTCTCAGAAACAATGATCTTTCGGACTTACGACACTTTCTTGCCGATCGCAGCAATCACGATCAAATATAATAGAAATCATCAAGTGCCAGGATCACTAAATTGTATTTATTTTTTAGCGATTGCAAGGATCGTAGTGATCAAATGAAAACCAGCCTGCTTTTCTAGATGTACCAAAATTCCAAAACGTTTCCAACGTTGCTTAATTGATCCGGCCGACAATAACACAAAAAGCGAAACATCAGTTAATTAATGACTGTTTCACCGCTTTTTGAATCATTTAGTAAGCAAAAAATGTATTTTTTAACAGAATTCCGAAATTGTATGGTGCTTTTTTGTTTTGCCACGATAATAAGGCGTGTTTAGAGTACTAAACTTCGATCTGAGAATTAAATCTCTGTCAGTCACACACTGAGAAAAGAGAAAAAGAACTAAATTAAAAGTAGTCCGCGTGAAATTCTTGAAGGCAATCATTTGTTCCATAAAGTTCGGTCATTGAATTAATTCATCGAGCTCGATCTAAAGGGGTGGCGGTCAAGCTACTCGAAAGTGATGTCGTTTGAAGTTATGTCGTCCAAAACCTGATAATATGAGTTTTGTCGCCCAAAATTCAAAGAAAAGTCGCCCGCAATCCTCCCTCATTCTACAGTGTTTTTAGTTTACAGATTCTTGTTTTTTTCGTCCTGTGAAGAACGAGATATAGTACACGTTTACAGCGCTTGATTCGTCGTAGCATAGCGTAACGAGATATCTTCACATAAATTATGATTGATAGCGCTTCGTTCGTCAGCGGCACCTGACGGCGATTTCCTCCTAAATGCATCCTAGCATCCTAGGACAACTTCAGTCTTTTCGAAATTACAAGGGCTTCAGCATTATTTTCCCGAAAAATTTAGCTTCCAATTGAAGTTTTAGGAAAAGTGAGAATTTTATCGTATTTTCGGTTCCGAAAATTTTAGGATTCCTTAATTCTCTACGAAAAATAGCTTAACTGGGGAATGAAATGGAAAAAATTAAACTTCAGAAAATCGTAAGGAATTTATTAGATAACCTTCGAAAATTGTACATGCATGGAACGGTCATCTAGAAATGTTTAGCCTTCCTCAACCTATAGAAAATTCTAGGCAGTTTTTGTTTCTCCGATTTAATTACCTTCGTTCGTCTCAGCATGGCTTAAAGAAATATATTAAACTAATTTATTCAACTCCATTTCTCCGTGCATTACTGCTAATAAATATTCCTGTGGCATAACTATAATTTTCAGGCGACATAACTTCAGTGCCTCGCATGCGATAGCAGGCCTCTTTGCGATTCCGGTCAACAGCCGACAGCCGGAGGAATTGGTTTACACTGATCTCGCGTTAATTCCAGGCTAGACCACCATTAAGTCGTGATTTTCAAATGGCCACGGTTACTATCAAATTCCAAAACAGTCTTAATTGGTATATTTGATTCACTTCGACCAGTTATCAATGCTGATTAAATCCGCTGAAAACCCAAGCCATTTTTATCATCTTAGCGGTTTTAGTAATCAAGCTTGTTCAGCGTGTCTTACCCAAATTGCACGCTAACCGTGCTATAATTCGCACACTTACCGTGACATATGGCACGCTACAAAAAGACAAATGGTCTAGAGTGTTAAATTTACGTAAACAAAGGCAAGTGTGTCCGTCTTTGTTTTTTCAATTTAATATGCGCATATCCGTGATCTAAGGCACGCTAAGCGTGTCGTGCGCGTGCTTTCACCTTTAGCATCAAATTCCTGTGGAGGGTCACAAATAGACTAAATTACCACGGGATGTTCGTGGGAAAGCCAAATTTAATAATATTTAAAAAAAAAAAGAAAAGTCCTGCTCACATTATGCTCAATATAGCTTCCATGAACCCTTTTCGTCTTTCACCCTTCATGACACGGAAGTGCGGCAAAAAAAGTCTCACTCGGACTTCAGTTTTGTCGTCTCCTTTAGGTCCTTCATCTGCAATACTTGCAAACGTCCGGTATTATCTTGGCACACTGATTAGCGGTGGTAGTTACATTTTATAAACAACATTTTCACCTTGTTTTGTAGGAGGAAGGCGTCCTTAGGAACCCAGCAAAGATTGAAGTCCCGAGCGGTTCTCATGATCAACAAAGTTTTGTACGTGGAGGCTCCGCCCCTAGGGCAGACCCATTATCCTTTTATCACCGTTTATATACCATTTTTGATAGAAAAGGTATACCTTTCGTATACCTTCCATTGGCATTCCGCGAAAAAACTGATAACATTGTCATTGAGAGGAAAGACGACATTTTGCCATGATGTAAACAGATTTTAACTGTTTGTTTGCTTTCTGATAATGCTAACTACAAACAAGGACGATGGAAGGTTTTGTTTGACCATTTCCAATTTTCCATTTCAGATTTTAACTTCATGTTTATCTGCTTTCTGAAATATTTACGTAACAAAAGTCCAATTTTCAAGGAGAAAATTTTCCCTAAAAATGCAGTTTTTGGCCCAAACTCCCTGCCCCCTCTCCTTTGATGCCCAGTGCAGGTCTTTGTTAGAAGTAACACAATGCCTCAGTGAGTAGTTAAATTAAAATTGCTAACTACAAACAAGGAATGAGGGAAAGCTTTGTTTGACCATTTCCAATTTTGTTCGATCCTGAGCGACATTTGTTCCTAAGGGAGACAAACCCGTATTTTGAATAGCATCTTTTTTTTGCATAACAAGATCTGATCACACGGACAAGCTTTGTGTACAAGACTTCCCAACTGGTAGGAATTTCTTCTCCCTAAAAAAGGGAGTTTTGCTCTCCTCTCGGGGAAGTTGTTTTACAAAAGAAATAGAAAACTTTTCCCTTTGTTTGCATAGCCTGATATGAACACTCTAGTGTTTATAGCGGGGCATATAAATACATACACTCGTTTTCCAAAAGTTTTTCATATAGAGAGATATATTTAACAATTATTCCACGAGGGCGCGTTGGATATGAGATGATAGATAGCCAACGAGGCGCATAGCGCCGAGTTGGCTATAATCATTTCGTATCCAACAAGCCCGAGTGGAATAATTGTTTTATTAAAAACGCCCACAAAATCTCGTTGAATCGCCCCGACTAGAACAAACCGGAAAAGACAAGGGACTTCCGCTATTGACATGTCACACGTCTATCAAAACTGTCAACGCGCGAACCGGGCTCGCCTAGACTGCATGAATGAAAAATCAAAACATTGTGCGATGAACATTAGTTTTTTAAAAACTCATTGTGATTCTACGATTTTACACAGCAGAACAGCTTAAAAAACCTGGCAGATAATGTGAAGGAAAGGAATTTTTAAGTGACAGCCGTCGAAATTACTATGAATTTGGATTTTCGGTGCAGTTATAAAAGTAAGAACAACGGAGAAAAACTACCGGTATTACCTCGGTCGCTTGTTATGAAGTTGTTTGAAGCCACAAGCTGGTTTTGCTGAACGAGAAAAGAAGCTATACTGTCGCCTCGATTGCTCTAGTGAATGGCAGCATAGCCTGTATTTGTAGCTGGTTACTTGTGATTTATATTCTTGATGTCGGATAAACAAGCTGCAGTTATCTATCGGAGAGTGACTCGATCGGCGAATGGCTTCGCGATCATGAAGAAACAACACTTGTCTTCTTTCGTAGCTGGTCAAGGTACTTTAGTTCCATGTGTTTTCATGTGTTTTTCGACAAACTTTCAAACAAGCTCTTGTGGCTTTTTTGTTTGTTTTTGTCTTTTTTCCTTCTTTGAAATTGCATTTCTAGTATTCTAAGACATGAATTAAAACGATTTGCTTCGGGCGCCGTTCTATCCTTCGCGAAAAAAAATCTCAGCTAGCTTCCAATTTTAAACTGACGCGTACACCGACCATATATGGAGAACATGGTATATTAGCTCATATACCATAACGGCTAGGCCAATCAAAATGCTAGAATTGCATTATCCAATGATTCAGTTTTTAATAAAGATAGATATATAGTTTTGTTTTGTTGCACGTGCGCATTTTTCACTTCCTATTGTCCAACTTGTGCAAAAACTCGGTTCAACGATAAATTCTCTCTTCGTCAGGTTTTTTGTTCCAATTTGTCAATAAAAAAGAGAATGCACGAATATTGTCGGCAATTATCTTGATCTGCATTCTTTTGAAAATTAAAGAATGCGGAATTCGGTCAGCTTTAGGTCATATCATTGTTGTAGTTGTAGGATCTTACAGGATAAGAAGAAAATCATCAAAGATTTTCATTTTTACAACAAGGCAGATCAAATGAAAAAAAAAGTGTTTTCGAAACCGTTGATTTTTTTTCTGAGAAGGAAGATATGACGGTGGATGTTAAGTTTAGATATTGGATATGTGGGAAGGAGCAAAAATATCATAGCAGTTGGCTAAAACGGACCAAGACGTTGACTAGGTTCATAGAAGTAGATTTTATCATAACCATGATGAGCGGGTCATAAATACTAATGTCTCACCTTTTTTTGTGTAAAACCACAGCCTGCAAGGCAACGTCTCACTGAAGACAGAATAAACTCTCGGCCACAAATGGTCTCAAGTTAGTTTAACTGTTTCTCTTAAGCACGCCCCTGGACAGCGCATTTTTTTAATACACCCTGTCAATAAAAATGCTTCGCCACTTGCTTCAGATGCCATGACATTTGGCCTATCAATTCGGTGAAGCCGCATAACTCGGCTGCAACGTGGGCTGTTTTCCTCATTCCCAAAATCGGTCATATAATTCGCCATTGCAAATTTGTATTGCAGGGCGGATGCTTTTTCTAAAAAAACTCAAACGACATGTTCTTTTCAAATTGGAACAAAGAACCGACGAAGAAAAAAATTTATCGTTGAACCGAGTTTTTTAACAAGTTGGACAATAGAAAATGAAAAATGCGCACGATCGCACGTGCAAGACAACAAAAGTATATATATATATCTCTCCATATGAAAACCTTTTTTAAAACGGGTGCATATATATATATATGAATATATATATATATATATATATATATATATATATATATATATATATATATATATATATATATATAACTGGATGAAATCCGCGAGCGGCTAATTCTTCTCAACGAAAACTTTCGCGAAACACGCACATTCTTCATGGAGTTTCTGGAAAATTGGCGCCAAGAAAGAAATTCAACCCGAGATACAGTTTTGAACAGTTTGGGACGGATCACTTCGCAAGTGGACGAATTAAACAGCCAGATGATAGACCTCCCAAATGTTACTCTGCTGAATGACACAAATGCAATCTGGATTAAGAATGAAGCTTTCAGAATCCGGAAGAGCATGAACAAGATATGGCGTAATAATTTGAAGCAAAGAAAGCAAGCCTTTTGGAACATGCTGAAAAACGAGAACACTAGTGTCATCTATGTTGATTGGTTTTCTAGGGAGAATGCGATAATCCCGAAGAAATTCCAATCCAAAACGTTTGCCAACGAGCCAGAGGAGCTGAAAAAAATAAGAGGCACTTTCATTGGAAAAGATGAAGGCACAGGCCAAACTTCACCATGCGGTAGCAGTACGCAACAAAGCGAAATTCGAAGAAAAGGACAGAGAAATGCTGAATGAGATAGAAAAAGTCTCTTCTGTCCACGTTCGCCAACAACTCCAAGAGCTTTGGAGGAATGACTGTAAAAAGCAAGAGGAAAAATCCCAAAACCTGTGGGAAGTAAAGAAAAGTTGGTTTAAGAAATTCGAAGACAACGGAGAAAATATCGCCAACTCGGAGGATGCGGCACCTACCCTGCCAATAAACCAAGATCAAAGGCGTGGAAAGCGCAGAAATGCGAGACAACCGCCAAAGAGACGGCGAAACAACAGCCGCCCCAGAAAGAACAACCAAAACTTCAACAACGCAAGTGACAGGAACAGAGATACCGCTAATAGTAGAAATAGTGGCAACAGAGTCTCGCAACAACGAAGAAAGAAGGGACAACAGCGAAACTCAATTCAAAATAATCGTCAACAAAGAAGTCGACCACAGGAAAGGAACTCTAACCGTAACAGTGGAAACAACCGCAGGGTTCGTAACAATAATCGTACCAGTAAGGATAATGATAGGAGCACCGGTAGGTCAAATTACAACCGGAGGCCTTTTTTAGGGCAGGGCCGGTACAGCAATCCGAATCAAACATGATTTCCGAGCTGTCTAGGGAAATGACAAGTGAGGAATGTTTCTGCAATTTAAAGATAGTGAATCTGTCTTCTAAAGAACTTACAGAAGGGCAGATCAAACTTTTATCGAAGGGTCTTAAGTTTACTCCGACTCCGAAAAAAGACATGTGTGAAATTAGCGCCGATATACAAAACTTCTGCACGAAGTTACGGAAAAAGGAATTTTTCGAGGATAAATCGGACGCTTCAGACACCGACGAAAGTCTGGCGAAAAATAAAAGTACCTTCTGCCCTGCTAGAAACAGAAACATTACCCTAGACAATTACATAGATTTCCTCACTAAATTTCCACTTGAAGAATTACAAGTGAAAGACATCAAACGTTCCAATTTAACCAAAGAGGAACAAAATGCCCTACAGGAGCTTAGGGAGGACTCTGAAATACTTATCTTCGAAGCTGACAAAGGAGGGGCAGTCGTAGTGATGGACCGCACATACTACGCCGATAAAATACTCGAAATGCTGAATGACTCACAAACATATGAGGAAATTACCGCGAACAAGGACAAAGTCGTTATGAAACTTATGAAGGAGTTAGCAGGTAATCACAGTCACAGCCTTACAGAGAAAGAGGTTAACTAACTCTGTCACTTCGATTTTAAAACCAGTGGTTTCTACGGCCTTCCAAAGATACATAAAAGCAAGATCATTTGTCAGGAAGCCAAAGTCCGAAAGAAACCATATATCAGAGTTCTCAGGCCTACAGATCTCAAATTTAGGCCCATAGTAGCTGGTCCTAGATGTCCAACGAGGAGAC
>OZ037777.1:32607986-32735486 GCA_964035525.1 Porites cylindrica | reverse complement strand
CATTTTCTCACCGCAAATACTAAGAAAACGTTCCAAAGAATATTTAGTTATAATTCTGTCTGTAAAAGAAAGCTTTGAGCGATTTTCTTGCCACAACTTCATATTTGAAAAATAAAAACAAAACAAAACAAATATCGGGAAGCCGGCTTAAAGCATAAACTCAAGCTTTAAGCTTAAAGACTCAGGATTTTTGGAGACACTTTAATACTTGTCTTGTGAATGAAAATTGTTGTCTCTGGATATGTTTCACGGAATTATATTTCTTTTATTGATTGTCAGTAGTCTCTCTTGTAATTGTTATCGCTGTGCCGTTTGTTTTCAGTCGTTCAGTGAACATCGCTTGCAGGAGTACTCAAAATGCCGCGCGTTAGACCATTAAATAAAAAATAAACTTAATAAATTCTTTTTTAATTTGCAGTCTATTCAAACACTTGACCTAAAGCTCGCACTGCAAAAATGACAACCGGCTGGCCGTATAAGTGATTTTGGAATTTTTTTTAACGGTTTAGCTAAAAGCCCACATGTGCTACGATCGTCCTGAATATTGAATGAGTGCAATTTGTACTGCAAAATTGTGAAATACTGCATTCTGTCCGAGGTCTGTATGATAAAAACAATGCCTCATAGTACTGTTACACCTCAGATGTGATGTATAAATGGTATAAAAGGTTAGTTTACACGTACCCAGATTTGTTGTCAACAATTTGTAAAGTAAACTTGTCTAACGCAGAAAATTTGGCGTGATTTTTTCTCCAGGCCTAACTAATCTACGGTGATCAAGACCCATTATGGCTCTTAAATGTGATCGAAAATGATTGCCAGTTTCTTGGTGTACATATGAAGATATCAACTCGATGTAAGATTTGGTTCATTCTTGGGCTGTTTGCAAATTATTTTTCGCTAAAATCACTTAGCCTTTCCCTCAAGAGTCACATGAATCTGCTCTAAAGTTAACTGAATTGTGGAATACAAGTTTATTGTTTGATTTAAGTTATAAATTTCTTAATGAGAGCCTCGCTTTTAGCCCTGGCTAAATCTATATATTATCAGGCTATGCAAACACAGGAAAGGCCGCTATCCGAAAACGAAATAGATGATTTTCTAACTAAAAATGAACGGAAGGAAAGGAACGCTATGCAAAACATATTGCTGTAAGGATCTAATCATCTTTTTTGAGGAGTATCTGCCAAAAAAGAAGCCGGTGTTTTATATCCTGAAACTGTGCCACAAATAGGCCAAAGTTTACCAGAAAGTCAACAAGGACGTAAGCTTGTTAAGAGCTTTAAAATATTTTGAATGAATAATAAACGATTATTGATTTTGGCTTTCCCATGATGTGAAGAAGTATCCACTTTCACCTTCACCTTCGGTGGATAACACCCTGCTCACTCGATCGGCATAATTCTTCACATCCTACTCAGCTACATATTCGATGCTAAGTAAATTAATACAATAACAGGAATTACTGATAAAAATTCGATAAGCAAAAAAGAGCCGAGAAGTCGAGGAACTGGAAAGACAAGTCAATATTTAAAAAACTTTCAAACCTAAAACTGAAGTGTAGGTCTTCGTCTGTTTCTTTTCAGCACCCTGTTCATAAAAATAAAAATAAAAATAATGATAATAAGTATTGGTAATAGCATGATTTGTAGTGATATTTGGCATAAATACCACAAGTGATATTTCAAAATTGTTATACGTAATTTCACGAGCCGTAAGGCGAGTGAAATTTGAGACAATTTTGAAATATCACGAGTGGTATTTATGCCAGATATTACGTACAAATCATGCTCTTATTGGTTTATACTACTACCCGCAAAAGGTTTGTAATTTTTACATGTAGGTATTTCAAATTAAGTTGAAATACCACTGCTCTAAGCCCATCAAATTGCAGAAATTTTTAATGTAGTAGTATAATAATAATAATAGTACTAATAATAAAAAACAGGAGGTTACGCTTTTTCGTTACCAAGTCTAGGAATTGTGGGGTAATCATGTGGTGAACGGTGACATGACAGCAGTTTGGTGACCCGTAACTGGTCGGAAGTATCAGCAGCCGTATTTTGCGGTCGAAACCTACTGCTTTGAAAGGGCTCCGATTGTCTTTCTTTGTTTGACAAATGTTAGACAAATGTCATCCCCAATATAAAACCCTTTTCAATTAAAATGGACAAAATATAATGACATTGTAATATAAGTCGTTCGGGTCGATGGCATAGGAACACTGTAGTTTTTGGCAAAATGACCAAAACCGAAACGAAAACAGCTTTCGATTTGGATGGAATCCATTTCTGTTTCGGAGGAATTCAACTTCAAGGTAAACGACCGTTGAGAACGGCCAATCAATTGTGCCCTAGGTTTTCAAATAGTTGGAGTCCGCCTTTAGCAATTTGCTCGCCCTGACTGCCCGCCTTATATGTTTCTCGTAGTCAAAGTTGCAAGTCAGCGGTTCCTGAACAGAACAGAACAATCGACAGCCTCACAGCCATATTTCTCTGCTAACATTATAATTATGTTCATTCCTTTCCTTGCGGAAATCTTATCATCCTCCATGGCCTCGTTACAAGCTGCTTTATTGCTAGTAGAAACGATCACCTCTAATTTATCAAGTACTTTCCCGTTAACTTCGTACTGGATCGATCGTGCTCCTTTTGTACTTGAACTCGGTCTATGTCAATTTTTCCTGAGATTGCTCTATCGCGGGTCGTGATTTCAGTTCTCTCTTAAGGAGTTGTAAACGTTTTTTCACTCTTTCGGCACTCTTCTCGTGGGCCTCAACAAGCCCTTTTTGTAAGTAGACAAGTGTTGTGTAGCTCTCAGTGTACGCGGCAATTCTCTACAAAACGACACCTTGACACTATCCTTTACACGGAGCACGAAAGAAAGAGCTGTTGCACTGTGTGGCAAGATGGCGTGAAATAAGAACAGACCAAAGTGACTAGCCTGAAAACTGATGCACTAAAATGAACATGATGATCAGGTTCCATTCAGTGTAAGAGAACCTCATTTCTTGCCTCCTTCGCAAACTCAGCAGGCAAGGCCAGCAAGAAACAAATTTCTACCTGCACGAAAGAATGTGACTTGAAGACTTTTCGTGCAGGTAGAAATTTGTTTGCGAAAGAAGCAAGGATTGAAGTTCTCTTAAAATTAACATTTTTAGTGTGTGTTACAACTTTGTTTATTTTTAGTTTGCTTGAGTCTTTTTTTCCATGAAATCGAAGGTTATCGTCTTCATCGCCTGAATTTTTGGGGGGCTATCGACATTGAAGCTGCCATACACAGACTTCAGTCCTATCCAGTCACTTGCCGCTAACTGTAAACGTGAAAATTGTTCAAATCGTTCCGCATCGCATCAGCGGTAATTGGATTTGGTTGACTAGATAGCTCGCCAGTTTGTGAAATCGGTCTTGGGCATTCCGGAGGATTGTATGGAAACTTGGCTTAACTTTCACCCGTGTTGAAAGCCTTTGCTCGTCACCAAACATCTTCAGTCAATTTGACGATATGGTTGTTGAATATAAACGCCGGGTTCGGGATTAGTAGAACTGTTTTACTTATTCGCCGTAAACATACTAATAAGCACCGTGGTGTTGATTACTGCTTCTCAGATCAAAGTTTATTTTGCTAATACCATGTTTACACACATTAGCTGTGGTCACAGCTCAGACTTTTACCTAGGTAAAACCGATTTACCTCGGTCAAATTCATCAAAAATCTCCCGAGGTAAATTCATCTAGGGTTTTGTTTTACCTAGGTAAAAATTCCTTGGAAGGTCACATTACTAATATCGGCTCCCAAAGTTTTCACGCCAGTTGAATTTTTTGGAGCGTAAATTCAAGAAGGCAAAATGCGCAGGGATCTAGCTGATCAAAGAGAGGTTTTTTTTCTTTTATCTCGCTGTTATTTCTTACGCTAATTCAACGAGCAAGGTGAAGGAAGGCGAAGACGTAGACGACTCGTGCCCCCAAAATTTCTTTCACAGCCTGATCTATGTCCGGTTCTGTCATCAAGACCTTTGCCGATGAGCGTCTATTGGCTGACCTTGGCTAGCAACCTCTGTATTTCTTTTTTCCCAAGCTATTGCTTTGGGGTAGCTGTCAAGGGAAACTCTACTGTTCTCGAGACATATCCAAGACCCAGACGATAAAATTTCCCCGAGGTAAGTTGCCTAGCGAAAAATCGGTCACACTTAAAAAATCAAGTTTCCCTAGGTAAACTGTCAACAAGTCGTGTTTACCTAGGTAAAAAGTCTGTAGTGTGACCACCGCTATTGTTAAATACGCCGATTCAGAAAGAATCCGGAAGTTGCATGGGAACGAGGCCTAAGGGCTCTCATACTCAAAATGGCGACGTAACAACAATATTCTTGTAAGCAAAATAAGACAAGTGCTGCAGCCATGTAACATTATCGAAGTGAAAATTGGCCTGATCTCACCTATATCATAAAAATTTTCATCACATCCTGAATCAAGTAGAAGATGGGAAAGATAACTATTGTTCTTCAGAGCATTTCGTACAAAACGATTACAGAATTTTAATAGAAAGGTCGACTTAAAAACAGGAGGCATCTCTTAATGTTTCTGTTTGGTCTTCAGCCAAATAAAAAGTTAAAGAAGAACGGGGACACAAGGAAAAGTATCGCATGAGCAAATAAAGAGGTCAGAAGAATTGTCATTGACTGATAAAGTACAAGCAGTTTATTTATAGCTCTTCCAGCGATCGAACAGTTTGCCGAAGCGAAACGTTTAGAAGTGGAAATCCTTAAAAAATAACTTTCTAAAGCAAGAAAGAAGGAGTAAGTTTTCACGTCTGGTCTGGAACGCTTCTCGTAAAACCCAGATAATGTTCACTTAGTCTACACTGGGTTTCCAGATTATGAAACTTTACTTTACTTATAGCATTTTAGAAGTATTGTAGAACCAAGCATTTCCCATGTAACTTCTTATGGCAGTGTGAGAGATGCCACTCAAGTGAATACTGACAATGTTTTCCAATCATAAATACACCTGGAAATTAAGAATTTGTTCATGCTTGGCGTGCGTATATCGAGTTATGGATGCACGCAGGAAGTATGGAGAGCACGAAAGAAGCGTAAGAGTTGCACGAGGCGATAGGCGAGTGCAACTCTAGCTTCTTGGGTGCTCTCCAAACTTCCCAAGAGCATCAATAACTCGATATACGCACAGCTAAAAGCATGAGCAAATTCTTTTATAACATAGTTGACAAAAATGCTTGTTTTTTGATTAACTACAAAATTCTCGTAACACGCGACACAATAACAAACGCTTCTATTGGCTGATTACAAACACGCCACAATGGTCTAGTTTGAATGAAAATTCTTTCTGTAAAACTGAGAAAGAAAATTTGCTTATTTATTCGTTAACGATCGATGAAAACTAAAAAGAAACAAAGGTAAGTCCAACTAAAGTTAAAATACTCACATGTTCGTAAGAACTTGTGGAGTATGGTTTGGATTTGCTTAAAAGATGTTTATGTTTTGTTCGGCGAAATCCAGAAAACTTTGTTTTTTAGCGAAGACGACTGTCATCCTACTTTAACCTTATATTCATTTACGAACAATGGCTGGTCATTACGGCTTCTTGAGAAGACCTGGCAGCAGTTGTTTTTGCGAGAAATAAATTTATGTCTTCTTGTGTAATTTGTCTTGTTATTGCACGAGAAATTTTCCTGCTTCAGTCGGATTGCTCGGCGATAACAAAAGTGCATAATTTTTCGCTGTTCAGCTTACTTTATAATTAACTTGTTTTGTTGGATATAAAATAAACGTTAGAAACGGAGGACACTTTATACAAATTGGATATTTTCCGACACAGACCAATTTGTGGTCTTTAATTTTTCCACTTAAATGTCAGTCTTTACGGCAGACTTTTCAGCGAATCATTCGGACTCTATTATTTGTGAAACATCTTCTTTGCTTTTGCTGTTGGTTTTATTTGCTAGAACGAAGCTAAATTCCAGAACAACTCTAGAAAGTTTTTTATCACTGCCGTCGATTTTTGGGTACTTAGGAAAAGAGACGAAAAACACAGCTAAACACGTCATCATGAAAAAATTCTTTATTTACGCACGGGCGTGCGTAAATATAGATTTTGTTCATTGCCGCTCAATAGGACTTATATAGGGCAAGCACGCGCGCTATGTTATAAAAATATTTTTCAAATTTGTACTTTTTGGGGGAAGGGTATGGATATAAGGTATAATATCACTTACAATAAATAGTTAGTGTTCTATCATTAAATTTGTTACAGGTTGAATAAATGACCTGTGCTAACAATAACCCAAATCGACTTAGTTGATTTGCAAAAACTAACTTAACTTGAAGTCATACCGCAGGCCAATTTCAAGCCTGGGTTAGGCTAATTCTGGTAAAATGTATTGGTCAAAAACGTTCTTAAGGTGTCCTAATTTCTCTTTCCACGATTTCCTTGTTACTCCCTCGTACTACAAACAAAAACAAAACAATTTCACACTCCAACAAATGCTTGTTGTTGAATTTGGTAGTAATAAAGGTAGCTCTTGTTAATGATGTCATCTTTGTTACCAATCCCTTTTCCTTCATCCAAGTGTTCTTCACTTCAACCAGCCCTAGGGGGGGGGGGGGGGGGGAGGGGGTCTCACAGATTACACGTCCATCAGCTGACACCCCTAAAAACCCATGACTTTTAGAAACCAAAAATATACAAGATTGAACTTTCAGTCCTTTACAGCCATCTTCTTTCATTTTTCTTCATACTGAGAAAATAGTACGTTTTTCATTTTCAATTCCATCGGATTTTTTTTGCACACCCTTACTGTAACTTAAAATATTTTTAATAATTTTTGTAAGGAGAGGTATTAGCTTTATGTAGACAGGCCACTGTGACATTTGGATGCTGTTATTAAATCTCTGATCAAACCACTTTTGGTTATTAGACTGACATCTGGTATCAGATTCATTTTTTAAATTGTCTTTTTTGAATAGTTCTTTCTTGATTGTTGAATATCTGTCGCACATTTGATCCATGCTGAAGGGCTGATCTAATCAAATGATTTATGTTCAAGTTCAGGTCAATTACAGTATCTGTATTCTCCTGGTATTGTTGACTGTGTTCAATCGGCTCAGTGAGACAAGATTGTAATTTTTTAGTCACATGGGATCTTGAAACTGATTTGTGGTCACATCAACCATTGTCTGTATTGTCGGTTGTGTTTGTTGAATTGACTTCAGACACTGTTTTATTTGCTAAACATGGGTTTGGTTGGAGAACAGAAGTATATGCACTATTGCATGGAGAAGAAACAGATGTGAGTAAAACCTTTCATTTACATTTTTAGAGCAGATCTTTTAGCAGCAATTTCAATTAGGGAATTTACACGTACTATATCAGAAGCATTGAGATCTTTTGAAAGGGAACACCTTTGTTAGTTCTGACAATGTTCACTTTCAGTTTTTCAACAGCTTAGGGGTCTAACGTTCTCAATTTCAAAGGACGGGGATCATAGAAAGAAGACAACACGCCCCTCCTCTTATGACCTGGTGTGTCTGCGTGACACCTTTAATGCCTTGGTAAGCTTTAAAACCATGATTGGCTAATGTTTCACTGTTCGTCTACCTGGAATTCCCCATTTTCTTGGCTAAGTAGCGCAAGGAACGTCATTGTCGCATTGATTTTTCATTTCATTGTTCCGTGACATCTCCAATTTCCATATAACTGCCATGACATGGCAACTGCAGCCGCTCCTACCAGCAGGACATAATAAATCACTCGCGGCTGGTGCAAGTCTCGGTGTTAAAAGGTTAACAATCATACTTGCTTTATGTTTTACACACAATTTTTTTTGTAGGAGGCCCCAAAGAACAACGTCGTTATCAACAGGTTTAGATACTTCTTGATGAAGATCATGTACAACATTTCCGCAATGGCATAAGTATAGAGAGATTTTTTTTTTAGTTATTTTGCCCCATTCCTTAAGGTGACCTAGGGTATCGGTATGAAGCTTATCTTGTGCGCGGTACCCAGCTGGCTTTTTTAAATTTCCTGGAGTTGAGCTAATTTCTCCCTGGTGAAGCCTTTGCCTGGGTGAGGATCATAAACGTGATCTCTATTTTCAAGCATGACATTAAGGTTCCTGGGTCTGTGGGCCAGGAAACAAATGAATTTATCGTATCTTTTGGCCGGTTTATAAAGTTATAAAATCAATTCACCTTAAACTTTACTTTCGTACAGGACTTTCTTGTTACCACCTTAGTTTAATCTTGTACATTTTTACCAGAATTTTTCCTGGTTTACTGTGAAACAGCAAATTTTTAAGTCGGGTGTCAATTTGACAACTTTAATATTTACTTCCTCCATTTTCGACAACCTGTTTCTTTTTACCGCCAGGCGTCGCGAAGGCCGAAGGGCCCTTAGGCCCTTTTTCCTGAATCGACGTATTGTAGCAAAGTTACTGCTGTTCTTATTTTTTTTCTTATTTTTTTTTTAAGTTATTTTCAATCGTATATGACAAAACACCAACCTTTGTTGTTTCATGGAGCGGCTTATCACGGACACCGAGAATAATCTGATTCCAGATATCTCCGTAAGAATCTGAGTGAAAAGACAATAAAAGAACACGCTACGTTATAGCTTAATAACTAACCATGGCCCATGGCTTATAAGCGCCTTGGCAGCACGTTTCTAGCCATCGTCGATCAATAAGCTACCTACAATAGAATACAAGCATCATTTGGGATTTCCGCTCTATCAATACTTCATAACAACGGGCGTTGACCAAATTTGGAAGATGCGAGCAATATACCGTCGATTACAGGATATACTGACGTG
This sequence comes from Porites cylindrica, assembly GCA_964035525.1. Taxonomy (NCBI): domain Eukaryota; kingdom Metazoa; phylum Cnidaria; class Anthozoa; order Scleractinia; family Poritidae; genus Porites; species Porites cylindrica. Next base: position 32,726,661 of record OZ037777.1, on the reverse strand, counting down.
GTAACGTGGTTGATCGATGGTAAAACGAAACGATGTTGCATGGGCAACAGACCATTGATCAACCTCGTTCCCGGGCGTGGCGGCCCAGCTGTTTATTCACGAGTGAACTGAGAAATATAACGTTTACGTGGCTATCCGAAGAGGAACTTGACAGGACGAGGAAGAGGACGTTTTGACTAAAACGGAACGAAAGGAAAGCAAGAATACGCAAAACATATTGCTCGATTGATTTTATCTACTTTTTGAGGAGTATCTGCAAGAAAGAACCTGTGCTTATACTCTGAAACTGCCGACAAATACGCAAAAGATTGGAAGAAAGTCCACGAGGAAGTAAACTTTTTAAGATCAGTCACTGATAAGCTTTCGTATAATGTAAAGAATTGTGTAGATCTCGGAGGATGTTATCCACTTTGACGTTCAGCTTCTGTGGATGTGCATAACTCTTCACATCCTACTAAGCCTCATTCAATAACTGCTAAATATGCAATGCTAAGTAAATAATTACAGTAACGGGAGTAACTGATAAAAACTCGATAAGCAGAAAAGAGTAGAAAAGTCGAGGAACTGGAAAGACAAGAAAATGTTTAAAGAACGTTCAAACCTGCAGGTACTGAGTCGTAAAAATGCTCCTCCATAATTTCAGCATCCTGTTCAAGGAAAAAAAAGCGATGGAGATTACACTTTTTCTTCAACAATCCCAGGAATTGTGGGGTAGTCATGTGGTAAACAAACGATGACTTGACTGATTTTCCAGACCCATTCCCGGTCGGAAGCCATCAGTGAATGGAAGTGCTATTGTGATAGACGGCAGTCGGTCGAAACCTCCTCTCTCTAAAAGAGTAGATTTTCCTCTTTTTGCTTGTTTATTTCTTTTATTTTTCTATAAATAACCGCTGGGAAACTAAACAGGGTGGCAAGGGCTGGAGAGCCCCATACTGAGAACTTTCGGGTCTTAGTCTCAATGTCTGAAAATTATTCAAGTATCTAATTTAAGCAACTGTTTCAAAAGCCCTACACCTTCTTACCGGTCTACTTTGTTGTCTTTCCAAGGGAGGAGGGTCAGTCCTTGGATTATCATCATAATCTGTACAAGATCAATAATTTTCAACTTGAGTGAATTATCCTGAAGCCATTTTTTTCATAATCATACAACGTAAATCACGAGGTTTTCATGTGGGATTTTAGAACAGCCTTTAGTTTTAAGGACTCAACTGGCTTCTATACCAAGGTCGCTGAGAATTTTAGATAGCTACTACCGGTTTAAAAACAGTCATTTTAATAATTTTTTTAAGTCCTCAGAAAAAACTATTTAACTTTTTAACATATCTAATTTCTGCACCTCACGAGTGATCTCATTAAGTGACACACTCGCCCGCTGCTCGTGTGCCACTTCTTTGTTTTTACTACCTTTTGGCGTCATCTGTGATCTATTACTGGACAGACGCACCGCAACATGGAATCTATTTGTTAAATTTATTAGTGTGAACGGCCAGTCTGCTTGGGATTTACAATTAAGCAGCTTGCCTGTCCCTCCTGGATATTCATAATTCTTCATATCATATATGATAAGCCTCATCAAATAAAGGTTAATTAACCTATTACACAGTATTGCTGTTAATCACGGTATTCCCCCCCCCCCCCCCCAAAAAAAGAAACACTCTTGTCCGGAACCTTCAATAAAATGTTAGGGCCTGTTTACCAGGAGAGAGGGTTACCCTAGCAAACGGGTTAAAGTTAACTCTGGTTTACAAGCAAACTTCAAAGGTAGTGCTACCCTATCACCCGGGTTAACTTTACCAGCTTTACTGACGTCTTTCGTCATGCGTGACATTCTTTGAAACGTCCAAGATTTGAACCAAAACTTGAAGTTCTCTATGGAAAACACGTTAAATGGTATGGATAGTAATGTATGCGCCAACATGGCCGCACGCTTTCTTTTAACGTTCCGTAGTTTTATTCTAATACTTGGCTTGTGGACGGCCTTGCTTCAAAAGCAAGACATAAATTCAGTTTATAACAACTTAAGCCGTCATGGAAGATGTAAATGGCAGGGATTTTACGATTTACAATCGATTTTTGGTCATCTCTACTTCATGAATTTTCGAACTGCAATGAAGCGTATTTATGCTAATTCGTACTCAGAAGTTACCTTTCCGGCTTTTAAAGCTACGAAACATGGAACTGTTACTCTGTTTCTTCCTGCAAGAATCTTTTGGACAGACCTTACAATCCACATGGATTTCAAGGCAAATCCTGGACCAGGAATTGATAAAGTGAACGTTACACTGTGGACTCCTAGTTCGATTCGATCACAATTTAAATCTAGCGCCGCTGTTTAAAATTATTCAAGGACTCAAGTATTGAGCCTAAGATCTAAATATCAGATCTCAGAGGACCTTTATCAAAGTGGAATATCTGCACATCAAAGGTACAACCAAATTCCCATCCTCAGTCGAGGTTCTTTAAGGCGGAATTATTCATCCAGAGGTGTAAATAGGTATAATTTACGCTTCGTCGAATGTCTAAATCAAAGGCCTGCAGAACAACCTAGTACATCGAAATTCTTGAAGTCCAAACTCCAAATTGTGCTTCTAAACGTAAGATCAGTAAAGGAGAGGAATCATTTAATTCAGCTCAGAGAACTTATGCGCGAAAAGAATTACGATGGATGTCCTCGCTATTTCTGAGTCATGGCTTAATTCAACAACTAAAAATGCAGAGGTCGAGATAGCAGGATATAAAATCACTAGATTGGATAGAACAAAGACAGTTTGGGGTGGTGTGTGCATCTACACCAGATCGTCACTTAAAGTAAAACGTCTTAAGGAAATGAGTGTCACTTCTGAAACGGGATTCCAGCAGTTATGGGTACAAATTCAGCTAAAGAAGCTAAGATCCATCGTGCTCTGTGTAGCGTATCGACCTGATTATTGTCCGTTGTCCTGTTTTGTTGATGACTTTATGGACAAGTATTCTCAAGCGCTTACATTAGGGAAAAACATCATCGTCGCTGCTGACCTGAACTGTGATATGTTGAAACCGCGTTCCCCGGAAGCTGTAGCTTTACAAGACCTGTGCGTCAGCGTGAATCTGACGCAGTTGATCAAGGAGCCGACTCGCGTGACTGAGACTTCGGCCACCCTTATCGACGTGATTATGATCTCCAGTACCGACCTTGTGGAGAGGAGTGATGTACTGAAATCTCACATCAGTGACCATTATCTGGTGTATGCCTTTTTAAAGCTGAAAATCTCAAAACCCCCTCCTAGCTATAAGAAAGTCAGATCTTACAAGAACTATGACAGCCAGTGTTTTGTCTCTGATCTCGAGCGTGTGCCATGGAATGAAGTTGTCCTTGTTGACGACGCGAGTGATATGATTGATCGATTTAACAAGCGATTTCTTGAGGTCCTAGATGGCCATGCGCCTGTTAAGTCAGTGAAAGTCAAGTACCGCCACTATCCATTTGTCAATGAGGGAATCAAAGAGCTGATGCGAGATAGAGATAGATTATTGAAGCGCGCTCGTTGCACCGGGCTTCCTGTGGACTGGGAACTGCACCGTGACTCCAAGCAAGTGGTTAAGATCAGGCTACGGAAGGCGGAACAAGAATACATAAATAAAGAGATGGGAGGATGTCAGAATACTAGTTCTCAGTGGAAATTGATAAGGAATTGTCTGCCGAGAAAGGAGGCTACGCAGCAAGTGTATACGAGGGAAGTTAAGGCGGTCGCAGAGGAGTTTAACGAGTTTTTTTGTATCTGTTGGCGCTAAAGCATCAGAGGCATCTAAAGCCTTGATTGCTACTCATGAACTGTCTCCGCCAAACGATTTCACTAGTGGACAATATATTACGGATGGGGAAAAGTTTAATTTTCGCGCTGTTTCAAGTCACGAGATTCGTAGAGCCGTAATGTCATTTTCATCTAACAAAGCCTCTGGGTTTGATAAAGTCACCATGTCTGTGATTGAAGATGCGCTCCCTTGCATTCTGGTGCTGCTACAACAGCCTTCTCATAAACCCAGAGAAAACCAAGCTGCTGGTGTTGGGCACACGTCAGATGCTTCAGAGGCTGCCCGCTGATTTTCATGTCACTCTCCTTGGAAAGAAGGTCACTCCATCTCCTTCTGCTCGGGACCTTGGCCTGCAGGTGGACAGCACTCTAAGCTATGATGAACATGTCACCCAAACAGTGTCCTCGTGCATAGGTAGCTTATGTCAGATTAATAGGGTAAAGCATCAGTTTGATGCTAGGACATTAGAACGTGTTATAAATGCCTTAGTGTTTAGCAAGTTATACTACTATTCTCCGGTGTGGTCTAATACTTCAAAGAAAAATATCTCGAAGCTGCCGAAAGTTCAGAATTTTGCTTGTAGAATTATCACCGGAAAGCGGAAATTTGATCATATAACACCGGCATTAAGAGAGCTAAGGTGGCTCCCCGTGACCAGTTTTCTTAAATATACACTTGGAGTTTAAGCATTTAAATGTGTAAGGGGTTAGCCCCTAGCTACCTTTGTCATGGATTTAAGACACGTGATTGCGTTCATGACCGTAATACTAGATATAACAATAACTTGAATATCCCAGCTTATAAGTCAGCTTCTGGGCAACGCACATTTTTATACCGTGCAACGAGTTTCTGGAATTCTCTTTCATGTGAAATAAGAGGATGTGATAATTTGCCAATCTTCAAGAGACATTTAAAGGAATTTCTCAGTAGTTTTTAATTAGTAATGTGATATATTTTAACATCTATTAGAATTTTAGATTTTTTAATTTTAATGTATTTAGTATTGATTGTAATTAGTTTTTAAAACCCATTTAGTGGAAAACTAATAAACACCTTCCACCCTTTTTTTTTAAATACACCAAAACATGGAGAATATTATCGTCGGATACAGAAAATATCTTACATTGAAGTTGGATAGTTCCGTTCAAATTGTCAAGATTACTGGTCACGCAAGACGGACGAAAGTTGTCCCGGATAGGCGAGTTATCCCCAGCAGAGCGTTTACAAGGCAGGTAGGGTAACCCTCTCGCTAGGGTAACCTTAGCACGTAGGTGGGTTTACCCTAGCGCTAGGGTAACCCTACCTGCCTTGTAATCACGTCCAGTAAAAAAAGAACAAATGTAACCCTAGCACCAGGGTTACCCTCTCTCCTTGTAAACAGGGCCTTAGAAATATATTAGTATTCCTGAATAAGGCGAGCTGGCGGCAGAGGTAACTCAAAGGAAAGTGAAAAAAATGAGAAATATCGAGATCTCAAGCTTGAGATATCAACGATGTGGGCTATATATGTGAAAAGTGGAGGTGATACCGGTTGTTGTTGGAACTTTAGGAGTAGTCTCAAAAGGTCTGAATAAGTCGCTTCAGAATATTGGTATAAGGGTAAGACCAGGCAAGTGCAGAAGGCCGCATTGCTAGGAGCTGCAAGAATACTACGAAGGGTTCTTGAGATTTGAGAGGTGGCGAGACCCTTGTGCCCGTTGGTTACTAGCTGTAACCCGCTCCAAGGGAATTTGTCCGGTTGACGAGCAAAACTGAGTTTAATTATGCATAGTAATTATAAAAGCAAATTATAATTATCATAGAAATTATCCCAGAATCCTTTGAGGCAATTTTGTTTGAAAAGCTTCATAACTTTGACAATTTTATAAGTAGAAGAATGTCAGACCACAACAAGATAACATTAGCCATAAAATATCTTCTTATGTCACATCAACGGTGATGACGTCATCAGTCACGTGACAATTGCTGAATTAGGGTTTTTTGCTGCTGTCACAAGATTTCATAATTGGGTTAAAATAAAATAGCATATCTGAGGTTGTGGTTGTGTGGAGCATTTAAAAATAACCAGTTTACGTCCGGAATTCAAAATTTAAGGGGGAAATGAACTGGAGCGAAAAAGTCGGGAAACTAGGCCGAGGGTTATAGAGAGTTGACGTTCCATCACACGGCAGAGAAAATTTGCAGGAAAGTAATGTTCTACCTGATAATTATTTTCATTACCAAAAGAGGGACATGACGTCATCAGTCACGTGATCAAAGCGTTTTAAATATTTTAGTTCCTTTTTAAAGTAAGTTTTTCGCCATAAATCTACAAGTTTTTGTTGTTTTTCTCTGCAAATCTTTACACTGCATTACCCCTGAGTAATTATTATTCTTTTTTTAAAGCAGAAACAAACTAAAACTGATCCCGACACTTTTGAGACTTTCGTAAAATCTTTTTTTCAAACTCATTACGAAAAGTGTCTACTAATTGAATAATGACTTCCCCAGTTGCTCCAAAGGGAACCGGTCGCTTCTCGGAACCCTGGAGAGAAAGAACTGCGAAGGAAAGAAAAGATAACAATAATAATGATAATAACAAACTATTATTAAAGTACCTTCAGTGTGCTTCAGCAATTCGTGTAACCCTTGTTTGACTTCACTCACTTTGGGTCGACCAGATACCTCTTTTGAACAACACCGATCCATTAGGTCATATTCTTTCTCTTTAAAGCACGACTCCAAAGGAATGAATTGCTTGCTCTCCAAAATCTTTAAAATAACCAAGGTCGAGTGTCATTAGTCTCGCTTGCATACGCAGCGAAACTAATACTCTGCAACGCGTTTTTCGCCCCGGGGGAGGGGGGGGGGGGGGCTATGTAGGCTATATAGGTATGTGCCGCGCCAAAGGGTACTTTTTTTTAAGTCGTTTTGGTCTGAGATAGGGTATAAATTTCGACCATTTTGGTCTGAAATAGGGTATTCTTTGTGCACTATAGTCTTGAATTGGGAGAAGAGTTAGCTACTTCTTCATCATTTGGTGATAAGACCATTTCCCTTTTAATGTTTACGCTCACTACTGTGTACGTGCCGTAACAGCTTGTCACGCGCCGGGCTACAAAACTTCAGGTCTGAAATAGGGTATCAAATTTTTGATCAGGTCTTAATAGAACTGTTGTTGTTGACAGTGACTGACGTTTCCACAACCTGTGCGGTAGTCATCTTCAGAGTCAAAGTGAGTTGTATCACGTCAGTTGATGGTATTAAACATTGGTTATTGACCTGTTTGGTCAATTAAGTCGCGATGTCATTGATCGTCTATGAGTTTAGTTGTGATGTTATCGGTTATTCAGTGGCGTGTGTTCTAAGTTAGTAAACCAGCTTTCTAAAGTGAGTAGTTGATTGTAGTCTGGAGAATACGTAATACATGTCGCAAAGTCTCAGTCGATTTGATGTCTCGTCTGTAAATGGTGCTCAGCAATGTGATTGTTGACGTCACCATTTCTTGTCGCTCGTTTGAGTTCGGTCAGTCTCGTGCTAAGGTTTCTGCCGGTTCCTCAAACGATTTTCACGAATATCTTAACAGACAGGAAGAGGACATAGAGTTTACCAAAGAGATCGAGCAAATTGGTAAAATACCTTTTCTAGACTGCTTGGTCACTCGCGACGACAACATATAACGAACGACAATTTAAAGAAAACCGACACATACCGACAGATTACTAGACCAGTCATCGTACAACCCGACCTCTCACAAGGCTACGACTATACAGACTTTGACGAGACAAGCGTAACTAGTTTGCAACTCGCTTGATAGCCTACAAGACGAGACTGACTACCTAAACAACGTTTTTAGTAAAAACAACTGCAACGCGGACTTTTTTAGACGAAACACTTACAGTAATAATCCATTTATATAGCGCCTTTTCTACAAGATTTCAAAGACTTCAAAGGCAAAAATTAGGTAAACCTAAAAAGTAAAAATAATCACAAGAAATTGACTTTAAAACTAGACGCTAACGACAAAATAGACAAATGTACACAACAGATAACAAATCAGATAACAAATAAAAACATCACGATTCATAAGCTCGCATAAAAAGAAATGTTTTAAGTTTGCGTTTAAAATCATCAATTGAGTTTGCAGATTTAATATCCTCAGTAACACTGATTCCAACTCTCAGACCAACGTCAGCTCTGGCCCTGTCACGACAGCGACTATACCGTACTTCAGAGGCACCTCTGAAATTATCGCACGTTTAATACAACCTTACAATATACGTTTTGTACACAAACCGATAACCGCTTTACGACGACTACTTAATAATGTCAAGAACAAAGACGAACCGGAGGACGGACAAGGAGCAGTATACAAGATCAAATGCTCGCTGCGACTGCCACGCCACTTATATTGATGAAACCAGCAGAAACCTTAGCACGCGACTCACCGAACACAAACGAGCGACAAAAAATGGTGACGTCAACGATCATGTTGCTGAGCACTATTTACAGACAAAACATCAAATCGACTGGGACGTCAATTTGACTAACAATAAACGACTGTTTAACTGTGACAATAAACGGATCGAAACGCACCAACGACATTACGACTCTTCATAGCCAATAACATCACGGCTAAACTAACAGACAACCAATGACATCGCGACTTAATTGACCAATCAGGTCAATAACCAGAGTTTAATACCATCAACTGACGTGATACAACTCACTTTGACTCTGAAGATGACTACCGCACAGGTTGTCGAAACGTCAGTCACTGTCAACAACAACAGTCCTATTCAGGACTACGTTCACCGGGACGATCGTACTCAACCTACTTATAAAATGACTCCTGGGTTCAAACCTTTCACAATTATACATGTATCTTTTGGCAAGTCTCAGCATTGAGACTTCCTCTTGCCAGTTGGGCCCATATAAGATTCTAAAAAAGGAGTACTTACTTTCAAAGACACCGCTTCGTCATCCAACAAATGACTGTAAGGGGCGCATCCACGAGTGAGTACTTCATACATAAGTATCCCAAAGGCCCAAACATCAGAGGCGGTGGAATATTGATGGCTTTTTATGCATTCTGGTGATTTTAGCCTGACTGGAAGATACTTGTGATCGTCCGCAGCTCTAAAACCTGTGATGTATTGATTAATGAAATATGATGGAACATGCGCTCAGAAAAATGGTCGTCACCAAAGGTAGTCATACTTTCTTTGCAGACTTTGTCTCACTACGTATTTAATTTGCGGCTCTTTACCTATGTACAAAAGGTAGCTTAACTGCTGCTTATTGGGTTTCACTATTTTACACATAATTAGGTAATTTTTGTACAAAAGAAATAAAAAATGAGGGCAGTAAAAGAACGAGACTATAATGACCCATGCAAGACATGGCCTAAATAGATAGTTATGGTGGCTCCGTCATTAATACGAGAGCATTGAGCGAAGAGGAACTTTCCGTCATAACGGTTTTGTTGTTCACGCGCTGGATACGAAACTTTGCAAAGAACAACAGATATCATTAGTCAATTATAAAGCTGGTAATTTCTTCCAAACAGCGCGCACTCCTATTGGCTGCTTCGAGGTCACTTGACATCTAACAATGAAGTTATTTGCCGCCAAAATCTCTGAACGGGTTACATAGCAGAAAATCTGTGACGTCAGAGGGTAACCGTGCACTGTTACCCGCTAATGCTGACAGCAGTTGAACGCAAAAAGAATGTGATTGAAGATGGCGTGTTCAAAGTCATCCACTGATTTACAATGGCGACTTCTTCACGCTTTGTTGATTTGTCCCGACAAGAAACTTCCACCTTGTGGAACAGGCATGAACTTAATTGTCGTTCGGTGGTGGCTCATTTTACCTCAGAGCAATTTATTTTTGAAATTCCAGAACAATTTAACAGCTAAATTTTACAGGAATTTTTATTTACGGACATCTGCTCCAACGGTTTTTCTGAAATTTCTCTAGTATATTTACTATATAAATAAAAATTTTAAAAAATATATCAGCAAAATTTTTTTACTGCGCGCGACGTTTTTTGAAAAGGGGGGTCCTTTTAAGCGCCAATTTCGCACTTCCTTTTCTTACCATCAATAAAATCCAGATATATGTCATATCATTGCCGAATAATGTTTGTTGTTCTTTGCAAAGTTTCGCAGCCATCGCCTTAAGAACGAAAAAGTTGTGACGAAAAGTTCGTCATAACTAAATGCGCTGGAGTTAATGAAGGGGCCACCTTAAAATTAAAGAAAAAAAGAAAATTACACATTGTATTAGAATATACATATTAAAAGGAAATATCGTGTGTACGCTTGAGCGATAGCATGCGCACGATAGTACAAGAGACGAAGCGCACAGACGTTCAACGTCAGATGTTGTTGCAAACGGCTTGTCAGAGTTCGTTTCAAAAAGTTTTCAAATACGTCGTTACTGGAGAAGCTGCTTTAAGGCGCAAATTTACAAGTGGAGTTCCTTAATGTGACAATCCTTTTAAAGTAAGAGGCCTGTAATGCGGACGTTTTGCTTACTTTGCCTAGTACTGCCGTGAGTTACAAAAAAAACGAAGTTATGTATATTTAGATCTGATTGCCAATACCAGCCCTTCTAGAAAATTGTTTTATCATTAAGCTCCCTATCACATACTAGTGGCAACCTGTCCAGTCAAATGAGTCAGGCTTCCCCTGTAAGACATTTCCCCGACACGAGACTACAGTATCCATCGTGTGGCTCTTCTCTGCACATGCTCTATCTTGCCTTGTAGGTAGCTGTGAATCGGGTCCCATACTTGCGTTCCAAAGCAGAGTTACGATTTAACAAGAAACAGATATAATGTCCGTCTGACTGCCACGTTTGTCAATTGTGGGCAAGTACGCTTTTGGAGTCCAAGCAAGTTATACGCCCTCGACACAGTAGCTTTAATTTGCTTTTCCCATGAAATTCTGCGGGTGGCAATGATTCCAAGGACCTTCTCTTCAGCCACATCTGACGAGATGACTGTTAGGAATTTACATTTAGACGTGTTAAATTGGATGTTGTAACAACGCGTCCGTTCGTCCATATTTGATAGGGTGACTGTACAGCTTCGCAGTCGCCAGCACACTTACCAGCACCAGAAATCTTTAAATCGCCAGCATAAAGCGCAGTACTTGACCTTTTGCAGCATCAGGTATGTCGTTTATAAAAATGACGAAAATTTTCGGCTCTTGGATACCCCCCCTCGGGGCACTCCGGAGGTGACAGGGGCCAGAAAGATATTTAGCAACGCACGAATGCAATTTGCCAGAGAATCCGCAGGCGCTCAATTTATCGAAATCTAAATCTTTACTGTATGAATCTCCCATATAGGATATAAGATACAGGGGTGATCAGCGGCATTAAACGGAGTGATGACTCGAGTTTAAACTCTCAGTGATGTCCAACTGAGACCATATTTGAAATTAACTGAACTGAGGTACCACCGCGTAAAATGAACGGTAAGGAGTTCCATTAAGAGATTGTGAAAGGGGAAAAGGAAGATCGATAACAGTTTTCATAAGATTGCCCCAGATGACTGAATGACAGATGAGAAGTACGACGCGTTTGGCGGCCACTATGACAAAGGGTTGCAGTGCAGACATCAACTAGACCGTGTACAATTTTATGCATTAAAGTCTGGTGGATAATTGCTCTTCGTTCTTCAAGGGAGTGCCATCCGTTGGAGCTGATCATGTTAACGTTTTTTACGCTTGTCTCCCTTTCGTAGTCACCTGTATCAAAGCGTGCTGCTCGCCGTTGCATATTCTCGAGAGAAAAAACGACACCTTCCTCATAAGAGTCCCATGGTGCACTACAATATTCGAGCTGCGGTCTCACTAGATTCTTAAAAGCAATATCCTTGATGTGGGGAGCACAGGGTTTCAGGTTACGGCGAAGTAAGCCAAGAATCCTGTTCGCTTTGGTAGTAATTGGGTTGATTTGATTAATCCAATCTAAATGGGTGGACAGATCAACTCCTAAATATTTCTATATGGTAGATGCCTCTGGTGGTGTGTCTTGTAAACTGTATGTAGTTCTTATACGTTTGCCTCCTATGGGACATGTGAAGGACATAGCACTTGGATATATTAAATTCTGTCGGCCATTTGCTCTTCCACTGTCATAGGAGTGATAGATCTTTCTGTACTCGAGGCAGTCGTCTGGGGAATTGATGATCCTATAAATAAGACAGTCGTGTTATATGATAGTCTGTTATCATGGATTTCGTTGATGAAAATAAGAAAAAATAACGGACCTAAAACGGTACCTTGTGGTAAACAAGATGTTACTGAGACTTCTTCAGATTTAACACCTTCCAGGACTACTCGCTGAGAGCACTTTGTTAAGAAACATTCTGTCCAACTAAGGATAGAACCTTCTAAACCATGTGGTTGTAGTTTTAATAACAGCCGCTGATCTGGGACCTTGTCAAATGCTTTACAGAAATCCATGATCGATCTGCTTTCTTTCGTCAAGGGCACTAATGGGTTCATCGATTAAAAGGAGAAGTTGGGTGTCGCAGCCACGTTGTTTCCGGAAGCCATGTTGAATGTCATAAAATATGTCATTTTCCTCAAAGTGGGTTATTAGATGATGGTTTATAAAATGCTCCAGGATATTACATAGAATAGATGTTAGCGGCACTGGCCGATAATTAGCTGGATTTTGACTATCACCTTTCTTGAAAAGGGGAATTTTAAGCTGTGGCGATAGACGCCTGTTAAATCTTGTGCAGCTAGGGGGAAATGCTTCCCGAACAGTTCTTAAGTACACATGGGAGAATACCATCCGGCCCTGAAGACTTGCAATCCTTTAAGTTTGACAAGAGTTTGTGAAATCCTGACTGGTCAATTTAGCAAGCAAAATTTTATGATCGACATTGTCGATGTCCTTTTCTAGATCAAATAATAATAATAATAATAATAATAATAATAATAATGATAATGGATTTATATAGCGCTTATACATCGCTGTTCTAAGGGCTTTACAATGTAAAAAAGGACATAAGAATATCATTAAGCACAAGCTTACATATAACCCTACTGTACACATCTTAAAAAGGAAAGGAAAAAACAAAACAAAAACAAAACAAACAAAACAAAAGACAAAAAAAGACAAAATCAAAAACAAAAACAAATATGACGAAACTAAATGCCATACACCTTTTTTTATCGTATAACACGATTGTCTTATTTATAGGATCATCAATTCCCCAGACGACTGCCTCGAGTACAGAAGGATCTATCACTCCTATGACAGTGGAAGAGCAAATGGCCGATAGAATTTAATAAATCCAAGTGCTATGTCCTTCACATGTCCCATAGAAGGTATTACAGAAACGCGCCCATTCAAAATCGTCGATCGTGAAAATGCAAATAAGTGAAAAATGACGTTAATTTAGTGTGAATCAAGAAATTCCCTGGGTATATCCCTTTCCTGGTTATTGTTCCTGCTCAGAGAGCCGCAACATTTGCCTATTCTTCGATGAAGAATAGAACTTCACGCGACTAACAATAGCTCAGTCTGTTAAAAAACTGTCTAAATTTACTCCGAATTAGCATGTGACTTTTTGCTGTTAAACGCTTCAAAATTGAAAAATCCTTGATGATTGTTGTTGATTTTGCCGTAAATAATTCAATGCACTGACTTAAAACGAACTTTTACCTTTTTAAAACTTCATGGTGTTCGAATCGATCGATGAAATATGAGCGCAACCGATGCGTTAATAGTTTGTTTACATTTTGTCGCAGGTTTTGGATAATATTATAAACCTTAAAATTTACGGGCAAATTCGACGAAAAAGCACTCTCACTTACATTCTTCATTTAAGATATTCATTTTAGCAAAGTATAAGGCAAAATTAAGAGCGATACTTTCTTTAAGAACGCTATCTAAACAGCGATCTAATCCGTCTCTTGAAAACAACTACAATACCGCTTCTGATAATAATATTTACAAACGCTGCAAACATTTTTAGCGGAGCTCCACGCGCGCGCGTGGGCGGAGCCCCATAGCTAAGTAAATCTACCCATCTCAGAAAATTTGGTTATCACGTGACCGTACACCGAACGAACGACCGTCCGTCCGCACCACAGGCATACCAACGTTTACTCTCGCACTTTCTAGCTAGTTTTGGGAGCCCAGGAGAAAACTGATTGCATATGCAGTGATCAATTGACAGCTGTCAAAACAGGGTATCCGCTGACCAGTATCACCTGACGGTATCGCGGGCTCTGGTGTCGACCCATCGAGGTCGAGTATTTTTTGAAGTTATCCGCTGACAAGTTACTACTTTTCAAATGATCGCAGGCTCAAGTTTGTGTTTTAACAATTTATATGAAATATGTCGTGTTTATGTCACTATGGCCCAGCACTATTAAGATTTTGACTTCAAACTGACCTCGGACACGAAAATTCAGCCAGTTATTTAAAAATACAGGCGGGAAGACCTTTTCTTACCATGGTCACGCGTTGGTCACGCTCTACGTCCAATTTTTATGCTCTGATTGGTTAAAATTTGACAGGTGAGTTCATGCGTAAAATTTATGCAGCATCTTGAAAGTTGTTTACTTTGACAGCTGAAGCTGACAGAGTTTTGAGTCAACTTGTGATGTTTTTAACTGTCTTTTCCACTGGATGTACAAAATGAAATACAGCTGCTATCAAGAGTATACACCTTATTCATGGCTGGTTTGTTTATTGGGCTTTTGGTTGTGAAATGCGTCGCTTATCAAAGCCGATAATCCGATTTCGCATGGCATCGGTTTTGTTTTTCACCTTGCTGGATGCGTACGAGAATTATAAAGGCTCAAGCGATCCTTGCCTTACTTGATAGCTTTCAGGAGCTGCATCTCGAAATATGGTAAGCCTGAGTAATTATTGTATTTAATTTCATGAAGTCCAGCGCCGCAGTTTATGAAGCTAGTTTATGCACGTTTGTATTAAGATTTGACTGAGACACTGATCTGGCCTAGTATGAGGTTTAATTTGAAATAAGCTTAAGCTTACAGAACTTTAAAAAGCCTTTAGTCGATATTAATTCGCCGTAAATAGAAAGAAAAAACTTTCCGAAGAATATTTAGTTGTAATTTTGGCTGTAGAAAGAAAGCTTTGAGCGATTTTTTTGTGGTGAGTTCATCTTTGAAAACAGCAAAAAACCAGGAAACCGGCGGCTTTAATCTTTAAGCTTACTAGTAAAGACTTGGGGATTCTTAGACACACTTAAGAGCGGCCGTCCGTAAATATCGCCTGGGGGCGTGCAAAATGAAAAAATCGAAAATCCCCAAACTTTGTCAGAATATAGCCCTAGGTGAACTATTTCTAGAAAAATAACTTTTAGTTCGATTAGATTTTTCTTTTACGCGTGCCGCGACCGAGTCGGTTCGGAAGCTCACACGGCAGTTCTCAGGGGCTAATGACCATATATTACTTAAAAATCGTTTAAAAATTAAAGAGGAAACAAATTCTGCTTCTGGGAATCGTACCAAAAAGAGCTCAACTTAAACAATTGTTTTGATCTAAAATTTTCCTATTCGACGGCAAATTAAATATTTTTTAGATTTTTAATTATTTTACTTATTTTGCCCATTTTTCACGGACAAAAAATAGCAAAACTTCAGACTCGAAAATCACTCCTTGGTATACAGCTTTGGACCATAGCTTTCCTACCAATAGAAAGAGAAAGGTGTCTTCTTCACATAAATGCAATAAAATTCTTGGGCAAACCAAAAGGCAAGATGTTTTGAGCGCCGAACAAAAGCGACCGTTGAGGTCAAAACACGCCATTTTGTCACGACATTCAAAGGGCAAAAACAACAATACTCTCGTTATTTAAAATATTTTTGCGCTTTGTAGCACAGAACGCCTTGTATTTGCCAAGAAGGTTTGCTTTTTAAGTAGCTGTATGATTTCTCTTGTTCATTTTGTTGGAAACCGTTTGCTAACAAGTGACATTTGCGATCGACTTGCAATATCTAAATTCTTTGTTATTGCTCCCTACTGAGAAACGTTTCAAACTTCATAGTTTTCCAGAACTTAAAATATTTCACGCACGATTAAACAATAATTGTTCCTTTCATTATATGAGACTAACTAGTTATACACCTACCCATTTTAAAGCTGATTCAATATAAACAAACAGGCTTCCATCCTATGCAATGCCGAGTTACCAATCGAGTACTTGTACTTCACGGAATGTCACAATTGCGTGACACAGGGGCGCAGGTAATGCACCTCAAACCGGAAGCGTACTATTGCGCGATTTAAGGTTTAAACGACTTGCACAGGTAAGGATACCTGGCATATGTCGTATTCTTAATTAGCTGAAACTTTTGTTCCCCCTATACCTTTTCTGGCGAGTAATCAAAGACGTGAAAACATCCATAATCCCAATTCCGTATCCCTACTCACTGCTCTACCCTACCTCCGCAGGCGCACAAGCCGAGAGACAATCCTGCGTTTTAGTGGACTAATTTAAGAGGGTACTTTTGTAATTAATTAATTTTATTTTTGTATCGACATGCAAAATATCTGTTATTATGCAATTAAACTGGGATAATACTGTAGTGGGAAATTTGAGTGAGTAGGTGGAAGGAGTGGGAGCTGTGAATGATTCCGTATTAGTCCAGACACCCAAGTTTCAATAATAATATTAGTTGCAGGAGCACGATTTTACAAGGTCCTCAATCAATTTTACGTAAGGTGCTTTACGTTTCAGTGAAACACCTTCGCACTTCAGATCAAAATAACAGCATATTAAACGCAACATTGACACGCTGAGCTTGGTCAGTTTCCTTTGTTCGCACATTTCACACAGATTGTACGTGTCATACATGACTGGATGAACAACCTGGCATTCCTGGATTATATGAGTGCGCACAGAAGAGTATACATCTTCCTCTTCAACGGCTTGAACATCGCACTCATCAGCATCATCGCAACTTTCGGACTGACGTAACTTCGCTGCAGCTCTTGAAAAATAGGATTTAATTTGCTGAGGTGAAAGGAATTCAGCTGGTGTGAAAATGCGGCTGCCATCTTCTTCTTTGGCGTGCCTCATATCTCTAGCCACGTCTTCTGGGTCTGTTTTATGTCCAGTTTGTTCTCCGATCTTAAACTTTTCGTTTAAGTAATTCTTCTGCTTGAAATTGAATCTAGAACTTTTTTTAGTTGAACGTAGGGCCCAACCCGGTGATAGCAGATGCCCCGCCCTCTTTTCTACCACAACTGAGCCCGCTACAAAAGGCTGTGCACTGGCACCTTCTTCGAGTTTTTCGAAGTACATCATCTTCGCCTTGTCTAAGAGGCTGTGTTTCTCCTCGAGAAACTGGCATTTTTCATAATGCAAGTGGCGCTCAAGATTATAGTGGCGCTGAAAGGTGCTTACGCATCCCTCCACTGGACAATAAAAGAGCGGGCTTTCGTGGTCAGCGGAAACAACACTTTCCTCTTTTGTCGGCGACTCTTCCTTTCTATTATTAGAGGCCTGGGCGTTGTCACATGAAGATACATCTTGAAAGTCTCCTTGGGAAAATGAACAATGTGTGAAAACTGGTTCCTCTAGCGGGCCTATTTCAACTAAATGACGAAAGAAAAGAATATTAAAAGAGAAAGGCCTTCAGAATTTTTTATCAAAACACTTCAGAAGCGGATTATGGATGCTCAATCTCACTAAAACAAACGTTACTTCAAAAGTATTGTGTACTTATCTTTTTAAGCCTAGTGAATGGTCATGCTGAAATTACAACAGTTCTCAACCTACTTTAAAATTAACAGCGTCGCAGCTATCTCTTGTAGTTCGCATTGATGTCTGTTCAGTTACGCTACGTTATAACAAAACTAGTGCCCAAATTATGAGTTAGTTATCTATAGCTTCTAAGATGTCTGACCTTCCAGTTGTGTCCATGATACTTTCTTTCCTTTACCCACGTCAAATGCTTTCCACGCTGTGAGCTCTCGGTCTCCCAGATGGAAGTTGTTAAGGGTGCTAACTCCCTCTAATTTCCCACGCAGAGACGTTGGACGCACGATGGACATGTCGATCAAAGCCACCCGAACACCTCTAACACCACCATGAGAGAGCATTGCATCTCGGAAGTCTTCTGCAGTGACCACATCGTGACCTTCGTTGAGATACCTTAAAACGTGAGCTTTAATTGTGGCCGCCTTTCTGTCACAGGGCCCCTTACCGCCTTGCGGGTCGCTAAAATCAACTCTTTCTACTTTAATTCCCGTTGCTTTCTCCATAAGTCCACAGGCAGCTAACATGGTTACACTGTGATAACATCCAGCGTTGTCCTGGCGGAGAAAGGCAGTTGTTGTTTCAGGATGGTCCATTTTGAGCTGCTGCAAGGTGTGGCGTAAAACGCTTACCACCGCGTCACTGTCTTGATTACAATTCTTCACAATGTGGACAAATGCTTGGTGTTGCAGGTTTCCCTTTCGACGTACGACGGTACTGATATGCCAAGAGATTCCTCTCTTAGCAAACCAGTCGGCTTGGGTTTCCCGGTACTTTCGGGGCAAGAATTTCATCGCCCAGTCTTGAGTGATTAACACTGAACTTTCTGCCAGGGTATCTATGATGTTTAAGCGGGCCTTATCCTGTTGAATAGATCTCAGTTGATGAGCCTTCCAAGCTTCTATCGCTGTATAAGCTTGCTGAAACGAGTACATGACGTCATCCCGGTCTTCTTCATCCAGGTTCGCTTCGATCAAATTCAACTCAATTTCTTTTAAAGTGTCTTTCAGCCGATCACAAAAGGGACAACTCTTGTCGTGGGCGTGGTCACACATTTCTCGAAGACACTCTTCTTTTGTATCAGTTAGGGCGTACGCACTACAGTGGTCGGGGATACTGGATGCTCTGGTGATATGAACCTGCGAGAAAGTAGTCAGAACAAAAATAATAAGCTATATCTACAACGAAGAATTTCTTCATTGTGTTTTTGAAATTTCTGGGTAAATTTTGAATTCAACATCTTAAAAAAGAAATCATCAACCTATGATTGGCCAAAAAACTAGACACGATTTATCACACATCTTTTACTGCGGTCATACAATTAAATTTATTTCATAGTATAAAAGGGGTAACTAAGCATAAAAGGTAGGCATAGCTACAATAATTTTTAAGGGTTCAACTGATCGCCTTTGCATATTTATTTCTTTTATGTGATTACTCTTTCAGTGTTTATATTATAAATGGTTCTAAAATATCTACCTTGTAGTCCGTTTTCAAATACTGTTTTCCCTCTTTCAGAGCTTGCTCGCATCTAACGACCCACTGTCTGTCTCCAGTCCTTGCAACTAATTTTAGCAAATCGTTAAAGGCTTTTGCTCCTTCAGCGGCAAAGTAGTCTAGTCCTTGAAGTGACTTTCTTACTGTAGCGGTACACGATGACAATATTCGTAACATTGTGGACGGGCTGAACGGAGAAAAATTCGTCTCCAAGCAGAACTGGTTATACTGATCAATTATGCGCTGTGGTATCATGGACCTTATCACATTAGGTGTTTCGAGTACCTTGCCGTTTGATAGGTACAGGTAGCGTTGGCCAAACGGTAGATCTTGGACCACGTGGGGACTGGTAATGAAGCTTAAAAAATGATCGAGCTGGATTTCGTCTACCCTGAGTCTAGGGCTCTTGGCGGCAGGCAAGGGAACACCGCGTCCATGCTCGATGGAATGTTGGCGAGCTACTTTGATTCTGTAGTCGGTGATGCCAGGAATAAATTGCTGCAAAACAGAGTACGGTGTCAAATCAGCCATTATTGACAACACCTGTCGGCGGGTGTCCCAACTACTTGCATTCTGATAGGTCTCTGCTAACGCTTCCAGGTACTTCTTATCCAACGGAGATTGATTTTCTGTGCCCAAGGCTTTTTCTACAGACTGTGAGCTTTTCATTGCTTCCCATAGGGCTGCCGGGTTTCCAGGAGAAATGACCTCTAACGACGCAACGACAGCATCTTTTGCTTTAGATACGCGAACATTTTTAGTTCGCGTGCTTAGTTGCTCCCAACTTTTTTTCGGTTGATTCACAGTTTCCCTGCCACATACACTTAAAAATTCATTCAGCTTTAAGCGACGAAGCGTTTGGTTTTCGATTGATGAATCATTCGCACTACCGCTGCTGCTGCCGGTACTTTCTGTAGCGTAAGGGCTACTGTCGAACGAAACAAGTTCGAGGTTTTTCATGGCTTGACTTAAACCAGAGGTACTTTCATTGTCCTGAAATATAAAAGAGAAAAGAAGAAAAGAGAAAGCCAAATTAAGAAAGAGAATAATAAAATGATATAAGGAGTTAAGAAGCTATAAGCGACTATCACAGTAATACAAAATAATGACAATGACGATGATTGGGCCGATGATAATGATGAAGATGATGAAAACTGTAGCTTTTATTTTAAAAAAAAAATTTAGTCATCGATTTAATTCTACATGTTTTGAACTGCAAAACAAATTGCAGATCTAATTTAAAACAATCCTCCTTCCTCCATCTGTTTCTTTGTGTGCAAGTGGTTTTTTTTCGTTGAGGCCCCAAGAAGGAGCCATTTGAAAACTGTTTCAATTCCAAATCCTGTCTCTGATTCTGATGATTATAATATATTACCGAGTCAGTTTCGTCAGTGTCAACAACTGACAGGACCTTTGCCTTTGCTTGTTGGACTTTGAAAGAAACATCCTCTTTTGAAATGGACGGTGATGAAGCAAATGATGTGCAGACGTCTCGTTTCTCTTTTGCGATTGGAGGGGGGACATCTTCTTTTGTTTCACACGGGGATGAAGGTGCCCCTGATGCAAGCACCAGCCGACATTTTTTACAAATGGCTAAAATTAAAACAGAAAAATAACAACTCATGAGTACATTTCCCATCTTCTTTATTCAGCGATAAAATCTGCGGAATATCCATTTCCGCCTTCGTGAAATAACGCAGTGGAATCTCCATAATCACTGCAAATTTGGTTGGTGTCTGTAACACAGCGAATGTGGTTTTAATCACTGATTTAGACATGCATTTGACCCCCATCGAGTTAGGATTTGGTCATAAAGCTTTTTGTTCATGGCAGCTAATTGTTTCTAAATTTTAAGTACCAGTCCCCAGCCTACGCCACAGACCAGACTTAACATCTAGCCGGGTTTCTTTCGGCTGCATACGCAGCTCCCAGGGACTAGAGGATTGTGCAATTCTTAGCATTATCTTTATTACTTACGAGACGCAACTGGAACAAGCACTGAAGTGAGCCTAAAGATCCTTTTACATTGTGGTAGGGTGATACCCCGATCTCCCTTGACTTGTTTACTCTTATGCGCCGCCCAGTCTTTTGGAGCGGAACATGTTCTTTTGCCGCTACGCCATCGTATACCAAAGGCGTCTCGATGTCGTGGACAAATCGACATTTTAATATGATTATCATCGACTTCGAAAATCCCTGAAACAAAATGTACAAAGAAGCCGCAGTGAATTCATGTAGCAATCCTGTGGTAATCGCAAAATGTGTTTGCTGTTAGTATCAACAGTTAGTAAGTCAAATTCCGGAACTACGTTGCTGCCTTTGAGAGGTCTTTCGAGTTGCGGTGCCACACATAAACAAATTAATATTAATGAATAAAATAAAATAAAACGAATGACATATAATAACAAGCGGTAAAAGTGCATCAACTTGATCAACTCATCGGAAAGGCTTTATTTATTTACAGTGCAAATCAGTTACCTGCTCTTGCGAGAAGAAGATCTGCTTCCGTTTTCAAGGACGAATCAAAGCAGTCATATTGGTTTAAGTGAGACTTGACGTCTTTTGTGCATTTGTCTAGTGCTACACACGTTGCATCTGCAGGATTTGAAGGGCTAGCTCCACAGGGCCCTCCAACAAACGTGGAATATCCACACGATGCCATACGTCAACGAGTGTTGGCTTCAACTCGGAAGCAAGGTGGCTTTGGTACTGGCTCTAAGAATTACTCAACTATCACACGTTTACTTTGAAAAAATTTTTCAGGGTGGAGTTTTTCTTATCTGATTTATCTGAAAGCACTTTTAGACTTAAAGTAAATATTTCAAGATCAGCAGACGAGATAACCCAAGATAGCAGACAACAACCTCGTTCCCAGGTTCTCTCTCCTACTCTTCGAGCAGACAGCACATGTGGTATCTGGTCCTGGTGCTATATATTTTTTGGGTTCTAAAGTTTCGCAATCAGTCCCTTATACTTTCGATCAGCCCCCTGATTTATCATTTTCACTTTGATCATTGTTTAGTTTCAGGGAGGGTTTATTGCACTGTGCAGCACAAATCTGACTTACCCCACACCCATACAACTGACATTCCTCTCCCCAGTCCCCACAGCTGTGTGTAACGCATTGTCCTATTGCTCCGCAACAGATGTGAAGAGAACGTGTATTTAGCGGTTTTATTTCCAATACCTCTTCAGTTTTTGACAGATAAGTAATATATTTAGTCATATATCCTTATGTAAGCTGACGTGGGCTAAATTGTTCTTTTTAAATGAGCAATGGATAGTATTGAAACGTGTTGATCTGTGCCGTTCACGGCTGTTAATTCATTGAACAGCAAACGGATTTTGACTGTTAACGGGTTCATTTAAGTAAAAAACTGGCGAAACAGATGCAAATAAGTCGAAAATAATAAGTATTGTTCCTTTGCAAAGAGATTTGGGGGATTTTGGCCATTCTTTGCCCCAAAGAGCATTTTTGTTGATTTAACACCTTGGCATACCGTGACAAAAGTGGCGTGAATTTGACCTCAAGGGCAACTTTCATTTGGCGCTGGAATATTTTCCCCGTTGGATTGCCCAAAAATTTTATTGCATTAATTTGAGGAAGACACCTTGCTCTTTCTATCTGTAGGAACGTTATGCCTCAAAGCCGTATACCAAGAAGTGATTTTTGAGTCCGAATTTTGTCAATATTTTGTATGTCAAAAATCAGCAAATTAGGTAAAATAATTAAAAATCTGAAAAATATCCAGTTTGTTGTCGAATAGGAAAATTTCACATTGAAAATATTATTTAATTTGCACTCTTACTACTGAGGTTTTCAGCAGCAGAGTTTGTTTCTTCTTTAATTTTTAAACGATTTTTAAGTAATGCACTGTCTTTAGCCGGTGAAACCCAACCTGTGAGCCCCGGAACCGACTCGGTCGCCGCACGCGTAAAAGAAAAATCTAATCGAACTAAAAGTTATTTTTCTAGAAATAGTTTACCTAGAGCTATATTCTGAAAAAGTTTGGGGATTTTCGATTTTTTCATTTTGCACGCCCCCAGGCGATATTTACGGACGGCCGCTCTTAAATACTCATTTGTTTTCGTGAATGAAAATTGTTGTCTCTGTAAATGTTCTACCGAATTATATTTCTTTATTGATTGTTGGTAGTCTCAAAAGTGTAATTTTCATCGCTTTACCGTTTGTTTTCAGCCGTTCATAAACATCGCTTGCAGGAGTACTCAAAATGCCGAGCGTACAAACGCTTTTTAAGATTACACATCGTTAAAAAACCATTAATAAAAAATAGACTGAATACATTCTTTATCACGTTGAAGCGTAACTCTTTTAAAATTTCTTCGCAAATTTGGCGCTTTTCAAAAGTTAGAACCGGCTGGCCGTATAGGTGATTTTCGAAATTTTTTTGAACGTTTCGCTAATTAAAAGTCCACGCGTTCTTCGATGGTCCTGAATATTTCATCGAATATCGAATGAATGCAATTTGTCTTGAAAAATTGTGAAATACTGCATTTTGTACGAGGTCTGTATGATAAAAACAGCGCCTCATAGTACTCTTTCTCCTCAGATGTCGTGTATAAAAAATAAAAGATTGGTTTGCACGCACCCAGATTTATTGGCAAGAATTTGTAACCTTGTCGAACGCAAAAAATTCGGCCTGATTTGTTTTCCAAGAATTTTTTTTCCACGCCTTATCTACTGTGATCAAGAGCCATTATTGCTCTTACATGTGACCGAAGACTATTTTTTGGGTGTACATATAAGGCTATACCAACTCAATACAAGATAAATCACTTAGCTTTTCCCTCAAAAGTCACACGAATGTGCCCTTAAGTTAACTGATTTGTGGAATACAAAACTATTGTTTGATTTAAGTTATAAATTTATCAATGGGAGCTTCGCTTTTAGCCGTGGCTAAATCTATATATTATTCAATCTTATCGAGTGATTTTCGTGAAGAGGAGTTTTTAAGTGAAGAATACTTTGGTTTCTGATTAGCTTAAACTGTTTTGCCATCGAAACACTTCGCAATAGACTACCGAATTCGCGAGGGTTTTATGTTATTGCACGAGGAAGAAAAATGCTTCTCTTTGCATAAACATTTTCTTCTTTGTAACAATGACAAAGACATTCCAACACTTAAAACAATGGCAACCTACTTCTATTGTTTCTGCATTGTCTCTTGAAAGAGTGAGAATAGTTAACCGCTATGAAGTTCATAAGAGACCAAAAACGACGGTAGTCTTTGAAACCTCGTTTTTGCTCTCAAAGCCTAATGGGTACCCCACTCTTCACGGGCGACGTTTTTCAATGGGCACGTTTCTGTAATGGCAAACGTATAAGAACTACATACAGTTTACAAGACACACCACTAGAGGCATCTACCATATAGAAATATTTAGGAGTTGATCTGTCCACCCATTTAGATTGGATTAGTCAAATCAACCCAATTACTACCAAAGCGAACAGGACTCTTGGCTTACTTCGCCGACCAATCAGACCAATAACCAGAGTATAATACCATCACGGGTGTTCATAGCCAATACCATCACGGCTTTTATGCGATAAAACTGACAGACGACCAATAACATCGCAACGTAATTGACCAATCAGACCAATAACCAGAGTATAATACCATCAACTGACGTGATACAACTCTCTTTGACTCTGAAGATGACTACCGCACAGGTTGTCGAAACGTCAGTCACTGTCAACAACAACAGTCCTATTCAGGACTATGTTCACCCGGACGACCAAACTTAACTAGTTTTGAAGAAAATAGTGAGTACGAAATAGAAAAATATATTTACAAGTACTAAGAATAAGAGTTAACAAACACTAATGGACAGGTGTACTTTGTAGTCTTATTTATTTCTTCATTTCTTTTAAAAAAAATATTATGCAAGTGGACTTTGCAAATAATTTACTTAGTTTCCTCTTCTTTTTTCGAAAAGCAATCCAGCAATTGCAAAATTATATAGGCATTGGTTGTATAATGTGTGCGTGTGAGTGTGAATTTAGGTCTCGAGTCCGTGTGTGTATGTATGCTTTGTGATAATTATTGTTATTGTTGTATTTTGGAACAATTAATAAAAAAAACATAATAGTTAAAAAAAAAACCCGGAAAAAGGATAATTAGGCCACTCTTCAGTGTGGTTGGGAGTAAAACTGCAAGCCGAGGACGAAGGAGGTGACAATGATTATATTATTGTCACAAAAACAAATTTACTATATTTTTTTTTAACCACAGCGGTATAAGATTCCTTAGAACATAACGAAATATAGTGCACATTGTTATTACCTTCAGAAGATGAATCATTTACTGGCAATTGCTGCAGAGAGTGTAAACCACTTAATTTGCAGGTGAATTTTTCTCCAACAAGAACATTTTCTGCCATGATTGCGCGGTGAACTAAACCCAAATTTTCCAAGTGAAGGAGGGCCTCGCTGATGTCGATGAGCATATTAAGAAGCTGCGTGGCGGACAGATTAGGATTCTTTTCTCTGGACTTCCTCAAAAGCTGAAGAAGATCACCCCATATTTCCAGCTTCGTGATGAGATGGTACGGCAAGCTTTTAGTGTCGTGGCAAAGAAGGACGGGAAAGTTTGGGTGCTGAAAACGATTTATTCGGCTCATACTGTAGGCTTCACGATAAAGTTTGCCTCTGGCCTGGAATTCTGGATCGTCTTCCAGCAAATGTTTCTTTTTTGCTATCAAAACCTTGACGGCGACCTTTGTAGGAATATGAAAATGTACGAATGAAAAAAATAATTAACCAGACAGCTAAAACTTTTATTGCAAACGAAACTTCAGTATGGTATCGAGGTATCGTTCATTGACCAAAAGACTTCACATACAAAACAATTGTTGGCTAACAAGTCGATCGTGCTGTCTCAGAAAAACACTGTGTCCAGGATCCTACAGGATAGCCACCCATGGAGAGTGGTTTTCGATAAGCTACGAACTTTAAGGTCAGCTGCGATGTGACTGGTTAAGCTTGCGTCACATACTGCGAATAAGCGCCGATATCCTTGTTATGAGCCGCCAACAGACTCAATTAGCAACACATTAATGGCAATGGGTTTCGAATTTTCAACCAACCTGATTGACAAATTGACAAAAGATCTTTTTAATAAGCCAATCATGGTGCATACGACACTGGCGCAGGCTATGTGATTGCAAGCGCTCTCGCGCCCTTACCTTTCCTCCTTGGAACATCCCTGTTCTAACGAAAGAGCTCGTGGTTTGATGAATTGTTTTGTTACTGATTTCCAGCGCCTGTGCTTTGTATTCTAAGGCCAAGCGTTCGGAATGCTGTTCAAGTGGAAGGACTTCCTCTAAATTTCTATCCCATGAAAGAAGGAGAAGAAGGCTGGTCCTGTTTTCCTTGTCCGGGCAAAAGAAAACATTATAACCTGCCTGCTCCAGAAGCACTCTACACTCTGGTGTTTTTTGGATTTTTTCATCTTTGAGACAATTTGCTAAACATCCAGCAGCTTGCACTCTTGCTTCTGTTTCAGAAAATAAAAGTTCGTAAGTATCAAAACAAACAGCTTGCGTGTAACTTCTTTATCTTTACTTTTTTCCCTTTTCTTTTTTTTTCAATTTGCGACCTATAAATATCCGAAAGGGTTTTCAACTGGAGATAGAGTTTTGGTCCATTTATTGAGCCACGGTTTTGTTAAAGTTTTCAAGATCAGTCCCTAAGGACTTTTCTTTAGTTCTGGTATCAATCTCGCCTCTTCCGTAATCACCTGGTCGAGAATTCACTAATTCTTATAATTGGGCGGGCTTCTCTAAAAGTACTATCATTATTATCATTATCATTGTCATTATCATTATTCAAGTAGTTCAATAAAAACATTGATTTTTAAAATTTTATCTTAATCCTCGTAATGATTCTTGACTACTGCGCTAAGTAAGGAGGTACATCTAAAGCATCAATAATGTTCTATTTACAGCCTTCCAGGCTTGTTAAGCCGATACCGTAACTCGTCTCCGTAGCGTGAGGCAGAGTATATGCTTCTTTACCTCGATTTCAAAGCCAATGGTTCAAATCGCTTCCATTTTCTGCCTGCGAAATTCATCGCTAAAAGTATTTCTTGCCCTCGAAGAACTTTAGTGAAATTCACATATCCCGGCCAACGCCCTAAGATTCGCTTTCTGTCCTATTATGGCTCTTGGCTATGTGTACTTTCCCGAGAAAATGTGCTTTATGTTTGCACCTGCTTCATAATGGAAAGAGGACCTTGAGTGGATCGCGCATCATACACACTCTGGTGAGAAAAAATATGCAGCTCAGTTGGTCTGTGATTGTTCTTAGGCCTTTCCCGATTGCGCTGAGCACCTTTTGAGCACTTTTTTGAGTTTCGAGCACTATTTTGCATTTTGAGCACCCTTAAGCACTTTTTCGCACTTTGGGCAACATTTGAGCAATATTTCACATTTCGAGCAAATTTCGAGCAACATATGTCTTCTAAAACATTTTAAAGCAAAAACTGTGTGTCGCTCGCAACGAGAATCGTGTTCCAGGTCATAAATTTGAATAACTAATGATGTTGTCAAGAATAAAAGACCGTTGTCATGGAAAGGGACGTGGACTTATCCTCACTGAGCGTGAGTACAGAAGTTTCTGATTGGCTGATGTATCATGCGCGTTTCATCGCAGATTTCTAAATCATCTGATGCTAGCACTGCTGAATTTATTTACAATTCGTAACCAGCTTTAGTTTTTTAAAAATATTATTGTTCTATATTCTATCAACCTTTCGTAACAACCTCTCGAATAACACTACGCAAAATAGATTGTTAATTACTTCAGTAAAAATTGACATATTTACGAAAAGCTTAGAGGTAACTGTTCACAACTTTTAGCACTTTTTGAGCACTATTTTGAGATTTTGAGCACTTTTGGAGCACTTTTTAGCCATTTTTGCCAGCACTTTTTTAGGATTTTACGAGCGCAATCGGGAAAGGCCTAAATTTGTTCTATCAAGCTAGCATTGAGAAAAAGCAAACAGCCTTGGAGCCAGGATCGTATGTTTCTGATATGTTACAAAAAAGAGTGTAACTTTTTCCTGTGGATGGAACAGCCAATATCGCATGGTATCAAGGGGCGGCTCTCGTATTTACCTCAGCCACAGGTCACAAGATTCCATCCTCATGGGGAGATGAAGGAGATGTTGAAAAACATCGCCAAGAGGCTAAACAGAAAGCATTTATCCAACACCAGCGCCATACAGGCAAATATGACGAAGGCTTTGAACTGTGTGGCAACGGTTTTAATGGGAATCCTACACGTTTTATGCCCAAAAAACGAAAGAAGATTCTGGAGACGACTCAGATGCTACACTTTGTCTAGAGAAAGACGACGTGCTGCGTCAGGCGTATTACAAGTACGCAAGAGAGGACGGGCATCAGCCCGAAAGTTACCGGGTGTTGAAGGTTTTGTATGAAAGACACATCGAAGGCAAACACGTACCTTTTCAAAGTTATGTCATCACCGCCCGAAGAACGTGAAGAGATTGAAAACGATAAACAATTACCTTGTTATTCTAGAGCTTTTGCACAAGATGCACACAGATCAAAATGTATTGCTATACTTAACAATAGAGAGTTTTAGATCTGAGTTTACCGCGAACCTCTAACCGCGGTTTGCGGTTACCCGTTTGCGGTTCGAAGTTCAAACATAATTCGATTTAGATTGGCGGTGGTTTAAAGAAGTGGATTCCGGTTTATTTTTCCATTTAGAAATAGAAGAAATATCAATCAGTGAAAATGAAAGAAATTTAGAATAACACTTGGTTATCTAGCAGTAAAGAGCTGTAAATTCTTACATTAGTTCTTCTTGCAAATTTACGGCCGCCATTTTGAATCAGCAGCCATGAATGGCACTTGTTTTCAAGATCCAATAGGATTTATCAAATTTAGCATTTCGCCCGAATTTGTGCCTCTGTTAATGGATAAAGACTTGCTCCACAAGATTTTTGTATCATTACGTGAGATAAAACAAGAATTCTACGCGTAAAGTTTTCAGGTAAATGACCTACGTGAAAACCTACCTCCCCACGTTGAAAACGCACGTCGTAAACCTCAAACGTGACGCGAAAGACTTGTCACGTGACCTTCAGCGGTTAGAGGTTCGCGGTAAACTCGGATCTAAAACTCTCTAATATAAGGAACCCTAGGTCTTCCCTGTTTGTTCTAAATAAAAATATTACATCGCCGCCCGTGTGGAAATAGAGCTGTCTTGAGATCCTTTGAAAGATTTTTAAAGTTTTTGTGTGAAATAAAGTTTTATTCGTCTTTACACCGCGTTAGTCACTAATTATGTTTAGCAAATGTTTGACTCGAGCTGTAAGATTTGCATGTGAACTCTCTCGTGTGCCTTCTGTTTAATTGACAAACAATAAGTCATACCCAACACCTACTCTGATTGGATAGTCCCAGATGTATTGTTCAGTGTCTATAACAAGACCTGAACACCACATGCAAGCTATTTTATGAGACGTCTTCTTCCAGTTCGAGTCTCAGACAGTCAGTTCCGTTTACCCACAACAAAAACAACATGGCTAGCAAGTTTACTGTTGGAACCCCAAACACCCTCGGAAAAGTGTGGAATATTGATGTTGAAAGAGAATATCGGAAACTAAGCTACCTGTTTCAAAACCCTGAACGGAATTATCACGGAAAGCTTATGACAATTAAAATTGTTTCTACACCAGCAAAGCTCAACAATCACGTTTCCTTGCTTTTTCGGAGTGAACTAAAGCGAATTTGAAATCGCCAGGAACGTGGTAAGTCTCCTCCTCGAACTTTTACAGAACATGATGAAACAAAAAGATGAAGCATTCGCCAAGGTGGTGTGGATACAAAGAGCAAACCTGATCAAAATGGTCCAATTTCGGTGTGGAAGTGAATTCACCGTTTTACCCACAGACGGTAAAAACTCTGACCAGTGGAGACAAGAGCATCCTGGAAACCACGAGGCTAGTCAACTCACCGGAAATCGAAAGATTAAGAGAAAACGCAAAATACGAGACCTTAAAACACTGAAAGTGAAGAATCCCAAGCGACCGAAACTCAAGCGACAGCATGGAGTTATCGAGAATCGGACACTTTTAGTAGAATAAATGTCTGTAAATATCCTTCGTTTAATACCGATGTTGTTATATCCTACCGTTAGAATCGATGCACGGTGAATTTAAAAACAGGTAATAAAAAAAAAAAAACGTTTTTGTCTACCTATAAACTTTGTTCATCATTTATTGCTTAAGTAATGATCCAGGTAAGAAGGAAAGCAATTTCTATTGTTGTGGCGCAATACGCTTTCCTCACATAGAAATGTTTTCATTTTTACGCAGAGAATGCATAAATCTACAAAAAGGCTGTTTACGAAAGAAAATGTATTTAAACTCCACTTTTAAAGGGTGTATTTTTGTGTTAAAACATTTCGACCAATCACAAGAGTTGCAAACAATGGCCAAGAAATGTTCACAATTTTACATGATCCGCACATACGATTTCTGTGTTACTTAGACTCAGACGAGATTTTGTTTTAAGGAAGTTGGATAGAAAAAAAGGGATTAATATACATGCTGCATTGCGAAGATTTCGTAAAATTTGATGTTTAAACCAATCAGAACCTTAGTAGACACAATAGTAAAGTTAGCACCTTTTTTGCATTCCGACGTCTTCACTGCGTTTTGGTCCTTTCCGTCTTATCGGGACCATTACTTAATCATGTTGAGCGCCGACAGCCAAACAAAGAGGTAGTCGAAGTCCAAATAAAAATGTGACAACTTATCTACCAATACAATAAGTCTCGGCTATTCCGTAAATTAACCCTAAACATGTTTACAACTTACCAATCATGGACAACGGAGGTATTTCGAGCTTAATTGCGAACCTCCGACTGCGTGTCCTTTTGTTAGTTGTGGTGTGGTGTTTACAGAAAGATGCCGACATGTTTTCAACGAAACGGAACGTTTTGCGCGATAGTGATTCAAAAAAATATTCCTTTAAATTTATCGTTGATTTTCGAGGGCAGATCGGGCATCAAGGGCACCACAAAAACAGTTTTGTTTCTCAGACACACGCACAAAGATCACGAAGTTGCGCGTGGGAACAGACTCGCGCTTCAAGTCAGAGACTGACTTGACTTTAGCTGTTTTATTTACGAATCACTCAATTCAAAATTATTTGCGGGTCAATTTATTGCAATGAAAGTGTTTCCGTAAACAGGGGCATATCAGTTTTGAGGTCATTATTAAAAGGTGTGTTGTGAACGTTACTATAGAAAGTTCGCAGAAATGGATAAAATCTCAAAACTGTGAAATAAAAATGTTCACGTTGCATTGACAGCTGCTGTTTTGCTTCATCAACTGATTCACTGAGATTAATTCTAGGTAGATAAGAATTCTTTCGTATTTTAGATTTTGACTACATGAACATTCATTTTCGCCGTTTAAGTTGTTATCAATAATTTTTATTTTTGTCATTGTACATATACATGCAGAGTCAAAAAAAAAAAATACATATTAACCGCTGTACAAATTAAAGAATTAAATTGTGTGTCTTTAAGGTTCACATATGAAATTTCGTAATATTTTAAGATACACGCACACTATAAGAAAGTTGTAAGGTCTTGTAACGTTTAGAGAGTGTTTTTGAGAACATGGCCCGTGGTTTTTCCCGTTAGCCCCAGGTGTTCAAAGTCCATGAAGTTCAGTTGAAATAATGAAAATTTGCAATACCTTGAAACGTTTTGACTGTTGGCGGTAAAAGAAAAAGCCCTTTTGACGATGACAGTTAAATTTTAGGCCGTTTGAGGGCTGACGGTTGGCCCTATTGAGACTCTCTACCATTTGAGCTATGAAGACCCTGCATGTTGAGCTCATCCTTACCCATGAAAGGAATGAAACATAGAATGGAGATGATCATGAACTGCGGAAATAAAAATAATGATTTGACAAACTCTTCGACAGTGGTTTGAGAGAAAAAAAAACATTGCGAATTGGATTTGCAAAATATTTTTTGGATTTTCCCTTTTCGGCTTCCGTACCCAATATTGAGCCTATGTTGTATAGACCATTTGAATAATACTAGATAGCCTGCCGAAGGCTCTACGTCGCCTGTTCATTTTTGCCCTCGCTTTTCAAAGGAAACAATAATACCTTTATAAACGCTGTTGTTCGTAATATCAACAAGGATTGACGATAACAGTAAGCAAAACCTCCAGTCGGCTCCACCTCCTCCCTTAAGATAAGAGTTTGTTATCAATGCAATGAGGCCCATGGCGCGTTCCCCGGTTTCTTGAGGCTCACCGTGCACCTAAAGAGATGAAAAAGAACAAGAACACCAACACATAGATAAAAAAAATTAGATAGGCCTGAAATAGTACGACCAGATATTCCAACTGAAGATAAAATGTTGCAAGGAAGCAAGCAACATTAGACAAACTTAAGGCAGACATTGTAAAAGTAAAAACCAAAAACAAAAGAAAAAACAACCATTAAACAAATTAAACAACAACACACAGGCAAACAATGTTGACACTTTTCGGTGATTCCTTAAGTAGGATCAATGTAGTCCTTTGTGATACCAAGAGGCAAGGTGAAAATGAGAGCTGAACCACCCAATATTGGCCCTTTACAATAATAATATATTTTTTTTCCAAATTTATATCTTATAACGATGTTATAAAAGCAATGATGATTGGCAACTAAACTTGACATGATGTAATTGTGAATCGGTTGATCCGTTGGGGGAGTAAAAGTTTTGACTGAACTGAGACTGAAAAGGGATTTGAATTGTTACGTAGTTACTCGTTTATTTATTTGTATTTATTTATTTGTTTATTTTTCGTTTATTTATTTAATTGGTTCAGGAGAGTAACTAAAACAGTGAAAATATTGGAGAAAATTAGTCGTCTCTCTCGACATTGAAATATTTCATTGATTGAAGCCTCAGCTGTCTCAAAGTGGTTTTCAAGTTAGAATGAAGTAAAGATACAGGAAGAGATTATATTATATGTTATGGTGACAGGACTGAGTGGAGTCCAATTCGGTCTGTAATCATACGAGTGATAAACAAAATCGGACCGCTATTTCTATTTCACTTTTTACATTTAATTCATTTTATTTGCCGGAAAGTAAGCCTTAGAAATTAAAAGGACGTTTCATCAATTCACGCACGCAGGAGCCCATCAAATGGAGCCTCCATCTCCCATACAAGCCCTTGGAGTCAACCCTTTCCCGAGTAGATTTATAATTAGAACGGTTCCCAGGGGAGACTTCGCGCGCCGACGGTGGGAAGAGCCAATCACAACGACGTAATGACACTGCTATTGTACTTCATCAAACAGCAGGAAATTCGGTGTTGACAGGCCAACACAATCATAAGCTAGTGAAACGTGACTTAGCGTTTTCATCCCTCAGAGATTTTCTTTCCTCCTTTCTAGCGGGTAGATTATACTGTGGAGAGTTTTAAACTCTGACTATGTTAATCTTAATTTTGGTTGCTTGTCCCACATTAAGAGGCCATGAAGCTGGTCTATTACAAGCGTAATTATTAACTACTACCTGCAGTCTGTAGTTCTGACAGGATTCGTTTTCTTCAGCCAATTTTTTGAGCGTTAAGGTTCTTATTTCGGCTAAATGACTCAATATTAATCAAATTTCTAGTTTTTCAAGTTTTTTTTTTCCGAAATGCGTTTATCTGAATAAATACTTGTAGTCCTTGTGGTTGTTTTGCCCGTCACCTAGTGTGATGATTCCCTGCTATGTTTTGTAACGCCGGGCCCAGCTATTGTTTTCTCGCAAAAAAGTGATCTGCAGATGCGAATTCGAAGGAAAGAATTGGCCTACACTTCTACATTAATTGCGAGAATTATCCTGTTAGTCAGTCATAATTCCAGTTTGGCGCAGATACAATCCATTTTGTTTTTCTTGAGATAAGAGGGTCTTGGACTGGAGCGCGATGTCACACACACAAATTCCTCCGTTAGCAAATTACTTTTGAGTTAGCTTCACGGTCGAGCAACTGTTCTCTTCTGTTCAACTTTTCAAGTGCCAATTTTATCAGGCAACTCTCACGGTGATACAAGTCAGTTGTAAGGGAAGACTGCAATTTCTCAAATTTCGGAACTGAAGCATTCCTCCTTAGTTGTTACTTAGGTCATCGCTTTTGCACGCGGTGCTTAACCGGCGAAATCCACTCCACGTTGATGACAAAAATCAAATGATCCTGGCACTTTTTCGGCGCTGATCATCGAAAAGTTCCAAATCATCCACAGAACACTTAATCGTCGACTCTTTTCAAGGTGTATGTTTAAATGTGGGATGTATGATGGCAAAAAAAAAAAACACTCGCAAAGATAACCTTTCCGTGATCCTCAGTTCGCTGCCTTTGTCCCATCGCTTCATGCCCAGTCAGCGGGTAATTAATTAACTTTTATTTCGTGATACCCAGATCCCAGCGGCTGTAAAATTGTAAAAATGGACGTATAGTAAAAAAGAACACGGTCGAAGGACGGGCTTCTGAGTTCAACTTCATCCAACTTCATTTTTTTCACGGGGACATACGAGACTCACGGAAATATGACACTTTTTTGCGGGAAACAAGCCGTTCTATTTATAACTCTACTCGGAAAAGGGTTGACTCAAGAAATCAATGGAGACGCGCATTCTAGTCTTATCTTAAACTTTATAGCGGAAGGACATCTGTGAGCAGCGGCTGTCTTTTTACAAATCCATGTCCCCTCCCCACCCAATATAATGTCGAAAGATCAAAGGAATTGTGCCTTGACGGTTTCAACACTGTCTGTGGGGTGGGGGGAGGGGGGAGGGACGTACAGTGTTAGTAGCGCGCGTATACAATTTCTCGTGGGTTAAAAAGCGTTCGAACTGTACAACTGTCCCAAGACTTTTATCCACGAATGTCTGAATTTGTTGCACAACCAAAAAACGCAGTTTTTACTGTGTTTGAACAGGGAAAATATTGTTTTTGGGGTTTTCAAGTGAGTTATCATATGAGGAGCAGGTTTGGAAGATGTCCGGTGTTGTATAACGGACTTTTTTTCGGAGTGTGAAAACGACCATGTTAAACTCGTCATAACGTAAAACCTTCTTTGTTGCATAGTCGCGCGTACAATATTTCAAAGAATAAACGGGATTAACGGTTAAGCGGTTATTGGAGCAAACGGTTTCACAGTACGAAATGGTGTATACCGGGAAAATTTCCGTCGAACAGCGGGCCAGGGTTTGGTTTCTTAAAGAAAACACGGGGCTAACGCTCCGCGAAATTGCACTGAAATGTGAAATCTCTCGTCTGTAGCAAGGACATGAGATAGAACCTGCAACCAGCGTTCACAAGTAGAAAAAGTTACTCGCAAAAGCGTCTGAATTTTAAATATTTTAGAAAATGGGTAGTAGAGTTGTTTTTGGGCTTCATGGACAGTCATGGACAGTCAGAACGTAACTTCAATTCTATGCGTTTCACAAGATCTGTCGCAAAAAGCAGTGCTGTCCCCTCCCCCCTCCCCACCCAATACAATGTTGAAAGATCAAAGGAATTGTGCCTTGACAGTTTCAAAACTGTCTGTGGGGTGGGGGGAAGGGGAGAGGGACGTACAGTGTTAGTAGCGCGCGGATACAAGTTCGCGTGGGTTAAAAAGCGTTCGAACTGTACAAGTGTCCCAAGAATTTTGTCCATGATTGTAGATAATTTTTTAAGGAAAAAAGGGATCGTTATAAATTACTATGGTATTTCAAGCCCCGTGAAGCACTCTTCTGTCCGGAGTAAACAGTAAAAGTTCGACAAAAATTCACCATTTTGTAAAGGTTCCTTTGGTTCGCATGCTTTACAAATGAAATTGCGCCAAAACGTTTTCAGTGAATATATTTGTGATCTATGAGGATCTTAGAGAGTCTAGCTTTTTAACATAAAGCTTTCAAATCGCTGTCGAGAGGACGTCAGCGAAAACTATGTATAAAATTTTTATTTCTGTATGATTAAACAAGATTAAACAAGATACGATGTATATCCTGCAACGATGTAAAAATTACTTTTAGAGCAAGAGGGCATATTTTTAAGAGTCCTTGGTGTAGTACAATAAGTTTTTATTCGATCATTAAGTTGCAGATATTCAATTGCAAAAGTGACTTACCTTTTGGTGTAGGTAAATCAATACACAATGCAACTGAAACCAGTCATCTCTTTTCTTAGTTATAGATATTCTTCTCTTCTCCTCGGCAACTTTCGGAAGGAAAGTTAAGTCTTCGCCTTTCATTTTTTCATTTCTACAGAACTCCTGACATTCATCCAGGAAAGGAATCGACTTTTTTGACGCTGTTGATTTGTTACCCAACTTCAGGAGATGAGAGATGGTCCTCTGGATGAACTCTAGTGAATAACGAAAAACATCCTTCCTTTTGGCTTTCAATGTTTTAAGCATCCCCTGCATCTTTTGCAGATCTTGTTTCTGGTCCACAACGGGCGAATTGCCTTGTAAGACCCGTCGCATTAAGGCTAACCATAGAATACGGCTGTACACTTCAAGTTTGAGATTTTGCTGCGAATGTTCATCATTGCTAAACAAAGTCTCGGATGATAAAATCGATGACCTGATGATTTTCTCCACAACCATTAAATTTTCTTCCCTACTGCCAAAATTTTCTTTGCAGATTAGATGAAACAGCTGATGCAATGCGCGCCTGACAACTAGACCACTGTTTAAACTGCAAGATAGTGACGCCAAAATCTTGCAGACCTCTTCCCGGTCATTTGAGGAAATGCAATCTCTCCAGGATTTTTCAAGATACGGAATAACTGCACTCAAAATGAAAAATTCTCGCTGCTTCTTGCACATACTAGTAGTCCTGTCCATTTCGCGTATGAACTGTTCTGGGTCCTCCAGAAATAACTGAATTGTCCACTGGTGATCTCCATCTAAATGATAGGAGTAGGGATAACAAGATTTAATTTCATGTTTATTTTTGCAGCGTGTGAATACCGTAAATCCTCTATTAAGCTCCCCCTCTCAATTACGCCCCATCCCCGCTCTCTAATAAGCCCTCTCCCCCCCTCTCTCTCTTTCCCCCCTCCCCCTCCCCTCCATCCTTATTCTTCACAAACAATTAACGTGGGCTGATTGGTTATGTTTTTTTCAGGCTGGAGATTCATGTTGTTTTTGGTCTTCGGCCCCATGACCATGACCATGATACGGAGCTATATGTTTGCATATTTTAAACTCTGCAGAGGGAAATTGTTTAACAGAAAAGTCTGAAAAGGAACATAAGAGCAATAAATTTGAGAATTAACAAAATATAATAGTGAGAAACAGTCCCGCCTTCGACCGCCAAGTTTTTGTTTCGATCTATGGTTTTTGACGTAATACGCATGATCAGTAGATAAATCCGCTGGCAAGGCCCTTGCTGATCGCTTTGCAAGTTGTGAGAACATCGTTTGGATTTCATTTAAGAGAATGTATGGGAAGTAGCTAATTCCCCCCGCCGCTGTGCGGAGTGCACCCCACCCCACCCCAAGCCCCCTCACCCCCCCCCCCCACCCCCCCCTCCCCCCTCCGCTGTACGGAGTGCCATTAAATGTAAACTAATTTACCATACTCATGCTAAATCTTTGCAAACCCTTACCCGCCTTCCGTCACCTCTCCTCCACAGTTCACGTATGTGGAAACCTGAGGTGTCGGGTAAGTACGATTGTCGGTAACCGTTATAGCCTTAGCAACGTCATAAAATGTGTATTATTCCTTTACGGACCTTTCGACAACATAACTGTACCGAGTGACGTAACATCAGTGATAAAAAACTAACGCTTTTTAGTTTAGGATAATGACGTCATCATACAAAAGGCGTCTTCACTCTGGCATCCTCAATTTCAAACCTCCAAAACCTAATTTTCTCTGCACCCTTAGACTGGTCAACTCCAAAACGCCTAGGAAAAGTAGTGGTAATGGGCTTGTTAGTAAGACGTCCAAAATAAGGAAATGTTGAAAACCAACTATTTGAGAATTCGCGTGATATGATCATGTTTCCTGGAACGAGTTACATGGCGTGCTGGATAGAGTTCAAAAGCGCGAGAGATTTTTATCTCAGCCCTAGCATGTGTTGTCCAGCGACTTAAACTCCTCGAGCCACTCTGAATTTTCCAGATCAAACAAGCTGTGCCCATCGTACATAATTGGGCTCCCTTAAAAAATTGCACTTGATCAGAAGCCTTCAAGTTCATCCTCCGCCGCGACAAATTCATGATCTACTTTAATTGGTGGTTTTCTGGAGCTATCCTGTGGCTTGTCCTTTCTGGCCATCACTATCTTAGCGAGCACCTTTCGAATTCTCTCCAGCATAGTCTCTATCAGGAGCGTGGCCAGGATTTTCCAGGTATGCACACAATTTTCAAAACTTACCCTAATTTCTTACTCAGTCTTCCGGTAACGTACGTTTCCCCGTTACATTGGCTAATTAAGTTAATTTTCTGGTTCATCCAGGTAGAAGTCCTAGCATGTTATTATTATGCCTGAGCGTTTCTAGGATATATAACACGTTTAGCATTTCAACCCGTAGCCGTGAAAAAAAAAAAAAAAAATAGGCAGTTGTTCTATATCCTTTCTGATTCATCCAGGTAGAAGTCCTGGCATGTCATTATTATGCCTGAGCACTTCTAGAATATATAACACGTTTAGCATTTCAACCCGTAGCCGTAAAAAAAAAAAAAATTAGGCAGTTGTTCTCTATCCTTTCTGGTTCATCCAGGTAGAAGTCCTGGCATATTATTATGCCTTAGCACTTCTAGGATATATAACACGTTTAGCATTTCGACCCGTAGCCGTAAAAAGAAAAAAAGAATAGGTAGTTGTTCTATATCCTTTCTGGTTCATCCAGGTTGAAGTCCTGGCATATTATTATGCCTGAGCGCTTCTAGGATATATAGTAGCAGTTTGACCCGTAGAAAAAACAAACTCAGCCGTTCATTTTGTAGGAGATATTTAAGCGTTTTTGTCTGTGTTAGCAATGTGATCGACTTAATACGCAGACTTTAATAATATGTTTTTTTCTTTGACGGTACTGAATAATTTTAGCCGAAACCTGAGCCGTACATTTGTTGAATGCCGCGCTTTTAATTAAATTTCTCGCCCTATAATGATGACATGATGGCGCGAAAATTGACACCTCTATCGTATTAGACGCGAAATATGATCAGAGATAACTGGAATAGTAAATGTTACAAGCTTCTGAGTATCCAGCTGAGATAGGGGACTTTTAGTCCCCTATCTCAGCTAAATAAACAATTTTTTTTTGGTTGGTAAGACGGTGCGGCTCGTTATTTTACTGAACAAAACCGGTTTTGTGTCTATTCAGGGAACTAGCCAATATTTGTCCAGAGGTATGCACGATTTTCCTAATTCCACCTAGGCCCCGTCTTAGACGATATTCTGCGGCATTTTGTGATAACGACGCATTTTGTACTAACTTACGCATTTTGTAACAAGGGTTGTGGCATTTTGTAATAACTTACACATTTTGTGATTAAAGTTGCGCCATTTGTATGAATGAATGCTAGGCATTTTGTAATAGGTTTGCAGCATTTTGTAATAATCACCGGTCTAGGCAAATTGTAGTAGCGTCTGACGCAAATTGTAATAAGTGACTTCAATTTATGTTAATGTTTGTTGTATGTTAACGGGTAAAGAGAAAGAGGAGTGAGCAAAGAAAGAGAAACACCTTCCATACTCCCCCACTCCTTTTCGTCCTTTATATCTCCATAGGAAAGGAAGGCCTGATACTCAGGCTACTGATTTGCACGATTGTTTATTTCTAGTATGAATCACAGTTATTTTGTCATGAAAAAACGTTTGTCAATAAAGAGATATACAGGCAGACAAAAACTGCACTTGACTTCCATCCAAGGGTGGGTTATTGATATTAAAATATGGTGCAGTTTAATTAAAGGGATATGGGCAAATAGACTGGATCTTGGGCCCTAGGATGCAATTTCCTGCAGGTATTTTAAAACTAACTTTGTCACACACAAGTTTGAAAGACCTTTACCTCTGCTTAATAGTCTCAGGAAATTCCTACTTGCCTGCTATGCCGGCTCGAGTCGCTAAAATTTCCACGAACTCGCACAAATGAGCCTGCTCACAGGCTATCCCATGTTTATACTCAGGTCTCCCTACCGATAATTAAAATAACGCTACTTTTTTTCTTTCTTCTCGCTTGTTTCTGGGAGGGTTCAGTGATGGAGACGCATGGGTAAGAATTCTCTTCCAAGAGTATTACTGTGAATTTTTATTAATAATTTAATCCTTTTGTTTTAAAATCAGTTAAGTATAAATTTCTCGATTTCTTTGCATAGGTTAAGTTAAAACTTATTCGTTTTAATAATTTTGGTTTTAAGTAATTAAAAGTATATAAAAGGAGGCTTCGCTCTTGGCCTTGGCTAAATCTGCATATTAGCTTTTATCCTGGCCCCCAAATGAGGCAATCCCGGATCCCGAAAAATATTATTGAGAACTATCTACCATTTTAAGCGCATCGAGATTGCTTTAAGGTATCATCCAGGGTAAAAAATCATCATTTTTCTAAATCTGCAATTTTTAGACGATTAAATAGAGCTCATCAATTCCTCAAAAATTCCGGGAAAAAATGCTTTTTTCTGTGCAGACTTATGGAGTAAAAGTGTTTTCTATGCTAATTATTTTAATTGATTGTTGACAAATACCTGTCATACTTGATACGCGTGCCGCTGTTGAACCAAGCTTAAACACGCAATTTGACAGAAATCGTGGTTTACAAGTATAGTGCTCACTCTTTTTCCCTGGAGTTTGAAAGTGAATGCCTCCAAAGAAGAAAAAAGAGCTTGTCCGTTTTCGTTCTCGACTCCAAGACGAAAGAAGATGACAAAATCGTTTTGCCGCCAAAGAGTGGGCTTCGAAATTAGCAGGGAGCGACAGGGGCTCCTACTACAGTCAAGAAAAATGGCTAAAAGATGACAAAGCTCCTGAAAAACCCATTGAAACTACCGCGGAATCGAGTTTCACGAGCTTTTTAGGCCGCGAGCAGCCAAGCGAGAGATGAAGTCACGAGAGGTCCCGCGCCGTATAAAAATCGGACGACTGTTTTGAAAGTCTATTGTAGCGGGAAAGAAGCTTCAAGAAAAACTCCAGGAAGCGGTGTTGTCGATTCTTCCAAGGAAGTGTAGAACTTTTAAAAAATGTATCGAGTAAAAGTGGACATGGCTCAGCTTGGCTTGTCCAGTGCGAAAATGAAAACTGACCGTTGCAAATAACTAAATGACATGAAGCTTTCTCGACAACAGAAAGGATCGAACAGAGCAGAACCTTTGAAATAAATTGTTCATCTGTTGTCGGGTTTCGTTTTCAACTTTTCCTGTTGTGTCACTATTGTTGTCCCTTCTCTTGTATGCATCAACATTGACAGCTTTGATGTTATAATCCGTTATAATCTCATCGCGGGTAATACGCCGCCAAAAATCTTTTTCCTCTGTTTTCTCGAAATGAAAATCAGGTTAAGTTGAGGGTACGTTTTAAACTCCAAGTGGGCAACCCGTGAACCAATTTGGCTAAAACTTAGCCAACTTACTGTCAGATAGTTTTTCTAAAAAACCGTGTCTGCGTATTTTGATTTCTTTTTTGTTTTTCAGTTAGAGTATTTTTTTCACAGGTAGTGCTTATGATTTGCTATCCCTAACTTCACCTGCTTATAACAACAGAATAAACACACTTGACAAAAATCTGAGGCAGGGTTTTTTTAGTCAAACGTGTTAAGAAGCGAATGCGTTCTTAATTGGCTTCTTCCGTTAATTTTTGGTTGGATTGGACTTAAATTTACAGTAACACCCACTTTCACAAAAAGCTTCTCATTTCTGAATCGCATTAATAATTTAATTTTTTAAAAGAAACAAGCATTAGTCTGGAACTATTAGGCTTTCAGAAAATGTACGGTTTATGGGGGCATTTTTTAAAAGCAAAAGCGCTAGCGCCGATCAACGCGAGGTGCTTGAGGGTGGATGATACATTAAATCTTGTTTTGTTACTGTATTATTACTAACAAAAATGTTTCTAAAAAAAACTTTTAAATCATTGCAAATCAAGATTGAAATACATGGTATCCCGGAAAATATTTTCACCTCAACGGAAGAAGTTGTTCTCAAGGTAGCTGAGGCTGTTAATGTCCCTGTTGCTGCGGAGGACATCGAAATCTCTCACAAGCTAAGACGACGAAATGGTATGAAGCCTATTATCGTAAAATTTTGTAGCCATAAAGTTAAGTCTCGGCTATATAAAGAGCGAACGAAATTGAAGTCAGTGAAGATATCAGATTTATATCCCAGTTATGCCTCAGCAGCAACAAAGCAAACCTGTATATTTATCAACGAAAACCTCACACCTTATAGGGCAGACTTAGTAAGACAAGCGAATGATATGAAGGCTGATGGACTTTTATCAAGTGTTTGGACACTAGACGGAAAGGTCTTTGTTAAAACTTCACCATCAGGCAATCCTGTTAGAATTTACTCTGAAGATGATCTTGATGAATTATAAATGCTTAACAAACATCCATGCAATAATTACGGGAGGTCGATTTCGCCATAGGCTTAGATTGTACGAAGGTTAGTCTCTTAAGCGTATTTTTCTTAAAAAAAACTTTTGTACTTTATTAGTTTTTGTTGTAAAGTTAGGTTTTTCTTTTTGCTTTTTCTTATTAATCTATTCTGTTGCTTTTTCTTTGTTTGTTTTCTTTTTCTTGATTAATTCGTTGCTGTTGAGTTTAGTTAACGTAACCTAATATTAGCATAACTATTGTGCATTTAAGTTTAGGTGTAAGATTTTAGGTGATAATACAGTATGACACTTATCAAATTCCTATCACTGAATGTAAGGGGATTACGCAATCATGTCAAACGAAGGGCATTATTTTCGTATCTAAAGAATCAAAAAGCTGATTTCTATTGTCTCCAGGAAACATTCTCACTGAAAGGAGACGAAGTCTCTTGGGCTACAGAATGGGGTGGGAAAGTATTTTTCTCACACGGTACAGAACACTCTAAAGGTACTTGCATATTACAGAGACCAAATTCTTTGTTTTCATCTAGCGTCCAGCATATTGATCCAGATGGTAGACTAGTCATTGTCAAAATTAGGGAAGGCGATGAGGATCTTTTTTTAGCCTCTGTGTACGCTCCTTGTGACCCTCAAAACCAATGTTGTTTTATTCAGAATTTATGTACTGTTATTGTTTCTAACACAAACACGTCCAAAGTTATTATTGTTGGTGATTGGAATACTACTCTTCACTCATTAGATAAATACGGAGGACGCCCATGGTTTGGGACGAACTATAGAAACCTTCTTCTTCATTTTATGGATGAACTAGGTCTTGTTGACGCCTATCGTGCCTTACATCCTAAACGAAAGGTGTTTACTTATGAATCAAAACCTCTTAAGCTTAAATCAAGAAT
This sequence comes from Porites cylindrica, assembly GCA_964035525.1. NCBI lineage: Eukaryota > Metazoa > Cnidaria > Anthozoa > Scleractinia > Poritidae > Porites > Porites cylindrica. Next base: position 32,683,115 of record OZ037777.1, on the reverse strand, counting down.
TGATCTTTTCATTATTTCACAGTCATTAAAGCCAAATATAACGAAGGCTGAAATTCGATCTTCAATTGCTCCAGATCATAAAGCCATCTTTCTGAGTTTAGAAATTAATGATGCGTACCAAGTCAGGTACATGGAAAGTCAATAATACTTTATTGGAGGATGATAATTACATCGAAATAATCACGGAATGTGTTCCGAGAGTTTTAGTTAAGTATCAAGAAGTTGAGAGTCTTCAACTCTTATGGGAACTTATTAAGATGGAAATTCGTACTGAAACAATAACGTACTCAAAAGCTAAACGTAAGGAATCGAAAAATAGGGAGACTTATCTTCAGGAGAAGCTTGATGCTCTGGCAACCAATTGTGTCATGGAGGTGACTATTTCAACCAAGTATTGTTAGATGAGTATGAATCCATAAAGACTGAACTTGAGGATATGTACGAAAAAAGAGGTAAGGAAGCTTTGTTTCGCTCAAAAGCCCGTTGGATTGAAAAAGGTGAGAAACCAACCAGATATTTTTTCAATTTGGAAAAGCGCAACTTCGAGAAGAAGACTATAGCTCAACTGAAACTCGTGAACGGCGAAATTGTTTCGGACATGAAGCAAATAAATAAGGAAATAGAGTCCTTTTATAGTGATCTTCTTGAAACAAAATTATCTGACTCTCATCTCACGGATTTCGGGGAGAACTTTAACACCTCTGTGGAAAACTTAGTCATTCCTTAATTGTCTGTAGAACAATCAATGGCTCTTGAAGTCGAACTTACACTTGATGAGATTAAAGAGGTTTTGAAATCTTTTCAAAATAATAAATCCCCTGGTGAGGATGGCTTCTCAAAGGAATTTTATGAAAAAATTTTTGACTTAATCGGCATGCATCTCCTTAATTCATACAATGAAGCCTTTACTAAAGGTCAATTGTCAATATCTCAAAGACGCGGTATGATCTGTTTAATACCTAAAGACGACTGTTGTCTCATTGAGCTGTCTAATTGGCGTCCACTAACTCTACTTAATGTTGATAATAAAATCTTGGCAAAAGTTATTGGTCAAAGAATTGAGTCAACCTTATCTTCGCTCATACATACTGATCAAACAGGCTTTGTTAAAGGTAGATTCATTGGCCAAAATGTTCGGCTTTTGAATGACATCATAGAATACGCAGATGCTAAAAAAACTCCCAGGTATCCTTCTATTCATTGATTTTCGAAAGGCTTTTGACACTATTGAGTGGAATTTTATTCACAAGTGTATTGAACCATACAACTTCGGCCCAAATGTCAGGAAATGGATATCCATTCTTTACAACAATGTTGAAAGTGGCGTACTGAATGCTGGATTTATGACCAACTATTTCCAAGTTTCTCGTGGCGTCCGTCAAGGGTGCCCTCTGAGCCCTCTACTGTTTGTTCTATCAGTTGAATTGTTAGCCCTCAAAATACGCCAAGATCAACTCTGCAGGGGCATTCCCCTTCCGGATTGACAAAATGCCAAGATTTCACAGTTCGCGGATGATACAACGCTAATTCTTGAAGATACCATATCTCTTACAAAGGCTATGAATATTCTCGGCTTGCACTGTCACGCAATGAAAAATAAAAATGCAAACCATTCAATACAGAAGGACTAGAATCTGGGAAATGAAAAAAGATAAATATACAAAAACCCTTGTCATGAATCAGGTCTGTGAAATATTTCAAACGCGAGATATTGGGAAAAACGGTTTACCTAAGTTTATAAAGCTTTGTATGGAAACGCCAGGTTGGTGTCCCTTTCAGGAACACCAATATGGCCGCCGGATACCAACAGAAACATCTGTTTTCGAGTTTTCCTACTAATGCGTGAATTCTTCGCTTGAGGAACTCATAAAGATTACAGTAATATTTATTCTGAGACAAGGAATGTTTAGATTGCAAAATCTCCCAGAATCGGTAATGTTTTTAACCCACATAAGAGCTTTCCCGGCCGCCAGCTAAATGCCGCGTCACGCAAAAGCCTGGAAATTCAAGCGTCCTCTCTGGCAAAACGAAGAACCCTTTCGAACCAAAAATTTGTTTATGTAAAGATGTTTAGGTACTGTAATACCTCGTGAAAGTAGAAACTCAGAAGAATCGATGGTTTCTTAGTTTGTTTTTTTGGTGACGTCAGGTGCAACCCAAGAATAGTTAATTCTTTTGGAGCACTGTCTGGGTTGCAATTAAATAAAAAGAAAACTAAAGCCATGTGGATTGGTTCGTCAAGCAAAAACAAGTCAATGCCTTTAGAATTCGAGTGCCCTAAAGAACCTATTAAATTTTTTTGGTACCTTCCTCTCCCACGACGCAGTTAGCAATAATAAAAATAATTTCTTTATTAAAATAAGGAAAATGGAAACCAACCTTAATATATGGTTGTCGCGTGATCTGACTCTCTTTTGAAGAACAATGCTTGCAAAATCTCTAGGTTTGTCTCAACTAGTTTACGCTGCTTCAATGCTCTCTGTCCCAGAAGCAGCGATTCAACAGACTCAGAGGAAACTATTTGCGTTTTTGTGGAAGAATAAGACCGATAAGGTAAAGAGACAGGTTTTGTTCCGTCCCTTATCTAAGGGCGGTTTAAATTTTCCTTGTTTTCGGACTGTCATTAAAGCGCTACGCCTCTGTTGGATAGGGGGACTTTTAAGTAATCCACATGACGCTTGGACAGCAATTCCCAACTTTCACTTTCAAAAACATGGTGGACTCTTGCTTCTACTTAATTGCAATTACAGTGTCGAAAAGTTAGATAAGAAAATTCCCTTATTTTATAGAGAACTACTTGAATACTTTCAAGAATTTCGTAGCAACTGCGAAGATCCACTACAGCGCGAATTTATATTATGGAATAATAAAGATATCAACGTTGAAAACAAATCGGTGTTTTGGAAGTCTTGGCGTGATAAAAATGTCTTGTTTGTGCAAGATCTGCTGAACAATCAAGGTAATTATCTATCCCCACAGGAATTTAGTAATAAATATAACATCAAGGTTAATTTTCTGCAATACTACCAAATCATTACAGCCATTCCAGCGTCTCTCAAAAGTTACGCCTTCACTCATTTAGCCGATCTTGGAAAACTGAACTCGCTTTCTGAAAATGTCGACTTCCAGATATCTAAAGATGTTAGTTTAAACTTAAAGAAAACTTCGTGCAAGCAGTTTTACAAATTGTTTACAGAGAACATTAGTATTGAACCTACTGCGGTTACAACATGGCGAAAACATTGTACTGTGGTCGCTGACAAGTGGGAGCAATGCATTGAAAACAATTATAAAATCACTCGAGATAATAAGCTAAGACAAATTTATTTTAAATTGCTACACAGAATACTAGTTACTAATAAGGAACTGACACGCTTTGGGATAACTGATTGTACTATGTGTGTTATGTGTGGCGAAAACGATTCTATAGAACATACTTTCTTTGAATGTCGCTCTTTTCTGAAATTATGTGACGAATCCCTTCAGTGGTTCAATATGTCTCACAAAACCAATATTAAACTCACGCCGCTTCAAGTTTTTCTCAATTTACCAACCCCAGCTTTCAATCTTTCCAATAAACAAACCAAGGATTTGTGTCTTCTTCTGTTATATGTAAAGCAGTACCACTATGGATGTAAATCAATGCAAAAGAAAACAGACACCTCTGCATTTATATCTAAATTTATTATGCAGCTTGAAATAGAAGTTTGACATGATAGTGCCACCCTCCTCTCAGCTTTATATGTATATTAATGTAATACATTGGCTTTAATAATATGTGTAATCGATAGAAGTATTTTAATGGCCAATACAGGAACATTTATCTAAGTGCACAATTGTAAGTATTGTAACGTACTTTTGTTTAATAAATAAATAAAAAAAATCAAGATTGGTTCGTTTTGTGTGCGAATTCTAGGTGAACTAGCTGAAAGCATTTAACCCATTCGCCCCTGAACCGCCCGTAACCGCCCGCGCGGATCCACGTCCTTTCTACCCTTTGTGACGTCATCAGTTTTAATCGTCAAGGACAACTTTGTTCGCTAACTTATGCAGAGTGAAGAGATCTTTCAAACCATACCAGAATAAGCACAATTTAGTCAAGGACACCGGAGAAAGAAGCAAAAAACCACGTGACATTAACCTGAAAATCTCCATGAAGATCTTGTTCCATTGCTCACCTACCTTTCCTTTCACCTAATCCTAAGATCCTAAAAGCTGTCCTAAAAACTCTTCCCATCAAAATGAAGCCTACTAAATGCCCAGCAAGAGAAAAAAAAAATGAGGCAAGAAAAGCGAAAAAAGAGGGGAGGAGAGAAAGCGAAAAGTAAAAGTCAAGACTGCCGTGTCACTTTTAAACCCAAAAACTCGAAATTTTGCTTTCTGCGCATGCCCGAACTTCTCAAGCTGATATTTTGCATCTGGATCAGAAGGCCGCAAAGTGTACGACCTGTAAACTGGTTTGTGGTAAGTTTTAGCTCTTTATAGCACGACGGTGACAAGAAAACCACTCGACTAGCTTCAAAACGCGTTTTTCGGCAAAATCTCCATGAGCGAATGGGTTAACTTTCGCTCAAACGTAACTTATAAAAACAACTTTATAATATCCATTTTCTAGAACTTGGTCTTCTATTAACGCCAGAGAATGTCTAAAGGCTTACTTCATCAATTTAACTAAATTAATGTACTCTATCGAAATAAAACAATTTTTGTGAATCATTTTCTGACGTTTCATTCATATGTGACCGAAGAAATCCAACTAATCATTGATAAAAAGCCCACCTACCCCCGGACGAGAAACGTTTTTTTGTATAACATAACGAGCTGCACGGTCTTAGCAACCAAAAAAACCCCTCAGTATCCAGCTGAGATAGCTGAGTAAAAGTCAGCTATCTCAGCTGGATACCCAGTAGCTTACAACATTCCCTATTCCTTTAATCTCTGATCGTATTTCGCATCTAATATGATAGAGGCGTCAATTTTCACGCAATCATGTCATCATCCTGGGGCGACAAATAAAATTAATTAAAAATGCGGTATCAAACAAAATGTCCGGAAAAAATAATTCAGTGCCTTCTAAAAAAAACATTTTAAAGTCTGCGGTCGATTTCATTGCCAACGTGTTATATATCCTAGAAGCGCTCAGGCATAATAACATCATGCCAGGACTTCTACCTGGGTGAACCAGAAAGGATATAGAACAACAGCCTAATTTTTTTTTTCGGCTACGGGTCGAAATGTTAAACGTGTTATATATCCTAGAAGCGCTCAGGCATAATAACATCATGCCAGGACTTCTACCTGGGTGAACCAGAAAGGATATAGAACAACAGCCTAATTTCTTTTTTTCGGCTACGGATCGAAATGCTGAACGTGTTATATATCCTATAATAGAAGCGCTCAGGCATAAGAACATCATGCCAGGACTTCTACCTGGGTGAACCAGAAAGGATATAGAACAACAGCCTAATTTTTTTTTCGGCTACGGGTCGAAACGCTAAACGTGTTATATATCCCAGAAGCGCTCAGGCATAATAACATCATGCCAGGACTTCTACCTGGGTGAACCAGAAAGGATATAGAACAACTGCCTAATCATGTTTCTTTTCCGGCTACGGATCAAAATACTAAACGTGTTATATATCCTAGAAGCGCTCAGGCATAATAATAACATGCCAGGACTTCTACCTGGATGAACCAGAAAGGATATAGAACAACTGCCTAAATTTTTTTTACGGCTACGGGTTGAAATGCTAAACGTGTTATATATCCTAGAAGCGCTCAGGCATAATGATATCATGCCTGGACTTCTACCTGGATGAACCAGAAAGGATATAGAACAACTGCCTAATTTTTTTTTACGGCTACGGGTCGAAATGCTAAACGTGTTATATATCCTAGAAGCGCTCAGGCATAATAACATCATGCCGTAGGACTTCTACCTGGGTGAACCAGAAAGGATATCGAACAACTGCCTATTTTTTTTTTTTTTCGGCTACGAGTCGAAATGCTAAACGTGTTATACATCCCAGAAGCGCTCAGGCATAATAACATCATGCCAGGACTTCTACCTGGGTGAACCAGAAAGGATATAGAACAACTGCCTAAATTTTTTTTTTCGGCTACGGATCGAAATGCTAAACGTGTTATATATCCCAGAAGCGCTCAGGCATAATAACATCATGCAAGGACTTCTACCTGCGTGAACCAGAAAGGATATAAAACAACTGCCTAAATTTTTTTTACGGCTACGGGTTGAAATGCTAAACGTGTTATATATCCTAGAAGCGCTCAGGCATAATAATATGCCAGGACTTCTACCTGGATGAACCAGAAAGGATATAGAACAACTGCCTTTTTTTTCTACGCGTCGAAGTTCTAAACGTGTTATTCTTAGAAGTGCTCAGGCTTAATAATATGCCAGGTTTCCAGCGACTGATTTTAGCTGATTTTGCGGTGCGCAAGAATGGATAATTTACCCGACTTGTAAACAGATATTTCCTTCAGCCGATTGTGCCTCATGCAGGAGAATGTCATGTCTGCGTTGTTTTGTTTCTACTGAAGTTTTATCAAAGAAAGCTTAATAGGGAGATCGCAATTTATACTCTTACGAACTATAAATTAGGGCTGACCTGGAAGACGCGTTGAATTGTGCCGCCATCCTTCAAAATATAATCTGGCTGCGTTTAGGGAGACAATTTCCTCTTCCATCCAGATTTACTTGGTATATGTGTTTGCGAGAATCTTCAGACAAAGAATTGGGTATACACTGATTCGAATGGCTTGGCGATACTAAGTGCTTAAGTCTACTTACCGATTACAACATGTTTTGGAAGTGTTGAGAAGCGCTCCAAACGAGGTTGTCACAGCGTTCTCGAGCGAACACGGCGCGACCTGGATTGATAAAATTACTATTACATGCAGCTATCATGCCAGTGACTTCTCCTTTCGTCGCATAGTGAATAGTTTGTGAGCACATCCTCGACTCTCGAAACATTTGTCTTGCGCCGCTATAGAAGTTGCTTCTCCCGCGAACCATAGGTAGATTTCCCGCTTAACATAATGTTTGATAATTTATGCAAAAGTTGACCTCGTGAAAGTCAGCAGTGTATTAATCGACTCAAAAATAAACAGACTTCCTACAGGGTTTTGAACACGGTTTTAATTAAAGTACTTTACGAGCGCTGCGGTAGTTGACCGCAAAAGTGTTACGGTGATGGATACTCAACTGGATGATTAGTCACTTCATAGCAACCAGACGGTACGAATTTTTTAACTTCCGGAGCGCTGAGGATCGTAGTGAAATGGGCCTTATTATGAGTCCCTGGTCCTGGATCCGGCTTACGAAAGTAATGTCTTTTTTTTTTTAACGCGCCCGACTTAAAGGCAGAGGAAAAGGAAGAAAAAATGATTTCATTGCGATAGCAATCATTTAAGTTAGCCTGAGATGCAGCCCCTGGAAGCCACAAATGAAGTCTGAAGAATCGCTAGGCTGTCCCTTAATTTTGAACTTTCCAATGTTGACTTGCTATGGTTAACCCTATGAAGACGGTCAAGGCTAAGTGACTCTTTTCTCGACGAAAAACCGAACAAAAACATTTTTTAATTTAATAAAGAAGAATCTTCAAAACACCTTTTTAATTTCGTTTTATGGATCCAGGAGAATAAGACAATTGCAAGTTAAAACAATAACACAAACGTCTGGCTTCAGTTACAAGTTAACAACCTCATGTACACGGATTTCGCATATTTTATATTCATTAGTTTCCCCCAGAATATTCTTTGACAGAAGTCGTTGAATGTGCTTGAAATTCGGCTCCTTCTTGTCTCTCTCTCACTTTAGCTCTTTCTCTGTTATCCATGCCACGTTACGATAAAAATAATTAAAATTTAGTTGAAAACAAGACTCCGCTTTGCAGCCTTTTTGCAGCCTTTAGTTTGATTTTCCCTCGAAACGTCCGGGTGGCCACGTGATTTACCGCCAAAACAGGCTGCTGCTTGAATTAGATATTTCTGCCAGCTTTACATTATTGGCTGACGTGGGTGCGTAAGTACGTTCGGACAGACAGTTGGTCACGCGACCACCGAATTTTCTCGCATCGATAGGTTTAATATTTTTGTCCCCGCACGGATTTCGCCCAGAAGACGAAATCCCGAGGAGGCACTCTAGTAACTCGCGCGTGTATTAAGGAAAGTACTTACAGCTGAAATATACAGTCATACAGTCAATATAGAAAACATCTCGATTTGCTTGAACAGGGGCCGCGAGGAATCGGTAGGTAATAATGACGTTTCTATTGTTTGCGCCCGCAAGTACGAAATGGTTAGGATGTCGTAAAGACAACATTCCCAAGGGACCACTTAGGTAGATTTTGTGTGCAGTCATACTTCGATTTTCCGTTACGTGTTATCAGTGACATCAGTTTTGTGACATTCTGTGGAGCAGTTGTTTCAGTGAAAGTTATGGACCAAAATTTTAACAACACTCGTTAAGCGCAGAAGAAGTTGAAAGGTGCGTATAACTGTGTATATATAAACACTTGAACAGTTTGCCAGACACGACTTCACAAATCTTTCATTGGAAACCTTGCCAGACACTCTTTCTCTCTCTTTGACCGGAATAAGACTCAGCCCCAAACAAGCAAGACGAGTGAACAACGGCTAGCTTCTCACTAGCAGAACGATAGACGATTACAGAAATTCGCCGACAATCAAATTCTGTGCTGACTTATTCTCTGCTCACAGATGTCCTTCCGCTATAAAGTTTAAAATAAGACTAGAATGCGCGAGTGTGATTTAATCAAACGTCCTTTTAATTTCTAAGGCTTCCTTTCCGGCAAATAAAATGAACTGAATGTAAAAAGTGAAATAGAAATAGCGAAAAATTCAACGTCTTATTAAATCTTTTCTTATGCTTTAGAATAAACTATTCTCGAAACTGAGAATGTTTTAATCAAAGCTTTGTAAGTCGACCTGAAACTGTGCATGGAACCTTGCGTTTCCTGTATTTATCTCACCAATTGTATGGAATATGTGTGAAAATCTTCCTTATGAATCGGTATATTTCAAAGAGTTACACAACGAGCAAGAATGCTATTGACCGACAATATACAGAGCGGGGGCAGCTGTAGTGTCAACTATTACTACTTTATATTAACGAGGGCTCCGCTCTGACCCTCGTTTAAGTATATCTTGGTCTTGGGTATCACTTAAGCCATGCAATTAAGCTTACTGCTACTTACTTACCATCGTTAACAAGTACATCTTTTCCAGGGCGTGGTCTCCACACAGACACTTTCTGCTCTCTTCCTTCGGCTTGCTGATTCTCTAATTGTATTTGTTTTTGACAGCAGATTTCCACGCCGTCTTGAAAGTCATTCTCGTCAGAATTAGGCGGTTGTTTAGCGCAATTCTGGGTTCGGCATTGGGCTACGAAAAAAGCAGAGAAAGGTAAAATACCGGCAGTAGTCCGTCGGTTATAGGCTTACCTATACGCATATCTGTGTATTTCTTGCCTCCTATTAGCTGTGTTTAAAGTACAGATAGGTTTTTTCCGCGATTGCTCAAGCACGAGTTGCAAGGGCCATACCTCATGGACAAAACGAGATTCTACAGTTAGTACCGAGAAAACGTTATTATTATGTAATAACATTTCAAAAAATATAATTTGTAAATTTGGTGATTTAAATCAAATGCGCAACAAAATAAATTTTAAATACTGTAACTACAACTGTATATCTAGCCGGATTTATGAAAAAGTTATCGCCAGACGGACCTTTTGCGTGCAACAGTTCTTTACGGCCAAAGAAGCCATTATAAATCTAAGAGTGCAAATAGTCTAGGATTTGATGACCCGAAGTACTTTTAAACAATCGTTAAAAATCCTGTTAAACAGCATCTAAAATTTGCATATTTTAGCCGCTAACGGTCGCCCAGCAATGAAATGCTGGGGATGGCGGTAAAAAAACAATTTCCTCATTCTAACTGCAATTTCGTTATTAGGATGGATAGTAGTATTAATGTTAAAAATATAAGGCAAAAGTTGTCGTCCGAAATCGAGTGGAACGCTTTTAGGCAGACTGCCTCTGAATGATGTAAAGTGACATTTCCTTGCAGGTTATCTGGATGTTATGTAAGGCGACGGATCTGTTCATTTGGTTAAAGACGTTGCTTGCATCTATCAGTAAAATGCCATTTGTTCCTTCCTCTACAAACGTTTGACTCACAGCATGTGTCGCGGCCTCTGAGCCTGCGCTACGGCCTGCGCAAACCTGAAGGGGGCCCCCTGCCCCTTTGATCTCCTTCTTCAAAAATCCAGCAATAGTTTTTTCCAACTATTCGCCTCAGGACCTCACCAAGGCCAGTATCGTATTCCAGGGTTTTTGTCCAGGGGGATGAGTCTGCAAGAGGTATAGCCTTTCAGCAAAGATGAATGGCAAGCGATCTTTTTTCAGATTTAATGTGAAAAAGGCTATCTCCTATCTCAAAACCCTGCCCTCAGCTTTGAAATTCTTGGAGCAAAGGATTCTTCGACATAGCTCGGCATCCATCCCCAACGGGCCGGCTGAGCCCTTTGTTTTGGTTGCAGCATTAAAGATCATTTTGTCTTCGATCAAGTCAAAAAAACGCCAGGAGAAATGTAATCAATGGGTCCGTATAATAAACTCTCATCCGCGATATGTGCCGCTTTCGGGTGTTTCTCCTTCAGCCCTTCTAGGACTTCTAGTGTAAGGTTGAGTAAGCCCGTTGAGCTCTCGCTATCCAAAAGCTTCATAGCTGCGGATAACTTTCCTTGGAATACTAATTTCGCAAAAACTTTGGATATGTCGTCAACTGCCCTAGCCTTCTTCGAATTCACAAACTTCCCTTGGATGAATCTAACTTCTTTTAGCAAGAGATCCAAATCTCCACAGGTTTAATCTTCGTTCTATCGCTGCACCATGCTCCTTGCTTTTAGAAGTAGCGGACGGCTTTTGCAGGATAAAGGTTGGGAGTACCATAAAAACTTTCAAAGCAACGGAGTTTAGATCCGAATTCGAATGCTTTATCCAGAATGTTAGTTCTTCTATAAAGGCTTTTCCGGCTCTTCCCGTTGGTACATTGAAAATATTTCTCCTGAAATGGACAATTTCATCGTAAACACCATCGATAGTATCACAGACGCTCTCGTAACTGATACTGCCCCATGTTTTGTTCTTGATTTCAGTGGGAAACATCTCGTATTCGGGTAGGTTTGGTTGAATTGTTCTTTGCTGTCTTTGTTGAATCTTGAGATCCCTGGGGAGAAGTAGTTTGATTAGCTTCATTACTTGCTTGATGAACCACATCCAAGTCAATCACCGGCGTATGCAAATCAAAGTTCACAGATTTTGCAAAATTAGCATTTTCAGCTTGCCGGGGAACATTGTTTTGATAAGCAGATTGACTATTTTCTTCAAAAACCTCTCCTTCACTGGACTCAGGTTCTCCCTCGTTTCCGTCCGCAAAGCTGAAGTTCCCGTTGTTCCTCGTACGATCCAGCAGCATTTTTTCCAATCCTGAGGCCTGATCTCTCAAGTCTTGACTCTTTAACTCAAGAAATTCAAAACCTTTCTCCTACCATTCATCAGTTCCATATAACCTTTCTCCCTTCCATATGTGTAATAAGGAGGGTTATTTGAAGACGCCATTTCCTTGGCTTTTTTCTTGCACTCTAGAACATCGCTGTTCATTCGTTCTGTCTATTTCACCTTAGTTGCTTTTCTCGACATGCCCACACACATACATCCGACAGCACCGCTCTTATTATTATTAATAATAATAATGATAATAATAAAAATAGTAATAATAATAATAAAAATATTTAAACAGGGAGTCCTCGTCACATAATTATGTGGCTTTCAGTGGGGCCCTTTATTTTTGGAACACTCTTAGCCTTTCAGATAGATGACTTCTATCGAGCAATCCTGTCGGACTTTGTTAGCTCTTACAGGAGGCATTATAACTGTAAGACATCCGTGCTAAGAATGACAGAAGACTGGAGAAGGATGCGGGGCAGAGGAGAGCTGGTTGCAGTGGTGTCTATGGATTTATCCAAGGCCTTTGATGTCATCCAACAACCGTTACCTCTTGCCAAGCTCAAGCCCTATGGCGTAGACATAGAAAGCCGTGCCCTTCTTCAAGATTACCTATCACACAGATCTCAGAGGGTTAAGTTTGGGGACGCATTCTCTAACTGGGAAAGTGTTTAACAAGGAATTCCTCAGGGTAGCGTTTTGGGACCCGTGCTGTTTAATATTTTTATAAACGACCTGTTTTTTTAATTTTACGCAAACTAAATTAAACGCTTACGCCGATAATCATCAGATCTACCAATCCGATGTGGGCCCACTTGTTCTAGATAGGTGTATTTGTAATAACTTCGAAAAGCAAACCAATGGTGCAGCCAAAACGGCATGATCGAGAATGCAAAGAAACACCAAGCTTTAATTATTGGTCAAACAGACCACTAATTCTCTTGTCTAATGAAAAACGAGTTAGATATTTTCGGAATGACTATAGATAATAGACTTAATTTTGACAGCCACATATCTACTGTTTGTGATAAAATTAATAATCAATTTAATGTAATGTTACGGCTCCGCAATATCATGTCTAAGGACACAATGTTTAGGTTGTACAAGGCATTCATTCTGCCTCACTTTTATTTTTGTTCTTCAGTGTGGCATTTTTGTGGAACACGCAACAGTCAAAAGCTGGATGCAGTTAATAAGCGCATTCTTAGATTTATTTTAAATGATTATACTTCTCACTACACCACTTTGCTTAACAAGGTTGAAATGACTGCTTTGTATAACGAGCGCATTCAGAATTTCTTAATACTAGTTTACAAGAGTCTATATTTTAAGGAGTATCCAACTTATACGAGGAATATGTTTACTGTTCGCCATAGAACCTACAATTTGCGCGGTACCCATGTTTTGACTCTAAGCAAACCTAGAACAACAACCTCTGGACTAGACTCTTTTTCTTATTTATCTGCCCAGCAATGGAACGATCTTTCCGACGAATTAACAAACAGTACCTCTCATGATTTTAAGCGACGTGTGCAAGGTCTCAATACGTCTGATTAGTTTTCACTAATTTTGCCTTATTTTATGTCTATTTTTTTCAGTTTTAGAGATCTTAATTTGTTTCTCGAAGATATTAGAAATACAGTGTAGCTACTTTAAAATTCGAGTTAAAATAAAGGGTATGTATGTAATTATGTATAAAAATAAAATTACAGATCTAAAAATGTCTAAAAAACTAAAAAGTTAATAATTTAAGAACTTAAAAAAAACTCAAAATACTCCTAATATTTAAATATAAAATGTCAGAAATCTGTTTAACTACATTAGGTAAAATGTTCCAGTCATTGGCGGCTTGGTAGATGAAGCGGCTTTGTCCTCAGGAACGACGTGACTGGCGCCTACAAATGTTATTGTTACCCCAAGTGTTATAGTTGTGAATGTCTTTAAAACTGTAAAATTCAAAATCCCAGTCAATCAAGCCGTTTAAAACCTTGAAAAGCAATATAAATCTGTGAAGTCTTCTTCTTTTCGTTAAGTTATCCCAGTCAAGCTGATCGAGCGTCTCGGTAGCAGATGGATGTTTTGGCAAATCGAGTACGATTTTGGCAGCCAAATCATTTGCAGAACTTGGACTTTCCACATCAGCCTCGCATTAGATTGGTCTCCCCAAGTTATATCTACATAGTCAAATAATGGCATTAAAGTTGATGTAACAAATAGTTTTCTGCTATATCTTGGTAGGAAACACTTAATTCTGCCTAGCAAACATAACCTTTGCAAAACCTTGCTACAGAGGTATTCTGCGTGATCAGACCTGGTTAGATTTTAATTGATGATAACACCCAGATACTTATAGGTGCATTTTACTCGATCCAACGTTTTTTCACAGATTGTCAAGGTAACTTCGCAGAAGGAAGGAAGCTTCTTCGGACCACCGATGAGCATAAATTTAGATTTCGAAATATTTAATTGTGCTACCCTGACCAGATCTTCATTTAGCATGGTCTACATTCAGTAAGCTGATTTTGAAGAGCCTTGTAGGGCCGCATCATCTGCGAATAAGGTGGCAATGCTATTACGAAGGACTTTACGCAGATCATTGATATCGGTGGTAAGTAATAAAGGCACTAGAACAGATCCTTGAGGAACACCTACTGACACATTTTTAATACAAGATGAAGCTTGTCCAATAACTGTTTTCTGACATCGAGAATAAAGGTAAGAATCGAACCAGGCCAGATCAGTGCTGGTTACTCTTATAGTCTTGAATTATTTGAGTTCGATGCATCTTGCTATTGCTCTTAAAGTATTTTCTACTGAAAGAAACGTTGTTGTTGATCTAAAAAACAAATCTTTGAAGAACAATGCATTCTAGGCTGCACACTTAAGGCTACTATCGTCAATTTGGAAAGGGATACGGGTTCAGCCACATCAAAAGTTCTCTCAAATATCGGCGCATCGATTAATTAATTCATCGAGAGTCGATTCAAGATTTTCAAGGGTACTCTGAAGAATTCCGAGGGAACAAACTTATCCTCTAACATAGCCCTCTTAAGTCTCAGAAAACCCCTATCCACAGTAAGCTACCAAACCCAACAGAGATGCTTTTGGGACCTACGTTACAAGATAACCTTCCAAGGACAATGCAAGGTGACCAAGGTGCTAAGGATATCGACAGCAAGTTGCTGGTGAAGCAAGTCCAACAGAAGCACGAACAAGGCACGAAACAGGTTAGAAAGTAGCGCCGGTTTTAAAAGAACCCGAGAACTCACGAATGACATCCAGTGGTGAGATAAGACAAGATCAAGAGAATTCCAAGATCTTATGTAGTACCCACACAAAGCGGCAGAGATTTCCGGCGAAATCGCGGTCGCGGATTTAAGGGTCACCTAAAGGTTCAAGCCTCAGTGAAAGACGGGTTAGTTTTGACTTTTGGTACAGCTCAGCTTCAGGTGCATCCAAGTCAAGCAATGGAGCTTTAAGAAAAAAGCGTGTCAGTCCAGCCACTCAGCCAATCAGCTCAGGACTAGGCTCTGGAGGGCAAAGTGACGTGCAGCGGCTGAGGTGTTAAAGTCACAGTGTGGTTACACCGCTAAGGCCTTACTTTATGTAGAGTATTGGTTCAATTTCTCTCTTCGAACAGTTGTAAATTAAGTATGGACTGTATCTCGTTTTCGTTTTTCGGTAAACAGGAGAGTTGATGACTGCTTGGTTAGTTTACTTCCGTTTTTTGTTCCGCTTTACAGCACATTATCATTTCTGTTGTGTATTTGCACATAGTTTTCTGTGACACCTTTACAATCTTGTAGTCAACTTTACTGACAAAAATATATATACCGCTTCTATAGTAGGCCTCCGTGTACATTCGTCCGGTCAACAAAAACCACATGTGGTTTTATCGCATTTAAAACAAACTGGTGCTAGTGCACCAGTGGCCAGTTGAGAGACTTTACTGCCTTTGAGAAGATGCTAGCAATTCTTTGAGATATTTCGGTCTTCATTTAGAAGAAATAATGGATATTTTGGAAAACATTACTGCCAAAATAGACCTCTTCCGTTAACCAATTATATAATATCGCCAATACATAAACTATGAGCGACCATTATTTTATTTATTTCCAGTCCCTTCTTTCTCCTCGTACTTTATTTTCCCTTTCCTTTTCCTTCCATAGTGTAATTTTTAGTCATATCAGATGCACTCCTCTTTTTGGCCTCTTTTCACTCAAACAGTTGCCTTCTTCTTCAGCTACGTTTTCGAAACTTTAGCTATTTTTCTTTTCAAATGATAATTTACTCTTGAGGAAGTGCAGTGTAAATGTTCGTGAGTTGTGTTGGTATCAGAAATATATCTTGAAGCTCCTACATGCAAAGCGATGTTAGAATGGGGCTTGGAAACCTGGTAGCAAAAATCAGTCCCAGAATTTCACTTACCGTTAGTTTCAAATTGAACGATTCTCCGTTTCCTATTTGGTAGTTGGCACCCACACTTTCCCTCTTGAGCCAGACTAGAGCGGTGGGTTTTTGTGTTGTCTTCTGTATCTTGAGGCCCGTTTGGTTGTGTGTTAACATAACACTCGTTATCACCTAGAAAGATAACATAAAATGTTGAAAACAGTTTAAAAGAAAAAGAGAGAGAGAATTAAAAAAAAGCATTTTCCATAAAATTCGCCCAAGAAAAATATTTGTTTTTGTTCGATTTGAGAAATTTTCAATTTTAGGTTATGAACCGTTGCTATGATAAATGCACAGTTAGGCCCTTTTGTCTAACCTTTGATGACGATCTTTGCATCGGATCCAACGGCAACAGTACCTTGCACTCCAGATATATGATAGTTTTTAATGATTACATGCTTATAGTAATCTGCAAAGCAATGATAAAACAATATTTAGGGAAAAAATATTTATATTTGCATTCGACGTTAGGAGCAAGTAACTCCTAATATTGGGAATCCTGTGGTTGTTTAGTTTCCTGTGGTATTCAGGGTGAGGTCTTCAGCATTTTGCCTCACTTTTTATTCGATGAGTGTCTCCCTTTTCGGCGCCATTCTAAATTAAGTCGTATGTGCAATAAAAAAAATGCACTTTACCCTTTCGATTATGTAAAGGTTCGATCAAGGTCTATCAGATGATGCATTTGATGTCGAAAGCACGGAATTCGTCGATGGGAGGACATTTGTAGCTATTTTTATCCCTTAGCCGGTGATTATGTCCTACATAGCTCTTTGCTACTATACTCTGTTAGGTCAAGTGATGCCATAAAGGTCAAATCGAGCTGAAACTTCGTAGAAATTAAAGAAAGAAATAAACCTCAGTTGAGAAATGAGTCTATATATTTCTTGTTTTATTCGCAAATTAATTTCTCACTAGTTCATGCACGAAAAACATCGCGGGATAACGTACGTTAGCAGAATTTTATCCCGTTTTTTTTTCTCGTTCATGTGTGTACTGGAACTCTTTGTTGACGTCTAATCGCTGTGTATTTTGTAAAAGGTTTGAACTCAGGAGTCATTTCATAAGTAGGTTAAGAATGATCGTCTGGGTGAACGTAGTACTGAATAGGACTATTGTTGTTGAAAGTGACTGACGTTTCGACAAACTGTGCATTAGTCATCTTCAGAGTGAAAGTGAGTTGTATCACGTCAGGTGATGGTATCAAACTCTGGTTATTGACCTAATTGGTCAATTAAGTCGCGATGTTATCGGTCGTCTCCCAGTTTAGCCGTGATGTTATTGGCTATGAAGACTCGATCCGTTTATCGTCACAGTTAAACAGTCGTTTATTGCTACTCAAATTGTCGGTTGTCCAGTCATTGTCTCGTAGTTAGTTTTGCTTGAGTCCGTCAATAAGTCGTTTTTTTTTTTTATGGCGTCGGTAACTGTTGGTTACGATTCAGTGACGTTTGTTCTAAGTTAGTGCAACAGTTTTTGAAGTGAGTCGTTCACTTAATTGACCAATCAGGTCAATAACCAGAGTTAAATATCATCAACTGACGTGATACAACTCACTCTGACTCTGAAGATGACCACCGCATAGGTTGTCGAAACGTCAATTACTGTCAACAGGACTATGTTCACCCGGACGATCATAAAACGATAATTTTAAAATACGATGAACTAACCTACACGAATGGATGAAGTTGAGCAGTTCGCACATTGTCAAAGTGATTTCCGTTTCACAGCATTTGTGATCTGGCGATTACTGTAAGCTTTTCAAGCTGCATGTGTCACGCAAAAAGGCAGCTTCCCTTTAGACGCCGTTTGTAGTGACATGTTCGTGTATCTAGAAAATAGAGCTTTTTATGGTCTACAGTCCGGAATATCCCTAAATTTAAGGACAGGGCCAACTGGTCACGCGACACTTTTCAACCTATGAGAAGGCGCGCTTGTGTTTGTCAACAAACAAATCAAAACATCGCCCCAGTGATAAAAAGATTTTAAAACAGCGGACGGAGTCGGACAGAATTAAACATGAGCTTACAGTACTCGTCTAGGTTTCACATTTAATATTTCAAATAAAACATTTCATGTAAGCGAATAAGAGCATTAGTCATCGCAAGGAATCATTGGGGTGTTCGAACTAATTCCGGACCGATCGCAGAGAGTCGTGGTTCCACTGGCATGGCTTGCAAGTTTTTGATAGAAACAAACTGGTCCCGTGTAAAATAGCCTTAGAGAGAGTGTGAAAATTTGTTGAGATCGTACAAAACAGGATTGGTACTACCTATTAACTTCTACAGGACAATAAAAAAAGAACCAGTCATCATAACAAGAATAAAAAGTAGTTCAAATTTATTAATTTTTCTTCACCATCTGGTGCTTTCTTTGCTTGCTGTAGTACTTGCAATGTTTTAATTTTATCCCAGAATATCAGTGCATGCTCAATGAGTAGCGAAATACATCATTTACACTTGAAATTTGCCTTCTTTCTTTGATTGTTTTTTAACGGTGGATGGATATTTGGAGAATCCAACAACATTAAATCTTTCCAGATTTTGTGGATTTCAGAAACAAAGCGGTTAGTATCTACCTTGCGATTATGATCTTCAATTTTATCCCCGCAAATTCGGCAAAGTGAGGCGAGGTGTTGGACGTGAATATCCATGAGACCAATAAAGTTGTTTTGGTCTTGAAAAGAAAAAAGGCAAAGTCTCGTCCTAATGCGAGAAACAGTAATAACACGGCTCTGTGAGAAACCCGGGAGTGGAAAACGTACGTGTTTTGGACCTCGGAATTCAAAAAATGTCTACCAAAATTCTAGGTTGTCTACCTTCCCTACATTCAACACGGTATAAGTTAATCGATATGACAATCGAGGAAAAATGACTAGAACTTCATAACAAAATCTGTGAATCGAAAAAATAATAGATACTTGTTCACCTACCTTGAAAACCGACTAACATCTCGCCTATACATCACGTTGTTTAAAAGAAGAAATAAACCACAAAATTTGCTAAATATTTCACGAGACACTTCCAATATGGATTCCGATACGCTGTCCACTTAGAAAATATTGTGTATGCCTCATGAAAAGTCTTAACAATGTGCTCTACTGCTCTACTTTTCGTTTTATTGACCATACTCTCAAGGGTGAATAAGACATTCAAAATATGGAACAAACTAGGAAGAATTTTTCTTTTTATATGTTTTCGAGAGCTTAACCCAATTTTTAAAATAATGTTTGAAGTAAAAGCCAAGCAAAATTCGAACATACTCACTACTCGATCGTTTCTACTAGTAAATTACTGAATATTCTTAAATTTTACTTTTAAAATGTGCGCGCGTGCTTGTGGATTCTCAAATGAACACCGAACTAAAGGAGAATTGATGGAAAGTCATGTTGATGACAAGCCATTCGGAGCCTTCACGGAGTATTCAAAAGGTAGAGGTGTTTGCAACTACTGGAGCAGGGAAAATACAAATCACTTAAATAAATTTGGTTGAACCAATGTATGTACTTACCATCATTGTCTGGCATAGAAAAGTCCTTAGATCCTGTAACAAATTAAAAGGATCTGTCAGTTAATGTCTCATAGAGTACACTCCGTTTATCCCCTGTAACACAAAGTGTTTGGGTCGCATGTACATAACTCGTGGTGTTGTAGAACTGAATGACACAGTGATATAATCGTTTTAAGGTTTATTTAGAGCGGAGATGATTTCAAATTATGATCACTTCAAGTGCCTCGTAAACTGGAATCTTGGAGCGATAGTGGCAAAAGCACGGTTCCTAAGGAACGATGGTGTCCTTACAGCTAAAGGTTCCAGCAATAATTTATTGTTAGATCTCGGTCCACATGCACTTAGTGTACTACCTGCTGCTCCTGGTGAAACCAATTTAAAAATAGACCTAGTGCTGCAACGATACATCTTAATATCAACCCCATGTTTAATTTTAACCAGCGAAGTTGTTGCGCTTTCCACGAACATGCGAACTCTAAAGTTCAAAAGCGGCCTTCACAATTGCGTTTTTTTTCGCTGCCGTCATTCATAATCAGGATCACAAGCAACGAACCTTGAAACACAGAAACACAGAAAAAGGATCGAAAGCCATCAATCACAAATCACAAAACATGACCTTTTGAACCAGTTAAAGTAAAGATTTGTTTCCTAATAGATCCGTTAAGATGATTGACGGCGGCGAAAAACAAAATCGTCAGTTGGCTTTTGAACTACAGAATTCGCATGTTTGAAAAGCGCAGTAAGTTCACAAAGAAGAAATAGGAGAGTATCTGGGAGCGGTAGATACAAGTCATACTGAAGCAATTTACACGAGTTCCAATTTTAGAAATAAAACAGTCAGGCATGGCAAGATAGAACAAGTGAACTGCAATTTTCGAGGTGGCTCGCAACTGGAACGTATGTATTTATTTCCTCGCGATTTCCTAAGCTGAGATCTTTCTTATTACTTGGGTGCCTCATGAGTTCGGTAGATTGGCTTTAAACTTGCAAAGGCCGGTTGCAAGGGCTTTAGAATGGGCATGCAACGACAGGCCAAGCCTCAGAACATAGGCATTTACGGAATATCCCTTCTACGTGCTTAAGAACTGGAAATACGTCTGGGTTGCTAGCTACAGGTTACGGAAGGCGCTCTGATCATGTTGTTCGTCAAGGGTAAGGGAAGGATACATATGATATTGCGAATTTTTATTTCTGCCGCAGTAAGTAAGCCTGAAGAGAACGAACGAGGTAGCTCTCTAATCGGGAAAAAATTACATAAGGGGATTCTCTGACTTTTTCTTGCCAGACGCAAGAAATTGTGGTTATGCTCGAATAAAATTTACGTTCGCAAATAAAAAAGAGGCAATGTATGAAAGGTCGCACGAAAGCGTAAAAGTAGAACCTCGCTCAACCTCACGTTTAATCTCAACACTTTATATCTTTTCTCTATTTTATTTACGTGATTAAAATTTAAGTGCGTAAAAGTGCGTAGCCAAAACCGCGTCAGTGGAAATCAACCTTGAGTTTCTCAGTCTATTCTAAATCGACGTATGGGAGTTTGGTCTGGCTGGGATTCTTTGATTTGTCAAAATTATTTGAAATTATCGGACTTGCGAGTCTTTGTTAGTGTTTTGAAAATCTTGACTGGTTACCGGCCATATAGCCACAGCCTTTATTATTTTCCAAGCAAATTTGCTCCTGTGCCTAAGAGGGAATCACACAAGCGGCATTAGAGCTAAGAGCCCGAAATTTATGTGTCATATTTATCAATAATTGAACATAACTGCCACCCAAAATTGTTTAAATGGGCGTTAGGCCAAGTTGATGCTGCGTTTTCATTGTCGTTTCTCAAACCTATCTTGTAGAGCAGATCACAGTCGAACAAGTTTCCTTAAACTTGACAGATAAAATAAACACAGTCTTAAACTCAAGAATTTTAAGTTTCGTGGAAATCGCTCAATTTTTGTGAGAACAGATAGACAATTCGCAAAACACCGTAGTTAAAAAATTTGCTCGTATCGCCAAATCAAAACTTCAAAATAAATGTCAGTTATTCAGTTGAAAGGGAGAATGATTGAACTTATACTCATCCAAAATTGAGAGTTATCCGGCCACTTCTGACGCGACGCGAGCACGTTAGAAAAATACTAAAACTGGCTCATAATTAAGTACGTTTAAGTCACCTTAAACCTTCCCAAAAGGAAGATAATTTACAAATTTAGGTCATCACAAAGATTTTGGATAGCCCTCTTAGCCTCATATCACCTTCTAATAATTAAGTCACACTTAATTTTTCCATTTCTTCACTGTTCCTTGCCTACGCCAGCATTTCTGCCCTTTAGGTATACTAGTATAGATGATAATTTCTTACCAGCTGCGCTCTCACTAGTTACCTAGAGGTCACATGACATGTAACAATAACGCTGTTTCTCGCCAAAATCTCTGAGCGGGAAACATTGCACAATCTATGACGTCAGAGGGCATCAGTGCACTTTTACCCGCTAAAGTTGACCGACGACAGCCTTTACAACGAGGCTTAATGAATTTCCAGCTTCAAAATTTCCGGCCATGAAACAAATCGCTTTAAGACTGGTCTCGCAGGGAAAAGTTAATTTTGATTCCCTGTTGAGATTCTCGGGAAGCAAAGGGACCGAGGGACCAGTCATTAAGAGTCTATTGCTTCTTGTTCCGTTCACCGTTGTCTATTTTCCTTCCGTAAACGGTTCTTGCCATTTTTAACGGTCGATGCCAATATTAGTAACAAAGCCTTAAGTCATGGTAGAAATAATGTATTCCCTGGATTAAGTTACAATAAGGCAAATACTACGTTTTTGACTAAAGTTCTGGAAAGGGCCAGGGTATCACAGTTGTCCCGAGAGGAATCTAACATAATTATTATGCGAAATTTAAGGGAGCAAACAAAGTGAGATGCCACGCATAGTTCCTTGATCGGCTTGCATCCGATGCTTTAGATGAATAGAAATTAATTCATTAACTGGGGTTACATGTTATGAGTGCTATTTTGACAAGTTTTTTACAAGCTTGACGATACTTTGCTACTCAGACTCGGGATGTCATTTGTGAAGCCAAACTGGCGCAAGTTACAAGCAAAAAGGCTTTCTTGCTACAGTAACAAACGTTGAAATTTCACAAACAATAATAATAATAATAATAATAATAATAAAATGATGATGGCCTCGTTTAGGTATATAAGAGATAATGAGAGTATAAAAAGTGAATAATTTTCTAAATAGGCTTCTAGTAGAGATAATTATATCATCATCACTTTGCGTAGGTGTTACTGAGTATAAGAATTTGATAATATTCTAAATTGGCTTTTTAAGTAGAGAGATTCATATCATTATGTATATTAGGATTGTATTAGGTTTCGTACCGACCTTTTTTACTTCAAAGTATACTGTCTCAAGTGGTGTAGGAATATTATCCAATTAGTATATATACCTGGATTTTTGAAAACCGGGTTAGCAAAAATATCAACTCATTCTTCTACTTGGCAATTTAAAACAATAAAACTCATTCAAAGGCCCATTAAAAGCCTTCATCTAACGCCGGGTAGTAAGTTAATGGTCCCTAGAAGCATTCCAACGACTCAAAATTTAAAATGACGCAAATTTTATAACATTTATTCAGTAAACTGACGTCGCAAAGTTTCAAACCGGTGATTGCTTTCCCTTGAGAGTTTAGTCTTCACAGGAACACAATGAGCACATCCGGCACATTAAATTCTTCATACCTATCAGTACATATGCACGTTAAATGAAGAACCAACCGGTCCTGGTAGAAGGCCTCCGTCCGGCCCTGAATACAAGTGTATTTTTAGACATCGTGACGGCTACAATCCGTGACACAAACAACGTCCATTACATAGAATTTCGGCCTAGGAACTGAACAGTCAGTCTTTACTGCTACTCATTGTCACTGTGAGGAAACTCGACATGGTATTGTCACAGGACTAATCTTTCCGATTTTAAAGATATAGTCGACTCCCGCTAAATCGAACCCTCTATAACTCGAACCTCCCGCTAACTCGAAGGAATTTTCATTTCCCTTCAGATCATTTTCAATATAATTTTACCCTCGACAACTCGAACTCCCGATAACTCGACCTTTTTTGAGCTTAGCAGCGCAAAAAATAGCCAGTCCGTACACTTCACAAAAAATTATCCAAAACGTTATCATAATGGTCGCCATTTCTTAGATATAAATTTTGACATGACTTTGGTAATTGAATACATAACGGACATTCAAAAATCACGAAAAATGCGAGCGAGTGAAGATCATTGGTAAAAATGTTATTAATGTTAGTGCATTTTGCTCGAGCCACAATCCAAGGATACCATTCGATTCGTAAAATTAACTGGATATTACTGCGGGATCATTTCTGGGTCGGGATCATTTCGGGAACTGTACAGTTCAGTTTGAATATACAAATACAGTCGACTCCCGATAATTCGAACCTTCAAGGGAAGTAGAAAAAAGTTCGAGTTATCAAAGGCTATCAACTCGATGTAAGACTTTTTTTTTCACTCTAAAATCTCTTAGCCTTAGCTTTCCCTAAAAAGTCACATATGTGCCCTCGGTTGACGGATTTGTGGATTACAAGTTTGTTGTCTGATTGATTTAAATTATAAATTTATCAATGGGAAGCTTCGCTTTTATCCCTGGCTAAACCTATATATTAACGTCACTAAAGTAGATAGTTTTCCAATGCCTTTAGTTGCTGATACGCTAGATTCTTTAGCTGGTGCAAGCGTGTTTTCCACGTTGGATCTCAAAAGTGGTTTTTAGCAGATAAAAGTGCACCAGGATTCGCAACAAAAGACAGCCTTTGCTACGCACAATGGCCTTTAAGAATTTCTGACAATGCCGTTTGGATTAGCGAATTCAGGAGCCAGTTTTCAGAGGCGTATGGGTCATATTTTGAGAGGGTTAGAATACCGTTTTGCTTTTATTTACATCGATGATATAATCATTTTCCCTAAGTCTGTAGAGGAGCATTTAGTCCATTTGGAGGAAGTTTTTAGAAGGTTGCGTCACGCCAATGTTAAGTTGAATCCAAAGAAATGCAGTTTCGTTAAACAAAGAGTAGAATATCTTGGTTACATAGCTACGCCAGAAGGCATTAGTCCCAACCCAGACAAAGTAAGGGTGGTTCAGGAATTCCCCACCCCCACAAATGAGAAGGAAATGAGGAGTTTCGTACGTCTTGCTAAGTATTGCAGAGGTATGTTAAGGGGTTTTTCAAATATTCCCAGCCCCTTTAATGCCTTGAAAAAGAACGTTCGTTTTGTTTGGTCTAGGGCGTGTTCTGAGGCATTTGACAAGCTTAAGCGTGCCTTGGCTTCTGCACCGATTTTGGCATATCCTAATTTTCGGGAACCAATTTTATTAATTGTTGACGCTAGTTCCACTGGTATTGGTTTTACCTTAGCACAAATGGAAAAAAAATGAAAATGAAGGAGTCATTGCTTGCAATGGTCGTGGTTTAAATCGGGCAGAGCAAAATTATAGTACTGCAGAGAGAGAAGCACGTGCACTAGTTGAGGGTATTAAGAAATTTCAGCCTTATCTACACAATCATAAGTTTACTGTTGTTACTGATCATAGCTCTCTTCGTTGGTTGATGAATGTTAAATATGCTTCTGGTCGTCTTGCAAGATGGCCTTACTTTTGCAACAATATGACTTTAACATTGTTTATCGCCCTGGTAGAATCCATGGTAATGCTGATTGCTTGTCTAGACGTCCATATGACTCTTTTGAAATAAGTTCGCTCAAGAAAGAAGAACCTCAAACGCCCCACACTCAAGAAATGCAAAGAAGAGATCGTGAATTAGCTACAATGATTGATTTTCTAAAGAATGATATCCAAAAAAAAAGAATGATGTCCTACCTACTAACGATAAAGATGCACGCAAGATCGATGGCGTAATGCGCGTGAATCTTTTTCTCAGATTGTTGTCCCAGCTGCATTACGTTTCGATCATATTGCCGGTGCTCATTTCTGCTTGAACAAAACTTTCAGTAAACTTAAGCAATACAGATACTGGTGGAAAGGTATGTTTAAAGATGTAGAACACTGTGTCAAGTCTTGCGTTGAGTGTTCATTGAGAAAGTCTCCACGAAATTCGAAAAAGGCACCCTTACTTCCGATTCCAGTCGAGGGTGCATTTGACAGAGTGGCTGTTGATGTTTTAGGTTCTTTTCCACCTTTTAGTAAGGGCAGTAGATATATTGTGGTATTTAGTGATTATTTGACTCTTTGGGTCGAAGCATTCCCAGTGCCTAGTGTCGAAGTAACTGTTATTGCAGGTCTTTTGATTGATGAAATTATTTCTAGACATGGGGCTCCACGTGTGTTGCTCTCTGACAGGGGAACTGACTTTTTGTCTGAGGTCCTTACAGAAGTTTGTAAAATATGTCAGTTCAAAAGCTCAATACTTCTAGTTATCACCCACAGACCGATGGTCTTGTAGAAAGGTTTAATTCTACTTTGTGTCAGTCTTTGTCAATGTACGTTTCCAAAAAACAGAAAGATTGGGACGATTTCACACCTTTTATTTTGTTTGCGCATAGGACTTGTGTTTTAGATGCGATTGGGGATTCTCCTTTTTACGTTCTTTATGGGCGAGAGCCATGCTTGCCAATTGACGTTAAGTATGTGCCTCCTGCAGCTGATGATTTGAGTACTTAGGTCCCTGACTATGGAAAACGTGTTGTCGAAAAGGTCGAGTTGCGCAAAATCCAGCTAGAGAAAATTTACAGCGTGCACAACAAACACTGAAGGATTATTGCGATCAAAAGACAAAAGAACCTGTTTTTGAAGTTGGTCAACGTGACGTGTTTGGGTTTATACTCCAAGAACTAGAAAAGGATTATCCAAAAAGTTAATGCAGAATTGGTTGGGTCCATACAGAATCGTTGAGAAGTTGTCGCCAGTGCACTTTAAGTTGCGCACGATCGCCAATAATAAAGTTGCTTTTTCGTGTCACGCAAATCGTATGAGGCCCTTTGTTGATCCAACATTGAGGCCAATTGACCCTCCGCCTTTTGATGATCCTGCCGAGCCATATTTAGATGAATCTGATATTCCAAAAGATTATATTGAGCCAAATAATTCTGTGCATGCTGAAGAGAATCCTTTAGACATTGGGTTAAATCCTGTTGGCGAACAAGAGTTAGTGACCCCACAATCTCATGAAGAGAAGGAATCAAGCAAAGAATCAGACCAAGGAAAGACAAAGAATCAACTTCAAAATGAAAAAGATTCAACTCCGGAGGCAATTGTTGTCGACAATAAAACTGTGTTTAGTGCAGAACAAAATCTAAAACATCGAAAGAGAAACGGAAAAGTTGAGTACTTGGTCAAGTGGCTCAACTATGCTAAAAGCCAGTCAACGTGGGAACCGGAAGAAAATATTTTGGATAAACGTCTCATTGATAATTATCTCCGGTCACCAAAGTAGTCTTAGTCTATAGTTTGTTGTCGTCTACCTTGCTGCTGGGTTTGTGTTTTGTGTTTTTACTTTTACCTCTATTCGCTTCTCCCAAATTTGTTTTTATCAATGTATTCATGAGCGCCCTCTCCCTCTCTCTTTCTGCTATCTTTCAAGTGTTAGTGTTAACATTTTTAGCAAGTTTTTCATCTTTAAGTTTAATAAGTTTTCTTTGTTTAGCTAAGATTATGTCCGTACTCGTTAAGTGTTGCCTTTTATATACGACCCGTCAAGCTACCAAGCTTTAAATGTTGTCGAGTGTAAATGAAGATTTTTTATTTTGATTGATAGATTTTGTTTGAGATGAGTATTATGTTGTTTTGTTGAGCCCTAAGTGTTAGGTGACTAGATGGCTGTGGTACTTTTTTTTGTAGCTATCTTGTTAACTTGTTTGCAAAAGTAGTTCACCATTTATTCAATGGTTCTTCGAATCTTCTTTAATTTACTCCCGTGAAGTGGATCTGCACAAAACTGGAGAAGAGGAGACGTCAAAACACATGCAAATTTAAAACGTTGGCTGTGCCATTTGGTGGAGTTTGACCTCTACTTGGTTACGTTTAAGCCGAACAATACCTGTTTATTCTATTACTGGCCAGTACATTCTATCTTTAACACAAAAGTTCGCTGCTTTTTCATGAAATTGTGTTATAACAAAAACATGTGTTACAAGCAAGATATCCAGCTATTCACGATGTGTGCATTGTCTGCTTCAAACAGCCTCAGTATGAAGTCAGCAGACAGCACTAATTTACAAGACGACATAAATTGCAGCACGAGTCGTCGTCTATTCTCCTTAGAGATGAATCTGTGTCTACCTATCT
Organism: Porites cylindrica; assembly: GCA_964035525.1. Classification (NCBI taxonomy): domain Eukaryota; kingdom Metazoa; phylum Cnidaria; class Anthozoa; order Scleractinia; family Poritidae; genus Porites; species Porites cylindrica. The sequence goes on along the minus strand of OZ037777.1, from coordinate 32,655,291 downwards.
AAACGTTCACACTAGAACACTAACATGCACTTGTTTTCAAGCACTCAGGATTCAAGAACGTTCAATTACTTTGGACATTTAAGGTTGAACTCTTGATTAATATTAGTGGTAGTTTTATAGTCGTTTTGATATTTCTCATGATTTCCTCAGTACTTTTTCAAATTTTTCTTGTTCTTCCGCTAGTTACGTTTGTTCCTTACTTTTTCGTTTATATACGTCCAATTGCACCGAGGACGATACTTCTTCTAAGGAGGGAGGAATGTTGTGAAGTATTTTGAAGGTTATTTTAAGTTTATTTCGTGTTTGTGCTTGACGTTTCACTCGTGACTAGAATATCGTTATGATCAGTTTATAGTTCAAGGTTAATGCGTATTTGTGTCGACAGGTTTTCAAATTCTATTACCTTTTAAAGTAGTTTTTCAACATGAATGTCATTTATTAAATTTGGGTGTCATTCCTTGAACTGGGCACGTTTTGGAACCACCGCTGACCTTGACTGTTACCTACATCAGAGCTCCTGTTTTGGTTGAAGGTAGAGCCTCGTGGGTTTAGCTGTCACGCTTGCATTGGTTTTCTTATGGGTTTGTTTATTCCACTTTAGTTATCATCAGGAAAATCGTTTAAGTCATTCGGAAAAGCGGTTGTAACTATCATGATGGTCAGCAAGCCTGAACGTACCTACGTTTTACTTACATAAGTTGGCAGTGTTTAGCACAAGTTGGCTAGTAGTTAAGATTAGTTACAGTTGGTTGTCGAGCAGAATTCGTTAAATGATGCTGTAAACGAGTCATAAGACCTGCTGTAAAGGTTAAAGAACACCAAGGTGAAAACGCGGATACCTGGTGCCTCTACGCTCAGCGAGAAAGTTGCTCGTAAACCCCCTACAATACTTACGTCCACTCACAAACCCTAACAATCAACTTGATATACGTGAAAACTCCAACCTCATCGGTAAGAATAAGTAAGTAAGTAAGTAAGTAAAGACTTTATTTTATGAGGGTTAGCACGAAATAGCCGGGGCTAATAAACTTGTGGCCCTCTAAATAATAAATAATAAAATAATAAATGAGTATACTAAGCTATGAAAAAATACAAGATTAAAACCAATTAAGAATACAGATACTATAGAATCTACTAAATTATTTAAAAGATAAAATATAGCGTTATAATAATCTCACAGTTCATCAAGTAACTTAAATAGAAAAATGATCAAGATTCTGCTGTTGTTTAAAAAATTCATTCCACAATGCTTTTTTTAAAGAGTCAACTGAGTCCCTTTGCCTTACAGGCAAAGATAAGCTGTTCCACGCTTTGCAAGTTGTTACGGTAAAAGTTCTGCCTCCTTCTGTTTCGCGATTATACCTCGGAGAGGTTAGGTTAAAATTACAGTACCTGGTTTTTCTACTGTGGATGTTACCGTTTAATTTAAGTAGATCGTTGAGATAATCAGGGACGTCACCTTGTAATCGCTTATAAGCAATGGTACATTTAGATATGAAAGCGTCTTTATAAAAAGGCAACCATTTCAGCCGATTAAACAAGGGAACTGATGGTGCTTGAGGGGGGGCATTCAGGATTACTCTAGCTGCTCGTTTTTGGAGCTTCAGGACCCGCCCAAGGCTTTCCTTATCACAATTAGTCCAAAGGACGCTTGCATAATTAATCACTGGCCTGATCAAAGCATTGTAATAAAGTAATCTTTGTTTAAGGGGCAGATAATTCATAATTTTCTTTAACAAGCCGATGCGCTGTGAAACTTTCTTACAAACAGTCGTAATATGCTCAGAGAAAGATAGCTCTTCATCAATCTCAAGACCTAGTAGCTTAACGTTCATAACGTTAGTTAATAAACTGCCATTGCAAGTAATCTCAGGGTTATTGTTTATTTTGGTCGAGAGTCGCTTTCCCTTCACGGTGAGGACCTTGGTCTTTTTTTCGTTGAGTGGAAACCTGTTGGCCAATGCCCAGTTAAAAACTTCTGATACAGATGTATTAAGAGATTCCTGCAGTCTTCCCATCCTGCCACAATCTGCTGACGATGTGATTGTAGTATCGTCTGCATAAAGATCGATTTCAGAGGAGCTGACATGAAGTGGCAGGTCATTAATAAAAACTGTGAAAAACAAGGGGCCGAGTATACTGCCCTGGGGGATCCCATGTTTCATAAGCACCACTTCTGAGACGCAACCACCCAAATGGACAAGCTGGTGTCTGTCCGCCAAATAAGACTGGAACCACTTCATTGTTTCGCCAGCAACACCATATACTTTCAGCTTATCCAGAAGAAGACCATGATCTACCATGTCAAAGGCTTTACAGTAGTCTACTAGCATCATGCCACTAACTCTATTCTTATCTAAATTGAAGAGCAATTCGTCAATTATCTGTATGAGAGCGGTGTCTGTACTGTGATTCTTCCGAAAACCAGACTGGCGAGGATAAATCAGATTGTTTTCAGTTAGATAACTGTATAAGGAGTCATACACATGTCTCTCGATAACTTTAGAAAGGACAGGTAGCACAGATATTGGTCGAAAATTCTGAACGTCACGTGAGTCACCATTCTTGTACAGAGGAGAAACTTTAGCTGTTTTCCAACGACTTGGAAATGATCCACTGGAAAAGGAAAAGTTAATCAATCTCGCAACAACAGGTGCTATAACAGGTGCCGCTATACGCAAAAGCTGAGAACTTATTTTATCAATGCCAGCAGCTTTGCGCGGACTTAACTTTTGTAACAAAGTAAGCACCTGCGCACTAGTGATGGATGGAATAACATAAGATGTATCAGGACTTTTTCTGGATCTGACAAAGTCTTGCAGCTTTGAGGGGTCTGATGGAACTTGCGGTAATGTAGATCTTAACCTATCTGCTATACTGGAAAAATGAGCGTTAAAATATTGCGCCATTAGCTTTTTGTCATCTATAACAGCTTCCCCGATATTAATACTGTTAATATCGCGTCTGTTTTTTCCTGAGCCAGTCAGCGTTCTTATTGTCTTCCATATTCCTCTTGAATTGCCTTTATTTTCCTCGAAGGCATTGCAGAAAAATTTTCGTTTTGCGCTCCTAATCATCGCAACTGCTTTGTTTCTTGCCGCTCTGTAATTAGACAAATCATCAGCATTATTGGAACGCCTTGCGGTTTTTAGGCAATTATCTCTCAGGTGTAGCTGTTTCAAGACAGAGCTAGTCATCCAAGGAGCTTGGGCAGCGCGCTTTACACGCTTTTCACGCCAGGGGCAATTTTCATCAAGTACGCTATTGAAAAGTGACTCCCAAGAGTCCAGCATATCATCAATCTCATCAAATACGAATACTGTATCCCAAGGGGCCTGACTCAGTGCTTCTTTGAATCGGTTCTCGTCGAATTGCTTTATGTCACGATATCTAATATTCTGATTTTTCTGCATGCTACAAGATGCGCGCTCGTTGTTATATTTGCGTACAGCAAAAATAGGTATGTGATCAGAGAGGCCACAGTTGAGAGTAGATATATTCAATATTCGCTGAGGATGATTTGAATAGATGTGATCTAAACAAGTACCGCTAACTGGACGCGTCACCTCATTAACTAGCTGTGTGAAATTCATACCGTGAACCGCTTTAATTAACCGATGTTTTTCAAAGCTCTTCTTATTTCTTCCATCAATATTCACATCGCCTAAAAATATTGTCTCCTTATTCAGCAAGTACACACGTTCCAAATTTGCCTCCAGAGATAAATCATCAGCTTTGGTGTATGAGGGTGGGCGGTAAATACTACCAATCAATAAAGATCGTTTCGATTTAAAAGGACAAACTTCAAGCCAAATGACTTCAACTTCTTGATTTTCCAGATCAGTTCTACGAATAACATTCAGGTTATCGTTTATATATGCCATGACACCGCCGCCAGATTTGTTTACCCTGTCTCTACGGTAGATAGAATAACCAGGCAGGAGAGTATCTAATGTACTAATGTTAGTGCATTTTGCTCGAGCCACAATCCAAGGATACCATTCCATTTGTAAAATTAACGGGATATTAGTGCAGGATCATTTCTGGGTCGGGATCATTTCGGGGACTGTGCAGTTCAGTTTGAATATACAAATTAATAGTTTATAAATATCCACTCAAGATAACTACCAACCTAACTTTGAGTGCTTTGTCTCCACGGCCGAATTATTTGCTTCTGCGACATCTTCATACTCAATCACTTCCACATAATTGGACGGGAAGAGCCCTTCCTTGCTGCCTAGTTGGCCACTCCACCAACCGTCTTCCTCATTAACCCGCAGAATGTCAACAATATCGCCCACGTTTAGGGTCAGCTCATCTTCTTTCTTAGCGTCATATGAAAATATTACTTTCGCCTTCTTTCCTGCAACTGTGATTATCAAGAAATTTATTAGTATACTTACGTCCTCTCACAAACCCTACCAATCTACTTGATATACGTGTAAATTTAAATCTCAGGGAAAGTCAGAAATACCTATAGTAATATAACAATGATAATAATGGCCAAAAATGTAAAATATTTGGTCCATCAGTAACTGTGCCAGGTAATAAAGGCTACATTAATCAGTTAATTATTTTTTTTTTTTATTTTATATGACAGCCTGAATATGAAAGATACTACGTGCAAATCTGGTTTACCCGCTGTCTGAGTGTTGTGGTCACAGCATTAAAACAAACCAAAAATTTTCAATCAATTAAGTTTGCCTAGGCATGTAGCCTGACAGGCGCCGAGGTAACGATTCGCTCGCCTAGCTGATTCAGATTAGGTGTTTGAAACGACGGCAACTGATAAAGTAGGAGCGGGATTGATAGTTGTTTGGGTCAATGTTGACGTTCACTGCGCAAGAACAGTCGTCTTCAATCCCAAATAACTACTTGTTGATTTCAGAACGGCCCAAAGTTATGGATGACATATTGATTTCAAGCGCCATTTTAAGACTGTTCTGATTTCTCAACGATGCTTCGGTGGTGGTTTTTATTTCTTAGATTCCTTTTCCTTTTAAAATGTGGTTGTAGGTGTACGTTGTAATTCGACGTATCTGGCGAACCGTAAAGGCGATTATGATCATCTGATATGGAGACGAATGGCACGGGATCCCTACAGACGCTGTGTCATAAAAGAGCGACGTATTGTGCTACTGATAAAATCCAAATGGTAGGTATTACAGTGATTTGATTCTTACAACCCTAGCATTTTCAATTCTAAACAACGGCCTGGGCAACCAGCGGCACAGAAAGTGCGTCGTCACATCAACTTCTGTTCGAATAAATTTGTCGAATTCATCTCTGAGCACAGAGCAACCTGAGATGTAGAGCACTTCAGAGTCGCGTGAGTTTGGCATGTGGTAAGACTCAGAAGGTAGATTTGCATTGGTCATATTAAATAGTGGTTCTTTTGACAGAGTGGTGAAACATCTTTTCTGAAGTGAATGAATATTAAACATAGCCATATTTTCTGAGGGATACACAACAGAAATCATAGTTCTTCTGAGGGCTTCTAAGATCTTCTAAGAATATTATTAAGTTTGGAACGGATTAACCCCAAGAATAATTTCTGTAGGGGACAGACAAAAATGCGACTTGGCCTTCAGTGTTTTAAAAACCTGGACCAGTGTGGGACACACGCATGAAGAGATTGATGCTTTTTGGGGGTGTATTCAGGGCACCTGGATTTCAATGATATCTTCACAGTGGATGGTAGGTGCACTCAAGTGTTTGTAGTGGTCCCTGTGATAACAGCTAACTAAAATAGTCTTTAAAAAACTATAGAGATACCGTAAAATTCCAGAAATAAGCCCTGGGGTTTATATTCTTCAAAGGCCCTTTTGGAGGGGTGGTTTAACTACGAGGGGTGAGAGGGGGGAGGGGATTTGGGTTTCAAAATCAATTGGGCTAGCCTTATAGTTGGAGGTAAATTTAACTGTTGTGCTTTGTTTTACTTTGTATTTTAGGGCAATGTTCCAAGTACAAGCCCCCAAGGGGCTTATATTTGGAGGGGTGGTTTAACTACGGGAGGGGGGGGGGGATTTGGGTTTCAGAATCGATTGGGCTAGCCTTATAGTTGGAGGTAAATTTACCTTTTGTGCTTTGTCTTACTTTGTATTTTAGCGCAATTTTCCAAGTACAAGCCCCCAAGGGGCTTAAATTTGGAGGGGTGGTTTAACTTCGGGGGGGGGGGGGGGGGAGGGATTTGTGTTTCAAAATCGATTGGGATAGCCTTATAGTTGGAAGTAAATTGACCTTTTTTGCTTTGTTTTACTTTGTATTTTAGGGCAATTTTCCAAGTACAAGCCCCCAAGGGGCTTATATTTGGAGGGGTGGTTTAACGCATTTTTTTTTTTTTTTTTTGCATTACCAGCTTGGGGGGGCTTATATTACTTTGGAAGGGCTTATACATGGAGGGGCTTATTTTCGGAATTTTACGGTGTGTATTTCCAGCTTCAGCTAAAAACACATCTGAAACAACGAAGCCCATTTGACAAGACAGATAGCATCATTCCCATTCCCATTCGAAGAGGTCTGAATAGTTAAACATAAAATTTAGATTTTTCTTTCCTAAGTATCAGATCTTTTTTCCATGTTTATGAACTAGCATACTTTGGTATTGTTTTCTCATATTTATAATTGCATCTCAAAATACATTGTACCCAGAACTCTCAGGTTTTTTTGGTTTGCTCCCTGAAACTTTTCCCGTTAACTACAGGTGTATTACTTAAGGGGTACCTGAGACCTATTTTAAGTTTAACTGTGTTAAATGTGTCTGGTTTTTTTGCTGGTAAATATACTGTTTGCAAAGATATTGAAAAAATTTAACATGCATTTGACAATTATTAAAGAAATATTATTATGTTATGTCATTTAATTTTTACATGTTTTTGTTACTGGGTTTTATTGACATTTTGTTTCTATTCTTTTTCCTAGAGAGAAATGAAAGAGGCAATGCAAAATTGCATTCAAAATATAGGTAAAGAGTCACTTTCTTTGTGCTGGATGCTGTTTATAACATAATAGAGTGGCTGGTTTGTTATTCAGAGCAGCTGCATGATCACCCACAGCCAAAGTGCTACAAGTTTATTCGTTTATTTCGTTTATGATTTACGTTCAAGAGCTGAAGATTAAACTGTTGAAGTCCAAGATGGAGTCCTGTCCGGCTGTTTCCAGTTGTAGCAGATCCTAGCACCGTGGAACAGTGACGAGTTCCTTTCCCGCTAGCCAAGCGAGTTGCAGAGTTAGTTTTCCCCTTGTTGTTCTTACGCCGAAGTCGCTCGAGTTCTCTCAACGCTTATTTCCCCGATTTGTGCTTGGAAGGGCAAAACCTATCGTCACAGTATTATACTCAAGCGAAAATGGTTTTTGTACTTAATAGTCGCGAGTTTCAAATCATCCTTCTTAAGTTTTTTATGCAAATTCAATTCAATTTACTGCTTGTTAACGAAGCGTTAATCGAGACAATTGTCAATTGTTGGCCTCACACTAGAGCTTTTAAGTATAATGTAAGTGTACTTAGACTTACTTTGAGTGTGAAGGGGTAAAATGTACTTACTTTAACTTTACTTGCTGGTGACCACAGAAACGTTCGTAGTTCAAAGAAGCCGAAGTTCGCCGCCTAGCCTGCGAGTAAGCTCTCCTATTTTAGCGAGCGAAGGGCCGAGGAAATGACAGCTTGCAACGATCCCTCATAAATGTTCATTTCCACCCCGGAAACCCAGGGACTCCGCAAAGCGCGAAAACGGTCACCGCAAACGCCCCGCCGATTACAAAAGTGACAACCTTTTGTCAAATTTAGACAGTCGAGGGCGCGTAGAATTGTTTATTTATAAATCGCTTTCGCCACAGCATCAAAGCAATGTTTTCAATCACTGTTATGTTTTTTTTTAATTTGTCCACGGGGACATCGAACTTCAACGTGTCCGCTCGGATAAGAACTCAATACTTTAATTCTTGTTTCGTAACTTTTGAAAATTAGTCGTCGAAACATATATTTGTCCGTTCTGGAACTGGAGAATAGCGTTTTCTTGGACTTCGTTCCCTTAGGTTTTACTCCAGTTGCTTCCAACTCTATCCCTAGTCCTTCTTTACGGTCAAGCTGCACGGCAACACTGTCAAGTACATCTTTCTGAATTTTCCTACCCAGGGGAATTTAATTGGGCGAAGAAACCGATGTTGGAAGGCAGCGCTTGAATCACTCTTCACTTCCCCCCCCCCTCCCCCGGTTTTCAGAAACGAACAAAACTGATGAAGGGCTTTCATTTTCCATCCACAAAAACCACAAACTCGGTCCGACTTATCCTCGGCTCGCAATATTCTTTTTGCCAGAATTACATCAAACGAGCCCGTCTGTTGAGGCCTGAAACAAGTTCTCGGTACCAATCTGATCCCCCTGAGAACAAAATTTGACACACAGACCACGGGGATGCCAGTGGCCTGTTATCAATCAACTTTGATTTCCGAAACGTCATTTTTCCGTCAGTGGTATTTCCCTTGGTCAGGGCGAAGTACAAATGGAATTTTATGAGGGATCGTTGCAAGCTCTCTTTTCCCCTGCCCTCGCGGCTTCGCCGCTCGCTCGTGCGTTCTCGCAAGACTCGCTTCACTCGCCCAAAATAAGACAGCTTGCTCGCAGGCTATTCGCCGCCAAGTATAATGTACATCACACTTAAGAACACACTTACCGGTAGGAAATGGAAGCTAACTGCAAGCGATGTGGACGATGAGCACGAGCAGCGGTTCCGAGATTCTAATGACCTGACAGATAAATATCCATTTCTCGGGTAGCAAAGAGCATTGCGGAAGAGGCCCAAGCCCTATGGCCATTTCTTTGCCAAAAAGCGCGTTGTTCAGCCATTCTAGTGAAATACTGAAGAATACTTCGTTTGCTTTTTTGTTTTGTCTTGTTTTGTTTGGTTGTTTGCTTGTTTTCTTTTCTGCCGCTCTTAAGCGCTAATCCGTGGAGTTGTAACATTCCTTCGTAAGTTTAGTAGCAGGTCACGGAAAATCCTCCATTTATCTCTTCGCGCTGCTCCATCAGTTTCGTCACTTTCCTGCAAAATCTAGTATTTCTGCCGATCTTTAATAACTAAGCGCCTTGTCTTACATTGGTAGGCAGGTAAAGACGGTCAAATTGAGCTCGAATTTTTATACCTTTAAGCATGAAGCCTTCAACTGCGGCAAAAATCGCTAGGGCAGAATCTGTTTGTTCAACTCTTTGTTATTTTATAGGTAGAAATGTAAGCTTATTGGAGTTACTGTTTGTTTCGTTTGAAGCGATATATCTCTAAATATATGCATGGATCCTAAATTAAACGTCGTATTTCCTTATTTCTGCGGTATACTGTCATCGTTTCGCCCGAGAAGTGGTTAATTTCGAGCGATTATGATAAATTTTGACACTTTGATTTGGCCGGCTTCTTTTACTGCTTTCTCTGCAACGCTCAAGAATTAGGCTCAAGCTAACACTCGAGAAATTCTTTAGTGAAAGAGCTCGTAATAAAAAGCGGTTAAGTTCCCCCTAGACAGTTCTTTCGCCCTGAGAATATTTTAGTGACAGTGAGAAGTAGTCTGGATAAAGCGATTTTAAAAATCATCCGTTTTTGCGCTGTCCGGAAATGGGAAGAGTAAAAGTAGTCTTTGCAGCATTTATTTCTTTCTGGTGATAACATTTACGACATTATCGTCTACAGTAACGGATTAACAACCTGGTGCATGTTCAATTCAACGGACATCACAAGCGGCTGGCGGCAGAGGTTTTTTACACGACAGACAAGCCACACGAACGACTTCGTAAACGCTAAGAGCCACACAAGAGAGAAACCTCTGTTCGCAGGGTAACACGAGAGAGGACAAAATAAAAAAAGACGAGAGGCTCAACGTGACAACTGCCGCCGGGTGCGAGAAGTTTATAGATCGATTCAGAAATACATTGTCAGCACTATTCAAAATAGCGTAAACCCTAATTACGAGTAGCCTGTTCCAGGCTCCGAGATAGTTAGACCCGCTGAATTGAGAGAGCGCGAAGACAAAAGTAATACGGGAGGAAACTAGGGAGAGAAGGGGCGGCGTAGCCTGTAATCATTTCTTTAAACGACCCGTTCCGGTATACCAGCTCCTGGTACACCCTCTGATTGGGTAGATTTGACAGATTATATCAAGTCTCAAAGTGGGCCGTTCCTGTCACTCAGAAAGATGGCATGCGGCGTCCACGCGCGTGAAATAGAGAAATCCACGATAACTCCAGTGTTGAACGAATGTTTACGAGATTTCCCGCACATAGGAGCGCTGAGGAAGGAACAGAAGACCTGCCTTGTGAACTTGGCGCGAGGAAAAAATGTCTTTGCAATCCTGCTGACCGGCTTCGGTCTTGCCTGATAACAAACTGGCAATAACAGAACAGTCGCAAGAAGGAGTTATCTTTGCGCTCCAGTCCAGACTCACATTATCTAAGGATCTCTTTAGAAAAACATCCTGCAAAAACACTAACAAGCTGCAATCGGCGACAAAATGAGTTGAGACACTTCGCCCAAAACTGGGCTTTTTTACGTTTTATTAACTTCAAAAGGAGGAAATATAGCCTTCCTCCCCCATACCCTCCGTACAATGTTGTGCTCTGGTTCTAGCTGCCTATAAAAAACAATAAACACCCCAACTTTGAATGGAGGGGCCAGGGAGGGGTGCGGATTTCTTTGTTCTCCGAAACTACCCTATTTAAGTACAATGTCTCAACAATCTTGTCGCCGATCGGCGACAAAATGAGTTGAGACACTTCGCCCAAAACTGGGCTTTTTTACGTTTTATTAACTTCAAAAGGAGGAAATATAGCTTTCCTCCGCCATCCCCTCCGTGCAATGTTGTGCCCTTGTTCTAGCTGCCTATACAAAACAACAAGCATCCCAACTTTGAATGGAGGGGACAGGGGAGGGGTGCGGATTCCTTTGTTCTCCGAAACTACCCTATTTAAGTACAATGTCTCAACAATTTTGTCGCCGATTGTGGGCCCCGTATGACAAACTCATTGAAGGAAACCATCACAATCGCGGACAAGAAAGAAAATCGCTTTCAGTTATTCAGATCAAGGAGGGACTTTAGAGAAAATTAAAACAACCTAACATCCTTCTTTATCCGCAATGAAGACCTTTACGTTTCAAAAGAGGTCAAAGAAAATGCTCTTGCATCAGAGGGCAAATCATCAATCATGCCGACCAGAAACAATTATCGCAGAAAATCAATATGCGTGTCACGACCTCTCAGCATGAAACAAGCGGGAACATAGTTTGCTAAGTCAAAATGTAGACCCCTCCGGAGCATAATTTACCCGTGAGAGAAAATATTCACTGGAACAAGGGGCATTTTCAGCACGAGGTAAAAGTCGTGTTTTGCCTACCGACCCGCTTTTTTACACGCCAAATAACTCACGCTCGCATAAGGGATTAGCGCCGCGCGAAATAATCTCGCGAGAAATTTGAGAAAGATTCCAGCTCATTGACATTTCAACAGTTTGACAGCCGGAATCTAATTATCTCAAACGTGTCAAAAGTGGGCGGAAGAGGTTCGTAAATAAAATGTGACCCTCCACAGGAATTTGATGCTAAAGGTGAAAGCACGCGCACGACACGCTTGCACGACACGCTTAGCGTGCCGTAGATCACGGATATGCGCATATTAAATTGAAAAAACAAAGACGGACACACTTGCCTTTGTTTTGGCAAATTTAACGCGCTAGACCTTTTGTTTTTTTGTAGCGAGCCATATGTCGTAAGTGTGCGAATTATAGCACGGTTAGCGTGCAATTAGGGTAAGACACGCTGAACACGCTTGATTACTAAAACCGCTAAGATAATAAAAATGGCTTGGGTTTTCAGCGGATTTAATCAGCATTGATAACTGGTCGAAGTGAATCAAATGTACCAATTGAGACTGTTTTGGAATTTGATAGTAACCGTGGCCATTTGAAAATCAGGACTTAATGGTGGTCTAGCCTGGAATTAACGCGAGATCAGTGTAAACCAATTCCTCCGGCTGTCGGCTGTTGACCGGAATCGCAAAGAGGCCTGCTATCGCATGCGAGGCACTGAAGTTATGTCGCCTGAAAATTATAGTTATGCCACCGGAATATTTATTAGCAGTAATGCACAGAGAAATGAAGTTGAATAAATTAGTTTAATATATTTCTTTAAGCCATGCTGAGACGAACGAAGGTAATTAAATCGGAGAAACAAAAACTGCCTAGAATTTTCTATAGGTTGAGGAAGACTAAACATTTCTAGATGACCGTTCCATGCATGTACAATTTTCGAAGGTTATCTAATAAATTCCTTACGATTTTCTGAAGTTTAATTTTGTCCATTTCATTCCCCAGTTAAACTATTTTTCGTAGAGAATTAAGGAATCCTAAAATTTTCGGAAGCGAAAATACGATAAAATTCTCACTTTCCTAAAACTTTTAATTGGAAGCTAAATTTTTCGGGAAAATAATGCTGAAGCCCTTGTAATTTCGAAGCGCTATCAATCATAATTTATGTGAGGATATCTCGTTACGCTATGCTAAGACCGCCGAATCAAGCGCTGTAAACGTGTACTATATCTCGTTCTTCACAGCACGAAAAAAAACAAGAATCTGTAAACTATAGCTAAAAACACTGTAGAATGAGGAAGGATTGCGGGCGACTTTTCTTTGAATTTTGGGCGACAAAACTCATATTATCAGGTTTTGGACGACATAATTTCAAACGACATCACTTTCGAGTAGCTTGACCGTCACCCCTTTAGATCGAGCTCGATGAAATAATTCAATGACCGAACTTTATGGAACAAATGATTACCTTCAAGAATTTCACGCGGACTACTTTTAATTTAGTTCTTTTTCTCTTTTCTCAGTGTGTGACTGACAGAGATTTAATTCTCGGATCGAGCTTTAGTACTCTAAACACACCGTATTATCGTGGCAAAAACAAAGAATCAAACAAAAAAGCACCATACAATTTCGGAATTCTGTTAAAAAATACATTTTTTACTTACTATTCAAAAAGCGTTGAAACAGTCATTAATTAACTGATGTTTCCTTTTTTGTGTTATTGTCGGCCGGATCAATTAAGCAACGTTGGAAACGTTTTGGAATTTTGGTACATCTAGAGAAGCAGGCTGGTTTTCAGTTGATCACTACGATCCTTGCAATCGCTAAAAAATAAATACAATTTAGTGATCCTGGCACTTGATGATTTCTATTATATTTGATCGGCAAGAAAGTGTCTTAAGTTCGAATTGCAAATGTGTTTTAAATTAAGGAAAGTTAAGATAACCTTTGCACAGCTTCGTCAGTAAACATTTCTGGAAAGAACTTTGATTTTGCAATGCTAATATAGTTCTACCCATAAATCCAGTAGGTCACACCGTTCACTGTTTATACTTTTCAAGCGACAACGTTTTTTCAATCAGATACTGTCGCTGCGATCGCTGAGGTATAACTTTTTCTTTCTCGATAGTTACCAAAAAAGGGTGACGTTCATAATCATTTACGGTTCCTTTTTGTAGAGGAAATTTATTTAGCTTATAGATAACACGCCTTGCGTGCTTTTGCGCACACTGAAAGCGTGTTGTGCTTTTTCGCACGGAGCTTTTGTTTGAAAACTTTAACACGCTCTTTTGTTCGACTTGCTCACGCTTAATTGTCTTAAGCGTGTCCTCTGAAACAAAAGAAATTGCTAATGAGGCAAGATTGCAAGCGTGCTAAAGCGTGTTAAAATAAATTCTTTTGTTTTAAAGTGAAAGAGTGTCGTGCGCGTGCTTTCACCTTTAGCATTAAAATCCTGTGGAGGGTCACAAATGATTACAGGCTCTCTCTCCCTTCCTTTTCCTCTTTTTCGCGCCGCCAACTTTTCGCGTGCCTTTTACTTTCGCGTCTTCCCCACTATCTGAGAGCCTGGAACAGGCTAAATTACGAGCGAATGCTTATACATAACAGTTTCAAATTGTACTAAAAAAAGAACTACTTATTGCCCTACTTACAATTATTGATCGGACGCAAACCTCACATTTAATAGTCATTGCTGTCGCTGTAACTCTGTGTGACTCCTTGACTTCGATGTGCTGAGCCGTTTTGCTTTCAAAAGGCTACTTAAAGTTCCCAGTACATAAGGATCCAAAGACATTTTGTTTCGGGGTGAAAACAAAATCTACGTGTCCAGACAATCCGCAGAGGTGACATATACTTTTGTCGCGTAAATTTAACTCCTCGAGGCGAACGCATATCAGTATAGTCAATACTGTGTGACGGCAGGTAAAATTTTAAACTATACAACAATAGTCTGGCTTCACCACGTGATCGCAGCGCTCCATCGCAAGGCATTCACGGACGTCAGAACTCTGTATAGCGAAAACGGCAAATCCATTTTTTTAACATATATGTAGGGGAGATAACGATTAAGGCCTCATGGTTTTAACAATCAGGTTTGTGATGTGCAAAAATGATTTTACTGCGAAAGATGATTGACAGCTTGTACTTCAAGTAATCATACTTCCTCAACAAGTGTGAAGCCATGTTTTCTACAGCGCAACTTACATTTTTAAGTGCACTTGCATCAAGTGCTTACTTGAAACTAACTTAGCTACTAGTGCGAAGCCAACTAATAACCCAACAAACGTTAAAACTTCAATATTTAGTCATTTGATTGAGACCGGCAAGCCTAGCAGGCCCGTAGCAGGGGGAGGGACAGGGGGGGCTCGAGCCCCCCCTGAAATTTTCAGACTTGAATAAAATTCTGCTGCAAAAGTGGAATTTTTCTACTAAAATGGACAGCTGTCAATGGAACCTAAACTTTCAAAGTATTGTCGATCATAGTAAGATTATGTACTGTTGTTCTTCTGGGCCCAGTTGTTCAAAGGCCGATTAGTGCTTAACCTGGGGTTAAATTTAACCCGGATTTCTTTTTCTTGTGTTCAAAAGCATTTTATCGGATAATTTTCTCTGTGATTTTTAAAGCTTCCAATCAACCTGTAGACAAAAAGAATTGAAACTGAAATGCTTTTTAAGCTTTCAAATCTGCATTCAAATCTTGCACTAACCCTGGGTTATCTTAACCCAGCTTTGAACAACTCAGCACTGTACAATTTTGGAATTGTGTAAATGAACAAAATCGTATTTTTGCTCTGCCAAAAACAACCAACAGCTTTAAAATATCTGCTTATTAAGCATCAAAATAGTCAGAAGCAAAATCATAATGGATCGAAATGTACCAATGGCAATCCCTGAACGTGACCTCTTGAACTTTATTGGTTTCCTATGAGGTTCGCCAGTGTAAAATATACTACTGTACTAGATTAAAACTTACGTTTTTGCGCGTTTATATTGGAAGTCTTACAATGTCTTCGCAAGAGCCGCCGAAAAAGAAGTCCAAACAAGTCGAAAATAAGCAGGGAACACTTTTATTGTGGGTAAAACCATGCAATAGTGACGCACAGCCTGGTGTAGTCGAAGAAACAATCCAAATCAAAGAACAACCCGGAAATGAAAATGATTTGGAGCCACCGACAACAATAACTGGCAAACAGGAAACGACAAAGAGGCAACTCAGCCCCCCAGGTCAAGTCTTTGTTAACGTATCAGATAGTCCATTTGCGCTCAACAACGGGAGACTCTAGACTGAACCACCTGTCGATGTTATATGTTCACAAGGACAGAACAGATGCTCTGACCCTTGTAGACGTAGCTAATGACTTCATTGGGAAGAAAGAAAACCGAAAGCAATTGTTGGGCAAATTTTATTAATAATAATAATATAGATTCTTATACAGCGCATTTCTATCCTCAATGCACTTTACATTATGAAAGCCGATAAAAAATCATTACATTTCTAGCCTATGTGACATTATACATCAAGTATTGTAAAAAAATTGTAAAACTTTAAAAATCCTAAAATGTTAAGCATGAAAATCAATTGTGATATTGTACATCAAGATTGGAAAACTTTAAAAAACCCTGAAATGCTATGTTTATAAAGACTTATAAAACTTATAAAAAAAAATCGAAAGATATCCCAAACAACTTCTTTATTTCGTCAGTCAACACAAACGGAAAACAAAATGTATTGTAGACAAATGTAGTAATCTGACATGTACCAAGAAGTATGCTTTAACCAAGGGACCGAAGCGGGGGGGGGGTAATGTGGGCCACTCGCTCAGCCCCCCCAGTCATTTTATGCTTGCTACGGGCCTGCCTAGTAGGTGTTTGTTTCAATCTCAAGAGTATAAATTAAATCATTTACATATAAAAAGAAACGAATATTGATTTATTAGATATCAAGGAATGCTTGAAGCTCACGAGACATTATTATAAGGGTTTATACGGAAATTCAAGGATCGTAATTTACGGCACTACTGTAATATAGAAATAAAATACAGCTGTTAATGTTTTGGCGAACATTGGTTGTCTTTACACTAGGCTGTTAAGTAAGACTTAAGAGCTGCTAAGTTTTACTTAACCAAAAATTCGTGTGTGAAGACCTAAGTAAAATCTCAAGTAACTTTACTTTGCGTCCCATTAAAGTTGGAAAGTTGGAAAGTTGAAACGATTCATGAAAATTTCAAGCGACTTTAAAACCATCGTTATGACCGACTTAGCTGACTTGCGGTTACTTGCGGTTTCTTGGCTTTGAGAAAGATCAATCTTAATTAGGCCATCCCCCCCTTTTTTTTTTCGTTTAGCGTCGAATGCGTTTCCTGATGTTGGTCGGTCGGTAGGATTGAAAAAAAAAAAACCTAAAACAAAAAATCACAAGAAGTCTCGGAATAGGAGGCCCTGGTACCCCAGGATGACGTTAAAAGTTAACATTCACATATTTGGATTAACAAAATGTACAATATGCTGTAAAAAAAAGTTCCTGTTTTCGTTCCTGTTTTCCTTATGCTGTTACTACGCTCATTTTTCAGATGAAAAGAATTATTTCAAGTGAAAAATGGTTTAACTACGTCGTTACTTTTTTTTTTTTTTTTGAAAATGCCAAAAATTTGGATGAGTCGGACGACGCTAAACGGAGAAAAAAAAGAGGATGGCCTTATGTTGCGTGGGAAGGTTTCTGAAACTTGAGAAACTTTTCACGGACGTTTTCTACATTTTGACATCGGCGTGAAAGAAAAAACACAAAATGTGCATTTGAAATTGATTTTTTGCCGTGTACTCAGCTGATTTAACTTGCGTGAACGGATCCAGGATCCAGTTAGTGTTTTACGCGAATTATTACGCGACTTATGGGTATTTGAATAAAAAATTATCAAGGAATAAGTTATTTATCTGTCATTGTTAATTCATAACATTAGCTCAAAACACGATCGTGAGACTACAGATCGTAATATTGTTAGCGAAACTTTAGACGGGCTACTCCCCATTCTTGAATTAAAACTTAAGTGTCGTTTTTGTACAGTGTTCCATTGAATTGCTATTCATTTTCTTATTCATTACTTGCCATTCAATATTTTTGCAATGTGCTGCTCTTTTTCCATATCTCGTGCCCTGAATAAAGCTGAAGCCGCCTATGAATGAAGTTTGTTTTCAGTTGTTTGTTTACGGCTTTATATTCTCGCTGAAACAGTGAGCTTATCTAAAATATGAAAGAGCTATCCTCTATTCTAACGGCAGACTCGTCGGCTTTTCGAACAGCAATGTACTGCACAACACCTGAACACGAACCGCACAGTTTGAGTAGGTTAAAGACTGGGTAAAAAGTTAAGAGTAGCGTAAAAGGTTATCGTTTGCCGGCTAGCTTTAATAATAATAATATTTAATACTTATATTGCGCTTTTTCTATAAAAATACTCAAAAGCGCATTACAATATTATTAATAACAAAATTAAAAACCAGTAAAATTACTCGGTAAAATTACAATATTTAAAAATAAATAAATAAATAAATAATCTAACTAAAAGCCTTCTTAAATAGATATGTTTTAACTAGCTTTCCTATTGTATGTCTGTCCTCAAAAAAATGTTCACCTTACGGTAAAACTTTCTATCAGATATTGTGAGGCTGAATAAATGTAAAGGCTACAATCATACCTGTTCGTCGGGGCCGTTTAAAAGAAAATAAGAAAAGAAAAGAAAATACGTATCAAGAAATGGCCCATTGTACCGACCTGAATTTGTCAATTAACGTTCAAACAATAGAACCTTTGTTCCAGGTGACACCTGCCCAGACCAAGCCGAAGTTTGTTTGAATAATCGGAAACCTTCTGCGTGACAAACTTGCGAACCAGGGGGGTAGGGAGTGCTACATTGCCCTGTGAAGAATGATGCTTCTCTAGGGTACCGACGGGAGAAGTTGAACTTCGTACAAATTTAGTCCGTGCGGAGCTGAGAGCAGTCTTTTACTTAATTTGTTTTTGCTTCAGGTTCTTAATCGCACAACTATAAGCATCGAGACAGTGAACTAAAATCTTAACCTGTTTACGTTTAGAAGTTAAGCTGATTTTTTGATCAAGTACACTGCAAAATAATCCGCGGTGGCTCCCGCAATTTGATAAGGGCTAATTTTATCGCCTTCAAAGGGCTGGAATGTTAGTTTTGAAACGCTCTTTTGTTCATTTGCCTTATAATATGATTAGTCGCTTTAAGACAGTTTTATTTTTTGGTCATAGAACGTGAGTATATCAATCTTTCTAGAAACATTTCGTAGGTTTTCACGCTTATATCAGGGTACGGTACTTTCCGCTAGGAAACACGTAAAGTGTAGGTACAGTTTTACTTAGTTAACGCCCTAGGCATAATACACGTATACTCTATTATAAAAGAGGCAATGCAATACTAGAAATTACAAGTTATCCCGCTATCATTGGAGTTGCTATCAGAAGATATTCTGCTGCTGCCAGATTACTCTTTTTTGCTACTTTTGGTGCGAGTCGTCGACCAAAGTAAGTCTTTTGTTTTCTTATAGTTATTTAGTACTGTAATTCGTGGAACTATCAAGTCTTTACGCTATCTCATGAGAAGGACATTGATTTGAAGACAAATCTGTTGGAATCAAACAGGCTTGATTGTTTTTACTATTACCAAAGTATTTTATATAATCTAGTTTACTGTTTTTAAGATAAGTTCTTGTTCAAGCGGAATCGCTACGATATAGTTTTTTTTTATTGTTTTATTCATGCTGAGAGTTAAATGTTAGTGTCTCAGTTAATTAGCTCAAGTATGAATTATCGGATTTTTCAGTTATCTGCTTCTTGCATTATAGTTTTATGTCGTTTAGATTATTCTACCTTACAGTCTTAATTTTATAGTTAATCTAAGTAGTTCGTATTCTTTAATTATCGCTTTCAGTTCAACCCTACGTCTACGTCTAGCTACGTCTACGTTTTCTATCTCTTTGTCTACCGTGTGTATTACTACGCGCCATACGAACATTGCTATTACATTGAATTGTTGTACACGAGACTACTATTGTTATGAACTCCAAGGATCTGTCATTAAATCCGCTCTAATATTCTATCACGTGGAGTTCGAATCATCTATTGCCTCGCACCGTGCTACCCCTGTTTTTGTTGAGATTTGGATTATTCGCGACCTCCAGAATTTCAGCAATTACAATTATTATGGGGTTCTAAATGACTGAATAGATTATGCAAGGTTACCTAGCAGACCGATATCGAAAATTCCAGCATTGGAGAAAGTGTTTCAACAAATGATCTCTATTTTGTTGTGTGGTATGTACAGACAAATTACTTTTCAATCATCAATCAGATTTTTGGGGGGTCAGGATAAACGACGACGAAAGTTTTCAAAGAACGGATGAGAGATCTTAGCCATATTTTATAATTTTTTTTTTTTGGAAAATACTTCACCCACAAACAAAACATTCATTTTAGGGTTGACTGACTACCCTACTTACCGTCGGATACATCGGAGTACATGCTACCTCTTTCGTGGCCGGAATCTAAAAAAGAATGCACAAAACAACATTTTCATTAAAAAATTGCTCTTTGATTCTTTAAGAGCACGACTTTACGATGAAATGACACGGTCTGAGTAGGATTACATAAACCTTACCGTCGGATACATCGGAGTATATGTTACCTCTTTCTTGGTCGGAATCTAAAAAACAATGCACTGATTCTTAAAGAGCACGGCTATACGATGAAATGACACCGTCTGAGTAAGATAACATAAACGGGGGAGGATCTGTAAATCACCAAGTAGTAGAATGAGTTGATTTTTTCGGTAACCCTGTTTTCAAAAATCCAGGTGTCACTACAATCCAAATAACAATAACTTAACCACCTCCTCGTGAAAAACGGCATTGTAACTTCAAAGTTGAAGTTAGTGTTTGGCCAGTCAAAACCTTTAGGGCATCCCCACCTGCTTAACAAGTTATTTGAGATGTGTTTTTTCCGATTTTAATGTGAAGTCGCTACTCGATTGACGTACATTTTTCTGCCAAATAATTAACATGTTTCCATCCCCCCCTCTTTCTCTTCCTTCCCTCCTCATTTTGACGTCTGCCACGCAAGCTTACATTCTGCATTTGTCGCACACCGTTTTGTTCATCCTTGCCGAAAAAGAATTTAAAAAGAGTTTCCATTTATTCTACAGTCAGACTTAGCTTGTCACTTTGCTAAAGTGAGTTCTTATTTTTTGACATGTGCATGTAACATTTTCTCAGAAGAAGTACAATAGAACCCAACTTTTCCCACGTTTCTTCGGCAAGCGGCCAAGTTCGTTTTTCACGGCGACTTCTAGCTGAAAACCGACCATTTCAAGTTGTTGATGTAAAAGGACGTCGTGCAAGTGTAAATTTTTACCATTTGTTGTGGCTATTTTATTTGTATTTATTGTTCCTAATTCAGAGGAGGTATATTCTCTTCGCTTTTCCATTATGACTAAATTTTTGGATGCAATTGACAACCTGGTAATAAAAATACCCGAAATTATCAACAACGCGGCTCATTTGAAACCTATTAATAACTGCTTTCAGCTCTTTTTTACGAGTTCGAGGTTGTCACGAACACTTTTCGCCTTCACCTTGTCTAGAGAAGTGGATTTCTGGCACGTCCTCTCCATCTTGAAGCTCCTCTCTACTCGAACATGGTGGCTGAGTTGAGTTATCGGTATTGCCTAAAAAGGTAGCAGCATATTATTGTTGAAAAGAAGTTGGAAAATTAGCAGCAAATTGAAACGACATCTGCTCTATAGATAGCGAAAAAAGGAAATAACAAATGGCTGTCTATATTTTATGATAAGAAAAAGGGGCCTGGGTAGCAATGGCGTAAGACGTGTCCTTGATCCGTCCGCCACATATTCTTTTTTCCCGGGTGGTAAATGGAAGAACTGTTGAAAAAGATCTTGGAACGGAAAAGAAGCGAGCGTTCCTCTTCAGAGGAGTCTAGCACTTCACCAGAAGCAAAAAAAGCGAGGAGTGATGAAGTAAACTCTCCTGAAGAAGTCGAGGAGCACGAGGTTGAAGACGAAATCTTTACGGTTTTGAACATGGCCGAAGGCTTTCATAAAGCTTTGGAGGAGATAAATCGAAAGCTGGAAAAGCTACACGCTATCCAAACAACAGTAAATGATGTCCAAACGTCCCTTCAAAAATTGGAAGGAAGAATACAGAAGCTGAAATATTCGCAAACAACCGCCAGCCACGACATTGAGAACTTGAAAGAAAGCTTAAATAAAGCTGAGAAGCAACAGCAGAATTCGACAGCGAGCCTAAAATTTTACCAGGAGAAAACAGATCTCGCTTTAACCGATTTGCAGAAGAAAAATGATGATTTAGAAGCTAAGCTTAAAGAGGTACAAGACAAGAATCTCTATTTGGAAGCCTACTCGAGGCGGGAAAATATAATTTTTGAAAATATTGTGCAAGAAACAGACAAAGAAGACACTGAATTAGTTGTTCGCACCTTCCTCGAGACGGAATTAGGATACAAAGATGCAAGCACCGTTGAAATACAGAGGGTTCATCCCTTAGGAAAGAAGAAGGAAGAAAAGCCCAGGCAAATTATCGCAACGTTCCTCCGCTATAAGAACTGTGAAGAAATTCTAGCCTTGGGCTCCCGTTTGCGAGGAAGCAGATTTAAAATGTATCAAGATCTACCCTACGAAATAGTAGCAAGAAGAAGAAAGCAAATGGACACTTTTAAAGAAGCTAGGAAAAATAACATCCCTGCATCTTTTAGTCGGGCACAACCGGATAAGCTCTTGATAAAAGGTAAATTTGGCCAGTTGGTAAACCTCTCGAGATACCAGGATAGGTGAGAATGCTTCTTCATCATGCCATTACTCATTAGGTAACCAAGATCACGTTAGTATCGTTTGACCACATTTGCCACCCGTTATTATCAATTGCTAGATAATTATTTAGGTGACGGAATAGAGGTTCGTAACTGATGGCGCTTCGGTTTTTCTTATCTGTCTGTAAGATTCTAGGTAAAAGTCCTAGTTCCCCCCCCCCCCCCCCCCCATGTCCCTTTACGAAGAGGTTTCTTATTTAGTTGTGTTTATCTGTGCATGTTCTGTTTGGTTTCTATGTTTTAATAGCTTAATCATTTGTTTTAGAAGTAAACGCCTAGTACAAATTCCTATCATACCGTGCAGCGATTGTGGAGCTTTGACACCAGGTGATGTAAGGCTTCCTCTGCAAAGCTGCCCAAGAGAATATCTATGGCTTTGACAATAGCATCACTAAACGTCAGGGGATTAAGAGACAATACAAAGCGTAGAGAGGTGTTTAATTGGCTTCGCAAAAAAAATTACTCGGCATATATGCTACAAGAAGTCCACTGCACTGAAAATACTAATCACGTATGGTCTGCTGAATGGGGCTATCAAGCTATTTTTAGTACTTATAAGAGCAATAAAGCAGGGGTATGCATTCTTTTCAACAACAACTTCGATTTTCAAATAGAAAAAACTTACACTGACCCCCAAGGACGCTTCATTATTTGGGACATTAAAACCAATGAAAAGTGTTTTACTTTTGGGAACATATATGCTCCTAATGAAGACAATCCAACTTTCTTCCTTGACTTCTTTGATCACCTTGCAGATTTCAAATGTGATGATATTATTATAGGAGGCGACTACAACCTTGTACTGGATTTAGAGAAGGACAAGATGGGTGGTCTTACTAAAACTCACCAAAATAGTGTTAAAGTTGTTCAAGAATTCTCTGAGAAACTAGATCTGGTAGACGTCTGGAGGATTCTACACCCAGACACTAGTAGATTTACCTGGAGACAACGTCATCCAAAAGTACACTGTAGGCTCGATTTTTTTCTAGTAAACCAAAGCACAGTTAACATCACGACCCTCGCAGATATCGTCCCAGGTTATAAAACCGACCACTCAATGACTACGTTATGCTTATCACTACATTCAAATCTACGTGGACCAGGTTTCTGGAAACTAAACACATCTTTTTTAACTGAATTGGATTACGTAAACCAAATTAAAACAACGATTCAGGAAACACTCGATGAGTACAAAAATGACGAATCGGTAAATCCTTCACTTCTTTGGGAAATGATAAAGCTAAAAGTGCGCGAAAAATCGCTCCGCTACTCCAAGAGCAAAACAAAGCAAGCTAAACAACGCGAAACATTTCTGGAACAAACAATTGCCAGATTAGAAGCGGATCTCGATAATAAAAACTCCGATGAAATGCACTCCTTACACCTGGAGGAACAATTGAATGAAAGCAGGCTTGAGCTTGAAAAGATAATTGAAATCCGCACCAAAGGCGCAATTTTGAGATCTAAGACTAAATGGTATAATGAAGGAGAGAAAAACACCAAGTATTTTCTTAATTTAGAAAAACGACACTACAAGCAAGGGACAATAAGTCAAATTAAAATAAACGATAGCGAATTTGTCACCTCGGATAAAAAAATATTAACTGAATGTGTGGCGTTCTATAAAAATCTCTACTCATCCAAAGGTAACACATACAACCAAGATGGTACAACTGTTTTCTTTGAGGGTGGTGATGAAAGAGCCATTGACGAATATGAATTAACTTCGTGCGAAGGAGTTTTAACTGAAAAAGAGTGCCTTGAGGCTTTAAGAGATATGGAATCAGAAAAGACCCCTGGGA
The DNA here is from genome assembly GCA_964035525.1 of Porites cylindrica. Taxonomy (NCBI): domain Eukaryota; kingdom Metazoa; phylum Cnidaria; class Anthozoa; order Scleractinia; family Poritidae; genus Porites; species Porites cylindrica. The sequence continues at coordinate 32,631,224 of OZ037777.1, read as the reverse complement.
CCGACGGCCTACCAGCCGAATTTTACAACGTGTTTTGGAAAGATGTATCCAGCACCCTAATTAGCGCACTGAACTACGCTTATGAAACTGGAAAACTCTCAATAACCCAGAGAAGAGGAATTATCAAACTTATCCCTAAGAAAGACGCAGAACCGTTCTTTATTAAGAATTGGAGACCCGTAACCCTCCTGAACAGCGACTATAAAATAGCGGCAAAATCAATTGCTAATCGCTTGAAACCTCTCCTCCCTGATCTCATTAATTACGACCAGACTGGCTTTATAAGAGGTCGTTTTATCGGAGAAAACATCCGCCTTATCGATAGCGTTATTTGCTACGCTAAAGAAAACAATATACCAGGATTACTTTTGTTTTTAGATTTTGAAAAAGCTTTTGACACGATAGAATGGCCTTTCATTAGGAAAACCTTTCAACATTTTGGTTTTGGTAGTAGCATCTTAAAATGGCTAAACCTTTTCTATTGCTGCCCAGAAAGCTGCGTTTTGAACAATGGTTGGGCGAGCGATTTTTTTGAAATCCAAAAAGGTGTAAGGCAAGGCTGTCCCCTTTCACGTTATCTGTTTGTTCTGGCAGTAGAAGTTTTAGCTAAGGCAATTCGTGAAAATAAAAGTATTAAAGGGATCTTTGTAAACGGTAAAGAAATAAAACTAAGTCAGTATGCAGACGATACAACTCTTATACTAGATGGAACAAAGGAATCGTTAATAGCCTCTCTCAAAACACTGGACGATTTTTATGAAGTCTCTGGCTTAAAACTTAATGACAAAAAAACAGAAGCCTTTTGGATTGGGGCAAATTGTAACAAAGATGAAATATCAATTCTCGGAAGAAACTTTAAATGGCCGAAGTGTAAAGTTAAAGCTTTAGGTGTCTGGTTTTCAAATGATCCGGAAGCAACTGCAACTTTAAATTATAGTGAAAAACTAGATAAGGTCCGGAATGTTTTGAGCTGCTGGAAATACCGTAGACTTACCCTAGTTGGAAAGATAACGGTCCTAAAAAGTCTGGTTGCCTCTCAGCTCGTTTATGTGCTCTCACCTTTACATACAAATGTGAAAATTATCAAAGAAGTAAACAAGTTATTTTTTATTTTATTTTTTTTTTTTTCATTCCTCTGGAATGGAAAAGGAGATAAAATCAAACGAGACATTATAACAAACGATTATGCTAATGAAGGACTTAAAATGATAGACATACAGTCTTTTAACAAGTCCCTGAAAGCTACATGGATTAAAAAATATCTGGATGAAGAGAACCAGGGAAAATGGAAATATTTTTTTGATATAGAGTTAGAGCGATTTGGAGGCACAATAGTCCTTACTAGTAACTTAAACAAGAAAGATACCATTGAGAATCTCAAGATTACGAATAACTTTATAAAAGAGATACTTTCAATCTGGGCGGAAGTCAATTTTGATGAAAACATAACGTCCGAGAAACAATTTCTTGAACAAACTTTATGGCACAACTCACTCATTAGAATCGATAACTGTCCCGTCTTCTATCGTGAATGGTTTGATCGAGGCGTTACGAAAGTGAAACATTTGAAAGATGAACATAACAAATTTTTATCACTAGCTGAGCTGCAGCAAAAATACAGCCTCAAAGTTTGTCTTTTAAAGTATTTCGGACTAGTGTCTGCTCTAAAATCTCTTTGGACTACATGTAAAACAAACTGTATCAAAAACTGCAACAATTATGAAACCTTTGTAGTAAGATTAACAGAATGCCAAAGTGCGAGCAAACTTGTATACACCAAGTTGCTTTCTACAAAATGCAAGTTACCATCCCATAATCAACAGAAATGGCTAAAAGACTGCAACGAAAATGATGTGGAGGCGATTAATTGGCGGGAAGCCTACCAGTTGGCCGCTAAATATACTAAAAGTACAAGAATTATTGAATTCCAATATGAATTTTTACATAGACGAATATCAACGAACGACTTCTTAACAAAAATTGGCGTAAAAGACAACCCAAATTGTTCTTTTTGTAATAATGAACCGGAGAAACTTTTTCATCTTTTTTGGTCTTGTCCTAAAGTGGCCTTTTTCTGGCATAGTTTATCTCTTAAGCTGACTTTGCTCCACATTACACCGGAACATTACACATTAGATATATTTGTTGTACTTGGTCTAAAGCCGGATTCTTCAAAAAACTGCCAGCAAATTAATTTCCTTTTCCTTCTAGCCAGAAATTACATCTGGATTAGCAAAAAAAGGGAAACCTCGCCAAAGATAGCAGGCTTCCTGCAATACCTCAAATCATTCTACCACATAGAGACCACTGCAGGTCCCATTTTACCAAAAAAATGGGAAAATGTGAGCCCCTTATTTCAGTAAGCCTTTGATTTTGTATACATTTGTATATCTCGATCCTCTGCTCATTTTCTCCAGCATTAACCTGGTGTATCTTTTGCTTCACAATCGCTGCCTCTTTAAGACACTTAAGATATAAGTGCGTTTACCGTGAATGTTTTTTTTTTTTTTTTTTTTGAAGTACAATTACTAATTAGAACTGCTTGTAAATAGTGCATTGTAGTGTGAGTAGTGAGTAGGTAGTGTTGTAAGTACTGAGTATTGTAAGTCTTTACATTGTAAACAGAGTAAGTACCTTAGTCTATTGTATTCTAAATATTGTATTGTAAGTAGTGTAAGTATCGTAGTGTTTGTAAGTATTCTTGATTGTTGATTGTTGATTGTTGATTGAATAAATGTTATTAAAAAAAATAAAATAAAAAAAATATATTTATATATATATTATGATAAATAAACTGACCTTTGATCAATATACATGGAGAGGATCCAACAGCAATATTACCGGTAGTGTTAGACACATGGTTGTTGATGATTACATTCTGATATCCCTCACAGTAATCTGCAAATTGAGTGATCAAATCATATCAGTTATTTTTCAAGTGTTTTATGAATAAATTTGTGTCATTGATAAATCTTATTAAAAACGGAGTGTGATTCAAATAAGAGAGTGAAAGCATAACTAAATTACACAATCAACTACAAACATCTTGTTAGACAGTAGAAAATAGGAGTCCCAGCTATTATCAACGAGCAATGAAACTAAAGATGAACATATTTTCAAATATTGGAACAGGAAAAATGCAGAGCACATTTGAACCACTGCACTCACCGCCAAGTCACGGTAGGGCTTGAGTGTCCAATGACACCTGTCTTTGCGTTGTGTCATGTTGGTGTGTCTTTTAGAGGGCCTCAATGGGGTTAACCTTCAGCCGTCAAACGCCTCGAAGTTTAATCATCAATCATCAAAAAAGTTTATTATCTCCCGGCAACCGCAAATAAAGCCAGATTAATTGAACTGTCAAAACGTTCAAGACATTTAAAATCTTACTGTTTTAGCTTATCTTCGCGGATTTTGGCTCCCATAGAATCTCTAAACTGGAAAAATCAGCTCCCGTGTTCTCAGAAACTCTCTTTCTAGACATAATATATAGATTTAGCCAGGGCTAAGAGCCAAGCGCCCTTCACTATACTTACAATTTACTCAAACAAATAACAAAATTGTGAAACCCTAAACGGTGACGGCAACGAAAACAATTGGTCTAATAAACAAAAAAAAAAAAAAGAAAGATACAATTCTGCACGTGAAGCACACTTTACTGTACATTTTTCTGCCGTTGTTGTTGCTCGATTACAACTTTAAACTATCTCTTTACTCGTTTTATGGAGGAAATCAGTGTCGTATGTGCTCAACAAAAATTTGGCTGCTTATATTCCCGTTCGCTTTTTTTTTTTTTTTTTTCACTTTACTGGCCGCTAGCATTTCTCATTACATTTTCTCACCAACGGAATAAAATTTCCATTGCTCTTTTATCGAAATTCGTCTCTTTTGGTTTTTTGTTTGTTTTTTTGCTTGTTTTTTTATCTCTGGCTCTAGTTCTTTTTTGTATTATCCACGTCAGCGTAAAGCGAGAGCTTCGCTGTAAAGACCTTGCAACTTATAACATAATGTGTGAAAACAAATTTCAAAGCCCAACAGTTACTATTAATTGATACAGAAGTTAATTAACACTTAGACTTAATTTCCACTTTATAACCAGCAACCGTAAGAAGTTCTGAAATTTAACCGTCAGCTGTAAAAATCCGAAAAAATTACCGTCAACCGTTAAAGCTACCGCCCCATTGAGACCCTACTGTTAGAGTACAAGCAATGCACGTCCTTATAATCCGTTTACTACACTTATTAAAATAAGTGTAGTAAACGGATTTAACATTGTTATCAACAGATTTGACACTTGGGGCCTATACTGAACATACGTCATAAACACCACACCAAGCAAAAATGAAACGTTCTACTACAAAGTTAGAGTTTCTTAATTCAGGTTATTTTCTGTTAATTGGAGATTCGTGTGGCTTGCTTTTAAATTATTATGTGGGAAAAGATAGTTGGGTCTATGCTAAAGCTGCTATGAAAAAGGGTGAAAAATAGCATCTCAATAAATGGCAAGGAATGTCAAATCTTCGCTTACCAAGTTTACTAGAGGCCCCTATTTTCAGTTTTGTTAATTCATCTTCGATTTTCTCCACCTTGTCGTCAGCATTGTCACATCGTCGATTTAAATGTTCTTGATACTGCTCCAGTTGTTCGACTCTTCCATACGTGTCAGCAAGGCCTTCTTCTATCGCTTGAAGTCGCATCGATAAGTTTGCTTCGAAAGACGAAAGTCTTTTCAAAATGTTTTTTACCTCTTCACTTCCATTTTCTGAATATTTTTGTAGCTTCTCTTCCACTTTATCCAGTTGTTCGTGATACTCATCCAACATTTTCTTATGCCATGCTTCCTGATCTTTAAGAGTGGACTCCATAGTATTGATGAGATCCCTCACTTCATCTTGTAACAAATAGAGTGCATCTTTTACCACGGAATTTTCCATGATTAACTGACAGCCTGTAGGAAACAAGAGACTAGGAGGCGTTAATTCGCCGAAGTATCTAGCAAAAACCATTAACAACAACGACAAAAAATTCACTTCTTTGTTGTTGTTTCTTGAGTACCTAACGAAACTGTAGACTGAAAACAACAGATAATTATATTTCCTTTGAAGATTATGAGCGAAGGAACCGGGATAGACTTGAAATTTCTTCTCAGAGCATCCCTTTTAAAAACAATTTGCCGTTTAGTTTAGACCACTTTATCCCAATAAGTGACATCCCTAACCCTGGACATACTGCTGACTCTTCAGACGCATACGGTTCCCATCCAAACCTATACTGAGCCATAACTTATTTTCTCATGATTTTGCACCAACATTGAGTCCTGCTTTCTACCTTATTTTTAAGCTTATTTAAACACGTTGTAGGTAAGACCCCTTGTCTCCACGTCATTAATTAAAACTGACAACGGCCAAGAAAAACGTTTTTTTTTTTTCACTTTCTTGTCATTAAGGCTTTTGGTATTTACATTTTTATACTTTTGGGCTGAAAATTGTTACCTTGTGTTTGCCACTCAGCAAGTTTCTCCAATGCTTTCCTCTTTACTGTAGCCGTCAGTCCCAGACTCTTCAGCAATTCCTCAAGCTTGATAAAGCAATCATTGAACAGGGCATCTGTCCACTCGGTTACATCAACATGGCCCCATTTGTTTCTGACATTTTCCCGGACATCATCAGCGCACGCTTGAGTGTGGAGGGAGAACACAGTGGAAGGCATGTAGTTCTTAAATCCCAACAGGCGAAGGAGGGCAGTCATGTCCAACGACTCATCGAAGGCTGAAAACTGAGCCAGATAACCTGGTAGATATAGCTTGGCTAAGTCTACGGAAGAATTAATGTTGAAGTTGTAGTTGCATGTACCACGCACAAGATTATTGTTGTTGATATTTTGAAATTTTAGGTCCTTAAATATGACTGGATTCGCTCTGACGGTACCGTAGCTTAATGTTTTTAGGCTAGACGATGGTGTTGAACTTTGACAGCGACTGTCCAGATCCCTACAGTTTGTATCCATCCCATTTGTAACAGCAACTCGCAAAACAGGAGCAGCAACTTTGTTCATGGCAACACCCACAACAATCCATCTTTTCTCTTCAGCAGAGACCATCATCTTTAACAGTCGCATGAAAAGAGTAAAGAAATGAGATATTAAATACTTTTAAGTTAAAAAGTGCGGATATCTGTAATTATAATCCACAGATTAATTTTCGCGCGATTTTATTGGCTATTTTGGGTCACGTGGTGTCAAATCGGAGGGCGGGTATCGGGCAATACAGCCCATCCGTCTCGATATTTGCCCTAAGATTTTTCAGTGGCAAGAAAGCATGACAAAGTCAGCAAAGTGAGTCTCTTGTCAGTTTTTATCTTCTTTAATAATTTAAAGTGAAAGCAGTAAAAACAGACTTGTTTCGTATAATCAAGTGTCTTTTTTTTTTTTTGAGGTATTCACCACTGACAGTTCCGGAAAATACAGAAAAAGTCAATAAAATAAGCTATGAATCGAAGAAGAGCAACATTGAGGATTTAAGCTTAATATTTATGCATTTCAACAGAAACTTGAATACAGTTTTTTACGCAGTCATAGCTGTCGGCTATGGAAAAGAATACTTCAGAGTGTTTACGAAAATAAGCCTTTTTTGTTACTTTCAGCATGGAGAAAAGAGAGATAAAAAAGCGTAGCAGACCGTACCACAAGAGCAATGAATTGATTGAGTCGTACAGTGCGCAACCAGTTACAGTTCGAGTCATCTTCGATTATCACGCGATTTATAAGCTTAACTCAAGTACACTCCGGTCAGTTCAACCTCTTCTTACTGATGGGCCTCATTATATCTTCTACCTTTTTCTTTCTATGACTTGCTCAGCTTCCACCCTTCAACTGCTCCAGATTTTTCAGTTTCTTTGTTTCATAGTTGTAATTACTTTTCTAGCCCCTGCAGGGGCAGTTAGTGATATGGTTGGATTCTCTTTACTGTTTTCAGTTTTTCAGTAGTTTTCAAACAGTGCCGTCGGTAAAATATAATCTAAGAGCGCTACTTTTTCGAGTTTTGATATATGGGCCGTTGCGAGAGTTCATTTGACATGACAGCCTGTCAAGCTCCGGTCCAATCACAGTTTCAATAAAAAAAATCAACCAATCAATGTGCTTGTTTCAGTCATTCGCTCGCCTGCTTTGAAGCGCGAAAAAATTTTATGCACATTAGCTGGCTGCACATTCAATGTGCAGCCAGCTAATTTACGGATTCGTTTTGCCGGCATCTTCCCGTTAAATTAAAGTAGATTCAACACTTGCCAGGAGTAATTAGAAATCTAGTCATTTTGCTCATAGCTTCGCAAATGCAACCAGCGCTATACAGTAAAGCGACAGAAACTTTAGCGAAATATTCACACGCGACAGTCGCGACAACCTCAGTAAATCTAACAAATGAAACAAGATACTGAGAGAAAAAAAGGGCTTCATTGATTGTTTCCGGCAGGCGGTGACAAGTAATGTACGAGATTAGAAGACCTTCTGGTCAGAATTTTTTTTGTAGCCTACGCCCGTCATTGATAACAAAAATAATCTGTGGATTATAATTAGCAAATAAACTCCTTCCGGCGGGTAGTATATCGGAGGATAATACTCTTGGCTGAGAGATTGTCCTCAAATTGTCACATTTGCCCTCGAAGCGAAATGTTTATTTTTTGGACAATCTCTCAGCCGCCGGAATTATCCTCCGATATACTAGCCGCCGGAAGCGATTTATTTACCAAATGTCGACCAATGGGAAATATAAATCAGATTTGAAAAATCCCCCAAAATCATGTAGACTACCCATATAGATTATCCACGGTTGGTAACTTTGAGACATATTTTCCATTTAGCTAGTGTGGTTGAAACATGAAATAAACTAACAATAACCTGCATTAGTCATAAGGGTCATAAGATAGGTTAAAAAAAGCTTGACCTTATATTTGCTAATCCGTTGTACGGGCGTCGCAAGAGTGGAACACTTTTTATGTAAGCGAGAGCTGATGTATTGCAGTCTACATGGGATTTTCTTGCTCACAGTCTATTTTTTTAAATAAACTTTATAACAAAAGAAGCAAGCAAAATCCACCACTTATATGCGTTATAACACTGCTTTGATTGATTTAATAATACCTTCATAATCAAGCTCAAGGCCATTTTTTAATCATAGGTGAAAAATATCCCTAGAATTTTGATTGGTTTATTAACATTTTTTATTCCAAGATCTTCAGCGTCCTGTTGGCTGACCAGCCAATAGGTTACTATTGGTCAACTATCTCAGGTGTGCCATAGGTGTCTTGCGAGAAGGCGATATCGGCATTTCCCCTCTGCACCCTTGAAAAAAATCGCTTTTCGTTTCGTTGTTAAAAGAGGAGCTCCATAGCTAAGAAAATCCATCCATTTAAGAACATTTGGTAATCACGTGACCGTACGCGTACGCCCGCCTACCCAAACCGTCCGTCCGCACCACAGAGAAGCCAATGTTAAGTCTTACACTTTATAGCTACAATCATGGACAAATGTCTTGGGACACTTTTGCGTTTCCGGGGCGTTTTCCAATTCACACAGGTCGAACACCTCCCCTCACCCCACAAACAATGTTGGACGCGTGTATCCAGATTTTTTTCCGAGTTTCAACTTTGTATTGGATGGGGAGAGGGAGAAGTGCAAGAAAATTTTGAAAATGATGCACTGTTTTAAGAGGGAACCGAGAAATGACAGAAAAATATGCATATTGCAGTACTGTCCAAGGACTTTTGTATAGGATTGTAGTTTGGGAGCCTGCAACTTGGTATTGTACATCCATGTTGTGATTAATTGACAGCTGTCAAAACAGACATCCGCTGACCAGTATCACATGACCGTCTCGAGGCTCAACTGTCGACTTATCAGTTTGCGTCTTTTTCTTCACGTTATCCGCTGACTAGTTACTAGTTTCCAAACGGTCGCAGGTTCAACTTCAATTTTTTTTAATCAACAGGAAATCAACCTCTTTCCCAGAGCTTTTTCCCCTAGAAAATGGGAATGGCGGGAACGAGGTCGACAGGAAATAAGTTGGGTTTATGGGCCACATTTTTAAACTTTTTATTTCAAACTGACTTCGGACGCGAAAATTCAGCCAGTTTTTACTGGCAGCTAGGGAAGGCAGTTGCTTTTGGCTTTCCTCACCATGGTCACGCGATGCTCACGCTCACCGGTACCTTTGACAGGTGAGGTCATGCGGAAACTTTATGCAGCATCTGGAAACGTATTTACTGATAGCTGAAGCTGGCAGAGTTTTGTGTCATCTTGTGATATTTTGAACTGTCCTTTCAACTGGATGTACAAAATGAAATACAGCTGCCACCAAGATTCTTCTGTTATTCATGGTTGGTTTATTTATTGGGTTTTTGGTTGAGAAATGCGCCACTTGTTAAAGTCCGTCGGAAATCCGATTTCGGATGGCATCATTTTCAAAAATGAGCTTAGGCTGCATTCATTATGTATAGGGGGGAGAGGGGGGCGCAGGATTCTTTTTTAAAGGGGCGAAATTTCTTCATATCCCCTAAACATCATACAAATATTTTTGACATCTCTTCTCTTGAGCAAAAGAAAAAATTACAGCCCCCCTCCGTCAGCCTTAATGAGGAACGTATGATGAATTGGTGCAGAGGTAAATGTTTGAAGTAAAAAACAAAAACAAAAGGTAACCAAAGGTTCAGGGCTAGCTGTGCCCACTTGGCAATTGAATACCATGTGGCTGCTTAGATTCAACAACAAACTGCAATCATCCCAAGGCAGGTTGAATTTGGGACCAAGGCTAGCAAAGAACAAGCTTAAAAGTGAAAAGAAGGCAAAAAAAGAATAAGACAACATAAAGGCACATGAATAGCTGTACAACTGGTGCTAAAAGATGTTGAATGGTCTGATCAGTTAAGCACGAAAAGAAAAGGGGATTGCAAGTCAGCTTACCTCTGAAGAAAGGTCCACATACTTTACATTCAGTGAAATACAAGTCTTTCCAAAAGGTTTTAGAGAAAGAAGAAATTCCATTCTTATGTAAATCAAGGAAGCTTTCTGAAAATTTTCCGCCAACTTGATGGAAATTTGCATATGATTACTATTGACTATAGAATCATGCTGGACCTGTAGTCAAGTGTATCGTTCTGATTGAAGAGTAACTGCAGAGCCAACAAACCAAATATTACTGATCATTTTCAGTTCTAAGCTGCGAAACTTAGTTTAGATCTTACGAACATAGAAGGTGAGGACTTAATCATAACTTTAAGAGCTTTGAAAATGAGAAAAGTCGGTTAATTTTGATGATACTGATGGTGATGATGATGATAATGCTAATGATAACAATGATGATGATGATGATGATGATGATGATGATAATGACAATGAAAAAAATCCGTGACGCTATTCATAAAAGCTGCATAAAAGTAGAGGTCGTAATGATAATGTACTGCAAAAAGTAAAGGACATTGCAGTTTTAGTGCACTAATAATAAAAACATCCTTCATTGAACTAGATCAAGAATAAGACGCTATGGAGCGTACACTTTGGTGTGGGGTTGTGGAATTGATTAACTGTAAATGTCGAGCAATAGTAAGAAATGAAATATAGTAAGAGTAAAATTTTAATTTGTGAAATTATGGGATTTGTTAGGATATTCTGAAAAGAGCAACATTCAAGAAGCCAAGTTGCCAAAAACTAGCATCTCGGGGCAAATTGTCTCTGAGATACAGTGAGACCTGTATTAAACGGACACCCTCGGGGAATGCTGTAGTGTCCGCTTAATGCAGGGTGTCCGCCTAATACAGGTTTCGATAGATAACGTCATATGAGGTGTCAAATGCCATTCAAATGAACAATGGAAATGTTTAGAATACTCCCAGAGACTATGACGATATACATTTGCATTAATTTCTTTTTTAAAGTGGACCAATTGATCATAGTACCATAAACATGGATTGCAACTCAAATTTGAAGAAATCAAATGAGTGCAACAAGCTCTATACAAACAACACGAAATAGAAAACAATACTCTAATGTGAAACTAATCAAGTTCGTCAAGTCACGTTACAAGTGTCCGTTTAATACAGGCTGGCATCAATAGAAATGACCATTTCAGGTACCTTTTAGGTGTCCGCGTCCGCTTAATAGAGGTGTCCGCTTAATAAAGGTTTCATTTGAAGTAAATAAGGGAAATAAATTTGGGGACTTCGGCTACTGTCCGCTTAATACAGGTTTCACTGTATTCGCCCAGTTATGCTCTGATGACTCCATACAAATCCTTCTAAATTTGACTTGGGTCTAAACGTTTAGACCTAAGTCAAATATGAGGTTACTGGCGGTGAATAACAAGTCTAACAAAACAAACAATGAAAAAAGAATTCCCCATTTTTCTTACATCAGGCTTCAAAAACAGCATAGCAGTTTCATGTACTGATTAAAGATATTTATTATTCATTCAAAATATTTCCCCAATTCTGATTGGCTAGAAGCACACGCATAATTCACCATAACCAGTTTAACGAGGAAATGACGTCAAAAATGCAGCCCTCTACAGGTTAATGCACCGTTAACCGAGAAGACTGGGGACGAGGTTGACTTGTTTTCGTTGTGAAAACTAAAATGGCGGACACTTCACTTGTTTCAAGAGTAAGAACTACAGCTGGAACTAGGCAGAATAATGGCTAAAAACATAGCAAAAACAGCAAGAAGACAACTCGGAGGGCGACATCTGCTATTTGGGGGAATATTTGCGGAGCTGGAAAAACCTAAACGTACACTATAGAGGATAAACTTAACATCGATGCCGGTAAGCATGTTTTAGCTGTGTTTTGAAACTAGGAATTATTTTGAATGAATGCCGTGTTCGAGCTAGAAGTTAACAGTTTACGAAAGCAAGTCAAAAATTTTGCTTGTCTAACATAAGTGGGAAAATTGTTCCACAGAACAGCCCCGCTGTAGCAGAAGCTATTTCTATAGTAACTGATTCGTGGCAAGGGAACAGCAAGCTTATTTTCAGAATCTCTAAGGTTTTAAGAATTAAAACAAATCGCTGCAGAGGTATGAGTTTTGAAGACATGTAATCAGGTGCAAGGCAATTCAAAGATCTATACACCATCACGGCCTTCTGAATTTTCCGCTAAGTTTCAAGGTTTTGCCACCCCAAGTCATTTAAAAGTATACTCGCATCTGCATCATAATTGGAGTTTGTGAGAAGGCGTGTCGCACGGTTCTGGAGTCGCTGTAATTTTTCACGTAAAGTTTTACCACTGTTACCCCATACCATGCTGCTATTTATTTATTTATTTATTTATTTATTATTTTCCCACAATAAAGATTACACAAGCATTACATTATACAAAGATGTGGCGAGGGGACCTCAGAAAACCACAAGGCTTGTACGAGGAGGCCCCCTCGTTACAATAATATTAAGCAATAGAACTATAACAACACACAACAACGGACAGTACAAGACGCATTATCGATATAGTAGAAAATCAAAAACTTTCGTTTTAAACGATTGCAATGTAAAAATCGAAGTGACTGAGTTTGGTAAAGAATTCCAAATTTTAGGGCCTTGGAACAAAATAGAAAATTGTTTGGTGTTAGTTCGGCAGGCATGAGAACGGAAATGCGAGGAACTTCTAGTATTATAATTATGAATATTGCTACTAGTAACAAAAAGGTTCGAAAAAAGCGGTGGCAGTAATTGATGATAATATGAAAACATAAATTGTGCAGTATAGAATGAATTAATGTTGTATATGTCCAAAATCTTTAAACGGAAAAATAATGGTTCAGAGTGCGCGCGAAAATCTGCATTTGTAATAATTCGTACTGCTCGCTTTTGTAGAAGAAAAATTCTATTAAGGTTTGTTACATAAGTGGAGGACCAAACTGTGGTACAATATGTTAAATAAGGATAAATTAAGGTGTAATAAAGAGACTTTTTTGTTGTTTCAGAAAGAAAGAAACGAGACCTAAACATGACGCCAATAGATTTTGAAATTTTCTTACATATATAAGTAATATGCGGCTTCCACGTTAGATGCTCGTCGATAAAAACCCCTAAAAATTTAACTACCTTTACTTGTTTTAATAAAACCTCATCGTACAAGACAGGATTTATTGGGAAGCCGACTGGTTTTTGCCTTGCTGCAAAAATGATATAATTAGTTTTCGTTATGTTAACAGAGAGCTTATTTGCTTTCATAAAAAGATCAATTTGAGATAAATCATTATTTACGGCAGAAATAGCACAATTTAAATCGGGATTAGAATAAAACACACTAGTATCATCTGCAAAAAGCATAGTTTCAGCAAGACGAGTAGCACAAGGGAGATCATTGATATACAAAACAAACAATAATGGTCCTAATATAGAACCTTGAGGGACTCCACAGCTCAGAGTCAGCCTAATAGAACAAGTCTCTTTGTACTGGACGAACTGCACGCGATTTGACAAATAGCTTTTCAACCAGCTAAGTGCTAGCCCATGAATCCCATAATGCTCAAGCTTAGACAAGAGTATTTGATGGTCTAAAGTATCAAATGCTTTTGATAAGTCTAAGAATATGCCAACTGTATATTCGCTTCTGTCAATAGCAGTTGCAATTTTATTAATAAGATGAATTAAAGACAGCGCTGTAGAATATTTTTTACGAAATCCAAATTGGCAACAGTATAAGATATCTAAACGATCTAAAAAATTTGTAATACGATTGTGCATAACTCTTTCAAAGAATTTAGAGAAATTAGAAAGAAGCGAAATTGGACGGTAGTTAGTGAAATACTGGGAATCACCAGCTTTAAATACCGGAATCAGTTTAGCAATTTTCAGTTCATCAGGAAATACTCCTTTAATAAGAGACAAATTGATTACATTGGCCAAAGGCTGAGAAATGAGATCAAAGGTGCTTTTTATTATATCCATTGAAACGTTATCATATCCAGGCGACTTTCCAGATTTAAAAGAGTTGCATATTTGATTTAGTTCCGAAATATTAGTTGGATTTAAGATAAGCGACTCATTAACAGAAACGCCAAGAAAACTACGAAAAGATACTTGTGTGTCTGGAATTTTCCTTGCTAAATTCGGACCTATGTTGGTGAAGAACTTACAAAAGCAGTTAGCTATTTCTTGTGGATCATTTAACAGTTTTCCATCAGAGAAAAAGGAATTTGGCAGAGCTGCTTTTCTGCTCGGTTTGTTGATTACATCATTGATTAGTTTCCAAGTTTCTTTCAGGTTATTTTTAGCCTTCTCAAATTTTGTATCATAGTACTTTCGTTTAGCAATTTTTATAAGATGATTCAGTTTGTTCCGATAGCGTTTGTATTTTAACTCAGTAGTTGAGTCCCTAGAATTAATGAACTGCTTATAGAGTTTATCTTTTTTCCTGATAGAAACAAGCAGAGATTGCGTTATCCAAGGGGAGCGCATTACTTTCTTTGTTTTAAGTTTTATCGTTTTTAATGGAAAGCTTTCATTGTATAATCGAACATACTCACTCACAAAACTATTATAACATTCATTAGTATCGCTTTCATCGAAACGTAAATTCCAATTAACACGAGAAAGAGAGAGCCGAAAATTGCTCTTATTTCTTTCTGAAAAATCTCTTTTAGTGAGATATTTAGTTTGGCTATTTTTCGACGCTATTTCTGTCTCATCCACTTCATAAACAAAAACCGGTAGATGGTCAGAAATATCATTAATAACAATACCATTGAAATGTTTACACCTTACATTATTCGTGAATATATTATCAATAAGTGTGGCCGAATGAGCAGTGATCCGAGTCGGTCTATTGATTAGAGGAATGAACATATGGGAAAATAGACTATCAACAAATTCTTGAGTAGGGGCATGATCGGAATAGTGAAACAGATCTATATTGTAGTCTCCACCCAAATAACAATATTTGTCATTTCTAGTTATTTTAGCAAGAATCTCATTAAATTTTTCCAAAAAGTCCCGAGTGTTATAATTAGGCGGACGATAAACAGTACCAACTATAATATTTTTCCCATTGGGAATGTTAATTTCAACAAAAAGAGTTTCGATCACTTCAGGTTCAGAATAATTACAATCGCGGCATAATTTGTATTCTAAATCGTCAAGTAAATAAAGACCTGCTCCACCGGCGGACTTGCTATCGCGGTGGTTCGAAATAAATTTATATCCAGGTATTTCCACCTGGTCCGACGTAAGCTCAGTTAGCCAGGTTTCCGATACGCATATGGCAGAAAATGGATTTTGCAAATGACTAAGCAGGAATTTAAATTTATCTAAATGACCGATTAGGCTTCGTGTATTAATATGAAATACAGAGAAGCAAGGAGAATTTGAACTATTAGTTAGCTTAGCATTAATTTCATCCTCAGCATAATAATTACTAGGAGGAGGAGAAAAAGTAAACTGTTGATCTGGATCTAACTCATTAAAGAAAAACTGATTAGAGACAGACGAATTATCAATTGGGTTGTACAAAAGAGAGCTTAATCGTTCGCTATCATAATGTAGAGGTCCATGTGTCATTTCATATAAAGCAATATTAAAATCGTTATTGCCTAAATGAGAAAAAGGGAGCTCAGGTTCAGGGAGCTCAGAGTCAGAAGCCATTTGGCTTCACTGGCTAATAATTAACTGTCAAAGTGTGATTGGAAAAGGCCATAACATACATCATGCAAGGCGGTAGGGGGTAAACAATGACTGATGTTTTTTATAGCTCCAATAACACATGCAATTTTCTTAGATAAGCAACGCACCGGCAACGCGGAGGTCACGGGTTCGAATCCCGTTGAGGCCCAGATTTTTTTTTTTTTCAGGCTTTTTTTTTCTAATTGCTTAAATTGGAAAATTTACTGCGATGATCATTCTTCATTTTCATCTACAACCGCAGTTCAAAATGAATCATTTCATATATACTTCAGATCATTTCACTCCTCATGGGAGATATGAACTCAATAAATTGACCTCGCTCCCAATGTGTGGCTTCATAGCTCAGTTGGTAGAGCAAAGCATCGGTAACGCGGAGGTCACGGGTTCGAATCCCGTTGAATCCCTCATTTTTTGTTTTGTCTTGTTTTTTTTTTTTCAGGCTTCTTCTTTCCAATTGCTTAAATTGGAAAATTTACTGCGATGATCATTCTTCACTTTCTAAAATTATTTTGGTTGTAAAAAGAAAGCTTGAGAGATTTTCTTGCCTCGAATTCATCTTGAAAAATAGCAAGCAACGGGAGCTGGCTTAAAATATAAATCTGCAGGGTTTAATAAATGACTCAAGATTTTCAGAGACACTTTAGGCTTAATAATTGTCTTCGTGAATTGTTGTCTCTTTAAATCTCTCACCTTACTATATTTCTTGTCTTAATTGTTAGTAGTCTCTGTCGCAAATTTTAATTGCCATGGTAACATCGCATGCAGGAGCACTCAAAATGCCGCGCGTATCAAACGCTTGATAAATTAAAGATTGAGCATAATAAAAACATAGATAAAAAATAAACTTTCAATTCTTTATTATATTCAAGCGTGACTCTATTACTGTTCATTTAGACACTCAACACTCGAACTGGAAATTTGGCATTTATTGATTGACTGATGGATTGATTGTTTCACGATGCTAGATTTCCAGGTTAATTTATATTTTCGGAATCGAACGCCAGACTAGCAAGAGCAAGAGAAGCCTAAAAATCGCTTGCCTGTCGTTGTTATTGTTGTGGCCGGATACTGGGCGGGCTGGCCAGATACTGGGCAATATAGGAGCTCTCCAAAAATATTAATTTTGCGATGAAAACGAAGGCAAAAGGACCAAATGGTTTGTTTCTGGGCCAAATTTTAGAACTCTTGCGACTGAGAAAGAAAAATTATTGCAAGTTTAAACTGAAGTCGCCGGATATTGGTCACGTGACATACTGTATGGGTGATTTTAGAAATTTTTCGAAAGTTTTCGCTTAAGGGCATTATTACCCTTCATACATACATATTGAATGAGTGCAATTTGTCTTGCAAAATGTTGAAATAGTACAGAATTATAGGCTTGGTTTAAATAGGTCAAAAATGACAAATTCTTTCCGAGGTCTGTACGATAAAAAGTCAACGCCTGATAGTACTGTTTACATCAGATGTGATGTATAAAAAGTATAAAGGCTGTTTTAAACGCCACTGGAAAAGTCGCCAAGATTTTGTAAAGTAAACTTGTAGAACACAAAAATAGGGCTAATTTTTTTTTATTATTTTTGCCCTCCTTTTAGACGGAGGAATGCAACCGATAAATTAAAACGTGTAAATTGGCGGCCACCGAGGACTATCGTGTCTTATAAACAACCGTCCAAAAACATCACAAATAAAAGTTATGTAGGCGGGCGACTGGGTTATTTCGTTTGGGAAGAATTTGCTTTCCAAGTCTAAATGGTAATCTACTTTGATTAAAGATGTATGATTGCTATTTTTTGGCTGTACATACAAGACTATTAAATCGATGTAAGACTGCTTTCAAATTAATTTTTTTCTCTAAAATCACTTATCCTTTCCCTCAACAGTCATATAAATATGCCCTTAAGTCAGCTGATTTGTGGATTACAAGTTCATTGTTTGATTTAAATCATAAATTTGTTATCGGGAGCTGGCTAAATCAAAATGTAAATTAAGGCTGCCTCGTTAATTTTACAGTTCGCGCTTTGGTTGCTATTTCCTCGAAAGATAAATAGCACGTTGTAAAAAGGCATAAAGATCAATAGACAGGAAGCAACACAAAGATCCTGCAAACGGTACTGTGTTTACCAAAAAAAATAAAGTAGCTACACAAAAACAAGAGGAAAAAGGCGACCGTGGTACTCGAGCTGCCCCAGACAATAATTAAAGAAAAAAACTTCAAGAGCATTCAACCACCTGCTTGGAGGAAAGATTGTACCGAATGGAGCTTATTACTTTTTATCAGGAGCTGTAATCGGAGGGGAAGACCGCAAGTGAGGGGTCCACGCGGTTCCATCGAAATAACCAAATGTGCTATTTTTAGAACAAACTGCGCTACCCTCAACGGCACAAACTCGTGTGGGAACCCACAAATTTGCACGGCTCTCGCGTTGGAATTTCAGGAGATGGCCGATTGTCTTGCGCCTCTGGCCAATTAAGAGACACTACACATAAAGAAGCCACAGAAAAAACTCTCGAGAGAGTCGGGAAATAAAAATAACCGTGAAACACTGATAATCTGCTCTGGAGCCACAAAATACATAATGAACAAGGTCCAGGGAGCAACAAATTAAGTGAAATTACTTCCTTGTTACGAACACACACTCCACAGAGTCAGGAGAGAAAAAAATGCCAAGAAACAACATCTACTCTGGAGCCACAAAACACTTTATAAATAAAGTCCAAACACGCTCGACAGAGTCAGGAAACAAAAATTGCCGTGAGACAACAGCTGCTCTGAATCTGAATCTGAATCTGCTCTGGAGGCCACAAAATAAATTATGACCAAAGTCCAAGGAGCAAAAAATTTTAGCGAAAATTTATGTCCCTGTTACTTAACACACGCTCGACAGAGTCAAGAAACAAAGAATCGCCTTGAAACAACATTTGCTGTGGAGCCACAACATGCATTATGAACAAAGTCCAGGGAGCAACAAATTTTAGCGAAATTTACGTTCCTGTTACTAACACAAGCTCGACAGAGTCACGAAACAAAACGTTGCCGTAAAAAACATCAGCACCGGAGCCACAAGATACATAATGATCGATTCCAAGAAGAAACAAACTTAGCAAAATTTATGACCTGTTACTATATAACACACGCTTGAGTCAGGAAACAAACATCGCCATAAAAGAACATCTGATACAGTGGAGTCACAAAATACACTGTAAACAAGCACAGTGAAATATAAGTGTTTGAGCATAACAGCATTTATAAATAATAAAAATAACAAGACGTACCTACAAAACCCAAGGGGAATAGCAGCATTCTAATGATGCAGGCTACGGAAATACTTCATGCAAAAAAACTTACGCAGCAGGAAGAACAAAACCATACAAAATAAGTACATGAAACCAGAACTTAAATCTGAATGAAAAAAGCATGAAACCGGACAGACTGGAAGAAACAACGTACAATTGTATAAGAACTAAAGGCCTGATTGCTATCCCGTTTGAGAGCAGCCAAATAAGTTAAGAGGAAAACTGAAGCCAGCAAAACAAAGACACGCAGGATCAAAAGCAAACTAAGAGCTGTAAAAGTAAACCATAACCTGAAGATAAAGAAAGTTGTTAGGACGATTCCGAAAAGACGAAGCTGAAGAGATAGCAGTCTTAACCCGGCTTATCTAATCGAACATTCGGTAATCGAAATCAATCGAATTCAATAGAAACTTCGATTGCCAAAAATGATCGAACAAAATCGAGCTCACACAAAAAATATGGCCAATCGAACACACTCGAACGTTCGATTTCCGAAGTTTTGATTAAACAATTTGAACATGATATATTTTCTTGACTGTTTTGCATGGAAAAATCGCTTACTATTGTTCAATGAACTGATCCCAAATCCAAAAATACAGTCATATATCGGGGCATTCTCTATTTTCCAATTGCCCATAATACACTCTGTTTGCCCCCCAAATTCTGCGTAAACCATTGTTTTTAAATGCTCCTGGGAGTATTGCATTTTCCCAAGAGCATTTTAAGACAACAAGTTATGCAAAATTTGGGGGACAAACAGAGTGTATTATGGGCAATTGGAAAATAGTCAATTGAGTACAGTGCAATCCAGGACTCTGAGGAACAATAAGAGAATTAGTTTAGACATAGATGTGAAAAGTTATGTTTATTTGAACTACATTTTTGTTCGCAAGTTCTGACAAGGGTTACGTTAGGTAGGGCTTTTTCATATTTAAGAAAATGTGATAAAAATGCGCAGATAACAACATACATATGAATTCACTGCGGAGAGGTTGCAGTCGTTTGATAATCACACGTTACCAAATAAAAAATATATATAATAATTTGCCGTTTTGTTAAGAAGTACCCTAGAAATTGATGGTTAAAGTATTCACATCAAGTACCAGTCTCTCTCAGCGAGATTAACACTATGATTTGGCCAATTTGCTCGGTTATTGAACAAAATCGAACGGTTCAGTTCGATTATGTTCACCTGTCTGATAATCGAACTCACAAAAAATTGCGTGTTCGATTTTATTCGGTTGCCGAAATCAATCGCATTCAATCGAACAAATAAGTTTGATTGAAATTTTGTTCGGTTTCGTTCGATTAGGGAAAGTAGACTTCTCTTGCATTAAAGACTGAAATATCAGAAGCGGTAAGAACACCAAAGACAAATTATACTGTAAGTATGCGAAATAAAAAACTTGAAGAAGCAAGAAATAAAAGGAAAATATTGACCTCGAAATGAAAGGGCGACTGAAGAATAAGCTGGCCGACGCGAGGCGACCTAAATCTCGATGCAAACAACCGAAGATACTTACCGACTGCCAAGCTACAGCATCGACCTTGAAATTAGATAGGATGGAACAAAAGCAAGAGGCAAAAGATGGGGCGAACGCTAGTGAAGAGACAAGGAAGGGGAAACGGTGAGGGAAGGAGTTTGACGAGCTTGTTTACTGAAGCCATGATGTCACCCTTGCGTCTTCTCTCGAAGATGATGATGAAGACCATGTATGCATATAGTTACGTGTATATAGTCGCCCGGGCGAGACCGCTGTGATTGGCACATTTGAATGAGGCTCTTTAAATTATTTCACGATCCCGATAGCGCAGAAAGCAGGCAATTGTTGGTCTTACTTTATTCGCAGCTGGCTTACTCAAGAGTGTTTTTCATAAACTCTGATAATAAAACTGTGTACAGTCGAACCTGTGTTAAGCGGTCACCTTCGCGGAATGGCTAAGTGACCGCTTAATACAGGGTGACCGCCTAATACAGGTTGCAAGAAATACACTTCAAAGAATTCGATCTCCAGTGATGATCAGATCAGACGTTTGACCTCAAATGGAAACATTCATTTCTGGCGTTTTAATGATTTGCGAACATAAACAAGGAAATCAATTGTTGCACCTCGTGTGTTACAGTATTTGAAACTGTTGGAACAAGTCATTAGGGAGTTTAAGCAAATCGCTGCGGCGACCTCTAGTACTGCGGCCGGAAGTAAAAAAGCCCCGAAATGAAGCAGTGCGCATGCTTGGAAATGACCTTTCGCCGTAGCGCCAAATCCTACGACGTGAAGAGCTGTCTTCTGGCGTAGTCGCTGTTACGTGAGTATAAATGTCGACTCTTCTCCTATTTTTTACGATCAATGGTTTTAAAAGCTATCATAGATTGTTTTTCACTTTATCAAGAAAGTATTCGAGGCTTCTGGTTTTCCAGTGAATTCGTTTTCCTTGCGTTTTCTCAGTTTGAGATTTCGATCCTCAAGCGAGTATGCCATGAGTTCCGTGGCGCCATGGCCGCAGAAAATCCGCCAGTACAAACAAAGGCTAGACGAAAACCGTAAGCACGACTGTTAGCAATAAAGATAAATGTCACTGAAGGTTGTTTAAACAAGAATAGAATAGAATATCTAAAATGCTGAATTTGTTGAGTTGTTGTTAAATGCGGTACACAAGAAGAAACATCACTAGCAGCTCTTCATCTGTAGTTTTCTGTTTTGTGTACGAATCACCCTCTGATAATGTTTACTATCAATACTCTTCTTGGCAAACGAAATTTTTAAATTGGCCGTTTTCTTACTTGACCACCATAGAATTCTGTTGTTGATAAGTTATAGCGAAAGCAAGTGAGTAAGAACCGAGCTTGAAATTTGGCGAGCTACGAGACGTACTCTCCCCAGGACACCGCATTCACGACCCCCGTAGTAGAGGTCGCCGTAGCGATTTGCTTCAACTCCCTATTGACACCTTGTGACCGTTTAACACGTACAGGTCAAGACAATAGAAAAGTCCCCTTGGGAAATGGTGACCTCGACCACTTAATGGAGGTCGAAATTACAGTACATCAAGGGAAGTAATTTTCGGGACTTTGAAAACTCACCACTTAATACAGTGCCGCTTAATACAGGTTCGACTGTATGTGTCAACCGACTCTTGGCCCAGTTCAGCACTCGATCGCTTGCATCTCTTTAAGACCAAAAAACTTTGTGTTTGAAAGATTCAGCGTATAGCTGTTGCGTATATAGGGCGTCTTTGGCCGAATACAGGTCAGCAATTTTTAACTTCGCAGTTCATCCAGCCCAAACTTTTATCCAGCAAGTCCACATTTTTCTTTGTGTCGTTAGCCTCACCATTCCATCGCGTTATGTGTTACCAAATCTGGTATAGCGTTTTGGTATAAAAGAGTACTTTATCTGCTGCTATATTTATGACATGACAACAAGGAGATTTTCTTACCTTGGCTCTAGTAGTCTGAATGTCACAGCTTTGATGATCGTCTTTACATGTCTTAAACGTGCAAAAACAAATTTATAAATTAACTAATAAGCATTTATACAAGCTTATTTATCAACTACAGGAAGTTACATACCAACAATCAAATATTGTTCCCTGTGAAAACCCAGAAGTCTCAAAATTGGCCTTGGTTATTGGTTGAAATGCTCTTTTACTGAGGCAAAATGATAATTGTTACCGAATGGCAGATGATGAGGTAAATTTTTAACGTTGTTCATTTCTCTCGGAAATCTATATTTTGTAGAATTCTAGCGTCCTACGCATTCTTTTACATTCAGATCAAGTTTTTTTTATTAGGAATACCGCGATTTATACGGTTTCTTTTTTTCATCGAAGGGACGACTAATCGGTAATTAGTGTGCATATCTACAAAGAATTCTCAACCTTTTAAGGCGCCGTCCACACGTATCCGGTTACTTTTGAATACGCAACGCTTTCTTTCCGGATACGGCTATCGTCCACACGTATCCGGTGTATCCGGCAGACGAATCCGCAGATACGTGTGGGCGGGCAATTGAAAATTCGATTTGAATCCAGGAAGAAAACGTTGCAGATTCGAAAATATCCGGATACGTGTGGACGGGGCCTAAGAGCGGTCTATCCGCCGGACTGAGGCCCCATCTACGCGTATCCGGATATTTTCGAATCCGCAACGTTTTCTTTCCGGATTCAAATCGAATTTGCCCGTCCACACGTATACTCGGGTTCAAAACGTTGTGATTTGTCTGCCGGATACACCGGATACGTGTGGACGATAGCCGTATCCGGAAAGAAAACGTTGCGGATTC